>CM059556.1:21148127-21748127 GCA_030386875.1 Morinoia aosen
AGTAACCTTTTTTCAGTAACCTTTTTTCAGTAACCTTTTTTCAGTAACCTTTTTTCAGTAACCTTTTTTCAGTAACCTTTTTTCAGTAACCTTTTTTCAGTAACCTTTTTTCAGTAACCTTTTTTCAGTAACCTTTTTTCAGTAACCTTTTTTCAGTAACCTTTTTTCAGTAACCTTTTTTCAGTAACCTTTTTTCAGTAACCTTTTTTCAGTAACCTTTTTTCAGTAACCTTTTTTCAGTAACCTTTTTTCAGTAACCTTTTTTTCAGTAACCTTTTTTCAGTAACCTTTTTTCAGTAACCTTTTTTCAGTAACCTTTTTACCGTAACCTTTTTTCCGTAACCTTTTTTCAGTAACCTTTTTTCAGTAACCTTTTTTCAGTAACCTTTTTTCAGTAACTTTTTTTCAGTAACTTTTTTTCAGTAACCTTTTTTCAGTAACCTTTTTTCAGTAACCTTTTTTCAGTAACCTTTTTTCAGTAACCTTTTTTCAGTAACCTTTTTTCAGTAACCTTTTTTCAGTAACCTTTTTTCAGTAACCTTTTTTCAGTAACCTTTTTTCAGTGACCTTTTTTCAGTGACCTTTTTTCAGTAACCTTTTTTCAGTAACCTTTTTTCAGTAACCTTTTTTCAGTAACCTTTTTTCAGTAACCTTTTTTCAGTAACCTTTTTTCAGTAACCTTTTTTCAGTAACCTTTTTTCAGTAACCTTTTTTCAGTAACCTTTTTTCAGTAACTTTTTTTCAGTAACGTTTTTTCAGTAACGTTTTTTCAGTAACGTTTTTTCAGTAACGTTTTTTCAGTAACGTTTTTTCAGTAACGTTTTTTCAGTAACGTTTTTTCAGTAACGTTTTTTCAGTAACGTTTTTTCAGTAACTTTTTTTCAGTAACTTTTTTTCAGTAACCTTTTTTCAGTAACCTTTTTTCAGTAACCTTTTTTCAGTAACCTTTTTTCAGTAACCTTTTTTCAGTAACCTTTTTTCAGTAACCTTTTTTCAGTAACCTTTTTTCAGTAACCTTTTTTCAGTAACCTTTTTTCAGTAACCTTTTTTCAGTAACCTTTTTTCAGTAACCTTTTTTCAGTAACCTTTTTTCAGTAACCTTTTTTCAGTAACCTTTTTTCAGTAACCTTTTTTCAGTAACCTTTTTTCAGTAACCTTTTTTCAGTAACCTTTTTTCAGTAACCTTTTTTCAGTAACCTTTTTTCAGTAACCTTTTTTCAGTAACCTTTTTTCAGTAACCTTTTTTCAGTAACCTTTTTTCAGTAACCTTTTTTCAGTAACCTTTTTTCACTAATTTGTGCTTGGAAAGAGCTTCTAAAATGCGTATTTTAAATGATTTTATATTTGTACAATAATTGTCGCTTGACAGCTGTTCATAGGGCATTGCTGGAAAATAGCTATTTCTATTACAACCTTTAGCAATCTATCAGAAACCTAGAAACGAAGAAAATTCCGAGAAAATTAATCATCTTTACTAGAGAAACGTTTCGGAGTCCCGCTTTATCATCAGTTCAAAAACATTAAGTCTGAAATAGAAGATCAAAGCAAAATGAATTCTAGGTAATGAAAGTATATCATCGGAGTAAAAAATCCTAAGCATGCTACAGAAGAAATCATGGAAAAATAACGTATTTCTAAGTATTAATTACGTATTCTTAGAGTCCAATTTTATTCGTGGCTTTGATTGTCATTTTTAATTTATCACGTAAATAAAGAGGCTTCCTAGAGCTAGGAGCAGAAAAATTCAGCTTCGAAGAACTTAGAGCAGAAAAATACAGCTGCTTAGAGCCTTAGGAAACGAGTCAACAAATCTTTTCCTCGTATTGGGTTAACCAAGAAGTTCGTTCGTTTTTTTCAATGTCATCTTTCCGACCTTGTAAAGATCATTTTGTCACGAGACTTAGTCCTGCCCCCTCATTAATTTACATTAATGAGACGACCGGATACTCGTAATGAGGAATTGACACACCTCCATGAGAAATACAAGGAAAACACAAGAAATTACAGGCAAACCACATAATACACAAATATTTAACATTCAATAAATACCTCATGAATACTATAATAAGGACGGTACTCACCGGTTGAAGGGACTCATCTGTACTGCTGTAAATGCCCTACAAAACGGAAAACACGAAAACACGAATCGCAACGCAATTTAGTTATAAAAACACAACCTCTGGAATATTCCATCAATTCTAAATAATTCACACACCCATAAACCCCAAGGAATTCACAAAATTAAATATTTCCTTACAGTTCTATATTCTAATTTTCTGAATCCTGTATCCGGTACAGTGTTTCCACGAGCAGGGTAATTACCCCAGTTTAGGGTAATCAGGGGTACCCTAGGGTAATGTTTAGGGTAATGAAAAATATGGGCAAATCTAGGGTAATCAGAGCTCCGTGAAGGAAGTGACCGCCTAATCTACGAAAATTAGAAAATTGAAAGCCAATATGCAAGCACCCTACTGGTTACCACTTGAACGAACTGTAATGAAACGGGTCAGAATTTAGTGTTCACAAAACTGCACTGCTGCTGTGGTTAGTGCACGGTAGTTAGTGTCGCATATTTGAATTTCATCAGGTATCGCTCACGAAAGACGGCGTCAAGAGACGAAGCCATGATATCTCTTGTCCACATCGTTTTGACAAATGATTCTGAGTTGCATTTTGCTAATAAAAACTAGATCAGTGTCAGCAACAGCCAGTCGACGAAAGTCACTGTCCTATTCTGATTGCGCTAGTGGTTATACGCTTCAACAGAATATTGACAGGTATGTTTGTTGTATTGTTAAATTCCACAGCTAATATATTTCATCGTATAAATAATTAATAGGTTCATTCTTGTGATAGTCATTGAATTAATAGCAGAGTTACCTCACAGCGCCGGTATTTTCCCAGCTAATTAGATGAAAGGCGTCCTATTTCTTAGCCATGTTGCACGCCAAAGAAGCATGTTATTGTAGCGATGCAAACAAAAAAATTTAGACAGGGTTCTTTGACACTTCGAGTTACAAAAAGTGCTAAACGCGAAAGGAAGAAGCTATAGAATTAGTTACAAAAATTTATATAAACAAACGAGTACAGTTGTCGACTTGAAACTTGCAATATATGTTTGTATTCTCACTGTCTTTCTTAGGCGCAGTAGCACGGACGTAGAATTTGATATAACTGTGATCACGCCTAGAATTCCGTCAACCAAAATTGAAGCATTAGGGGTTCTACAACTGAGTGTTGAGGAAAGTTTATGCATAATAATAAAGGCAAGGTAGTTTTTTCCAAAAACCTCTGAATTTCCTCACCCGCCCTTCAGGAAATGAAGAAATTTGATAACTTTACGACCAACTTTATGAGTTGATAAGTGAATGTGATTGCAGCGAAGTCTCTGAGAAGCATATGTGGTGTAACAAGATTGGATAAAATCCGTTATGAAAAGATATGACGAAGGTCATGAGTGAGGGAAGCTAGAAAGTCATCGCAGAGAGTGGATCAAAGTGTTAGGTTAGATCGAGCATGTGGAAAGAATGGCTGAAGTGCGTGAATGGATGGAAAATTAAATAAAAAATGAATAATTGTACTACGGATAGGTACACATATAATTGCATTTCTTGCAGCATAGCAGATGATCGCGCACCGAGTGAGGAAGAGCCAACGACACCACCTCGAAAAAAGGAAAGCTCCACTTGAAAACTAGAAACTACCAGCAGAAATTTAAAGATTCGTTGACACCGGAACCTGAGTTTGAGGGATGGTTAGCCAAGTTCTCAAAATCAGCAGAGCAAACGGATGTAGAATATTGCAAGGTTTGTCGAACCTATATTACTTGTGGGAAATCGAAGATCAGGCGTCACATGCTCTCAGCGACACAAACAACGATCCACGGTGGCAAAAAAACCATCAATTGCCAGCTACGTGCTATCCAATGATCCTCTCGAAAATCGTGCTCGTAAAGTGGAACTGCAAGTTTGTGCATTTTTAGCTAAGCACCACCCATCTCATTGTGTGAGCCTCTTTTTAGTTTGATGAAAACAATGTTCCCAGATCAGGAGTCGCAGAAAAAAAGGGCGCCTTGAAAAACAGCGGGCATCAAAATTAATTCGACAGGTTTTTGGCAAACATCTTGTACGTGATATCGTCTGGATATCAAACCAGCATTCTAACGTCGTTCGACTGGATTTCCCTCCTGACGCTCATGCAGTATGTAACACAGGACTTATTCATACTGACAGAGCTCTGGAAACCAGTCCATTTACCTTTTAGTTAATTAATAGATCATAGGTCAGGATTAGCTGTTTTAGGGTAATCTGGGGTAATCAACACCCTTCAGCTAGGGTAATTAGAGTCGCCTCGCGTGGAAACCCTGATCCGGTAAAACGAGCATGTTTACGTCAGTGTGTAATTAGCTTCCAAGTGGAGAAGTTATGTCGCTCTTGCTTGCGTTTGAGCCCATGAACTGGTGAACCAAGCAGAGCACTACCGATATCTAATGCTTTTTTAAATCAGGAAGGAAAGAAAACAACAGTTACACAAAAATATGCCCTGTGTATGGGGTAGATTCTGTTGCTTTCCTTTCCTTTTTTGAAGTGAAAAGCATTAGATGTGAGTAGTGCTCTACTTGATCCGCCATTTCATGCGCTCCAATGTAAGCCAAAATGTCAGAACTTCTCTACTTGGAGGCTTACTGGTATTACACTCTGACGTAAGCAAGCTCGCTGTACCGAATACAGGATTTAGAGAATAAGAATTCAAAATGATCTTTAGGTGGTCGTAAAGATGACATTCAAAAAACAAATGAACGAACTTTTTGACCAACCCGTTATTATAATAACATAAAAATAACCTTTAAGAGTTTGGAAAGATGACATTCAAACAGCAAATGAACGAATTTTTTGACCAACCCGTTATTATGAAGATTTTTGTACTTGTATTCAACACACCAGCGCATAAAGCCTACACCACGCAGCACCAACAACTATACGCTGGGATCAGTAGGTTTTACCTGTAGCTTGGACAGACTTCAACACATGAACCAAACTTTTATTCTAAAGAGAAACTCCAATCAAGAGACCAACCATGTATATGAAACAAAACCTGTATAATCATGAAACCTGTATAATTAACTATATAATTATGCTTTAACATATTGACTGCGATACGTCCCACCGGTGGGTCGTTCCAAAGTTTTTTCTGCTACGAAACGACCCATCGATGGGTCATTTGAAAAATCCGATTAATGTTTTTTTCGAATTGATGCTCTTTGATGCACCCAATAAATGTTTGGTATTCATAAATTTGCTAATTATTTTTGACTTTAAATTTGAGTTGAACATTGACTTTCAGTTTAATCCATCGCAGTCAACGAACGATACCCATTTTCACACAAACATTTCACAACCTTCCTTCAATTATATCACCAAAAACAACCATTAACGCTAATGAAATGCCTCTAGCTCAGGATGTCGCCGATGACTACAGCCACACAGCTGTTTGTTGTCACGCTTGTTTGTCTCGGCTATGTCGCTTATGTTTGCTCTGCACATGTTAGTGCTTCCTAAATAAGCGTTAATTGCCAGGCGTTATGCAGACCGCAAGCAAGTGCCTCGTGCAGCTCTCAAAAAAAGCCGTTTAATCTCGCAGTTATCGGCCATAGCGCGCCCATAATCGGCTCTGTGGCGACCATCCATCACCAAAGCTTCTACCTTGACCCTTAATGTTCTAATTAAACCGTCGTAAATTTCATCTCATTACGCGCCTGCCACTTGCGTCACAATGTGAAGGCGCTGCCATCACCTGCCACTGGCGTAAGGGCGATGTGAAGGTGCTGCCATCACCTGCCACTGGCGTAAGGGCGATGTGAAGGTGCTGCCATCACCTGCCACTGGCGTAAGGGCGATGTGCAGGTGCTGCCATCACCTGCCACTGGCGTAAGGGCGATGTGCAGGTGCTGCCATCACCTGCCACTGGCGTAAGGGCGATGTGAAGATGCTGCCATCACCTGCCACTGGCGTAAGGGCGATGTGAAGGTGCTGCCATCACCTGCCACTGGCGTAAGGGCGATGTGAAGGTGCTGCCATCACCTGCCACTGGCGTAAGGGCGATGTGAAGGCGCCTCCTATTTTTTTTCTCACTATTAGAGCAACTGTGAGAACTTGACCTCGTTGAAGACTGAAAAGGATGCTTGTAAATAGAAGTTATCAACGAACACCGATGTCTGATGCACAGTTATGTTCGTACAATGTTTATATCTGATGAATAATTAGATCTGATGCACAGAAATTACGCCTGACTCTCACTCAATGATTATGTCTGATGAAAAATGATCGTGAACTTTGTCCAGCCCTAGCTAAATTACACCCTGAACAAATTATATGAGGCGAGATTACTTTACTATGTAGTCGGTTTAGAGCTTGTTTGATGAGTTATCCGTTTCAGTTTTTCTCGTATTAAAATACGACCAAAATGCTAACTGTATTTTTCCAAACAGCGTTAATTTATAAGATTCTGTGTCGTTGCATCTGTTAGAAGCGACGTTGTGATGTTACGAACATTATCAGGCTGAACATATAAATAAAATTTTCTAACACTTGATTGTTAGAAACATGAAGGGAATTAGTGGAGTTAGCGGATACATGAAAATAATTTTTAGAATTCCTAGAGGCATCGAAGTTATTATTGGAATATCCGAAGGTATGAACAGAATCACATGAATATCAGGAAAGTGAAGTGAATCTTCGGAAGGACGGAAAGAGTTCAATAGTTCCATCGAAGCCTTCCACTTTTCTCAAAACTGAACAGCAAGAATCATGTGAAGTTACCTTCCGATTAGTTTTGCTGACAAATGATTCTGTGCTGCGAGTTACACTCCCCAAACGGGCTTTTGGCAGAAGAAATTAATTTGTCATACGAAAATCTAGAGTTAATTTCTTCTCTCACGAAGCTAATAGCTTACTTTTTCTATCTTCGGCATGTTCACTATAGACGACTTTTATCTTGGTCATGCGACATGGACATGACATTTTTTCGGAATTTTCGCACTAAGGCATGATTTTTTCTTCACCATTGCTGAGCAGACATAAAATTTCTCCTTCGCCTTGCCATAACATAGACATGATTTCTCCTTCGACAGTTCCAGACAAAGACGTGACTTTCATTGTCCCCTATCAACACATAGACATGAATTTCTTTCACCTCGTCAAAGCATAGACCTGACTTTTTCCTTCAACATGTCCAGGCATAGACATGACTTTCTTCTCCACAATGTCCAGACATACTGAAGATATGACTTTCTTCTCCACCATGCCCAGACATAGACATGACTTTCTTCTCCACCATACCCAGACACTGACGTCACTTTCATTATCCCCAGATTAAGATATAAGCTTGGCTCTACTTCGCCATGTCAAAACATTGACATAAGTTTCTTCCCCGCCATGTTCAGACATACATGTACTGTACATTACCTACACGCCCTCGAACTTCTGTTCCCAATTGAGGTCTTCGTTCCTTATTAACAATTCCTATTTTTAAGTGAAATTTGCTTGAACGAGACCCTGGCATTTGATTTTTGTGCTCTGCGTCTCCAGCTCCAATGCCCTGACCTTCACGACGCCATCCCTTCGTTGTCTTCTGTTTGCTATTGACTTTTGATTCGAGTTTTGGAAGTTTCATTGAGATTCGCTTCTTTGACTTATTTTTTTTATTTATTGTTGGTTTGAGTTCTGCAAGTTTTGTTGTGGTTCGCTTCTTTGGTTGTGCACGGTCATATTGGGTAGGGCAAAAGTTAAGCAGGGTTACCACAACTAAGCAGCATTTTAAAGATTTCTCTAGGCCTATGGGAGTTTTTCTAGGACTCATTAATTTTTCCCGATTTATTTCAATTTTTCTCATATTTTGAGATTTTTTAGACCTTTGCGACATTTTCTGGAATGTTACAAAGCTTTCTAGAAATTTCTATGTTGTTCTTTAATTTTGTATAATTTCGTAGACTTTTGTAACATTTCTTAAATTTTCGTAAATTATTTTTAAATTCTCCCACTTTTCCTAAAATTTCTTGATATTTTGTAAAATTTTCTGAAATTTTGTGGAATTTTTTTATATTTTTTTAATATTTCTTGCCATTTTCTCAAAATTTCTTTCTATTTTTCAAAATTTCGTTGTTTTTTTGAATATTTATTAATATCGATTGCGTTTAAAAAGAATTAGTAAGAAATTCCTTAAAATCTTGAAAGCACTTCTACAATTTTGCCGAGTTCAATTTTTTCTCCGATTGCCTCCTATGCGAATCAAAAACACAGACCCCGGGCCGTATTGGTCTGCACACTACCGAACTCTTGGTGCCACTCGGCAGACTCTGCTGATTACAGATTCTGCTGACTACAAACTATCATGTTGATAAACTGGGTGAGCTGGGTGAGCTGGGTGAGCTGGGTGAGCTGGGTGGGCTGGGTGGGCTGGGTGGGCTGGGTGGGCTGGGTGGGCTGGGTGGGCTGGGTGGGCTGGGTGGGCTGGGTGCTGCTGGGTTGGGTGGGCTGGGTTGGGTGGGCTGGGTTGGGTGGGCTGTGTGGGCTGGGTGGGCTGGGTATGTCGGTAAACAGTGCCTGTAAACTGGGCCGACAAAGTAAGCCGTCAAGCTGTGGAGACAACCCGGACCCGTGGACGGTCCGTGTGTCACAACAGACAGCTGATCAGAGAGCAGCTGTGACAAGCATCGACGTGTCGTAAACGTGTCCAGCCCACCGCGCGATGGCAACATCGGGGAACGGTTGCCAACAACAAAAAACGGGCAGTAAATGCTGAAAAAAATTTTCCGAAAACAAGGAATAGATCACAAGATGGTTTTAAATGTTTGTTTTTTTTGTAGAAATTTTTCTTTTGAAATCCTAATGATTATTGTGGTGGTGCAGGTGAGTAAACTACCTCAATGACTCATTGATGAATTATAAATTTATCGTATAAATAACTACGGCACATTATTTAATCTTGTCGGGTCCCGGCACACTTTTTTCACGCGTGCTGAAATGAAATTTTGAAAGAGGTGTGCCGGCCTCTACTGGCAGCATTTCCGTGACATCACAGAGTCTTTGATTGCTTGCGGTTTCTGATCGGAAATGGCGGCAAAGAAATGTTTGTTTCAATTTGCATTCCAGTATAACTTATAATTTTACCGCGTAGTTTCAATTTACATCCAAGGCTATCTTCGAATTTACCGCTAAGTTTCAATTTGCATTATAGTGTAACTTTTTTATTTTGGCCGCCAAGTTTTAATTTGTTTCCCAGTTTAACTTTTCATTTTGGCCGCCCAGTTTCAATTTGCATCCCAGTCTATTTTTTTTTTAATTTTAGTCCCCCACTTTCAATTTGGATCTAGTGTAACTTTTTCGCCGGGGCATTTATCAGCTCAGGCGCCGAGTGCAGAAGATATAATTAGGCGGATAAAACCATAGACCCTGGTGCGGAGAGATTGCTGTTATTTTTTTGTTATAAATTTTCTTCATCTCTGCGGTCCTTCAACTCTGGTGCTCTTCTTGCTCGCTGTGTTGCTCATTTCTGTTTCCTTTCTGGTGTCTTTTTCTTCGTTAATTTTCCTTCTTCTTTCTTGAGCATCTTCTTCTTGTCATGCTTTTTTTCGACCTCATCCTTCTTCATGGTTTTCTGTTTGCACTCCTTCTTGCTTTTCTAGTTTATCTTATTTTCTTATTCTTCCTTTGAGAGTCTTTCCGTTTCATGTTTTTCTCTCTTGAGCTTATGCTTCCTTCTGTTCAACTTATCTTCATCCTCTTTTTTCCCTCGAAGATACAACTATTGTATCTATGAGAATTAGTATTCTCATGGGGAATATGTAAGGTCCCGAGCTAGAGGCTACGTAGGCCTTCTTTTTATTAATGTAGAATAGGTTCTTTTTATACGCACCATCTCTTTTATTCACAGCTGTCCTGTTTTTGAACCCCTACTACATTCTTTTTTAACTTTTATCTTGTTCCATAAACTTCTTATTCAACTTACTGTTACTATGTCCCGTGTGCCTAGATTATGCGTTCTATTCTGTTGGGGCCTTCCTCCTTTCTCTCTTTGGAACGCTCTTGTTGCGGTTAGGGAGGCTTAAACCATCCTCTTTCCTCCTCTCGGACTTGACTTGCCTATCTCCCGTCAGTTTTTCTTCTCGTACTCCAATTTATCCTCCTAACTGCTTCTATAAATAAATTTACAATTTAGGTTATTTAGAAATACATTATAAATTTTGAATAAATTCTCAAATTATTTAATATTACAGTATATCATAAATTTCAAATAAGTTCAAAATTTATTTGTATGACAATATATCAAAAAATTCTAATAAATTAAAAATTTATTTTATGTAACAAGAAATAATTCTCATATCATAAATTTCGAATAAATTCAAAATTTATTTTATATAACAATATATCATAAATTTGCAATAAAATCTCCATTTATTCCATTTACCAACAAAGGCCTATCAAAAAATTCGAACAAATTCTCAATTTATTTCATTTAACAGCATACCATAAATTTCAAACAAATTCTCACAATAAATCACCAGTTATGAATAAACTCCAAATTTAGTAACGCGAGTGAAATAAGGCGGTGCTCACTGCAGCCACACCAGCACGACACAAACCGCCGCTCTGCTGCCCTGCGAGGTGCCCGCGCCGTGACCGAGAGCCTCCGTGACTCTGTCACCTCTGATGTGACCGTCGGTGTCGGGTGGGGCTTGGGGGAATGGTGATGGGGTAATGGTGATGGGGTAATGGTGATGGGGTAATGGTGATGGGGTGATGGTGATGGGGTAATGGTGATGGGGTGATGGGGTAATGGTGATGGGGTAATGGTGATGGGGTAATGGTGATGGGGTAATGGTGATGGGGTAATGGTGATGGGGTAATGGTGATGGGGTAATGGTGATGGGGTAATGGTGATGGGGTGATGGGGTGATGGTGATGGGGTAATGGTGATGGGGTAATGGTGATGGGGTAATGGTGATGGGGTAATGGTGATGGGGTAATGGTGATGGGGTAATGGTGATGGGGTAATGGTGATGGGGTGATGGGGTAATGGTGATGGGGTAATGGTGATGGGGTAATGGTGATGGGGTAATGGTTATGGGGTAATGGTGATGGGGTAATGGTGATGGGGTAATGGTGATGGGGTAATGGTGATGGGGTAATGGTGATGGGGTAATGGTGATGGGGTGATGGTGATGGGGTGATGGTGATGGGGTGATGGTGATGGGGTGATGGTGATGGGGTGATGGTGATGGGGTGATGGTGATGGGGTGATGGTGATGGGGTGATGGTGATGGGGTGATGGTGATGGGGTGATGGTGATGGGGTGATGGTGATGGGGTGATGGTGATGGGGTGATGGTGATGGGGTGATGGTGATGGGGTGATGGTGATGGGGTGATGGTGATGGGGTGATGGTGATGGGGTGATGGTGATGGGGTGATGGTGATGGGGTGATGGTGATGGGGTGATGGTGATGGGGTGATGGTGATGGGGTGATGGTGATGGGGTGATGGTGATGGGGTGATGGTGATGGGGTGATGGTGATGGGGTGATGGTGATGGGGTGATGGTGATGGGGTGATGGTGATGGGGTGATGGTGATGGGGTGATGGTGATGGGGTGATGGTGATGGGGTGATGGTGATGGGGTGATGGTGATGGGGTGATGGTGATGGGGTGATGGTGATGGGGTGATGGTGATGGGGTGATGCTGGTGGAGTGATGCTGGTGGAGTGATGCTGGTGGAGTGATGCTGGTGGAGTGATGCTGGTGGAGTGATGCTGGTGGAGTGATGCTGGTGGAGTGATGCTGGTGGAGTGATGCTGGTGGAGTGATGCTGGTGGAGTGATGCTGGTGGAGTGATGCTGGTGGAGTGATGCTGGTGAAGTGATGCTGGTGAAGTGATGCTGGTGAAGTGATGCTGGGGAAGTGATGCTGGGGAAGTGATGCTGGGGAAGTGATGCTGGGGAAGTGATGCTGGGGAAGTGATGCTGGGGAAGTGATGCTGGGGAAGTGATGCTGGGGAAGTGATGCTGGGGAAGTGATGCTGGGGAAGTGATGCTGGGGAAGTGATGCTGGGGAAGTGATGCTGGGGAAGTGATGCTGGGGAAGTGATGCTGGGGAAGTGATGCTGGGGAAGTGATGCTGGGGAAGTGATGCTGGGGAAGTGATGCTGGGGAAGTGATGCTGGTGAAGTGATGCTGGTGAAGTGATGCTGGTGAAGTGATGCTGGTGAAGTGATGCTGGTGAAGTGATGCTGGTGAAGTGATGCTGGTGAAGTGATGCTGGTGAAGTGATGCTGGTGAAGTGATGCTGGTGAAGTGATGCTGGTGAAGTGATGCTGGTGAAGTGATGCTGGTGAAGTGATGCTGGTGAAGTGATGCTGGTGAAGTGATGCTGGTGAAGTGATGCTGGTGAAGTGATGCTGGTGAAGTGATGCTGGTGAAGTGATGCTGGTGAAGTGATGCCGATGAAGTGATGCCGATGAAGTGATGCCGATGAAGTGATGCCGATGAAGTGATGCCGATGAAGTGATGCCGATGAACTGATGTCAGGAAGTAACAAGGCCTCAAGTACTTGTATTATTTTGCCTGCACAAAAATTAGAGCACTCGTGTCAGTTGTGTTAATATTACAAGGATGACCTCGCTCCTTGCCTCCTAGAGTTTGCTGTGCAGTTATAACTAATTGTCTTTGCTACTGGCCTTTGTTCCGGCATCTTTGCAGGGGCGGCCTGCACTGGTTAGGGTGACGTAATTGAAAATTATCGCCCTTTTCAGGTAGTAAATTAGTCGTAGAAGGTCAAAAACGGCAAAAAAGGGCCGAAAATCACGACTTCAAACCGACTCCTACCTATACTTGGCCTATTAGGGCTTGAAAAGGGCCCTTCATTCAAATGGCCTTTTATAGGTCAAGTCAATGGCTGTTTTCGGGCTCATTCGGGTCGCTTAAAGTCGTTTTCAAGCCTTTTTCGACAACCTCTTGCCTCGTTCAAGTAGTAGAGAAGCCCAAAATGGCCGTTGCCTTAGCCGTTTCGATGCCCAGAAATAGCCGTTTAACGGGGCCTAAAATAAGCGACATTTGCACCGAAAAGGGCTAATTTACTGCTTAAAAACGACTATCTCTTGGCCTATAACTGTCTGAAAACGCTCTGTAAAAGGCTCAGAATTTCAATAGGGACGAATGTCTGGCTCCATACAGGAAGCAATGTTTTGTTCCTCGTTGTCCACGTGCTAGTTCGTATGTTTGCTATCTTGACCATTTGTTTGCATGCGCATATGTCTTCTTGCTAGCTCGTTTGTCTGCTTGCTAGCTCGTTCGTCTGCTTGGTAGCTCGTTCGTCTGCTTGGTAGCTCGTTTGTCTGCTTGTTAGATCGTGTGTCTGCTTGCAAGCTCGTATGTCTGCTTGCTAGCTCGTTTGTCTGCTTGCTAGCTCGTTTGTCTGCTTGCTAGCTCATTTGTCTGCTTGCTAGCTCGTTCGTCTGCTTGGTAGCTCGTTTGTCTGCTTGGTAGCTCGTTTGTCTGCTTGCTAGCTCGTTTGTCTGCTTGCTAGCTCATTTGTCTGCTTGCTAGCTCGTTCGTCTGCTTGGTAGCTCGTTTGTCTGCTTGGTAGCTCGTTTGTCTGCTTGGTAGCTCGTTTGTCTGCTTGGTAGCTCGTTCGTCTGCTTGGTAGCTCGTTCGTCTGCTTGGTAGCTCGTTTGTCTGCTTGCTAGCTCGTTTGTCTGCTTGCTAGCTCGTTTGTCTGCTTGCTAGCTCGTTTGTCTGCTTGCTAGCTCGTATGTCTGCTTGCTAGCTCGTTTGTCTGCTTGCTAGCTCGTTTGTCTGCTTGCTAGCTCGTTTGTCTGCTTGCTAGCTCGTTTGTCTGCTTGCTAGCTCGTTTGTCTGCTTGCTAGCTCGTTTGTCTGCTTGCAAGCTCGTATGTCTGCTTGCTAGCTCGTTTGTCTGCTTGCTAGCTCGTATGTCTGCTTGCTAGCTCGTTTGTCTGCTTGCTAGCTCGTTTGTCTGCTTGCTAGCTCGTTTGTCTGCTTGCTAGCTCGTTTGTCTGCTTGCTAGCTCGTTTGTCTGCTTGTTAGATCGTTTGTCTGCTTGCAAGCTCGTATGTCTGCTTGCTAGCTCGTTTGTCTGCTTGCTAGCTCATTTGTCTGCTTGCTAGCTCGTTCGTCTGCTTGGTAGCTCGTTTGTCTGCTTGGTAGCTCGTTTGTCTGCTTGCAAGCTCGTATGTCTGCTTGCAAGCTCGTATGTCTGCTTGCAAGCTCGTATGTCTGCTTGCAAGCTCGTATGTCTGCTTGCTAGCTCGTTTGTCTGCTTGCAAGCTCGTTTGTCTGCTTGCAAGCTCGTATGTCTGCTTGCAAGCTCGTATGTCTGCTTGGTAGCTCGTATGTCTGCTTGCTAGCTCGTTTGTCTGCTTGCAAGCTCGTATGTCTGCTTGCAAGCTCGTATGTCTGCTTGCAAGCTCGTATGTCTACTTGCAAGCTCGTATGTCTGCTTGCTAGCTCGTTTGTCTGCTTGCTAGCTCGTTTGTCTGCTTGCTAGCTCGTTTTGCTGCTTGCTAGCTCGTTTTGCTGCTTGCTAGCTCGTTTGTCTGCTTGCTTGCTTGTTTGTCTGCTTGCAAGCTCGTATGTCTGCTTGCTAGCTCGTTCGTCTGCTTGCTAGCTCGTTTGTCTGCTTGCTAGCTCGTTTGTCTGCTTGCTAGCTCGTATGTCTGCTTGCTAGCTCGTTTGTCTGCTTGCTAGCTCGTTTTGCTGCTTGCTAGCTCGTTTTGCTGCTTGCTAGCTCGTTTGTCTGCTTGCTAGCTCGTTTGTCTGCTTGCTAGCTCGTTTGTCTGCTTGCTAGCTCGTATGTCTGCTTGCTAGCTCGTTTGTCTGCTTGCTAGCTCGTTTGTCTGCGTGCTAGCTCGTTTGTCTGCTTGCTAGCTCGTATGTCTGCTTGCTAGCTCGTATGTCTGCTTGCTAGCTCGTTTGTCTGCTTGCTAGCTCGTTTGTCTGCTTGCTAGCTCGTTTGTCTGCTTGCTAGCTCGTTTGTCTGCTTGCTAGCTCGTATGTCTGCTTGCAATCTCGTATGTCTGCTTGCAATCTCGTATGTCTGCTTGCAAGCTCGTATGTCTGCTTGCAAGCTCGTATGTCTGCTTGCAAGCTCGTTTGTCTGCTTGCTAGCTCGTTTGTCTGCTTGCTACCTCGTATGTCTGCTTGCTAGCTCGTATGTCTGCTTGCTAGCTCGTATGTCTGCTTGCTAGCTCGTATGTCTGCTTGCTAGCTCGTATGTCTGCTTGCTAGCTCGTATGTCTGCTTGCTAGCTCGTATGTCTGCTTGCTAGCTCGTATGTCTGCTTGCTAGCTCGTATGTCTGCTTGCTAGCTCGTATGTCTGCTTGCTAGCTCTTATGTCTGCTTGCTAGCTCGTATGTCTGCTTGCTAGCTCGTATGTCTGCTTGCTAGCTCGTATGTCTGCTTGCTAGCTCGTATGTCTGCTTGCTAGCTCGTATGTCTGCTTGCTAGCTCGTATGTCTGCTTGCTAGCTCGTATGTCTGCTTGCTAGCTCGTATGTCTGCTTGCTAGCTCGTATGTCTGCTTGCTAGCTCGTATGTCTGCTTGCTAGCTCGCATGTCTGCTTGCTAGCTCGCATGTCTGCTTGCTAGCTCGTTCGTCTGCTTGCTAGCTCGTTCGTCTGCTTGCTAGCTCGTATGTCTGCTTGCTAGCTCGTATGTCTGCTTGCTAGCTCGTATGTCTGCTTGCTAGCTCGTATGTCTGCTTGCTAGCTCGTATGTCTGCTTGCTAGCTCGTATGTCTGCTTGCTAGCTCGTATGTCTGCTTGCTAGCTCGTATGTCTGCTTGCTAGCTCGTTCGTCTGCTTGCTAGCTCGTTCGTCTGCTTGCTAGCTCGTTCGTCTGCTTGCTAGCGCGTTCGTCTGCTTGCTAGCTCGTTCGTCTGCTTGCTAGCTCGTTCGTCTGCTTGCTAGCTCGTTCGTCTGCTTGCTAGCTCGTTCGTCTGCTTGCTAGCTCGTTCGTCTGCTTGCTAGCTCGTTCGTCTGCTTGCTAGCTCGTTCGTCTGCTTGCTAGCTCGTTCGTCTGCTTGCTAGCTCGTTCGTCTGCTTGCTAGCTCGTTTGTCTGCTTTGTAGCTCGTTTGTCTGCTTGCTAGCTCGTATGTCTGCTTTGTAGCTCGTTCGTCTGCTTGCTAGCTCGTATGTCTGCTTTGGAGCTCATTTGTCTGCTTTGGAGCTCGTTTGTCTGCTTCGGAGCTCGTTTGTCTGCTTGGTAGCTCGTTTGTCTGCTTGGTAGCTCGTTTGTCTGCTTTGTAGCTCGTTTGTCTGCTTGCTAGCTCGTTTGTCTGCTTGGTAGCTCGTTTGTCTGCTTGCTAGCTCGTTTGTCTGCTTGGTAGCTCGTTTGTCTGCTTGCTAGCTCGTTTGTCTGCTTGCTAGCTCGTTTGTCTGCTTGCTAGCTCGTTTGTCTGCTTGGTAGCTCGTTTGTCTGCTTGCTAGCTCGTTTGTCTGCTTGGTAGCTCGTTTGTCTGCTTGCTAGCTCGTTTGTCTGCTTGCTAGCTCGTTTGTCTGCTTGCTAGCTCGTTTGTCTGCTTGCTAGCTCGTTTGTCTGCTTGCTAGCTCGTTTGTCTGCTTGCTAGCTCGTTTGTCTGCTTGCTAGCTCGTTTGTCTGCTTGCTAGCTCGTTTGTCTGCTTGGTAGCTCGTTTGTCTGCTTTGTAGCTCGTTTGTCTGCTTGGTAGCTCGTTTGTCTGCTTGCTAGCTCGTTTGTCTGCTTTGTAACTCGTTTGTCTGCTTGCTAGCTCGTTTGTCTGCTTTGTAGCTCGTTTGTCTGCTTTGTAGCTCGTTTGTCTGCTTGGTAGCTCGTTTGTCTGCTTGGTAGCTCGTTTGTCTGCTTTGTAGCTCGTTTGTCTGCTTTGTAGCTCGTTTGTCTGCTTGGTAGCTCGTTTGTCTGCTTGGTAGCTCGTTTGTCTGCTTGGTAGCTCGTTTGTCTGCTTTGTAGCTCGTTTGTCTGCTTTGTAGCTCGTTTGTCTGCTTGGTAGCTCGTTTGTCTGCTTGGTAGCTCGTTTGTCTGCTTTGTAGCTCGTTTGTCTGCTTTGTAGCTCGTTTGTCTGCTTGGTAGCTCGTTTGTCTGCTTGCTAGCTCGTTTGTCTGCTTTGTAGCTCGTTTGTCTGCTTGCTAGCTCGTTTGTCTGCTTTGTAGCTCGTTTGTCTGCTTTGTAGCTCGTTTGTCTGCTTGGTAGCTCGTTTGTCTGCTTGCTAGCTCGTTTGTCTGCTTGCTAGCTCGTTTGTCTGCTTGCTAGCTCGTTTGTCTGCTTTGTAGCTCGTTTGTCTGCTTTGTAGCTCGTTTGTCTGCTTTGTAGCTCGTTTGTCTGCTTGCTAGCTCGTATGTCTGCTTGCTAGCTCGTATGTCTGCTTGCTAGCTCGTTTGTCTGCTTGGTAGCTCGTTTGTCTGCTTTGTAGCTCGTTTGTCTGCTTGCTAGCTCGTATGTCTGCTTGCTAGCTCGTATGTCTGCTTGCTAGCTCGTTTGTCTGCTTGGTAGCTCGTTTGTCTGCTTGCTAGCTCGTTTGTCTGCTTGCTAGCTCGTTTGTCTGCTTGCTAGCTCGTTTGTCTGCTTGCTAGCTCGTTTGTCTGCTTGGTAGCTCGTTTGTCTGCTTGCTAGCTCGTTTGTCTGCTTTGTAGCTCGTTTGTCTGCTTGGTAGCTTGTTCGTTTGCTAGCTTCTTCTTTTGCTAGCTTGTTCGTTTGCTTGTTTGAATAGTGTACCCTGCAAACTAGATACCCGAATTTTACGTAACGACTCCTGCTTTCTGTTTCAAATGAAAATATATTTGTTTTTCGTCAGAATTTATTCTCGTGTTATCCTCTGGTAAAAATAAATTCCCTGGAAGAAAGGATTCATTCAAGAAATTGACCCAGGAATGAATAATACTTCCAACTTCACAAAATAAAGCTTTCATTTTTTAAAGCTTGGGTTCATTACCGTAGACTTTTTTGCAGCAATGTGATAATTTTTTTATTTTGAAACTTCGATCGTGATTAATTAGTTAACTCACGAAAATCCGCCAGTGTTTGTTCGGCATTAGCGCCGCGTAGGGTCACTCGGCTGCCTGTTAATGGAAAGCTAGTGTTTTTTCCCTGATATTATTGTGAGGGAAAAATAAGAGTTCCCATGTTCCTTTGACTACACAAAGCTGAACAGCTGTTGCCTCAGTCCATCTATATTTTCCGACGAAATTCGCCGTGGAAAACACACAGAGTCTCGACTGAAACTTTGTCAAAAGAGCAGGTTGTTGTTCTGATTTTATTTCTTCGTTCGGACGCTTCCGTGTTGATGCCCGTGTCGTGCGTGTTCGGGACATGTTGCGAACGTGTTGCGAACGTGTTGCTGACTTGTTGCGAAGTTTGAAACAAAACGCGAGGAATGTAAGGTGAAATGGAGCGAAATTATTTTGATTTGTGAATGGCAAGATGACTTTGTCAGATTATTTCTTTCACCACATATGGCGTAGGATAAATGTTTACTGGAACCAGGTGAGATAGACCACATCCAATTTCAAAACGAAATTAACCAATGTAGGCTGAGTATAAATCAGTTGACTTGAGAAGGCAAGTGGAAAAGCACTACCAATTTTAAATCGCTGTAAATGCACCCGATTTTACATGGATTTTCCCCATGTATCGACAACAGTTTTATCCATGTCTTACCTCTTGTACAAGTGTTAATTTCGGAGTTGCAATAACAAGAGAGTTACAGGAATTTTTGGAGTGACAGGAATTTGACCACGTGCTCTTAAATTTTTCAGTCAAGGAGTTCAAAATTTTCCTTTGTTGGGTCCTTGCCAGGACCCGCGGCTGTGACTTGATGATTCTTTTGTTCTTGATGATTGCCATGCGATTCTTTCTTAGACTTAGACTTCTTTCTTAGACTTCGCGACTATATAAATTAGTAGGTCTTACATAACAGAATTTTTATTATCAATATAATGTTGAACCTTCTCAAATAATAAATTTCAGTTTTTTATTATGAACTTTTTTCTGATGTTGAAGCTTTTGAAGTAACTGAACTTTTGTTGTTTTTCAATCTTTTGAATCTACTAAAATAACTGAACTTTTGTTATCAATCTGACTAGTTGGAAAAATTAGAACTACTTTCTCAAATATTTCATAGCATTTTGGTACATTCAATCCAGCGTTTGTGAAAATCAGCCGATATTTCTCCAGCCCACACAGCGCCTCCCACCATCACTTAATTAACTCTTTGACTGCGTCGTGCGCTACCGGTGGAACACGGAGAGGGTTCTCATAGTGCTGCTGACTGACCAGTAGTCACAAGCTCAATTTTCATTCATGAATACTTAATCAAAACGAAGTGAAGGCACGCTCCAGTTACTGTATCCTATTTTCAAAATAACGGACTGCAATTGACTGTAAAGTGGAGTTGAATATTGACCTTCAGTTTTACCTGCCGTAGTCGAAGTGTTGACCCTACCACTCTAAATAAAATAAAATGAGGTCCTGCACCTACCGTTTAACATTAAACCTGCGAAATTTCAAAATTATTTTATGTCCTCTTCAATAATTATTGTTCAGCATTTGGGCCTCCATCGCTACTCAGGATGACGATTTCTGGTCTTCGGTGACGTCTAAGACATTATTTATTATTTCTATTTTAGTGCTCTCTTCGTCCAATCGGACTCTTTGTTCATTCCTGAATGTTGTTTGCACGGAAACAGAACTTAATGTTTTAAAATTTCTGGAAAATATTTTTAACCGTAGACGATTAATTTGAAAAACCAAGTCCCTGTTCTACGAGGTATGTCTCTATCTTTTTCATAAATAAAGTGATTGTCTAGTTAGTGACCGACAATCATTCAATCATTCAAACGTTCTATTTTTGATACTACTATCCTTACGTAGTATGCTGTCAAGGTGGTCTAGATCCCTTTGATTCACTTTGGATTAACGAGGTTTTTACTTTTTTTTGTTCAATTTCGCAGTCAATTTAACTAAGGCCCATTTCACACTGAGCTAGCAAAGCAGCATCTAGCAAGCTTGCATGAGCTATCTAGCAGAAGGTCTGCGAGACTGGTAGGTAGGAATAGCACTATTACGAGCCGTTGCCTTCGCGCTGAACTCGATCGCAAGTTCTATCCAGCATCCAGCATGCGAGGTGACAATGCTATTCCTGTCTACCAGTCTCGCAAACCGTTGGCAAGATAGCTCATGCGAGCTTGCCAGATGCTGCTTTGCTAGCTCAGTGTGAAATGGATTAACGCTGCACCAAAATCAGGCGAACACATCGAGATGTAGGGAAGTTCGCAACAACAAATACATAAATAAATCAATCACCCAGCCTAAGCTGTTATTGCTACGGCTTCAAAGCTGTTATCGAAACAGCCGGTCAATTTCAACGCCCCAGTTTACTGATAACGCTCGTTAGACTGACAGCTTTTCCTTAATTAACGCTATCTCTGTCGTGATCGTCTGTTAATTATCTTTGACCAAACAATGATTTTGTTTTTTAATACCATCGCTTTAACGACGTGCGTGATGCTCAGGTGGTGTGTTGTGGGCAGGTGGTGTTGTGGGCAGGTGGTGTTGCAGGCAGGTGGTGTGTTGCAGGCAGCTGGTGTTGTGGGCAGGTGGTGTGTTGCGGGCAGGTGGTGTTGCGGGCAGGTGGTGTTGCGGGCAGGTGGTGTTGTGGGCAGGTGGTGTGTTGCGGGCTGGTGGTGTTGTGGGTAGGTGGTGTTGCGGGCAGGTGGTGTGTTGCGGGCAGGTGGTGTGTTGCGGGCAGGTGGTGTGTTGCGGGCAGGTGGTGTGTTGCGGGCAGGTGGTGTGTTGCGGGCAGGTGGTGTGTTGCGGGCAGGTGGTGTGTTGCGGGCAATTGGTGTGTTGCGGGCAATTGGTGTGTTGCGGGCTGGTGGTGTGTTGCAGGAAATTGGTGTGTTGCGGGCTGGTGGTGTTGTGGGTAGGTGGTGTTGCGGGCAGGTGGTGTTGCGGGCATGTGGTGTGTTTCGGGCAGGTGGTGTGTTGCGGGCAGGTGGTGTGTTGCGGGCAGGTGGTGTGTTGCGGGCAGGTGGTGTGTTGCGGGCAGGTGGTGTGTTGCGGGCTGGTGGTGTTGTGGGTAGGTGGTGTTGCGGGTAGGTGGTGTGTTGCGGGCAGGTGGTGTGTTGCGGGCAGGTGGTGTGTTGCGGGCAGGTGGTGTGTTGCGGGCAGGTGGTGTTGCGGGCAGGGGGTGTTGTGGGCAG
This sequence comes from Morinoia aosen, assembly GCA_030386875.1. Classification (NCBI taxonomy): domain Eukaryota; kingdom Metazoa; phylum Arthropoda; class Malacostraca; order Amphipoda; family Talitridae; genus Morinoia; species Morinoia aosen. Next base: position 21,169,369 of record CM059556.1, read on the forward strand.
GTGGTGTTGCGGGCAGGTGGTGTTGTGGGCAGGTGGTGTTGCAGGCAGGTGGTGTTGCAGGCAGGTGGTGTGTTGCGGGCAAGTGGTGTGTTGCGGGCAGGTGGTGTGTTGCGGGCAGGTGGTGTGTTGCAGGCAGGTGGTGTGTTGCAGGCAGGTGGTGTGTTGCGGGCTGGTGGTGTTGTGGGTAGGTGGTGTTGCGGGCAGGTGGTGTTGCGGGCAGGTGGTGTGTTGCGGGCAGGTGGTGTGTTGCGGGCAGGTGGTGTGTTGCGGGCAGGTGGTGTGTTGCGGGCAGGTGGTGTGTTGCGGGCAGGTGGTGTGTTGCGGGCAGGTGGTGTGTTGCGGGCAATTGGTGTGTTGCGGGCTGGTGGTGTGTTGCAGGAAATTGGTGTGTTGCGGGCTGGTGGTGTTGCGGGTAGGTGGTGTTGCGGGCAGGTGGTGTTGCGGGCAGGTGGTGTGTTTCGGGCAGGTGGTGTGTTTCGGGCAGGTGGTGTGTTGCGGGTAGGTGGTGTGTTGCGGGCAGGTGGTGTGTTGCGGGCAGGTGGTGTGTTGCGGGCAGGTGGTGTGTTGCGGGCTGGTGGTGTGTTGCAGGAAATTGGTGTGTTGCGGGCTGGTGGTGTGTTGCAGGAAATTGGTGTGTTGCGGGCTGGTGGTGTTGTGGGTAGGTGGTGTTGCGGGTAGGTGGTGTTGCGGGCAGGTGGTGTGTTTCGGGCAGGTGGTGTGTTGCGGGCAGGTGGTGTGTTGCGGGCAGGTGGTGTGTTGCGGGCAGGTGGTGTGTTGCGGGCAGGTGGTGTGTTGCGGGCAGGTGGTGTGTTGCGGGCAGGTGGTGTGTTGCAGGCAGGTGGTGTGTTGCAGGCAGGTGGTGTTGCGGGCAGGTGGTGTGTTGCGGGCAGGTGGTGTGTTGCGGGCAGGTGGTGTGTTGCGGGCAGGTGGTGTGTTGCGGGCAGGTGGTGTGTTGCGGGCAGAATGGTTTTCGTTTTTCATGTCAATACTTTTATTAAAATAAAACAAATTGGAGCCTATGGATCAAAATTTGATCAAATTGCGCTGAATTTCTTTTTAATGTAAAAAATCGCTTCTACAACCAAGCACCAGTAAATTTCATTGTTTTAAGTCATTCAATTTTAACAGAAATAAATTTCTTGAAGCTGATATTTTTCCTATCGCCATCCTCATTTTCCCATCATCACCCGCATCATTTTTCAATACTAAGTAAGCGAGAGTTTTTGTACCTGTCATACCTGTCAAAAATTCAGTATTAACCAGCGAAATTTTAAACTTGTCATCAAAAATAAACATGAGAGAAATTTTTTATACATGTCATCAAATTCAATATTAAGCGAGCGATATTTTCTATACGTGTCATCAAAAGATCAACATGAAATAACCATGTGCCTCCGTGACCAGAGGCCGGTCCGCGCGGTCATCACCACCGGCCTAACTCCATCAAGACTCTACAGAAAATATTCTTGTTCTTTACCTGTGTTTCTTGTTCAGTTAAAACGCTCTGGGAATTTCCTGCTTTGAGCCGAGATCTGGCGAAAAACATCGCTCCGAAACTAAGTTAGTAATTAATATAATAATAGTATTTAATAGTTAATAATATTATTGTTGCTTGTTTCTTGCGTGTGTTCCTTGTTGAGTGAAAACCCTGTGGGAATTTCCTGCTTTGAGATGAGACCTGGCGAAAAATGTCGCTCCGAAGCTAAGTTCTGCGAACAAAGCGCAGCTGAAAGTGGCCCCGTATTACAGCATAATTAAGGTACAATAATTTCATTAGGGCACAACTACATAAGGTACAATAATTTCATTAGGGCACAATAACGTAATTGAGGTAGAATCATTTTATTAGGGCGTAACATAATTAGGGTACAATGATTTCATTAGGGCACAACATAATTAAGGTGCAATAATTTCGCTAGACCATATTAACATAATTAGGGCATAATAATTTTCTACGGGCAGTATAATATAGTTAAGGTACAAAGTATAACCAAGGTACAATAATTTGATTAGGGCATATCAATTTGATAACGATTGCCGTCGGGGATGTACAACTATTATGTCTGTATGAATTGATGATCTCAGGGGAATATTTTGAAGTCCCGTGATGTATATTTGGAAGCTCTCCTTTTTTGAAATAGAATAGATTTTTTGTTTGGTACAAAACATCAAATGTGCGATAAATACCAAGTATTAAATGTAAGTAATGTTATAGCTTTGTTTACTCGTCTACCTCACGCGTCTACCTCACGCGTCTACCTCACGCGTCTACCTCACGCGTCTACCTCACGCGTCTACCTCACGCGTCTACCTCACGCGTCTACCTCACGCGTCTACCTCACGCGTCTACCTCACGCGTCTACCTCACGCGTCTACCTCACGCGTCTACCTCACGCGTCTACCTCACGCGTCTACCTCACGCGTCTACCTCACGCGTCTACCTCACGCGTCTACCTCACGCGTCTACCTCACGCGTCTACCTCACGCGTCTACCTCACGCGTCTACCTCACGCGTCTACCTCACGCGTCTACCTCACGCGTCTACCTCACGCGTCTACCTCACGCGTCTACCTCACGCGTCTACCCCACGCGTCTACCTCACGCGTCTACCTCACGCGTCTACCTCACGCGTCTACCTCACGCGTCTACCTCACGCGTCTACCTCACGCGTCTACCTCACGCGTCTACCTCACGCGTCTACCTCACGCGTCTACCTCACGCGTCTACCTCACGCGTCTACCCCACGCGTCTACCCCACGCGTCTACCTCACGCGTCTACCTCACGCGTCTACCTCTCTTATGTACTCCCATTGGCCCAACATTCAAAGATTCAACAAATCTCCGAACAAAAGCGCCGTGTGCGAGTGCACTCGGAACTCGGAAATGTTTTCACTGTCGTCCTAACATTTTTTTGCCATTTCTTTCGACGCGTAATGGATCTGCGTTAGATTAATGTTGACTGGAGCAGTTCAGGTGAGTAACTAACTGCGTTGTGTGAATTTTGAACTTTTTTCGTCTGTTTGAAATGTTGTTGAGTTTCATCGGTGAATTGAAATTCCATTTTGGACATTTTACAGCTGCTGTCGCTGTACAGCTGCTGTTGCTGTACTGCTTCTGTCGCTGTACTGCTTCTGTCGCTGTACAGCTGCCGCCGCTGTACAGCTGCTGTCGCTGTACAGCTGCTGTCGCTGTAGAGCTGCTGTCGCTGTACAGCTGCTATCGCTGTACAGCTGCTGTCGCTGTACAGCTGCTGTCGCTGTACAGCTGCTGTCGCTGTACAGCTGCTGTCGCTGTACAGCTGCTGTCGCTGTACAGCTGCTGTCGCTGTACAGCTGCTGTCGCTGTACAGCTGCTGTCGCTGTACAGCTGCTGTCGCTGTACAGCTGCTGTCGCTGTACAGCTGCTGTCGCTGTACAGCTGCTGTCGCTGTACAGCTGCTGTCGCTGTACAGCTGCTGTCGCTGTACAGCTGCTGTCGCTGTACAGCTGCTGTCGCTGTACAGCTGCTATCGCTGTACAGCTGCTGTCGCTGTACAGCTGCTGTCGCTGTACAGCTGCTGTCGCTGTACAGCTGCTGTCGCTGTACAGCTGCTGTCGCTGTACAGCTGCTGTCGCTGTACAGCTGCTGTCGCTTTTCAGCTGCTGTCGCTGTACAGCTGCTGTCGCTGTGCAGTTGCTGTCGCTGTACAGCTGCTGTCGCTGTGCAGTTGCTGTCGCTGTACAGCTGCTGTCGCTGTACAGCTGCTGTCGCTGTACAGCTGCTGTCGCTGTACAGCTGCTGTCGCTGTACAGCTGCTGTCACTGTACAGCTGCTGTCGCTGTACAGCTGCTGTCGCTGTACAGCTGATGTCGCTGTACAGCTGCTGTCGCTGTACAGCTGCTGTCGCTGTACAGCTGCTGTCGCTGTACAGCTGCTGTCGCTGTACAGCTGCTGTCGCTGTACAGCTGCTGTCGCTGTACAGCTGCTGTCGCTGTACAGCTGCTGTCGCTGTACAGCTGCTGTCGCTGTACAGCTGCTGTCGCTGTACAGCTGCTGTCGCTGTACAGCTGCTGTCGCTGTACAGCTGCTGTCGCTGTACAGCTGCTGTCGCTGTCATTAAAAGTAAGCTAACAGCAAAACACTTACAGTGTAGAGTATCGTTTGTGGCATTTGTTACATCGCTGTTCTCGACGTTGTGTGCTAATATATTTTATTTTAACTTGTGGATCTAATATTCTAATACTTTTTTTTTTCCAGGAACTCGCGCTTCATTTCAGAGAAATGTTTTATTGTTAGATAAATTTGTATTGAACAGAACAGAAAAGACGCTGACTACAAACAAACTTTTGTGCGATTTTTGTGTAGTGCAAATGGAGAACAAAAGTGCAAATAGTGCAACAGCAGTGAATTCTGTGCAAACGAACTTGTAGTGCAGCCTGAATCTTTTAGCCTCGTCAATGTACGAGTCTCGTGTGTAAAGTTGGATAGATGTGGTGAAAGAGGAAATCTTTAATGTCTTCAACGCGAGAGAAACTCTGAAAAAGGAACTTTTAATGTCTTTAACCTGGAAGAAACTCTAATGAGCAAGGAAATTTTTAATGTCTTTAACGTGAAAGAAACCCGCAAAAAGAAAATCTTTGATGTATTTAATGAGAGAGAAACTCTAATAAGCAAGGAAATCTTTGATGTCTATAACATTAATGATTCATTCGAATCAAAATTTGGAAGCGGCTATGGAGTAATACTTCATTAAGATTTGTTAGCCAAGAAAAGAAAACATCTGCTACCTGTGCATGAGTGAAAAAGCAGGAACAAACAAGTGCAAATAAAAAATGAACAACTGCAAATAAAACAATAAATGAACAAGTCAAATGAAAAATAAAGAAACAACTGCAAATGAAACAATATATAAACAAGTGTAAATAAATAATAAATGAACAAATGAAATGAATTTCAATGATAAGAATCTCGCTTTGTTACAAAAATGCAGTAGAAATTCGGTGTTCAAGGAAACATAAGACCTCGTCCTTGAGAAAAATATCATGAAAGTTTGCGGTTCATGGAAAGTGCCACAAAACTTTGGCGTTCAAGAAAATTACAAGAGTTTGGTGTTCAAGAGATACAGGAAAGTTCAATTTCCGAGAAAAATATCGTAGCGGATCCATGTCCGAAATAAAACCTCCAAAAGTTCTATGTTCACGAAAAATGGAAAATACAATGTTCAAGAAAAACACAACCGTTCATCCCCGAAAAATCTCTTATAACAATGTATAAAATTCTTAATTATTTTGTTGTAACATATTCTTAAAATTCCTTATACGAAAAAAAGTAATGTAAAAGTTCCATGCTCTGGATGAAAAATACAAAAATTCAGTATAGAAGAAACATTGAATAGGAGTTTGGTGCTCAGGTGTAAGGCCATTGTACGTTGTGCTTGTGACGAATGTACACATTTGTGCAGACTAATGCATTGAAATTCTGAATTATGCTGGTGTTTGAATTCAGCATTCACAGTTTCAACACCTGAAGAATGAAAATTACATGCCAGGATATACAGCTCAGTAAATGCAGCTCACTAAATGCAGCTCACTAAATGCAGCTCTGTAAATGCAGCTCTGTAAATGCAGCTCAGTAAATGCAGCCCAGTAAATGCAGCCCAGTAAATGCAGCCCAGTAAATGCAGCTCAGTAAATGCAGCCCAGTAAATGCAGCCCAGTAAATTCTGCCCAGTAAATGCAGCTCAGTAAATGCAGCTCAGTAAATGCAGCTCAGTAAATGCAGCTCAGTAAATGCAGCTCAGTAAATGCAGCTCAGTAAATGCAGCTCAGTAAATGCAGCCCAGTAAATGCAGCCCAGTAAATGCAGCTCAGTAAATGCAGCCCAGTAAATGCTGCCCAGTAAATGCAGCCCGGTAAATGCAGCTCTGTAAATGCAGCCCAGTAAATGCAGCCCAGTAAATGCAGCCCAGTAAATGCAGCCCAGTAAATGCAGCCCAGTAAATGCAGCTCAGTAAATGCAGCTCAGTAAATGCAGATCGGTAAATGCAGATCGGTAAATGCAGCCCAGTAAATGCAGCTCAGTAAATGCAGCTCAGTAAATGCAGCTCAGTAAATGCAGCTCAGTAAATGCAGCTCGGTAAATGCAGCCCAGTAAATGCAGCTCAGTAAATGCAGCTCAGTAAATGCAGCCCAGTAAATGCAGCCGAACATCCTCGTTTGAACACGGATGTTGAGCCAAAGCTGTTCTTAAATTCCTAAAATAAAATTCAAATTGAGCCAATGCTGGTCTTAAATCCTTAATTTCTTATCACAAAATAATTTGCGACAACCCGAAGTATCCGAAATTCTAGTGGTGAAAATCGAGTTTGCTGGTCAAGGGAAAATCCACTTGCTTTTTTGTGAAAAATATATTTACTCGTAGGTGAAAACATATTCGCTTGTGTGTGGAAAATTTGATGCGGTTAAGACGAAATGAAATTTGATGTATTTAAAACCCACAATTTTTAATTCAAACTATCTTTGAAAGCAAATAACCCTTCGTATCACTCCCCACACTTTCATCCTTGCACCGTATAAATGAGTTAGTTAAATGCTCTGTTTTCCAAACTGGAAAGAACAAGTGAAGCGCTCGGACGCACGCCGTGAAGCTCTATGCTGAGTATATCGACTCTTACCTAGAGTAGAATGGCACCCTTATAATAATTCAAATAATATATAATGCAGTACTCATAACAAAGAGCACATGCAGTACTCATAACAAAGAGCACTTAACGTAATCAATTATTTCGAAACATGTGTATTATAGAGAAGTATCTCCCAAGTAAATGTATACCTTCACCGTATATTCCTCCGTTGCTTGGCACGAGATGAATACGGAAGCGAGGTTTTCAACGAAAGACCTTCCCTTGTTATCATAGTGAATTAATCCCTATGTTAACATATATCTTCATCAAAAATTCCTCCATTGCTTGACTCGAGACTCGCCAGAAATATCTCTAATGCTTGACGCGAGATCAACACGGAAGCGATGTTTTTCAACGAAAGACCTTCCCTTGTTATCATAGTGAATTAATCCCTATGTTAACATATATCTTCATCAAAAATTCCTCCATTGCTTGACTCGAGACTCGCCAGAAATATCTCTAATGCTTGACGCGAGATCAACACGGAAGCGATGTTTTTCAACGAAAGACCTTCCCTTGTTCTGGAGGACCTCTCATCGAACAGGGCAATGCCTAACACCTCAAGCACGTCATTGTACTCCAGTCCTTCTCGGTCCTCGAGCAACAATGTGCCTGGCAAACTGAGTGTGTCAAGCATATCTGCGTCCATTGACGCCAACCCTGACAAGAAATACGGCATATTGGTCCAAAGAATGAGCTTCACTGACCCCAATTTTAATAAATCCACGTACCCACGAAAAGAATCGGGCAACGTTCAAACAAAGGGAGTTTTGAAAAACAGGAAATGGTCCACACCCGAAAGTGCGTGCACGCAAAGCAACGATGTTGCCAGGAAGAATTATGATCCTGTTGTTCTTGCAGAGTGCCAAACCGAGTGTGGATCCGCGTTAAAAAGCGAAGTTCCTTGCATCTCCTTGGAGACCATACCTGCTGCGGGGCCGATGAAGAAAGACATATCATTTTCGCTGACTATGGAAGAACTTGGGCAACCCCCAAACCTAGGTGGAAATAACGCCGTGGCTCCGCCCATCACCAGCGCAGAAGGTGTCCAATCACAGGCCGTGGTTCCATATTTTCGAGAGAATGCAGACCAACTTGGCAGTCTTCAATGCAAGCGAAACAACCCGGTTCGTTTGACAATTCCAGTGTCGCAGTTGAACCATGAGGGCCCTAAAATGGCGAAGGAAGGCTTGGAGAGGCAGACTTCTGTTAATTCTCGAGCTTCCTCGGCCGGAGAGGAGATGAAGATTTTGTCGCCTTCCGTTGTGACCTTCTCCAAGAATCCGTCCATCATAGCAAACTACACGAAGAACGGTATGTCTTTTAGAATAGTGAGTGCCAGAACCGTGTGTCTTTTAGAATAGCAAGTGCTAGAACGGTATGTCTTTTAGAATAGTGAGTGCCAGAAAGAGGGGAAGAATAGTCCTTTTTTGTCCTTTGAATAGTCCTTTTGAATAGTGTCCTTTTGAATAGTGACTGCCAGAAAGAGGCAAAGAATAGTATGTTATTTAGAATAGTGAGAGATAGAAAGAGAAAGGTGAGCCTTTTAAAAAATTAGTCAAAGAAGGTAAGTTTTTGAATGGCTAGCAAAAACTGTAGATTTCTGAATGGCGGATCGAATGAGGCAAGTTTATTTGAATGATGAGACATAGAAGGTAAGGCTTTGAATGGTGAGTTAAAAGAGTGTCTTTTTAAATGGTGAGTGAAAAAGGAACGTATTTTTGGATGGTGGGTAATAGATAGTGAGTCGTTTTGAAAGTTGAGTCAGAGAAAGCATGACTTTTTTGTCAATGATTCAAGAAGGTCTTTTTAAATGGTGAGTCAAACTCTGTTTTTTTAAAAGTGAGTCATAAAAATTAAGACTTTTGATTAGTGAGCTAAAAGTTGTTTTTAGTGGTTAAAGACAAAATTAAGGCTTTTTAAATAGTGGATCAAAAACTCTATACCTTTTTTAACGGTGCGGCAGGTACGGTATACTATGTTGAATTATGTATGAAGGAATTTTTTAATTGTGTGTTGAAAACATGATCAGTAGAGGGAGAGGGTCAATAGAAACAAAGAAATATTATTCAAATATTTTTCTACGAAAATGAAATGCATGAATCGTATATATAAAATTCAACACCGTTTTCATTATAAACGAAAAAATAGATAACTTTTTCGAGGTTTGGCCAAATTTGTAAAATGCATGGGAAAATACAATCACAACACATACACGTTATAGGCAAGTTTTTCTTATTATTTACGTGAGATTTTGGACACAAATGCTTGGACACAAATACCACTTTGTGTGAGATGCGACAAATTATTTATAATTTACAAACAAAGGGAGTTTTGAAAAACAGAAAATAATTCGTAATTAGTTAATGTAGTTCGTAATTGGCGGGAGCACTCCCTCGTGCATAAATTCCGAGTTCCCCTTAACGCTTTCCAAGATAGTGCCAGCCTCCTTCCTTTCGTGGGAGCACCCATGTTGCAGTAAGGGAGCCTGTTGTTAATAATTATTATAATTGTTAATATGAGTAAATGCGAATCTAATTACATTTTGCACCTCAAAAAAAAAAATTCGTTAGTAATCTATTGTGGCGTTAGTAATTAATTAAAATATAATGTAACCCATAGGATATTTCCCGACGAAAACTGAAAATAATAATAATAAATATAAATAAATAATAATCGGTTGTCTGTGTGTTTAAACGCTTTGACAATGGCACAATGACGTGTGCCACCGGTGGCCACGGAGGGGGTTTTCATAGTGCTATTGATTGATTTTTAGTTACAAACCCAATTTCTGTAGATACTAAGTCAAAGCTAAATAAAGGCTATTGCCCCCTCAGGGGGATACAATTATTGAATCTATGGGAACTAGCGCTCCCAGGGGGACAATGTGAGGGCCCGAGCTAAAGGTTAAGTAGGCTTTCTTTTGTTAAAATAGAATAGGTTTTGTTGTGTTACGGACCACCTTTTTTTCGGTTCACTGCTGTCCTGTTTTTCACCGCCTACCACTTTCTTCTTCAACTTTTTCTTGTTTCATGAACTTCTTTCTTAGCTTTCTGTTTCTGTGCCCTTTCTGCATAGATTCCACGTTCCCTTAACTCCATACTAAATGGTGCCTTCTTCCTTCCTCTCTTTACATCTCATTGTTGAGGATAGGGAGGCTTAAACTAACTAATAAACTAAAGGCTATTGTCAATATTACTTTCGCTTTAAATTTGAGTTCAATATTAAACTTGAGTTCTACCTGCCGCTTAAGTGTTCATTTTAATTTTTTCTTTTTTATCTCCGGGCAATTTCCGCATTATTTCATCTCATTTTTGGCAGCGGGAACAGCTCTGAGCTCGTGAATTTCTCGTAAAGTTTACATTCTCAATAAAAACCTACGTTTAATTTCCTACGACAGCTCGCCGCGTGCTCAGATTTGGATCGTAATGAGAAAAGGAATGAGCATCTCGGGATTCTGCAGCGCAACTCCGCTGAAATTCCCGCCACAGCTCCGAAATTTTCATCAAAATCTAAAAGTTGCGTTATAGGTCACTTGTAAACGTGATATTGTTCCATTAATTTGATTTTTTCAATTTTTCAAAACCTGTGTTGCTGTATGCGCAACCCCAACCCCCATGCGCTATGAAGATTATAAAGACTCCGACGCGCATGGGGGTTGGGGGTTGCGTATACATAGCAACTGTGAGTGTTAGGTTAAATTAATCGGGTTAGATGAGTTAGTTTATGCCTCCCTAACCATTATGAAGGTATTGCAAAGAGCAGAAGAAGGATTGCCTCCATTTAGTATGGAGTTAAAGGAGCGGGGAATCTGTGCACAATATGTGTTCCCACACGACATGCCATGTGCATAGATAAAGCAAGTTAGGAAGAAGTTTGAGTAAAAATGCAAAATTTGGATAACAAAGTAACGAGGGTTGAAAAATATGGCAGTACTGAACCGAAAAAAGATTGTTCGTAACGAAATTAAAACCTTATTCTATTATACAAAAAGAAGGCCTACCTAGCCGGAAGCTCAAGGCCTCACATTATGTATTGCTGTAAGGTACAGAATAGATATCCTCTTTGAAAACAATATCGAATAGTGTACATATATCTTCCTAGGAATTATTTAGATTAAATGTAGAGTTCAGCATGAAGTGTTGAAATACATACATACATACATATACCGGGCTTATCCTCCCCATGGGAGGGTAGCCGACAGCAGGCCACAATCACCACACTTAGTCACTAGGAGGCGAGAGAGCCAGCACTGGCCGCACCTGAACTGCCAGGATCAGCAGCAGCCCAGCACAACCACCTTCCACAGTCAGGCCCGACAGCAACAGCTGGTTTACCCCTACCGCTTCATCGAGTGCAGCCCCTCCCCCGCACATGACAGGTCAACCCCATCACACGCGGGCAGCTTCCAGTAACGCGTCAAAAATAAAAATTACCTCCTTATACACTGCCCCCACTCACTTCTGTCCGCAGCCATCCCTCTCGCCACGTCCACAGTCAGACCCCTCTCATACAAAGCACGTCGCACCCCATCCATCCAACTCATCCGTGGTCTACCTCGCGCTCGAAGACCACTCACTTCCGACATATATATCTTTTTCACCAGCCGCTCAACATTCATTCTTTCTACATGCCCAAACCATCCAAGCACTCTTTCATCCACTCGCCTACTCAACTTTTTGATAACACCCGTCTGCTCCCTAACCAACTCATTCCTGATCCTATCTCTTCTAGTTACTCCATACATGCTCCTCAAACACTTCATCTCAAACACATCCAACTTCCTCCTCTCAGCTGCTCTCAACCCCCAGGACTCTGCTCCATACAACAAAACTGGCACAATCAAACTTTCATACAGTCCCCTCTTAGCATTCATACTCAGACTCCTGCATTCAAAAACTTTCCTCATTGCACCCAATGTCTTACAACCTTCACTCACTCGATGCTTCACTTCTACTTCCATACTATCCTTAACAGTCACATCCGACCCGAGGTACCTAAAATGCTCTACCTCTAAAACTTCCCCGTTCAACCTCACATCCAAAGTTCCAAACACTCCACCTCTTGAACATCTCATCACCTTACTTTTATTCACATTTACCCTCAATTTCCGCCTTTCGCACACTCTACCAAACTCTGTAACCAGTCTCCCCAGTTTTTCCTCTGAATCAGCCACAAGCGCTGTATCATCTGCAAACAACAGCTGACACACTTCCCAATACATACCATTTCGTCCCACCAACTGCGCACCTCTTCCCAACACTCTGGCATTCACTTCTCTCACCACACCATCCATAAACAAATTAAACAACCACGGCGACATCACACATCCCTGTCTCACACCTGTCACAACTGGGAACCATTCACTCACCTCATGCCCTACTCTCACACATGCTCTGCTATCAATGTAGAAACTCTTGATCGCATTCAACAGTCTCCCACCCACTCCATACAAACTTACCACTTGCCATAAAGCCTCGCGATCCACTCTGTCATACGCCTTCTCTAGATCCATAAATGCCCAATATACATCCTTTCCCTTTAATAAGTATTTTTCATTGACCTGCCTCACAGCAAACATTTGATCCACACAACCTCTACCACACCTAAAACCACTCTGTTCTTCAGCAAGCACACGATCCGTCAACACTCTCACTCTTCCAATTAACACTCTTCCATACAGTGTTGAAATATTGTATTAAAATAACCCATCAGGCGGATATAGAAATAATCTGTATTATAAAAGGAGCCGTGTCCGCCCGTCTCTCTGTCTGTCCGTAGCCAGCCGAAAGTGCGTGATGAGCGTATCTGTGATACGGGCCGTGTGCACTCGGCCTCATCAACTTTCAAGAGATTGAATTTTTCTATTATACGGCCTTTCTTTGGTTTTGCCTTCTTTCTTGTTGCAAATAAAAGGGATGGACTAGTCTATATTATAAAAGGAGCCCCGTCCGTCCGTGTGTCACACTCACCAGCGTAGTGTGAGATGAGCGTATCTGTGATACAAGCTTCATCAACTCCACAATTTTCGGTGCTTTAACCCAGCAGATTGGGAGTCGGAATATCACGTGTATTGGTAGGTTAGATTAGGTTGTATAGAATATCAGCGGTTGAGACATGGCAAAGTATTGGAAAGCCATAGAATAGTATGGGAAATCGTGGGAGAGCCATGTTGAAGCTCAGTTGGTCCTACATCTAATCCTGCCATTTTTTTGACGGGCCGTGTGCACTCGTACCTATGAAAATTATCACTCCCAGGAGGAAAATGTGAGGTCCAGCGCTAAGAGTTAGGGCGGCCTTCTTTTTGCCGAAATGTTTTTTTTATTTTGCAGGATAGTTTTTCTGTTCATTGACTGCTGTCCTGGTTTTCAGCGCCTATTGTTTTCTTCTTCGACTTTTATTTGTCATAACCTTCCACGTTGACTCACTGATTCTTTGTGCATAGATTCTACGTTCCCTTAAAGCTGTCCAAAATAGGGTCTTTGTCCCTCCTTTCTTTGGAACATCTTTTCTGCGGTCAAGGTGGGCTAAACTTTATAGCATTAACCTTATCATGAATTGAAAATCAATACTATAATAAGAGCCGAGTCTGTCTATCTGTCCGAAGCCAGCCTGCAGTGTGTGATGAGCGTATCTGTGATACACGCTTCATCAACTCCAAAATTTCTATTGCATTAATCCATCAGATTCGAGTAGGAATGAATGTCCCGTGAATTTTTAAGAAATAGAAACGTGTGTCATGTGATTTGTCGAACATTATTATACATCTTTAACGGGCCGTGTGCACTCGGCCTCATCAACTCTCGAGAAATTAAATTTTTTATTTCTTACGGTCTTTCTTTCATTTCGCCTTCTTTCTTATTTCAAATAAATGTGGGTTTGTAATAAATGTAGTTTGTATGATTTGCGCTGGTGCATTTGACACCCGAGAAACCTCGCACTTCTTGGAAAAATAATTGTGGTTCATGCGTCTGCCTGGAAGGTCCGCTGACAGTGTCTTTCCTCGTCAGTGGATCATATGAAGACTAATAACCCTCGCTAGTTTTCACGACTCCAATTGAATCAGGAGGCTTGTAATTGGGGTGTGGTGTGAGTTTGAGTGACAGTCTCGCGTTTTTTCTCCGTTCTTTCATCAGTCGGTAAAACTTTTTACAAATTTACTGAATTACTTACTGTACAACGATTTTGCAATGACTTTACAACGTACAGCCGACTTCATTGCATGGGTGTCGAGGTCATTTTTTTTTCTACTTGCGCTTTTTCGCTGATTTGAGATGATCACATCGCCTGCCGTAGCCTGGCTACCACACGTATTGGTACAAAATTACCTTCCTGCAGAAAATTGCAGACTTCTAGGAAATTTTACCCACGCAGAATCCTTGCCTTTGATTATCGTTCTAGCAACTGAAGCACAAAAACCTTATTATATTCATAAGGGTATGAGGAAATACTTCTCGATAGTCAACTTTTTGCAAAGTAAGTAATCCTGTAAAATTGCAAAAAGCCGAAAAGGAACTTGTGATCCTTCTTCCCCCCGAGAATTAGGTACGTGTATAATACTATAATATTATAATATTATATTGTAATAAAATATTCATTAGGTATGGTATGTACCTTATTCCCACAAAAAAACGTACTTTTTGACTGAACGGTACTCGTGGATTTGGTTTTCATGTAGTTTTCAGTTAAGTAAGAGCAAGTCTTACGAGCTATATAAAAATAACTAAGTTTTAGATAATAGATGTTAGTGATAATGAAATAAAATTTGAGAAAATATTTCTAAATGAAGAAATCAAATTTAAGATAATAAAGCAAAGATGAAATTTTGAAATGGTGAAATCAAATTTAAGGTTATAGAATAAAATAAAATGCAGTGGAAACATGAACAAAAAAAATATCATGCATGATTATATAATCGCCAGTCATCGGTTGAGTATATTTTTTATACCAACTCAGTATGTCGATATATCAACTTCAGTGGGAATACGTTTCAAATTTTATCCCGAAGAGTCTGCTGCGTTGCTTTCTCTAATTACTTTGTTGCGAAAGTGAGAGTTATTTCTTCTTATTTTATTCGTTTATTCGTTTTTTATCGCGACGTGGACGCTCTATTTTGTACCGTGAGTATTTTTTCCTATTTTGCCCTGAAACTTTTTCCGTTTCAACCGAAGACAATTTCATGCGAACAAAATTCTCTTTCACACAGTCAAAAAAAAAAAAAAATTCACATGTATCCCAGTTCCAACAAATATCTCTTGTTCAATATTAATTTGAAAAATTTATCACTTGCACAAAGACGTCGTAATGACTCGCAAGAAGATATCTGCAAGCGTCAGATGAAAAAAGCGCCTTCAATGAAAAAAATTATATTAGAGAGCGTTGTAAAAATTAGGGAATTCCCGTTCGCACAGCTCATGATTGGATGCGAAATGAGCGGCGTGAGGCGAAGAAAAATGGAGGATCAAAGACCACAAGAACGGAAGAAATGATATGCTGCATTGTCGCTCGTATTGAGAAATACCCGTCAATATCTCTAGTGGAACACACCACAACCCAGTCTAACTTTTTCACCACCTGCATGGATGTTTTTCGCCGCCCAAGTAATTAAATCGCTTAGACGGTGAAAAACATGCATGCTCCGGTGAAAAAGTTGGATTGGGAATTGTACTGAGTGAATTCAGCGCATCTGTATGTGTTGTCACGACGAAGAACTGGTTGGATGGTGAAATGATTTCCTTGGAAAATATGTGTCCTATGATTCCACAATGTCAAAGCTCATGATAGCAAAATTGAAGGACGACGATATTTGGAAAATGTCTTTCAAGCTCTAGCAAATGAAAATATTATTTTGGCAATGCAATATATGGAAAATGTTCTACAAGCTCGAGCAAATTAACCATACTATTCTGGCTCGATAAAATGAATTTCATCCTAGCTGTATTGTCGATACAAAAACGGGAAATCTGGAATTGGATTGAGATCCTGAGCAGTGCAACCCAGCAGCACAGGTGCTAATTTACATTGCACGAAGGCATAAATAAATATTACCATTTGTATTAATACCAGAAACCATATTAGCAGCAATTATTGACTCATGAATGATTCATTTCGCAACAGGACGAAGGGTCTTGAATATGAAAGTTTTAGTGAATTGCTTGAAAAAATTATTGAAATGCCCACTGTTCAACATCGAGATGCCCACTATTCAACATCGAGATGCCCACTATTCAACATCGAGATGCCCACTATTCAACATCGAGATGTCCTCTATTCAACATCGAGATGTCCTCTATTCAACATCGAGATGTCCTCTATTCAACATCGAGATGTCCTCTATTCAACGTCGAGATGTCCTCTATTCAACATCGAGATGTCCACTATTCAACATCGAGATGTACTCTATTCAACATCGAGATGTCCTCTATTCAACATCGAGATGTCCTCTATTCAACATCGAGATGTCCTCTATTCAACATCGAGATGTCCACTATTCAACATCGAGATGTACTCTATTCAACATCGAGATGTCCTATATTCAACATCGAGATGTCCTATATTCAACATCGAGATGTCCTCTATTCAACATCGAGATGTCCTCTATTCAACATCGAGATGTCCACTATTCAACATCGAGATGTCCACTATTCAATATCGAGATGTCCACTATTCAATATCGAGATGTCCACTATTCAATATCGAGATGTCCACTATTAAACATCGAGATGTCCACTATTAAACATCGAGATGTCATCTATTAAACATCGAGATGTCCACTATTAAACATCGAGATGTCCACTATTCAACATAAATAATGGACAATGCTCCCAGCCATGCACGTGTGGAGTCGGTAGCAGAAGAACCCGGAAATGCTCAACTGCTTCGCCTTGCTTTGTATTCTTACCCATTAAATCTTATAGAGCTTGACCCCTTAGAGGGATTCAACTATTTTATCTATGGGAGTTAGCGCTCCCAGGGGGAAATGTGTGAGGGCCCGAGCTGAGAGGTAGGCCTTCTTTTTGTTGAAATAAAACATTTTTTGTTATGTTAAGGACCACCTTTTTTCGCTTCACTGCTGTCCTGTTTTTCAGCACCTACTACTTTCTTCTTCAACTTTTATCTTGTTTCACGAATTTCTTTCTCAACCTACTGTTTCTATGCCCCTTCTGTATAGATTCCGCATTCCTTTATTTTCATACTAAATGGTGCCTTCCTCCTTCCTCTCTTCGATACGCTTTTCTTGTAGCGGTTAAGAAGGCTTAAGCTAACATATAATCTAATCATTCGAAAAAAATCTTATTATATATATGATTTACTCCCTATATTTATCGAGAGTTCACAGTCTAGTAAACTCCCAGAAACAGATACTGAATCTGGTACGAGAAGCTGCTGCTTCCACAAGTTGAAACGAAATAAATGTACACAAGAAGTTCCAAGACTCGAACTCAGGACTTATAAATTACCGAGCCGGCACGCTATCGACTGCGCTACCAATCACCCTAAAGGTGACCGAAGCCCAACGACAGCAATGCTTGGCCCAGTGCAGGTACGTGCTGTCCCGACATATATTTTACTCCCTATTTTTATCGAGAGTTCACAGTCTAGTAAACTCCCAGAAACAGATACTGAATCTGGTACGAGAAGCTGCTGCTTCCACAAGTTGAAACGAAATAAATGTACACAAGGAGTTCCGAGACTCGAACTCAGGACTTATAAATTACCGAGCCGGCACGCTATCGACTGCGCTACCAAACGTGATTGGTGATTGGTAGCGCAGTCGATAGCGTGCCGGCTCGGTAATTTATAAGTCCTGAGTTCGAGTCTCGGAACTCCTTGTGTACATTTATTTCGTTTCAACTTGTGGAAGCAGCAGCTTCTCGTACCAGATTCAGTATCTGTTTCTGGGAGTTTACTAGACTGTGAACTCTCGATAAAAATAGGGAGTAAAATATATGTCGGGACAGCACGTACCTGCACTGGGCCAAGCATTGCTGTCGTTGGGCTTCGGTCACCTTTAGGGTGATTGGTAGCGCAGTCCATAGCGTGCCGGCTCGGTAATTTATAAGTCCTGAGTTCGAGTCTCGGAACTCCTTGTGTACATATATATGATTTTCAACTCTCTTAAACATGTAACTCCTGCTACGCTCAGCCATTAACATATGTGCAAAAACATCGTATCTATTTTTTTATTAGTTCCCGAGAACCCGTTGCTATCACTGCAATTAAAAGAGGCTTTGATCCTTATGTTAATGAAGCAGAATGTCAATTTCTATGCCACGGTTTTAATTTGGCTCTGCATTTATCCGATCTTAACTGATGTATGAATCATTTGTTTTGTAATTAAATCGACTCGATCAAGCAAAATAGATTGTATACATAGGCTAAACAATACATACAGTACGTCCCGCAATTACCTGAACTGAATATATATTTTCCCGTATCAGTGATACCCGTAATTATTTCCGGGGTCCGTATAGTATCAGTAATACTGCATAATTTTGCTGGAAATTGAATTCTTATAGAATTCTCATGATGGTATTACTGATACGGAAAATAAATACTCGGTTCGGATTTTTGTGAGACGTACTGTATTCATATACCGGTCATGGTAGAGGAAACAAGGTAGGGTCATTTCTATGGGAGAAAATACACCTCCTCTTGTTCGGCTGGTCAATGGAACGGCTTCATTTCAAACGAACTTTATGACGTCACCAAAACTCAATGTCGTTAGGCCAATAGTGGAGCCAGATTTTGGAGTAGCAGTGCTATACCAGATGCAATATGAGCGCAGCTATTGGTTCGTTGCCGTGATGTCAGCAAACCCACACCGTCTACGAAAAAAAACTGGTTTGAACCTACCTTGGTTCCTCCACCATGGTGTATACATTTTTTGTTGACACCCTGTGTGTATAGGACATCGAAACTTTTATCTTTCGGGCCCACTTATCTTCTTTCAGTTCACGCGCCTTTTTTGCTACCTCTTTTTTGTCTTTCCTGCCTCTTCCTCTTTAACTTGTGTCTTTGCGCAGGGTATCCTGCATACACCTTGTGAATAGAATCCACGCTTTTTTCAGTTTATACGCAAAGGTTTCTTTTCTTTCCCCCGAGTTAACACCTTTTCTACTGAGACGAACCTGAGCAAACGACTATATTACTTGTATTTTTTAAACTAAAAAAAATAATCGTTCGTTTTTGTAAAGTTGAACATGGTCAAGACACGGGTAGTCACGCGCTCTAATTCGAGATATAATACCGTCGGAAACTGTAAAAATTTCTCTCGTCCAGATAAAACTAATATCCTTTAATTTTATGGCAGGATAACATTCGAATTTCCAACTGGAAAAAAGGAAGATTAATCCCCTGCGCTGACCATAATTTGCTCTTAACCTCGATTCTCTTTTTTACGGCCTTGCAGTGTCTCAAAAATTTGAGTTTTTCGAGCTTGGACTAGCTCTTAACTTTGGTAATCTCAACACGTTAGTAGCGACGTGAGCCACCGGTGGTACACCGAAGAATTTTTAAGACACTGCTGACCGACCAGTAGTTACCAACTCAATTCTAACATACACAATCACAGCTATATGAAGACACGATCCAGTTTATGTTTGCTGTTTTCACAATAGCTGACCGCAATTGACTTTAAATTTGACTTCAATGTTGAACTTCTGATTAACCCGTCGCTATCATCGTATTTGAGTTATCTTTACGCTTCGCTACAGTAGACGGATTTCTGTGTAAACTCAGGACGTTTTTGAAAGAGGAGTATTTTTTGCAGCATAACTTCATATGGAGCACCTATTGCATCATCTCTGCAGTTCCAGTATGTCCAAACTTCAATGTCTTTTTTTCAGAACTTAAAAAAAACTCGACCTTCACATAAAAAATCTTTACCCCTTATTCAAAAATTCAGGAGCCCGACTCGCTTCAAGTCCACCAAGCAAAATCTTACGTTTAATTTTTAACCTCATGAGCATCATTTCATTTACAACACTTTTTGTGCACACGACCTACGTCAAAAGCTCGGTGCTGCCATAGCGTGAGGTCTACCACACTATAACATGAGATCTACCTCTAGCTAGTACTACAGCGTGAAGTTAGATTACTAATGGTATTTTATTATTTCCATGGATTAAATTTGGCGTCAAATACTTAATTTGTACCTCCCAAACTGCACCTGCATGGGTAGCGATAGATGGCGGTAGACCTCACGCTATAACAGTACCAAAATTTCTTTATGCCGAAAGTTTCCACCACACCACGACGATGCTGCACCAAGAAACGAGACCTGGAAAATTCCGATCTGGAGGACATTTTTGTTCTGAAGGAAGGCTGTCGAGGTCTCGGTAAGCAGGAGTGATTGATGAGCCCTGGGTTTCCGTGCCCTGGTGTCGGGTGGCAGCTCTGCGATCTGGACACCAATCTCCAGATGATGAACTCGCCTCCGAACTGTCAGTCTTGTGATCGCCTGCACACAGTACAACAAACAGCACGACGAATTCTTGAATTCAACGAAAATTGCGCAGAATATTGGACTGCAGCAAACAGGACTACGAATATTTGACGAGCAAACAGAACTCCGAATATTTGACGAGAGCAAAAACTGCTCAGAAAATTGGACTTCAGCAGACAGAACTCCGAAAATTTGACAACAAAATTACTTCATGTGTAGGATGTCTGCACACAGCACCTAGAATACTTGACAACATCTTAGACAACTTAGAATATCCGACAATGGAAATTCGATTATCTGATATATTTTAATCCACGTTACACCTTCTCCAGAAACGCAATTGATATTCTCTATTGCAGAACTTTGAATTTAATTAACACTCTCATTGTAATTCGTTTAATAGAAGTTGGATACTCAGCTCAAATTTAAAGTCAATTGTAGCAACCAATTTTGAAAGTAGCAAACATTAACTGGATCGTGCCTTCATTTAGCTTTAATTAAGTATTCGGGAAAATTGAGTTCGTGACTACTGGTCGGTCAGCAGCGTTATGGAAATCCCCTCTGTGGCCACCGGTGGCCCACATTGTGGTCAAAGTGTTCATTATGCTGGATGCGAAACAGGCATCCCCTCAGGGGTTTGTAGGATAGGCAATTGACTTGGGTTTGTTAGTTTTTATAACCTACGCCACGAGGTCTGGAGAGATACAGTTAGGTCCCCTGAGCCATAGGTAGGCCTTAGAAACGTCTACCTACCGTGCCTGCTCTACGTCATTGAACACTTTGACTGCGCTGTGAGCCATTTTCGGTCACTGAAGGAGATTTCATTAAGCTGCTGACCAACCAGTAGTCACAACAACCTCAATTTTTGAAAATACTTAATCACAACTAAATGAAAACACGATCCAGTTGATGTATGGTTTTTCTAACATTGCTTACTACAATTGACTTTGAAATTGGAAGTAGACATTAAACTTCAGTTTTACCTGCCGCAGTCAAAATGATGAGTTTTCAAGCCTACCACGCTCTTTTTAATTCGTGTTTTCTTCCTCTTCTCCCTCGAACGCGCGGCTTCCGTGTACAGGGTATTCTGTGTAAGAACACGCCCCCATAAAAGTTTTATTGCACCCCATTCAAAATAATCCAATTTCATTTCATTAATCATTTCATTTTATCATTTCATTTCATTAATCATTTCATTTTATCATTTCATTTCATTAATCATTAATCATTCAATGATTAATCATTAATAGTAGTATTTTTGTAATATTTTTTATAATTAATGTAGTATTTTTCCTTAATCATTAATCATTTCACTTCCTTAATCCCATTTCATTCTCTCGAGATCGCCTTTGTTGCGGCTAGGGGTCTCAATTAAACTCTGTAACTAAAAAAAAAAATTCCAAATATTTAAATACATACTGTAATATTAACATAAATTAAAAATTATATTATTACATTATATTATTTGATTTAACGTATTATAAATTTTATAATAAATATATCACCGAGTTATATCTTATATCTCAAAGCTATGCTACTGTCTTTTTCTATTTTCTTTTTCTTCATGCAACACCTCCACCTGCGGCGAAGAGTAGGGCTGTGTGATGGGGATGATTAGCCCCACTAGAGCTCCATACCGATTCATCAGTAATTTCTGAATCTGCCTCTACACAGCTTTCCCTTTTTTTCATGACTTTACTTATTACGTTGAAAAAATGCAACATGAACTAAAAATGAGCAGTCAACCGAGGTCAAACCTAATGGTTAGTAATTACAAATGTCTGCCTCCAAGTGTTGGAATTGACTTTGTGTGATTCAAATTTTAACATTTAGGTCCAGAGCCTCAGGCCTGGTAGGAATACAATTGTATCGTAGTGGCCTCCTACTCTGCAGCGTGAGTCTGTTTATTGCGCTGTGAGTCTGGTTATTGCGCTGTGAGTCTGGCTATTGCACCGTGAGTCTGGTTATTGCACCGTGAGTCTGGTTATAGCACCATAAATCTAGTTATATTACTGCTAGATTAGTAATTTCAGTAAGCCAGACAACTTTGACTCACTTGACAACTTTGACTTAAAATAACCTTGAGCAATTGACGAAATGTCATATTCGAAATAAAATAATTTTCAACACATTACAAGATGCTTTTTATTAAGTAAATTGGTTATAAATATTCTAATTCTTATTTATTGTTCATGCAGTATTGAGAAAAATTAATTTCATGTTTAAAATGTTTTGCTGGCATGAAGGCCTCATTAGGAATGACTTTGATGCGCGATTTTTTTCTTTTTCTTTATTCATTTGCTTGCTTCGGCTTCCATCATTATTCAACGGGGAAATTCAAATCCCTGCTTTGTGGGAACGGAGAATCGTGTGTGGGAACAGACCATGTGCATAGACTCCAAATTCCTTTATCCCCATACCAAATGGTGCCTTCCTTCCCTCCTTTTTTTGGAACTTCTCATGAGAAAAGGGGCCCGTCACCTTCTTGTTAGCATTTCATTAACAAGAAGATCAGGTTCTCGGAATAGAGGAATGGCACACCTCCAGGTGCATACCTAACACACAAAAAAAATGCGAGAATGTATGAAGAACACAGTCATTAAGGAAAGACACACAATTAATATATACTAAATTTAGAGCGGTACTCACCGATGAGTTGATACACGACTTGCATCCGCGCGATTCTGTGCGCTATTTTGCCTCGGTGAGCCGTGTTGCTACCGTTAACGGGGTTTTTAAACTCCATTAAATGCTGAAGAAACTTTATAATGGATAACCCTGGTACAAAGCATTAGCCGTAAATTACTGGAACTGTAAGTAACACATATTGACAAATACTACTCTGCCTAATTGACCGGTCAATTTCTTAAAGTGAATTACACACGGAACACATAATGAAATAAGGCCTGACTGTCAGGTTGGCGCATCCCAACGGCACAATGGATGCTATTTGACCTCGGTTCACTAGTTCTTTCAACCAAGAGCAGCTTCAGTTCAATCCCTATTTCTTACACGGTGCATATACTGTCTCTGGACGTTTTATGAAGAAGTCGTGCTTGCAATCAATAGGAGAAAACCCGCCCTCCTGTGGGGGCAAAAAAATTTTTGACAATAACTTTAATTCTACAATTTTCTCATACATATATATGCACATATTCCACATTTTAATTCAACTGCTCCAATTCTCTTATACGTTGTATGAACCTATCGTTTCCAGCGGTATCTATCGTAACAAACGCACGAGCCTTACCCGCCCTGACGCCGTTATCAAAATTTTCCTTTAAACAACCTCCCCGGTGCGGGATCTTCTTCCCTCTGCACAAGCAAAAATGTAACTTTTAATTTGTTGATTCAAGAAAAATATATCTCAACAGGTTTCGCTTCTCACTTATTTTCCAAAGTATAACATTTAATTTAACACCTATTCACGACGCAGAGTATAACACTTTAGGTATAATGATGCCTAGCCACGACGAACCTTATCGAGATGCTCGCGAACTCTCACTGACTCTCGTCTTTTCCGTGCTAGTCAAAGTGTTCTTTTTGGGCTACCCTCTCTCCAGTCATGACCAATGGCACCACTACTTGCACTTCCAAACCTTCGCCTGCTCTGTCCTATTAGCTGTTCTCGAGGTTGTACACATCCTATTCGCTGTGAGCAGAACACGCATTTTCCCGCCCCTATTTTGCGAGGTGATCTTGAAGTCAAACCCGTTGGCGAGGAAGCTTTCCCACGACTCTACCCTCTATCCTCTACCCCTTGGCCGGGCCTTATGGTCAACAAATTTTTGCCTTTTGTGGTAACACTACACCGCACTCCTTGTTCGAGCTCTCGAGGTCTGCTTACCAAGCACAACACTAACCCAGCTCGAGTGCCTGCTTCGCTTACAAGCCACATAACTCTATGTTGAATGTAAACATTCAGGCCTACACTAATGTTAGAGCAACCCACTTGTACCATTGGAATGCGCCTGACCACAGTTTTATAAGCTCACAATTTTAGTTCAACCAAACAACAAATGCGCACAAAATTCGTTACACACAATTACAAGATTTTGATCAAACTTTTCCTAAATTTTCATTTTCAATTCGCAAAATTGATCGTTCTTCACATATTCTTGACAAACTTTTGCTGTGGTCATAAAGTCTTAAACTAACTTATAGAGTAATGCATGCCTACGTTGAATCAAATTTTGAATTACTTGAATGCTTTTCATACATATGAGTTAAGGCCCGCATAAAAGGTGCACCTCAAGGATCAACCGCGTGGACTCCGAACATCATAAAAAAGCTCACCTGGAAAAGCTTGTACGAAAATCTAAATCTCTTGAATATGAACCCGTAAATATTACGAGCCGAAATTTCTTTTAGTGAACGACTATGGGCACCACCGCAACTCTGAGCACCACCGCAACTCTGGGCACCACCGCAACTCTGGGCACCACCGCAACTCTGGGCACCACCGCAACTCTGGGCACCACCACAACTCTGGGCACCACCACAACTCTGGGCACCACCACAACTCTGGGCACCACCACAACTCTGGGCACCACCACAACTCTGGGCACCACCACAACTCTGGGCACCACCACAACTCTGGGCACCACCACAACTCTGGGCACCACCACAACTCTGGGCACCACCACAACTCTGGGCACCACCACAACTCTGGGCACCACCACAACTCTGGGCACCACCACAACTCTGGGCACCACCGCAATTCTGGGCACCACCACAACTCTGGGCAGGCCGTGATCTAGATCCCGAGTGAGCTAAGCCGGATTACGAGGATTTATTTGTTGCTCCAAATGGGATTTACACGCGGAAGTTCGGAACTTTCATTCGCGAAAGTTAGAGGCTGCCACGCGCCGCTAAATTGCCGTTTGTGTGGCGAGGTGGCGGCGGTGTGGCGGTCTTTTTCTGCTCGTGCTGATTGGGTGGTGGGGTGTGGTTCTTGGTGGGTTGGTGGGGTTGCTTTCTGGTGTAACGTGTATTTAAGGGTGTGGTTCTTGGTGGGTTGGTGGGGCTGCTTTCTGGTGTAACGTGCATCTAAGGATGTGGTTCTTAGTGGGTTGGTGGGGTTGTTTTCTGGTGTAACGTGTATTTAAGGGTGTGGTTCTTGGTGGGTTGTTTAGGCTGTTGGTCTCTGGTGTAATTTTTGTGGTAAGCTGATTGTTTTTACGGCGATTATACTCGTATATATGCTAATTGGGTTATGGTGGTGTGATGGGGACTGGTTCCTGATGTAATCTGTTTCTTTTTACAGAGATTATTTTCATGCTAATTAGGTTATGGGGGTGTGGATCTTGGTGGGTGATTGGGTTGCTTTCTGGTGTAACATATATTTAAGGGTGTGGTTCTGTGTGGGGTAATTGGGGTTGTTTTCTGGTTCCTGGTGTAATTGTTATGGTAGTCTGATCATTTTTACGTTGATTATATTAATACTAATTAGGTTACAGTAGTCTTTGTTATGGTAATCTGATTATTTTTACAGGGATTATGTTTATTAGGTTATGGTGATGTGATAGGGTAGTTGGTTTCTGGTGTGATTATTATGGTAATCTGGTACTCTACCGACGATTGTATTTATGCCAATTAGGTTATGGTGGCGTGATTCTTGGTGGGTAATTCGAGTTGTTGCTTCCTGATTCTTGCCATAGTTGCTATATTTGTGGGAGTCTGGTTCTTTTTATGGTAAATGTTGAGGAGTAAGAAAACTTGTTTATTTTGATCTCATTAACGATATTTAGGCATCCAAAAGTGTAAAATCAATTATGGTCAACTCCTCAACATTAACCCTTTTTATAGCGATTGCATTTATGGTGATACTGTTGCCCCTTTACTTATGATAATTATGGCAGTATCCTTTGCATATTCATAATTCTAACTGAATTAATTTAATTACTAATTCTTCTGAAGTGAGTTACTAATGAAGCAATTTAGTCGATCATATACTGAAACTAATCCGGCTCTCCGTGTGCAAATATCGTTCCTAGTAAATAATTTCTTCACGTGTGTAATTCCAGTCAGAATAAACTAATTTTTAAATTTATTTCATCTGAAGTGATTGCATCATTCAAGTGTTGCATAATTTTTTGAAGCATGATCGGGAATAACAAAACTTCGATCAAAATTAGCTAATTAGAATTACTCCTCGGCAGTGCAGCGCGACGCATTTCTCCAGTAAAAGAAAATAAATAATGTGACCAAACAAACGCCTCGCGAGCGGGAACGCACCAACAAAACTGTAAGAGAAAAACGCCAAACGAACTTCCAATCTGCCCATCATCAAATATTGAGAGTATAATTTCACCATGAGTATAATTTCACCATGAATTTCAGGGGGATACAACTATTGTACCAATGGGAATTAGCGCTCCCAGGAGGAAAATGTCTGGGCCTGAGCTGAGGGTTAGGTAGGCCTTCCTGTTGTTGAAATAAAATGTTTTTTTTTTATGTTAAGGACCACCTTTTTTCGGTTCACTGCTGTCCTCTTTTTCAGCACTTCCAACTTTCTTCTTAGACTTTTATCTTCCTTCATAAACTTCTTTCTCAACTTACTGTTTCTATGCCTTTTCGGAATAGATTCCGCGTACCTTCAACGCAACACTTCCTCCTTCTTACCTCTGGATCACCTTAAAGACGGATGGGGAGGCTTAAACTACCTAATAATTCAATCTAATCTGTGTACAACACGCACACACACACACACACAATGTGTACCATACTCACACTCACACTGCACCACACACACTCTGCACCACACACACTCTGCACCACACACACTCTGCACCACTCACACTCTGCACCACTCACACACTACACCACTCACACACTACACCACTCACACACTACACCACACTCACACTCACTCACACTCACACTCACTCACTCACTCACTCACTCACTCACACTCACTCACTCACTCACTCACACTCACTCACTCACTCACACTCACTCACTCACACTCACTCACTCACTCACACTCACTCACTCCCGCTCATGCACTGTACCACACACACTGCACCACTCACACTGTACCACTCACACTGCACAACACACACTGCACCACTCACACTGCACCACTCACACTGCACCACACACATACTGCACAACACACACACACTGCACCACACACACACTGCACCACACTCACTCACTCACACTCACTCACACTCACTCACACTCACTCACACTCACTCACACTCACACTCACACTCACACTCACTCACACTCACACTGCACCACACACACACACACACACACACACACACACACACACACACACACACACACACACACACACACACACACACACACTACACCACACACACTGCACCACACAAACCATTATGTACTCCCGGCTATTTGCATCAGCCGAGTGGGGGCTTACTTGTCTATTGATTTTGTGCTCAAGTTTACGGTCAACCATTAAATTATTGTCTTGGTCGCGCGGCTCACACCGGTGCCCTGGCTCTCCCAATCTCAACTCCATACCTTAGCTAACCCCAATTCTCCAATTTAGCTAATTTCAACTCCCCAATTCCGCTATCTCCCCAACTCCGCTATCTCCCCAACTCCGCAATCTCCCCAACTCCGCTATCTCCCCAACTCCGCTATCTCCCCAACTCCGCTATCTCCCCAACTCCGCTATCTCCCCAACTCCGCTATCTCCCCAACTCCGCTATCTCCCCAACTCCGCTATCTCCCCAACTCCGCTATCTCCCCAACTCCGCTACCTCCCCAACTCCGCTACCTCCCCAACTCCGCTACCTCCCCAACTCCGCTACCTCCCCAACTCCGCTACCTCCCCAACTCCGCTACCTCCCCAACTCCGCTACCTCCCCAACTCCGCTACCTCCCCAACTCCGCTACCTCCCCAACTCCGCTACCTCCCCAACTCCGCTATCTCCCCAACTCCGCTATCTCCCCAACTCCGCTATCTCCCCAACTCCGCTATCTCCCCAACTCCGCTATCTCCCCAACTCCGCTATCTCCCCAACTCCGCTATCTCCCCAACTCCGCTATCTCCCCAACTCCGCTATCTCCCCAATTCCGCTATCTCCCCAATTCCGCTATCTCCCCAATTCCGCTATCTCCCCAATTCCGCTATCTCCCCAATTCCGCTATCTCCCCAATTCCGCTATCTCCCCAACTCCGCTATCTCCCCAACTCCGCTATCTCCCCAACTCCGCTATCTCCCCAACTCCGCTATCTCCCCAACTCCGCTATCTCCCCAACTCCGCTATCTCCCCAACTCCGCTATCTCTCCAACTCCGCTATCTCTCCAACTCCAACTCCCCTTGAGAAAACAGCCTCTCATCTTGCTCCATTAATTATTCTGACTCGCAAACGTTCGCGGGATCGATCCGTTTGTTGTGAGATGGCGTCGATAGTTTGTGCCGGTTGCCCGCAGGACTGCGTGAATTGCGCCTGAGGCAAAGTCGACTGTGCAGTCCTACGTGGTGCAAGTGCGCAGGTGTACTTGCACAGGTCTATTTTCACAGGTCTGCTTACGCAGGTCTGCTAACGCAGGTCTGTTTGCGCAGGTCTGCTTGCGCAGGTCTGCTTGCGCAGGTCTGCTTGCGCAGGTCTGCTTGCGCAGGTCTGCTTGCGCAGGTCTGCTTGCGCAGGTCTGCTTGCGCAGGTCTGCTTGCGCAGGTCTGCTTGCGCAGGTCTGCTTGCGCAGGTCTGCTTGCGCAGGTCTGCTTGCGCAGGTCTGCTTGCGCAGGTCTGCTTGCGCAGGTATGCTTGCGCAGGTATGCTTGCGCAGGTATGCTTGCGCAGGTCTGCTTGCGCAGGTCTGCTTGCGCATGTCTGCTTGCGCATGTCTGCTTGCGCATGTCTGCTTGCGCAGGTCTGCTTGCGCAGGTCTTCTTGCGCAGGTCTTCTTGCGCAGGTCTTCTTGCGCAGGTCTGCTTGCGCAGGTCTGCTTGCGCAGGTCTGCTTGCGCAGGTCTGCTTGCGCAGGTCTGCTTGCGCAGGTCTGCTTGCGCAGGTCTGCTTGCGCAGGTCTGCTTGCGCAGGTCTGCTTCCCCAGGCTTGCCGGTGTGCTGAGATGCATAATTCTGATGCGGAACCGTTAGTCGAGACAAATTCTCGAAACCAAACCTGCAGACCCCGCCTGCCTGACTCCAAAGACAAATAGCTCAGTAGACTAAATTCATTGTCTCATCATAGAATCTGGTTAGTGTCCGATGCATTCTCAATATAGACTTATTGTCTTTTTAATTTTTTCTGCATCAGGCGAAATTTAACTTCACTGTCTGTTAGGGAACTCATATTTGTTGATGGAAATTCGTTGTCTGTACAACTGCAGCTGTTGTGCCTGTGGGATGCAGCTGTTGTGCCTGTGGGATGCAGCTGTTGTGCCTGTGGGGATGCAGCTGTTGTGCCTGTGGGGATGCAGCTGTTGTGCCTGTGGGGATGCAGCTGTTGTGCCTGTGGGGATGCAGCTGTTGTGCCTGTGGGGATGCAGCTGTTGTGCCTGTGGGGATGCAGCTGTTGTGCCTGTGGGGATGCAGCTGTTGTACCTGTGAGGATGCAGCTGTTGTGCCTGTGGGGATGCAGCTGTTGTACCTGTGAGGATGCAGCTGTTGTGCCTGTGGGGATGCAGCTGTTGTACCTGTGAGGATACAGCTGTTGTGCCTGTGGGGATGCAGCTGTTGTGCCTGTGGGGATGCAGCTGTTGTGCCTGTGGGATGCAGCTGTTGTACCTGTGGGGATGCAGCTGTTGTGCCTGCGAGGATGCAGCTGTTGTACCTGTGGGATGCAGCTGTTGTGCATGTGAGGATGCAGCTGTTGTGCCTGTAGGGATGCAGCTGTTGTGCCTGTAGGGATGCAGCTGTTGTGCCTGTGGGGATGCAGCTGTTGTGCCTGTGGGGATGCAGCTGTTGTGCCTGTGGGGATGCAGCTGTTGTGCCTGTGGGGATGCAGCTGTTGTGCCTGTGGGGATGCAGCTGTTGTGCCTGTGGGGATGCAGCTGTTGTGCCTGTGGGGATGCAGCTGTTGTGCCTTTGGGGATGCAGCTGTTGTGCCTTTGGGGATGCAGCTGTTGTGCCTGTGGGGATGCAGCTGTTGTGCCTGTGGGGATGCAGCTGTTGTGCCTGTGGGGATGCAGTTGTTGTGCCTGTGGGGATGCAGCTGTTGTGCCTGTGGGGATGCAGCTGTTGTGCCTGTGGGGATGCAGCTGTTGTGCCTCTGGGGATGCAGCTGTTGTGCCTGTGGGATGCCGCTGTTGTGCCTGTGGGGTGCAGCTGTTGTGCCTGTGGGGATGCAGCTGTTGTGCCTGTGGGGATGCAGCTGTTGTGCCTGTGGGGATGCAGCTGTTGTGCCTGTGGGGATGCAGCTGTTGTGCCTGTGGGGATGCAGCTGTTGTGCCTGTGGGGATGCAGCTGTTGTGCCTGTGGGGATGCAGCTGTTGTGCCTGTGGGGATGCAGCTGTTGTGCCTGTGGGGATGCAGCTGTTGTGCCTGTGGGGATGCAGCTGTTGTGCCTGTGGGGATGCAGCTGTTGTGCCTGTGGGGATGCAGCTGTTGTGCCTGTGGGGATGCAGCTGTTGTACCTGTGGGATGCAGCTGTTGTGCCTGTGGAAATGCAGCTATTTTGCCTGTGGAAATGCAGCTATTTTGCCTGTGGGAATGCATCTATTTTGCCTGTGGGAATGCAGCTATTTTGCCTGTGGGGATGCAGCTATTTTGCCTGTGGGGATGCAGCTATTGTGCCTGTGGGGAAGGGACAATATGAGGGCTCGAGCTGAGAGTTAGGTAGGCCTTCTTTTTGTTAAAATAAAATGCTTTTGTTATGATAAGAACCATCTTTTTTCGGTTCACTGCTGTCCTGTTCTTTCAGCACCTACTACTTTCTTCTTCAACTTTGATCTTCTTTCATGAACTTCATTCTCATCTTACTGTTTCTATGCCCTTTCTGCATAGATTCCTCGTTTCCTTAACACCATACTGAATGGTTCCTTCTTCCTTCCTCTCTTTGGATTGCCTTTGTTGCGGGTAGGGAGGCTTAAACTGACTTATAATCTAATCTATTCTATGCCTGTGGGGATGAAGCTATTGTACCTGTGGGATTTGATGCCCCCAGAGCAAGGTCTCCAGCTTGGGATGGAAATGATATTCAGGTGCAAGAAAAGTTCAGGTTAAGTCCTGGGTGCAAGACGAACTGAAAGGTTGGGAACCCTTGCCCCTGGGGAAGATGTGAAGTCCTGAGCTGACAGTTAGGTAGGCTTTTTTTGTTGAGGGAATAAGTTTTCGTTGAATTAAGGAACTTTTTTCGGCTCACTGCCATCCTGTTTCTCAGCACTTTTGACTTTTTTTAATCTTGTTTCATGGCCTTTTCTCCTAATTTGCTGTTTCCATGCGGCGGGATTTGGGTTAGAACAAACCTTGTGCTTGTGTTCCCTCCTTCATACCTAATGATGCCTACATTCCTCATAGCTTTGGAACATCTTTGTTGCAGCTGAGAAAGCTTGAACTAGTTATCCAATTTGATATAGAATTTTATTAATGATCTGTTCATCAAGATTATTTTTTTTCATTCATCTAGGGTAATTCATCAAATATCGAACAGAAACCACGTGTGTCTAGAAACAACCTTCATAAATCGGTAACTTTTGCTCTGAATAACTCTTGCGGGCCTCAAGGTTATTCTTGAACAGTTGCTTTCTTGTTCTGTGATGTCGCTTGAAAGACAACGTAGATTATTGAAATGTATTTATTGTTCTAAAAATCGAATTCTTTAGTAACATAATTTCATCAATATCGAACATGAATCGAACAAGAATTTTTATTCGAACAGGATGGTTTGTCAATTAGTTCTCTTCGTATCGAACTTTTGTTAGACTATTAGCACGCCACGTATGGTTTGTATATTAGTACGCCTCGTATATTTTGTCCATTATTATGCCTCGTATGGTCTATCTATTTGTACACCTCATGTGGCCACTTGGAAAATAAACGTTTTTCTTTCATTCTTTTTTTCTTTGGTGCACTGGATTTTCTTGGAAGTGCTCGCGGTGGCACAGCGGTTAAGGGATCGGACTTGTATGTTGGAGTCGCGGGTTCGTATCCCGGCGCTGGCTCTGCGATTTTCCCCGTTGGGTATAAGGGAAAGCTCAAGCACAATACCCCTACTCCACCCAGGTGTCGGAAATGGGTACCGACTTTACGGGGGAACCGTCATGGTGTCCTATACATAGTGTTAGTTATAAGACATTTGAAAAACCAATGCTTAAGATCATTTGTATCAGGCTTGATTGGAAATAAAGCATCCCAAAGATGCCGATGTTTGTTTTGTTTGTTTGTTTAAAATGACTGTCTCATTACTTATTTTCAGGAAGCATTTGAATGGAGAGTTATCAAAATTTGAATATCATGTCGATGTTTCATTTGCAGTACTTGTTGAACCATCATTGTGATCATCAACCTGTGTGACCTTTTTTGGAGTAGAGTGTAGAGCACGCGTCAATGAATTATTATTGATGCTTGCATCAATTTTCTTGGCAAGGGATTGATCATCAGTAAATGTAGCCAGACGAATCATTGATGATCTTGAGGGCCTTGGAACACCAGCAGCTGATTGGTCGCCATCTTCAACTATTCATTGTTATTATCAAGCGTTAATACAATATTTTAAGGAAATGAAACAGGCGTTCAATAGATCGATTCAGTTATTTAAAAGAATTAAGAATCGAAAAGCCTTGTTCGAGGCATAAATTCATGATTTTTAAGGAATTTTGATTCGAACCCCTTTGTTCAGTATTTAATACTGACATGAAATAGGAACTGAATGTCGAACATGGAATAATTATCAAGTTTTTAGCGGGAAAGAAAAAAATACAGTAACAGGACATCATATGACAACACTACTCTCTAGTTATGACGGGAGGTTGACGTTGGCACAACAACAGTTAAACCGTCGCAATTTTCCCGAGGTGCGTAAGATTTTTCAAGTGAAAAAATATGACCAATTTGTAAGGGTCGTACAGAAAATGTGTTCGCAACAGCTGGTAGCAGTTTGCAGCTCACAGAAATGAGTTTTTATCACTAAAATAGGAGTTTTAGATGTAAGATCACCGGCACTGTGCAAGTTTGGATGCTTAAGAAATTTATTACGCGCATATTTTCAAAGTTGTTCGATAATCAGTTCAGTTCGATATTAGATGAATTACCCTAGTCCTCATAATTGTTTTACAGTTGTATTTTCGAACTATTTTTCCAATGAAAAAGTCATAGATGGAGCGAAAATAAATTAAATAATAATATTCAATTATTGATTTTGTGTTAATAAACAATTGTGCAAATGTCGAGCATTAAAAATTAATAAAATCATTTGAGGTCAGAGTAAGTTTGCTCTTCATTTTCATGTAAATGAAACCCTGACTCGCCCACGACGAAATTTAGTGACAGAAGTCTTTTCCGAAACATTTTCATCGTTTTCATTGATCTTGAACAGTTTTTTTTAATTTAAATGCAATGATCTTTTTAAAATTCACCATAGAAGTTTGAATTTAAGACTTCAAAAGACTACCATGCTGCAACAGAGTAAAATGTCATAGACTGCCAGTAAAAAACTTTTCTAGGTTTTTTGAGTTAGAAAACTGTTTTGAGGACTAACATTTTTATTTTGCGTTGAAGTAAAACTTGGAAGTTGACCTGTGGAAATTGAAAAAATAATGACTAAGTTACTGAACAAATTACGTTAAAAGACTCAAGATATTCATCAAAGTTTACATTCATCAATAGCCTTACTATTGATGAATGTAAACTTTGTTGATCCTTCGTTTAATGCATATTTTACCGCAGCATTCAAGACAGGGTTTTCTTTTCTATTTTACCAGTACTTTTATTTACGTCAAACCAAAGATACTTGTGTATTTTTTTTAATTTTCCGCTCTCCCTGCACATTATATCTGTGTTACTTAGTGTTTACTGCATAGTGCTGATTATTTTCTTGAAGGTTTTCCCTGACGCCTCAGACTTCCTTTAACTTTGGGCCGATGCTTTCATTTGTCCAGTTCTTAAAGTTAAATGCGCTCGTAAAAATTTGCATCAAACTTTTTGAAGTGTCTGCACGTACGAAGAAAATACACAGTTAATAAAAACTGTTTCGAGTGTAAACTTTTTTTAGTGTATCTGCCCTCCCAGGGGGACAATGTGAGGGCCTGAGCTGAGAGTTAGGTAGGCCTTCTTTTTGTTGAAATAAAATGTTTTTGTTGTGTTAAGGACCACCTTTTTTCGGTTCACTGCTGTCCTGTTTTTCAGCACCTACTACTGTCTTCTTCAACTTTGGCCTTGTTTCATAATCTTCTTTCACAACTAACTGTTTCTATGCCTTTCTGCGTAGATTCCGCGTTTCCTTAACTCCATACTAAATGGTGCCTTCCTCCTTCCTCTCTTTGGATCGCAATTGTTGCTGGGTAGGGAGGCTAAAACTAACGACTAATCTAATCTAGTGTATCTGCCCATACCGAGTAAACACGTAGGTAATAAAGTTAATATATCTAGTTAATTTTTTATTTTTTATTTATTGGTGAATCACTTTATATTAGAGACCACTTCTTGTGTGTTTCTTATACATATACTTGTGATCTTTTGCTTTTTTGCCTCTCAAGCCTTGTTTTTCCTGTTATACGATATTTGCGTCTATATATTCAAACCAAAAAATGGTGGTTTTGCCGACGTATTTAATTACTAGGTAAGAAGGTTTTTTTTCCAGTAGCTTTTTTCGTTTCAAAAACGATCAAAGCTAGTTTACAGTTGATAGAATTACTGTTAAATTAAATTAACTGAAACGATTTGCATATTGTATTGAAAAATTCTTTCTTCAACCTTTGGTGACGCTTGAAACCTATACACATGTTCATCGTCTTCAGCTTTGAATTTTCTAATGCCAAAAAATGAGTAAAAATTGCAAATTAATGCTTTAAAAAAAATGCTAAAAATTTGCTGCGGTATACCTTCTTAATATTCCCATAGAGAAGAAACAACGGGCTCTTACGGCAGGATTTAGAACGCTCGAACCCACCCCACACAGGACTACTCAAATAAATCGCTAGACCGCACGTGACTTGTTAGGTTAGATTGATTTCAACTATTGACAAATTTTCCGGACATATTCTCCCCTCAGGGGGATACAACTATTGTATTTGGGGGAATTGGCGCTCCCAGGGGGACTATGTGAGGGCCCGAGCTAAATGTTAGGTAGGCTTCCTTTTCGTTGTAATAAAATAGGTTTTTGTTTTGTTGTGGACCGTCTTTTTTTCGGTTCACTGCTGTCCTGTTTTTCAGCACCTACTACTTTCTTCTTCAACTTTCATCTTGTTTCATGAACTTCTTTGCCAACTTACTGTTTCTATGCCCCTTCTGCATAGATTCCACATTCCCTAATATCCATACTAAATGGTGCCTTCCTCCTTCTTCTCTTCGATACGCTCTTTTTTATAGAGGTTAGGGAGGCTTAAACTAACCTATAATATAATATAATATAATCTTCCAGACATATTTTTCATGAATTAGATATTTTTAACGGATTGTGTCCTCCATCACAAGTCAACACTGAGCAAGGAGTGTTGAATTTCTGCTCTATCATGTCAACACTGAGAAAAGAGTGTTGAATTTTTCTGAATGTTACCAACAAACGCAAAACGTAGACAATGACAACGCAGCGAACAAGCCACCCAACAAAATCTCCAAAGTTTTATGAACATCAAGACACGTGTATTCTTTAATTAACCCCATTTACTAACATTTCTGCTTGGCTTGATTATACTAGATTTAGTTTAAAAACTCATGATAAAATCATTTAAAAACCAATCCCATTTACACACATTCATTCCCCGCTATTCCCCTCTTTCCCCACGACCCAAACATTCAAAAACCAATCCCCACATTCATTCCCCGCTATTCCCCACTTTCTCCACGACCCAAACATTCAAAAACCAATCCCCACATTCATTCCCCGCTATTTCCCACTTTTCCCACGACCCAAACATTCAAAAACCAATCCCCACATTCATTCCCCGCTATTCCCCACTTTCCCCACGACCCAAACATTCAAAAATCAATCCCCACATTCATTCCCCGCTATTCCCCTCTTTCCCCACGACCCAAACATTCAAAAACCAATCCCCACATTCATTCCCCGCTATTCCCCACTTTCTCCACGACCCAAACATTCAAAAACCAATCCCCACATTCATTCCCCGCTATTTTCCAATTTTCCCACGACCCAAACATTCAAAAACCAATCCCCACATTCATTCCCCGCTATTCCCCACTTTCCCCACGACCCAAACATTCAAAAACCAATCCCCACATTCATTCTCGGCTATTCTTCACTTTCCCCAGGGGTCGTACCCGACAATGTAGCCCCCACTACCCAACCAATCCCCACATTCGTTCCCCACTTTCCCTACTCTCTCCAGGGGTCGTACCCGACACTGTAGTCCCCACTACCCAACCAATCCTCACACTCACTGTCACCATTCCCCAGGAGGCGTACCCGGGCACTGTCGTCACAGATAGAATCATTAAAGCCCACTCCCTCTTCCACACATTCATTCCCCGTCATTCCCCACTCTCCTCTGGAGACATCCCACTTCGACACACTCACTGCCCACTGCCGCAGGTGGCGTGCCCGGCGCGCTGGTGGCGACGACCGTGCCGCCGCTGGGCGCGAAGGCGCCGTTCCAGGACCGGCGGCCGTGGCAGGCGGCCTACCTCGCCAAGGAGACGAAGAAGCCGCACCTCAAGCAGACCGTCAAGGGCAGGCTATACAACTTCCTCGAGCGGCCCACCGGCTGGCGCTGCTTCCTCTACCACTTCTCCGTGTGAGTACTGCGGGCTGTTGCTCTCGGGGGATATTATTGTGCTGCTGATTTGTGTGAGTACTGCTGTTTCGTTACTCTAGGGTATTATTGTGCTGCTGATTTGTGTGAGTACTGCTGTTTCGTTACTCTAGGGTATTATTGTGCTGCTGGTTTGTGTGAGTACTGCAGTTTCGTTACCCTAGGGTATTATTGTGCTGCTGGTTTGTGTGAGTACTGCTGTTTCGTTACTCTAGGGTATTATTGTGCTGCTGGTTTGTGTGAGTACTGCTGTTTCGTTACTCTAGGGTATTATTGTGCTGCTGATTTGTGTGAGTACTGCTGTTTCGTTACTCTAGGGTATTATTGTGCTGCTGATTTGTGTGAGTACTGCTGTTTCGTTACTCTAGGGTATTATTGTGCTGCTGGTTTGTGTGAGTACTGCAGTTTCGTTACCCTAGGGTATTATTGTGCTGCTGGTTTGTGTGAGTACTGCTGTTTCGTTACTCTAGGGTATTATTGTGCTGCTGGTTTGTGTGAGTACTGCAGTTTCGTTACCCTAGGGTATTATTGTGCTGCTGGTTTGTGTGAGTACTGCTGTTTCGTTACTCTAGGGTATTATTGTGCTGCTGGTTTGTGTGAGTACTGCTGTTTCGTTTCTCTAGGGTATTATTGTGCTGCTGGTTTGTGTGAGTACTGCTGTTTCGTTACCCTAGGGTATTATTGTGCTGCTGGTTTGTGTGAGTACTGCTGTTTCGTTACCCTAGGGTATTATTGTGCTGCTGGTTTGTGTGAGTACTGCTGTTTCGTTACCCTAGGGTATTATTGTGCTGCTGGTTTGTGTGAGTACTGCTGTTTCGTTACCCTAGGGTATTATTGTGCTGCTGGTTTGTGTGAGTACTGCTGTTTCGTTACTCTAGGGTATTATTGTGCTGCTGGTTTGTGTGAGTACTGCTGTTTCGTTACCCTAGGGTATTATTGTGCTGCTGGTTTGTGTGAGTACTGCTGTTTCGTTACCCTAGGGTATTATTGTGCTGCTGGTTTGTGTGAGTACTGCTGTTTCGTTACTCTAGGGTATTATTGTGCTGCTGGTTTGTGTGAGTACTGCTGTTTCGTTTCTCTAGGGTATTATTGTGCTGCTGGTTTGTGTACTGGCCTGTGTACTCATCTGTGTACTGGCCTTTATACTAGATCATATGTACAATCCCGGTTTCATAAAGTGTATCAGAACTGGACAGCTGAGCAATTGAATGTTGGTTAACGGCTCTGCTACGTGTACTAAAGGGTAAGTTCTTTCCTACTATTCAGTCATTCTCCACTGAGTGTTGGAATGCTTCTCACCCTTCAACGTTCGCGTTTGTTTACCACGCGTTACGCGTGGCGCAACTTTAGCTCGTCTTCTGCAACCGAAGTGTTCACTGAAATTGGGAGTATAAAATAAATTTGGAGATTTTCGACTTGTGTGCTTCTAAGAAGACACCTTACCTTGACCAAGGCTGCACCGCTTGCCGACTCTATAAACGTTACCTGCTGCGCGCTACTTTTGTTGGTTCTTTTGGCTCGCGTGAGGAAATTTAGAACATAAGCAATTTATCGACGTATTTCATAGTGATACGCTACGCCTTGTCTCTTAACTGCTATACAATATTTCTGTTGATTCGTACGCCTCGTGTAAAAAAATATATAAACTGCATAAGTAATTTATTGACGCATTTGAGAGCGATATGCCAATCCATGACGAAGTCGACTTCGACGCTTAAGTCTGCGTTAATCACTGCGTCGAGAACCAAGGCATTTTTTCCAGGCTAAGGAGCACGGAAATTAGTGTTGAATCCTCATGCCACGATTACTCGGGCTTGTGGAGTCTATTTTCCAATAGCTTCTTCAGCTTCACCAATTTAATGAAACCTGTTTCACCTACACAAAAAAAAACGTTTTCTTCATTCGTGTCCCGCAACTAACACGGAAAAATATTATGCTGTGAATATTTAGAGGGTGATGGTAATTCACGGTGAAGTTATGTCAAATTAGCTAGTTTATTCATCTAATTAAAATTTGAACCGCGATGTGCATATATCTATCGCGATAGTAATGTACACTCAAATAACATTTATTAGGCTAGTTTGTTCTCTTAGTTAAGAGAAAGTTATGTACAAGACTTACATGCTCATTTGATGCTCTGTTTCCCTACGTGCACCATGACTAAACTGTTTCCTATTTGGTATCTGTGTAAGCTTTGCCTTTCGGTAATTTCTTCTATATTCAAACGCAAACATTGATTATTCATTTCATAGTTTCAAGTTTGTCGCGAATTTCTTCATTTAGAATAGTGAACAAGCTTAAAATGCACATCCTTTTTGTAATCTTCGCGGCCCGTTTTGTTGTGTTGGTTGTGAGAAAAGAAAGCCAATTTGTTTTCTACGTCAGTGAGCTTTTTCTTCTTTTTTCTAGGCCGAGTATTACAACATTGGACTGATGGTACCTTTTCAATTCTGTTTATTCGTGTTTTTAGTTTTGATCTATCGTTTTGTATTAGTGCTTTTCCGTTTCAGTTTTGAATTTGATAGTTCATGTTTCTCATCATTGTCAAGCCTTTTGGTTCGTTATCAACCGTTCGTCAATATGATAGCGCGGTTTTCCAACCATTATGCTTTGTTATTATACTCGTAATCAACCGTTCGTCTATATGATAGCGCGTTTTTCCTACCATTATGCTTTGTTATTATACTCGTAATCAACCGTTCGTCTATATGATAGCGCGTTTTTCCTACCATTATGCTTTGTTATTATACTCGTAATCAACCGTTCGTCTATATGATAGCGCGTTTTTCCTACCATTATGCCTTGTTATTATACTCGTAATCAACCGTTCGTCTATATGATAGCACGTTTTTCCTACCATTATGCTTTGTTATTATACTCGTAATCAACCGTTCGTCTGTATGATAGCGCGTTTTTCCTACCATTATGCCTTGTTATTATACTCGTAATCAACCGTTCGTCTATATGATAGCGCGTTTTTCCTACCATTATGCCTTGTTATTATACTCGTAATCAACCGTTCGTCTATATGATAGCGCGTTTTTCCTACCATTATGCCTTGTTATTATACTCGTAATCAACCGTTCGTCTATATGATAGCGCGTTTTTCCTACCATTATGCCTTGTTATTATACTCGTAATCAACCGTTCGTCTATATGATAGCGCGTTTTTCCTACCATTATGCTTTGTTATTATACTCGTAATCAACCGTTCGTCAATATGATAGCGCGTTTTTCCTACCATTATGCCTTGTTATTATACTCGTAATCAACCGTTCGTCTATATGATAGCGCGTTTTTCCTACCATTATGCTTTGTTATTATACTCGTAATCAACCGTTCGTCTATATGATAGCACGTTTTTCCTACCATTATGCTTTGTTATTATACTCGTAATCAACCGTTCGTCTGAATGATAGCGCGTTTTTCCTACTATTTTAGTTTGTTTTTATGCTCGTAATCAACTGTTCGTCTATTTGATAGCGCGTTTTTCCAACCATTTTGGTTTGTTTTTATATTCGTAATCAAGCGATCGTCAGTTTAATCGGCGGATTTCTTTGTTAACTCAATTCTTTTCAATTTAACTCGACCGTTTCTTCTTAGTTTAAGATACCAGTTTTGTTTTTTAGCTGCATTCATCAAGTCTCGAACGAATAATTTTTAGAATTTTAATCCACGGTATTATTCAGTTAATAGATCGTTTTTCAAATTGACTCAATCAGTTTTACCTGATGAATGCCTTGTCTAGAATTTTATGACTGACCATAACAGTACGCTCCTGATTGAAATTTCTATCTTTCCATCAACCGATTTTTTCTCCGAGTGACTTTTTTGTAATGGCTTCGGTTTATTTCTAGCGTTCCTGTACCCTAGAAATCTAAGCTACACAAATCGAGTGCAATACTCATCACTTATAGAAAAGAACTGTAATGGCTTCTTTGTTATTTTTGGATTTTTTTGATGAATGGAAAAGTTTCGAACATAACATTAGTGACCCCCCTTAAGTGGCAATGATGCTTTGCTCCCGCGACCGCAGCGGAAGTTTTCATGCCTGTAAATTGCTTGTTGTGACCAAAAATAAATCCTATTATCCGTAAATAATAATAAATATTACTGTTATTATTATGTACATCCATTGTGACTTTATATCTGCCTTTATAACAAGGGTCCCCAAACTGTTTTTCGCCCCGCACCCCTAGAAAATTTCATGCGAGCCTCGCACAATTTGAACTAAAAGTGCCAACATACAGCCAACAGCCTACAATTTACCTGGACTTTTCTGGTAACCCCTGGAATACCGTCTTGCACCCCCTGGAATATCGTCTTGCACCCCCTGGAATATCGTCTTGCACCCCCTGGAATATCGTCTTGCACCCCCTGGAATATCGTCTCGCACACCCTGGAATATCGTCTCGCACCCCCTGGAATATCATCTTGCACCTCCTGGAATATCGTCTTGCACCTCCTGGAATATCGTCTTGCACCTCCTGGAATATCGTCTTGCACCCCCTGGAATATCGTCTTGCACCCCCTGGAATATCGTCTTGCACCCCCTGGAATATCGTCTTGCACCCCCTGGAATATCGTCTTGCATCCCCTGGAATATCGTCTCGCATCCCCTGGAATATCGTCCCGTACCTCCTGGAATATCGTCTCGCACCCCCTGGACTATCATCTCGCACCCCCTGGAATATCGTCTCGCACACCCTGGAATATAGCCTCGCACCAAAGGAATATCGTCTCGCACCCCCTGGAATATCGTCTCGCACCCCCTGGACTATCGTCTCGCACTCCCTGGACTATCGTCTCGCACACCCTGGAATATAGCCTCGCACCAAAGGAATATCGTCTCGCACCCCCTGGAATATCGTCTCGCACCCCCTGGAATATCGTCTCGCACTCCCTGGAATATCGTCTCGCACTCCCTGGACTATCGTCTCGCACACCCTGGAATATAGCCTCGCACCGAAGGAATATCGTCTCGCACTCCCTGGACTATCGTCTCGCACTCCCTGGACTATCGTCTCGCACACCCTGGAATATAGCCTCGCACCAAAGGAATATCGTCTCGCACCCCCTGGAATATCGTCTCGCACTCCCTGGACTATCGTCTCGCACTCCCTGGACTATCGTCTCGCACACCCTGGAATATCGTCTCGCACTCCTTGGACTATCGTCTCGCACTACCTGGACTATCGTCTCGCACACCCTGGAATATAGCCTCGCACCAAAGGAATATCGTCTCGCACCCCCTGGACTATCGTCTCGCACTCCCTGGACTATCGTCTCGCACACCCTGGAATATCGTCTCGCACTCCTTGGACTATCGTCTCGCACTCCCTGGACTATCGTCTCGCACACCCTGGAATATAGCCTCGCACACCCTGGAATATAGCCTCGCACACCCTGGAATATCGTCTCGCACTCCTTGGACTATCGTCTCGCACTCCCTGGACTATCGTCTCGCACTCCCTGGACTATCGTCTCGCACACCCTGGAATATAGCCTCGCACCAAAGGAATATCGTCTCGCACCCCCTGGACTATCGTCTCGCACTCCCTGGACTATCGTCTCGCACACCCTGGAATATCGTCTCGCACTCCTTGGACTATCGTCTCGCACTCCCTGGACTATCGTCTCGCACACCCTGGAATATAGCCTCGCACTCCCTGGACTATCGTCTCGCACACCCTGGAATATCGTCTCGCACTCCTTGGACTATCGTCTCGCACTCCCTGGACTATCGTCTCGCACCCCCTGGAATATAGCCTCGCACACCCTGGAATATCGTCTCGCACTCCTTGGACTATCGTCTCGCACTCCTTGGACTATCGTCTCGCACTCCTTGGACTATCGTCTCGCACTCCTTGGACTATCGTCTCGCACTCCTTGGACTATCGTCTCGCACTCCTTGGACTATCGTCTCGCACACCCTGGAATATAGCCTCGCACCAAAGGAATATCGTCTCGCACCCCCTGGAATATCGTCTCGCACCCCCTGGACTATCGTCTCGCACACCCTGGAATATAGCCTCGCACACCCTGGAATATCGTCTCGCACTCCCTGGACTATCGTCTCGCACTCCCTGGAATATCGTCTCGCACCCCCTGGAATATCGTCTTGCACCCCCTGGAATATCGTCTCGCACACCCTGGAATATAGCCTCGCACCAAAGGAATATCGTCTCGCACCCCCTGGAATATCGTCTCGCACCCCCTGGACTATCGTCTCGCACACCCTGGAATATCGTCTCGCACACCCTGGAATATCGTCTCGCACTCCCTGGACTATCGTCTCGCACCCCCTGGAATATCGTCTCGCACCCCCTGGAATATCGTCTCGCACCCCCTGGACTATCGTCTCGCACACCCTGGAATATAGCCTCGCACCCCCTGGAATATCGTCTCGCACTCCCTGGACTATCGTCTCGCACTCCCTGGACTATCGTCTCGCACACCCTGGAATATAGCCTCGCACCCCCTGGACTATCGTCTCGCACTCCCTGGACTATCGTCTCGCACACCCTGGACTATCGTCTCGCACCCCCTGGACTATCGTCTCGCACCCCCTGGAATATCGTCTCGCACCCCCTGGAATATCGTCTCGCACACCCTGGAATATCGTCTCGCACACCCTGGAATATCGTCTCGCACACCCTGGAATATCGTCTCGCACACCCTGGAATATCGTCTCGCACACCCTGGAATATCGTCTCGCACACCCTGGAATATCGTCTCGCACCCCCTGGAATATCGTCTCGCACACCCTGGAATATCGTCTCGCACACCCTGGAATATCGTCTCGCACACCCTGGAATATCGTCTCGCACACCCTGGAATATCGTCTCGCACACCCTGGAATATCGTCTCGCACCCCCTGGAATATCGTCTCGCACACCCTGGAATATCGTCTCGCACCCCCTGGAATATCGTCTCGCACACCCTGGAATATCGTCTCGCACCCCCTGGAATATCGTCTCGCACCCCCTGGAATATCGTCTCGCACCCCCTGGAATATCGTCTCGCACCCCCTGGAATATCGTCTCGCACCCCCTGGAATATCGTCTCGCACCCCCTGGAATATCGTCTCGCACCCCCTGGAATATCGTCTCGCACCCCCTGGAATATCGTCTCGCACCCCCTGGAATATCGTCTCGCACCCCCTGGAATATCGTCTTGCACCCCCTGGACTATCGTCTCGCACCCCCTGGAATATCGTCTTGCACCCCCTGGACTATCGTCTCGCACACCCTGGAATATAGTCTCGCTCCAAAGGAATATCGTCTCGCACCCCCTGGAATATCGTCTCGCACCCCCTGGAATATCGTCTTGCACCCCCTGGAATATCGTCTTGCACCCCCTGGAATATCGTCTTGCACCCCCTGGAATATCGTCTTGCACCCCCTGGAATATCGTCTTGCACCCCCTGGAATATCGTCTCGCACCCCCTGGAATATCGTCTCGCACCCCCTGGAATATCGTCTCGCACCCCCTGGAATATCGTCTTGCACCCCCTGAAATATCGTCTCGCACCCCCTGGAATATCGTCTTGCACCCCCTGGAATATCGTCTTGCACCCCCTGGAATATCGTCTCGCACCCCCTGGAATATCGTCTCGCACCCCCTGGAATATCGTCTCGCACCCCCTGGAATATCGTCTCGCACCCCCTGGAATATCGTCTCGCACCCCCTGGAATATCGTCTCGCACCCCCTGGAATTTCGTCTCGCACCCTCTGGAATATCGTCTCGCACCCCCTGGAATATCGTCTTGCACCCCCTGGACTATCGTCTCGCACCCCCTGGAATATCGTCTCGCACCCCTGGTTGGGAACCCCTGTCTCTATAATATGAAGGGACTTCCGTGACGTTGATTATTCTTATCCCATTTTCTTTGAGTCAAACTTCCTCATCTTGTGGTGCTGAAACGCC
Organism: Morinoia aosen; assembly: GCA_030386875.1. Classification (NCBI taxonomy): domain Eukaryota; kingdom Metazoa; phylum Arthropoda; class Malacostraca; order Amphipoda; family Talitridae; genus Morinoia; species Morinoia aosen. Next base: position 21,214,264 of record CM059556.1, read on the forward strand.
ATAATGCTGATTTATGCTGACTTATCGTAAATATCTCTACCGATCTCTAACGAACGCTTCTGGAGATGTTCCGTTGAATTTTCTCTAAATTCGGAAAGAAAACGCATTTGTTCGACACGCAAGCATTAGACGCAGATACCGTTGCATTAGACTACGGTATTAGATAACGCTTATTGCTGTCATGCGATCCTTGATTATCCCCGCAGAAATGATCAGGAAAGCCCTGCAAAAAAAAATAATCTGACAAGACTGACGGAAATCATGAGAAAGATTCTCGGACCGAAATAGTATACGATAATTGTCTCTGGCTGAACTATTCTTGGCCTTCGGAAAGCGTCGCATGTTTCCTGAAGGGAGGATTACTTCCTGAAGGGAGGATTACTTTCTGAAGGGAGGATTACTTCCTGAATAGGGGATTACTTTCTGAAGGGAGGATTGCTTCCTGAAGGGAGGATTACTTCCTGAGGGGAGGAATACTTCCTGAAGGGAGGATTACTTCCTGAAGGGAGGATTACTTCCTGAAAGGAGGATTACTTCCTGAAGGGAGGATTACTTCCTGAGGGGAGGATTACTTCCTGAAGGGAGGATTACTTCCTGAAGGGAGGATTACTTCCTGTATGGGAAATAATTCCCATACATTCGTTTCCAGCGAAGGAATAGAAAAATAGAAGTAAGGTTTTATTAGTCAAAGTTTTTATTAGATCCACCCTTATATCGAGTGATTTAACGACATGAACGTAACGAACACAGTGAACGCAAACGCAACTCTTAATATTTAATTTCAAGTACAATTTAAGTTTTACGGCTAGCATTCGCTAACCAGATAATTGCCTTTTTAAAAAAACACTTTATTAAGTTGATTAAAAGTTAGGGCGAGTTAAAAGTCCGCTTATGCCTTGGGCGTTAAAAAAGTTAGCAGGCGCCGTCAAGGACCACAGTCCAGGGCGCTGTCGTGGCGAGCTCGAGACAACGGGCGCAGGCAGCAATAGGAGGCGAGGAACGTCGGCTCCACGAGAAGGGCTGAATTCTAAGAACACGTAGACCCTTAGTTCCGAACAGAGGTGACACCTCAAGCAGTGGCGGGCAGAGGGCGAGTAACGCCGTGACTCAAGAAAAGGGCTGGAATGGTAGATAGAACCCCGCGTCGACACCTCTGGCACACGCTCCACCCTCAACTGCTAGGAAACAGAAATATTAGCGAATGTCAAGGCGAAACAACGCAACTAATCAGTTAATTTCAAGTATTACGCAAATGCAACCTAATCATTAAAGTCCGACTAGATATATACCTCAAAGCAACGGAGAGGCTAGCCTGTTAGAAGTTAGCTGGAACAGCTGAAACCCGGCTGCGGCAAAGTCAGCACCAGCAGAAGCCTCCTCCGGAGTATACTATAAAAAAAACGTACAACCTTAACCCCCGAACAAACCACGAAATTAATAAGGACAATATTTCAATTAAGAAGCAACATCACCAATGACAATGAAAATGACAACACAATTGCAAGTAAAGCAACTAACCTGAGTTTTTAATGCACTCAGTGACGAAACGTTCAGACAGAAGGTTTAATCAAGGAAATTTAGAAGAAATCAGTAAGAGATTAAGTGCTTCAAGCGGAAAGACAGTAAGAATAGTAAAGAGATTTTAGATACTTTGAGAAAGAAGTTAATTAGAAGATCGCTCTGATCCAGGCTAATTTAGCCCATCAAAAAGACGAACGACTTCAATAGCAATATTAATTGTAATAGTAATTAACGTCGCAAGGACGAGTTAAGAGTTAATTCATTGAAGTCTCAATGTTAATTTTAAATAATTTTACTTGCTTGAAGCACCATAGGAAAATTGACACGATAGTCTACAAAATAAAAGTAAAGAAATAATAGCACAGGCACACAAAATAATAGACAGAGAAAAGGCAGTCAGGAAGAGGGTAGAGGGTCTTAGCCTGAACTGGGCGCCACGGAACTAGCCGCGAACCCCATCACCGAAGCGTAGGCCGACGATGCAACACGCCTTTGTAAAGGCATAAACGGACGGATAAAAATGGCAGCTTAAACACCAAGTTAATCACTGCTTAAATCGACATAACGTCATTAGAGAGTTGAGCTAACATCAGCTCTTAGAGGAATCAAAATCAAGTCTAGTCAAGGCTGCTAAATGAAAATTCCGTACCTACGACCTCACCTGCGACCCTACCGAAACATCTGAGCAACGACCAGCGAACGGCACCCCGACACCTACGCGGAAAGGTTGGAAGAGAAAAGCCACCTCGGACACACCCAAACCGTAGTGGGGAAAATTTTCCCACACCTGAAGGGAGGATTACTTCCTGAAGGGAGGATTACTTCCTGAAGGGAGGATTACTTCCTGAAGGGAGGATTACTTCCTGAAGGGAGGATTACTTCCTGAAGGGAGGATTACTTCCTGAAGGGAGGATTATTTCCTGAAGGGAGGGTTATTTCCTGAAGGGGGGATTATTTCCTGAAGGGAGCATTATTTTCTGAATAGGGGCTTACTTTCTGAATAGGGGCTTACTTTCTGAATAGGGGCTTACTTTCTGAATAGGGGATTACTTTCTGAATAGGGGATTACTTTCTGAAGAGGGGATTACTTTCTGAAGAGGAGATTACTTTCTGAAGAGGAGATTGCTTTCTGAAGAGGAGATTGCTTTACTTTTTGGAGAGGGGATTGTTTTACTTTTTGGAGAGGGGATTGTTTTACTTTTTGGAGAGGGGATTGTTTTACTTTTTGGAGAGGGGATTGTTTTACTTTTTGGAGAGGGGATTGTTTTACTTTTTGGAGAGGGGATTGTTTTACTTTTTGGAGAGGGGATTGTTTTACTTTTTGGAGAGGGGATTGTTTTACTTTTTGGAGAGGGGATTGTTTCAGTTTTTGGAGAGGGGATTGTTTTAGTTTTTGGAGAGGGGATTGTTTTACTTTTTGAAGAGGGGATTGTTTTACTTTTTGGAGAGGGGATTGTTTTACTTTTTGGAGAGGGGATTGTTTTACTTTTTGGAGAGGGGATTACTTCACTTTTTGTAGATGGGGATTCCTTCACTTTTTGTAGGTGGGGATTACTTCACTTTTTGTAGATTGGGATTACTTCACTTTTTGTAGATGGGGATTACTTCACTTCCTGGAGAGGGGGATTACTTCACTTTCTATAGATGGGGATTACTTCATTTTCTATAGATGGGGATTGCTTCACTTCCTGGAGAGGGGGATTACTTCACTTTCTGGAGAGGATTACTTCACTTTCTGGAGAGTGGGATTACTTCACTTTCAGTAGAGTGGGATTTCTTCACTTTCTGCAGAGGGGGATTTCTTCACTTTCTGGAGAGGGGGATTTCTTCACTTTCTGGAGAGAGGGATTACTTCACTTTCTGGAGATGGGGATTACTTCCGGAAAAGAGAATTGATCCAGTGTCGCGTTAACGGCTTGGTTCTACCACGCACATTTTCACAGCCTGTTTTGCTCCCTCTGCGTGAAAGCGCGTTTGGATTTGGGCGAGCGATTTCAACATGTTGTTGCTGCATATATGAATGCGCTCGTCTTGTTGTGTGCATAAATGATCTAAGTTCTACCTTTAAGTGTGTGGTCAGGCTGTATAATTTCACTGTGATTTTGCCTTGTAATTTCGATGTGTTGTACTGCGCTTTGTGGTTTCGCTGTGCTGTTTTGCTCTGTGTTGTTTCGCCGTGTAATTTCGATTTGTGGTTTCACTGTGTAATTTTGCTGTGTTGTACAGCGTTGTGTGGTTTCGCTATGAGATTTCACTGTGGGGTTACTAATTCTGGTTATTACTTGCATCAAATGCGTATTAGTTGAATCTCATTACTTGCATCAAATGCGTATTAGTTGAATCTCATTACTTGCATAAAATGCGTATTAGTTGGATCTCATTACTTGCATCAAATGCGTATTAGTTGAATCTCATTACTTGCATCAAATGCCGTAATAGTTGAATCTCATTACTTGCATCAAATGCCGTAATAGTTGAATCTCATTACTTGCATCAAATGCCGTATTAGTTGAATCTCATTACTTGCATCAAATGCCGTAATAGTTGAATCTCATTACTTGCATCAAATGCCGTATTAGTTGAATCTCATTACTTGCATCAAATGCCGTATTAGTTGAATCTCATTACTTGCATCAAATGCCGCATTAGTTGAATCTCATTACTTGCATCAAATGCCGTATTAGTTGAATCTCATTACTTGCATCAAATGCCGCATTAGTTGAATCTCATTACCTGCATCAAATGCCGTATTAGTTGAATATCATTACTTGCATCAAATGCGAATTAGTTGAATCTCATTACTTGCATCAAATGCGTATTAGTTGAATCTCATTACTTGCATCAAATGCCGTATTAGTTGAATCTCATTACTTGCATCAAATGCAGTATTTTAGGTGAATCTCATTACTTGCATCAAATGCAGTATTAGTTGAATCTCATTACTTGCATCAAATGCAGTATTAGTTGAATCTCATTACTTGCATCAAATGCCGTATTAGTTGAATCTCATTACTTGCATCAAATGCAGTATTAGTTGAATCTCATTACTTGCATCAAATGCCGTATTAGTTGAATCTCATTACTTGCATCAAATGCCGTATTAGTTGAATCTCATTACTTGCATCAAATGCAGTATTAGTTGAATCTCATTACTTGCATCAAATGCCGTATTAGTTGAATCTCATTACTTGCATCAAATGCAGTATTAGTTGAATCTCATTACTTGCATCAAATGCGTATTAGTTGAATCTCATTACTTGCATCAAATGCCATCTTAGTTGAATCTGATTACTTGCATTAAATGCCGTATTAGTTGAATCTCATTACTTGCATCAAATGACGTATTAGTTGAATCTCATTACTTGCATCAAATACCGTATTAGTTGAATCTCATTACTTGCATCAAATGCAGTATTTTAGTTGAATCTCATTACTTGCATCAAATGCAGTATTAGTTGAATCTCATTACTTGCATCAAATGCGTATTAGTTGAATCTCATTACTTGCATCAAATGCCGTATTAGTTGAATCTGATTACTTGCATTAAATGCCGTATTAGTTGAATCTCATTACTTGCATCAAATGCGTATTAGTTGAATCTCATTACTTGCATCAAATGCCGTATTAGTTGAATCTCATTACTTGCATCAAATGCCGTATTAGTTGAATCTCATTACTTGCATCAAATGCCGTATTAGTTGAATCTCATTACTTGCATCAAATGCCGTATTAGTTGAATCTCATTACTTGCATTAAATGCCGTATTAGTTGAATCTCATTACTCGCATTAAATGCCGTATTAGTTGAATCTCATTACTTGCATTAAATGCCGTATTAGTTGAACCTCATTACTTGCATCAAATGCCGTATTAGTTGAATCTCATTACTTGCATCAAACTCCGTATTAGTTGAATCTCATTACTTGCATTAAATGCCGTATTAGTTGAATCTCATTACTTGCATCAAGCGCCATATTAGCTGAATTACTGGGACCAATATATACCAGCATAAGTTTAAGTTTTTATCGGTAGAAGTGGTAAAAATCAAGAATCGACTGTAAAGTCAGATAGAATTACGTGCTTCTTGTGTTTAACATTTTTTCAACCAGTCTATTTTAACTGCAATGAAATCGTGAAATGACAACGCTGCGAACGAGAGCCGTCTCGCGTTCTGGACAGCCGTCTCGTGTTCTGAGTTCTGTGTTTATAAGTTTGTGTGTTACACACCCAGAGGTACGTGTTTAACTTTTTTAATGACCGCATTTCCCTTGTTTGGCCATATTCGATCCTTAATAGACCAGACGCAAAAATTAAATAAAAAAGGCGACATGACAACCTTAGGCTAGCCGTCTTCGAGGTGCCCCCGTAATGAAGGTTAATTGCTGGAGGGGTGCCCGAGCAGCCTCAGGTGCGGGGCTCTGGCCCTCACGTGCTGTCACTGCTGTGGGTCAGTGTCTCTGCGGCCGCTGGTGGGGATGTACGTCTGCTGCGGGCGTCCGCCGATACAGAGTCCCGGTCGTGACCTGGGGGAAAATTACGCGAGATAAAGGTGCCAGAAATTGAAAACATTAGTGCTCTATTCGAATGTACGTTCAAGAATGTAATAAAATTGAAAAACTATAGCTATAAGTAACGTTGAAACTATTAGAAAGGATAGGAGTTTACAATCGAGAAAGTTGACGCACGCAATGCATTAAAACCTATTATCTTTTAGTTGAAAAAATAAGTGCTGCATTCGAATAAACTTGAAAAATTTGTTGAATTCGGAAGACTATAATTAAGGAAATATAATTATAAGGCTATAAATAACGTTGAAATTATAAGATGGCTAAGCTGTTCATAATCGAGAAAGTTGAAGCACGTAACGCATTAAAAAAAGATGGATTTTAAGTAGTCTCTAACTTAATGGCCTTAAATTGACAGATTAGCCATGAAAGGTAATTGCGTAATGAACATCATATGTACGAAACGAAGTGTTTTGAGCAGGTGGTGCAAGTGCTTATGAAAGATTCTTTTAAACATACTTTCGGTCTTCTCGGTAGCCTTTTCGCTGTACATAAATTGAAGAACTGAAAAGTATAAAGAGATATTCGCCTTGCTAAAATTTTTAGAGCGAAATTTTAAAATCAAAAGCGAAGAACATGCTAATAACATGACTAGTTTTATTCGCGTTTTGTTCGCTTTTAAATTTTTAGAGCGAAATTTTGCATTCAAAGGCAAAGAAAATGCTAATGTAATAACTATCATTTGTATTTTTTCGGTTTTAAATGTTTTGGTCTAAAATGCTGCTGCGGTTGTCAATTCACGTGCTGAGTGTGCAAGGAAACGCAGTGCATTTAATACAAAACTCCCGTAGAATACCGGTGAATAGGACCGAGATCGTTTCGATGCGGCGCGTGATGTTCGGCATCAGTCGTCATTTCTCGAGATCGTTTGTTTTACACGAGCATCGCAGTAAAATATCTAATTATTTGTTGATTGTACACACATTTATAACGAGGTGGAAGGTAAGTCTTAAACTAATTTTCTTTCAAAATTGTTGGGAATATCTCCGAACATTGTTATTTTTAACAACGCACCCAAGCTCCTTCATAAATGGTCAGGATTCGCGGTAGAATGTGTTCAATGGTTCCAGCTGAGTTGACGTATAGGACTATTATTGTTTTTTTACTCACCGGACTGGAATCGCACTAGAATGTGTTCAACGTATACGTGTGTATGAATATAGTGCATTGGACAATGCCTTTTTTATCACTGGACTATAATTGCAGTGAGAAATTTCAATATTTTCCTTTAAAAATGTCTTGTAAAAGTTATAACCATGTCTCATTGCATTAGTCCTCGTGTGTATATGTATTTGTGGAGCGGCATTGTGTAAAGAGGTCTTTAATAATGACAAGGGATCAGGCAGCGAGCGCTGGTGTCATTCTATAGTGCTGGCTTTTGAACGAGCGCGCTCTCAGTAATGAGCATTGCAGTTGCCTTCTCACCGAAGTCTCGCACAATTGTGTTCAGTTAATCAATACGTTATGCCCATGAGTTAGGTATCTGGAATGATTTAATGGTAAATGGAATATTAATTGCCGGTATTGCTTTATGATTATCTCATAACTATAATATTAATTGCCGGTATCACCTTAAATTTATCTAGAACACCATTCTCGTTTGTCGCCTCTATGCAATTGATCGTCACGTTGTGCCCAAAAATTATCTGGAATAATTATCCGGAAACTGGGATAATAACATAATTGCTGGCATCGCCAAATCTGAACCACCAATGGTCGCCTCTAAAACATTTTAAATGACAATCGCTGATATCCCGTCACTTATCTGGAAAAATTACATTTGTCCCTTCTCAGTATTTATCAAATAAATATCGCTGATATCCCGTCACTTACCTGGAATAATTACGTTTGTCCCTTCTCAGTATTTTTCAAATAAATATCGTTGTTATCCCGTCATTTATCTTGAATAATTACGTTTGTCCCTTCTCAGTATTTATCAAATAAATATCGTTGTTATCCCGTCATTTATCTTGAATAATTACGTTTGTCCCTTCTCAGTATTTATCAAATAAATATCGTTGTTATCCCGTCATTTATCTTGAATAATTACGTTTGTCCCTTCTCAGTATTTTTCAAATAAATATCGTTGTTATCCCGTCATTTATCTTGAATAATTACGTTTGTCCCTTCTCAGTATTTTTCAAACCAATATCGGTGATGTCCCGTAATTTGTCTGTAACAATTGCAAATTATTGAGTGCAAAATTGCGGATGTTTTCACGTCGTTCTCAGGTACAGGACAGCACTCCAGCGATGCCATTACGACCAATGAAGTGGCGTCCAAAGCAGCGAAGCGTTTTGGAATCGTGAAACTTTGGGGGGCACTGGGCATGTATTGCACTCTCCTCAGGGGATACATCTGTTCTATCTATAGGAATTAGCGCTCCTGGGGCCCGAAAATGTGAGGTACTGAGCTGAGAGTTAAGAATGCTTTCATTTCGTTTGATTCAAAAAATGTTTTTTTTGCTCAAGGACTATCTTTTTTCCGGTTCATTGCTGTCTTGTTTTTCAGCACTTCTAACTTTCTTTTTCATAGCCTTGTTTCGTGGCATTTCTTTTCGATGTGCTGTTTCTATGCGCAGGGGACCTTATGGGAGAACACACCTTGTGCATAGATTCTGCGTTCCCTTAACTCCATTCTAAATGGTACTTTCATCTTTCCTCTCTTAGGAACGCTGTTGTTGCGGTAAAGGATGCTTAAATTAAATTTGGCAGCCTAATCTATAGCTTGTACTATTCAACACAAAATATTACGGAGCATCACATCATGTTCTATGGTGTCGTGCTCTACAAGGGAATACTTGTATTTTCCACAGCTTGATTCGTAGCTTAATATCGTATTTTATTACAAGGTATGGTATTATATTAATGTGCTTTGTATTCATAATGAAATATCAAATTAGGAAAAATATTTTATGATCACAGGGTGTTTTATTTCATTACTGTATGTCGTATTTCATCACGGAGTATTGTATATTAAAACAGCGTACCACATTTTGTTATAGAGTATCGCGTTTTATTTCGTAATGTCGCATTGTACTACGAAATGAGGTATTTTACTGCGGGGCATCACGTTTCATCGCGAAGTATCACGTTCTGTATCAAGTATTGCAATTCATTATTTCATTAAAGAATATCGTGTTTCGTCGCAGATAATCGAGTTTAATAATTGATTATACGTTTTTATCACTTCATATCGTGCTTCACGAAATGCCTAGTTTATTTCCATGCATATTTCTATTAGAATAATGCGTGATTTACTTGAATCTCATATGGGCAATCTGCGACTACCTGTAAATTGAACCAAAATTTCACCTAAAACAAGATGAACAAAATTTACCAATTCCGTGAAAGACTTGCATCTTTGCTGGGATATTCAATTCCTTCTCTTCTTTGGCAGCAAGTTCTTGGAACTGCGTATATGTTACTTTTTTTACCGTTAATAACGTAAGATGCGCTGCGTTTTCTGCGTGTTTGTAACAGATTACATGTCCCTTCGGGGAAATGTAATTGTTTTATTCATCGTAATTAGTGCTCTCATGGAAATGTAATTTATTGGAATAAGTGCTCTCAGGGAAATGTAATTTATTGGAATAAGTGCTCTCATGGAAATGTAATTTATTGGAATAAGTGCTCTCAGGGAAATGTAATTTATTGGAATAAGTGCTCTCAGGGAAATGTAATTTATTGGAATAAGTGCTCTCAGGGAAATGTAATTTATTGGAATAAGTGCTCTCATGGAAATGTAATTTATTGGAATAAGTGCTCTCAGGGAAATGTAATTTATTGGAATAAGTGCTCTCATGGAAATGTAATTTATTGGAATAAGTGCTCTCATGGAAATGTAATTTATTGGAATAAGTGCTCTCATGGAAATGTAATTTATTGGAATAAGGGCTCTCAGGGAAATGTAATTTATTGGAATAAGTGCTCTCATGGAAATGTAATTTATTGGAATAAGTGCTCTCATGGAAATGTAATTTATTGGAATAAGTGCTCTCAGGGAAATGTAATTAATTGGAATAAGTGCTCTCAGGGAAATGTAATTTATTGGAATAAGTGCTCTCATGGAAATGTAATTTATTGGAATAAGTGCTCTCAGGGAAATGTAATTAATTGGAATAAGTGCTCTCAGGGAAATGTAATTTATTGGATTAAGTGCTCTCAGGGAAATGTAATTTATTGGAATAAGTGCTCTCAGGGAAATGTAATTTATTGGAATAAGTGCTCTCAGGGAAATGTAATTTATTGGAATAAGTGCTCTCATGGAAATGTAATTTATTGGAATAAGTGCTCTCATGGAAATGTAATTTATTGGAATAAGTGCTCTCAGGGAAATGTAATTAATTGGAATAAGGGCTCTCAGGGAAATGTAATTTATTGGAATAAGTGCTCTCATGGAAATGTAATTTATTGGAATAAGTGCTCTCATGGAAATGTAATTTATTGGAATAAGTGCTCTCAGGGAAATGTAATTAATTGGAATAAGGGCTCTCATGGAAATGTAATTTATTGGAATAAGTGCTCTCAGGGAAATGTAATTTATTGGAATAAGGGCTCTCAGGGAAATGTAATTTATTGTAATAAGTGCTCTCATGGAAATGTAATTTATTGGAATAAGTGCTCTCAGGGAAATGTAATTAATTGGAATAAGTGCTCTCAGGGAAATGTAATTTATTGGATTAAGTGCTCTCAGGGAAATGTAATTTATTGGAATAAGTGCTCTCAGGGAAATGTAATTTATTGGAATAAGTGCTCTCAGGGAAATGTAATTTATTGGAATAAGTGCTCTCATGGAAATGTAATTTATTGGAATAAGTGCTCTCGGGGAAATGTAATTTATTGGAATAAGTGCTCTCAGGGAAATGTAATTTATTGGAATAAGTGCTCTCAGGGAAATGTAATTTATTGGAATAAGTGCTCTCAGGGAAATGTAATTTATTGGAATAAGTGCTCTCGGGGAAATGTAATTTATTGGAATAAGTGCTCTCAGGGAAATGTAATTTATTGGAATAAGTGCTCTCGGGGAAATGTAATTTATTGGAATAAGTGCTCTCAGGGAAATGTAATTTATTGGAATAAGTGCTCTCAGGGAAATGTAATTTATTGGAATAAGTGCTCTCAGGGAAATGTAATTTATTGGAATAAGTGCTCTCGGGGAAATGTAATTCATTGGAATAAGTGCTCTCAGGGAAATGTAATTTATTGGAATAAGTGCTCTCAGGGAAATGTAATTTATTGGAATAAGTGCTCTCATGGAAATGTAATTTATTGGAATAAGTGCTCTCGGGGAAATGTAATTTATTGGAATAAGTACTCTCATGGAAATGTAATTTATTGGAATAAGTGCTCTCATGGAAATGTAATTTATTGGAATAAGTGCTCTCGGGGAAATGTAATTTATTGGAATAAGTGCTCTCATGGAAATGTAATTTATTGGAATAAGTGCTCTCATGGAAATGTAATTTATTGGAATAAGTGCTCTCGGGGAAATGTAATTTATTGGAATAAGTGCTCTCATGGAAATGTAATTTATTGGAATAAGTGCTCTCGGGGAAATGTAATTTATTGGAATAAGTGCTCTCAGGGAAGTGTAATTTATTGGAATAAGTGCTCTCAGGGAAATGTAATTTATTGGAATAAGTGCTCTCAGGAAAATGTAATTTATTGGAATAAGCGATCTCAGGGAAATGTAATTTATTGGAATAAGTGCTCTGAGGGAAATGTAATTTATTGGAATAAGTGCTCTGAGGGAAACGTAATTTATTGGAATAAGTGCTCTGAGGGAAACGTAATTTATTGGAATAAGTGCTCTCAGGGAAATGTAATTTATTGGAATAAGTGCTCTCAGGGAAACGTAATTTATTGGAATAAGTGCTCTCAGGGAAATGTAATTTATTGGAATAAGTGCTCTCATGGAAATGTAATTTATTGGAATAAGTGCTCTCATGGAAATGTAATTTATTGGAATAAGTGCTCTCATGGAAATGTAATTTATTGGAATAAGTGCTCTGAGGGAAATGTAATTTATTGGAATAAGTGCTCTGAGGGAAACGTAATTTATTGGAATAAGTGCTCTGAGGGAAATGTAATTTATTGGAATAAGTGCTCTCAGGGAAATGTAATTTATTGGAATAAGTGCTCTCATGGAAATGTAATTTATTGGAATAAGTGCTCTCATGGAAATGTAATTTATTGGAATAAGTGCTCTCATGGAAATGTAATTTATTGGAATAAGTGCTCTCAGGGAAATGTAATTTATTGGAATAAGTGCTCTCATGGAAATGTAATTTATTGGAATAAGTGCTCTCAGGGAAATGTAATTCATTGGAATAAGTGCTCTCATGGAAATGTAATTTATTGGAATAAGTGCTCTCATGGAAATGTAATTTATTGGAATAAGTGCTCTCAGGGAAATGTAATTTATTGGAATAAGTGCTCTCATGGAAATGTAATTTATTGGAATAAGTGCTCTCAGGGAAATGTTATTCATTGGAATAAGTGCTCTCAGGGAAATGTAATTTATTGGAGTAAGTGCTCTCAGGGAAATGTAATTTATTGGAATAAGTGCTCTCAGGGAAATGTAATTTATTGGAATAAGTGCTCTCAGGGAAATGTAATTTATTGGAATTAGCACTCTCAGGGTCTGGAGGTTACTGTAGCTGGAGGTCACTCGTAAGTAATCTATCATGTTGAAATAGGGGATAATTTTTAGGTTTTTTTCAAGACCAACTCGTGTTGGTTCACTGCTGTGCTGTTTTTCAGCACCTATTATTTTCCTCTTGAACTTTTGCTTTGTTTCATTAACGTCCTTCTGAATTTGCTGTTTCTACGAGTAGGAATCTTGCGAGCGTGAAACACACTGCGTGCATAAATTCCGCGTTTCTTTAAACTTATACTAAATGGTAGCTTCACCCCTCCTCTCTTTGTAACACTATTGCAGGGGTTAGGAAAGCTTTTAAGCCAACTTTCAATCTTGGCTAATCTATATTTCGCTTCTATAAAAGAAGATGAGTGACGCGACGGGGGCGTCACTCAAAATCTTTAGCACAAAACAAATCGATACAATATTGCAAAGTCGAAAAGTTAGAAAAAAATCCTGTCAGTGTGCCCAAGTTCAGTTTATGATCACCATGCAACCCTGCAGTTACATAAGACGCTCACAGAAAATTCAAATTTATAGGCTTTTGATATTTTTCCCTGGAGCACATAATGCGTTTTATCAAGTATTTACTACGTTTTACCGTCAGTATTTGGAGTCTTAGCCTGTTAACACTTTGACTGTGACGTGACCCACCGGTGGTACACGGAGGTAATTTTCATAATGCTGCTGACCGATCAGTAGTCGCAAACTCAATTTTCATAAATACTAAATCAAAGCTAAATGAAGGTACGATCCAGTTCGTGCCTAGTATTTTCAAAATAGTTTACATAAATATGCCTTAAATTTAAGTTTGGTTTTGAACTTAATATTTAGTTGCCGCAGTCGAAGTGTTAAGTGAAGTGAAGACGAATATGACACTTCCACCGTGACGTTTTATCAAATTCAGCCCTGGGTCAAAGAGCTGAGAGAAGGCGTGGACAGGCTGAACTTACTCTCCTTGTCAACAAAGTCTTCGACACATTTACGCTCCTGTAAATATTTAGATCGTCTTGTTAATACCGGCTTTGTTCCTTGCGTCAACGTTGTCTTTTTGTACATTTTTTCTACCGTGTTCCTCCGCCGGCCTACGTTTTGTTTGTTGCTCGTAGCTCGTCCTTGCACTTCATTTTACAGTATTTTTCCTGATCTTTTTGGTCTGTTTCAGTCATCGTTTTAGCGAGGCCTGCTCGTTAACAAATTTATCCCGTTGGCCGAGGTAAAAAATGCATATTTTCTCAATTCGTTAAGATAAATAACTTTTCTACTTCACTAATTTTATAAATTCATTTAAATTTTAATAATTTTATTTAACAAATTTCACGTATTTAAAACATTAATTTGGCTTTGAAATCTCCCAAATTCAATACTCTAGCATGTTAATTTAGCCTGCTTGTCAACCTCATTCCAATACCAACGTCACTCCCATCCAACGTCACTCCCATCCAACGTCACTCCCATACCAACGTCACTCCCATACCAACGTCACTCCCATACCAACGTCACTCCCATACCAACGCCACTCCCATATCAACGTCACTCCCATCCAACGTCACTCCCATCCAACGTCATTCCCATGCCAACGTCATTCCCATGCCAACGTCATTCCCATGCCAACGTCACTCCCATACCAACGTCACTCCCATACCAACGTCACTCCCATACCAACGTCACTCCCATACCAACGTCACTCCCATACCAACGTCATTCCCATGCCAACGTCATTCCCATGCCAACGTCACTCCCATACCAACGTCACTCCCATACCAACGTCACTCCCATACCAACGTCACTCCCATACCAACGTCATTCCCATACCAACGCCACTCCCATATCAACGTCACTCCCATCCAACGTCACTCCCATCCAACGTCATTCCCATGCCAACGTCATTCCCATGCCAACGTCATTCCCATGCCAACGTCACTCCCATACCAACGTCACTCCCATACCAACGTCACTCCCATACCAACGTCACTCCCATGCCAACGTCACTCCCATACCAACGTCACTCCCATACCAACGCCACTCCCATATCAACGTCACTCCCATCCAACGTCACTCCCATCCAACGTCATTCCCATGCCAACGTCATTCCCATGCCAACGTCATTCCCATGCCAACGTCACTCCCATACCAACGTCACTCCCATACCAACGTCACTCCCATACCAACGTCATTCCCATGCCAACGTCATTCCCATGCCAACGTCACTCCCATACCAACGTCACTCCCATACCAACGTCACTCCCATACCAACGTCACTCCCATACCAACGCCACTCCCATATCAACGTCACTCCCATCCAACGTCACTCCCATCCAACGTCATTCCCATGCCAACGTCATTCCCATGCCAACGTCATTCCCATGCCAACGTCATTCCCATGCCAACGTCATTCCCATGCCAACGTCATTCCCATGCCAACGTCATTCCCATGCCAACGTCATTCCCATGCCAACGTCATTCCCATGCCAACGTCATTCCCATGCCAACGTCATTCCCATGCCAACGTCATTCCCATGCCAACGTCATTCCCATGCCAACGTCATTCCCATGCCAACGTCATTCCCATGCCAACGTCATTCCCATGCCAACGTCATTCCCATGCCAACGTCATTCCCATGCCAACGTCATTCCCATGCCAACGTCATTCCCATGCCAACGTCATTCCCATGCCAACGTCATTCCCATGCCAACGTCATTCCCATGCCAACGTCATTCCCATGCCAACGTCATTCACATGCCAACGTCATTCCCATGCCAACGTCATTCCCATGCCAACGTCATTCCCATGCCAACGTCATTCCCATGCCAACGTCATTCATTTGTAACTTTTATTCATTTTCCAATTGGATTCCCTTGCCTATCTCATTCACATGCATACTGCATTCAGTTACGAACTCCATTCACTGGTCGATTCCGGAAATTTCTTGAGCTTTATTTTCAGGGAACTTCGAACCACAGAAAGAACGGGAATTTCTTTTCTTTGGATTCTCAGACCCATTAAATAGGTGTATGTTAACAGGGATAACAGCTTCAAGTTTAATAAAACACCACTCCAGATCAACGCTTTGATTTCGTTTAACCCTTCAAACTCCAAAAGACTATTGGGTCATCGTTACAAAATGGTATCAATATATTGTATTTTTTGTTCAATTTGTTCTCTTATATGTTCTCTGAAATTCTCAAAGAACTTTTGTTCTTTGTTTAATGTTGGTGACTACCTGATGCCATTGCCAGTTCATGTTTGCCGGGCTTGGAGATAGCGCCCGGTTTAATGATGGAGGTTGTAATAACGGTAGTATGAATAAGAAAATGGTGACATTTTTAAGAGTCATTTCGTTATTTACGTAGCACGCCATTTTAGAAGCCGTAAAGTGTTACTGACTACTTGTCGTCATTGCCTGTTTAATGATGTCGCTTGTAATAACGGTAATATATGGGTAATAAAATACTGACGTTGTGAGTCAATGCCATAAGAAGCAGCGCTATTTACTTAGCGCGTCATTTTAGCTGCCGTAAAGTCGAGGTATCTCTGTCTTTCCCGGCCGTCAAAACTGGCTCGCGTTAATGGCGGGCCCCATGACCTGATCTTGTTACGTCATCAGGAAATGTGCGCATAAAATAAAAACTTGCCGTCTGTGTCGAACAATAAAGTGCCATGCCCAGGAAATGAGAGTTTTATCGCCGCTTGCCTCTAAATGCCCTGTCGCACCTACAGCTCTGTTCTGAAGGTAATTTGCCAGGGCTTGCTATCAGAGATAACTGGCCTGTCTTTGGTACAGAACTTCGGTTTTGTAGCTAAGTTTTTTTTTGTCACGGCTTACTTTTTTGCCTCGGCTTACCACGTTTTTTTACCACAGCTTTTTTTAACACGGAGTTTTTACGTTTTTTTTGCCACGGCTCATGTTTCTTACCACTGCTTTTTACCACGGCGCTCTTTTAGAATAACCTATTTACGTCCTGCGTCTAAGTCTTTTTTACGTTTTTTTACCATGGCGCACTTTTAGAGTAACCCATTTACGTCTTGCGTCTAAACCTTTATGATGAAGCAATTTTATTACGAATTGTATTAAAATATCAAGCCTACTTTCGCTGTGAGCCTTGCGTGTTTTTAAAGTAATGTTATCTCAATTTGCTTCGTAAAATTCTGTTTGTCTGTGCAAGCAAACATCAGTCATTTTTTCAAACAACTTTACCACCGGCTGCTTTTTAATTATTCGCCTTTCCTCCAGTCAGATTTCTGACTTTTATTCGAGGCAAAATACGACTCGCAATCTTTTTAAAAGATCGTGGCTTGATATACGAATAAAATTACCTTCATTTTCGCACATGATAAACGTCAAGCTGAATTAAGGCTGGAATGGCCTTCACTGTGGAAGAAGATAACCGGAACGACATGCATTCTATCATAAAATGAACGAGTTTTGTAATAAGAATGTGAAAAAAACATCAATTTTCAAGGCGCACGTCAACGCTGATATTTCATGGCTGGGCTGCGTTTGTTCGCATTTCTATCGTGTCATTTTTTTTTATTCAACACGAAAAGAATAGCAACATGACCTCTTTTCACTCTGCAAGTCAAAGCGAAACGAGATACACTTTCAAATATTGAGATTTTGATTTATAAAATATTTAACACTTTGACTGCGACTTCACGGCAAATTTAAATTTAAAGCCAATTATAGTTAAATATTTTGAAAATAGCAAACATGAACTGAATCGTGCCTTCATTTAGTTTTGATTAAGTATTTATAAAGATTGAGTTTGCGACTGCTGGTCGGTCAGTAGCATTATGAAAATTACCTCCGTGTACCACCGGTGGCGCACGTCGCAGTCAAAGTGTTGATTACACTGAAATTACAAATTCGAAAGATGCTTTTAAGTCACGGGAAAAAAACGATCGAACACAATATAAATATTCATCACGAAGTTATGTGTTGTATGCATATAAGTTAAGTTGAGCGGGACGTTCAACATCAAGTCAGGTGCAACTCCAGCTCTGAGTTTCACCTTTAGATGTCAAAATTAATAAAACAATTGGTAATTTCTGATTAGTGGAGGCGTTGTATGAATGGGAATGTTTTCATCAGACGTTCTGAGACATCATCTCTTTAAGGACTGAAAGTAATTTTTCCTGTATACAAAATAAAATAATTTTTCCTGTAACTTTCAACATAAGTCTTTGCTCGAGTAATTAATTTTTCCCAAACGTTCTACCAAACATCAATTTATAAGGAAATATTTCCTCCAAACTTCACACAGTTCGATTCAAGTGAACTGCCGTGGTACTGTGAACTGAATGATCCCTCGAAAAACACATGGAGATATGTTTAATACTTTGACTGCGAGGTGACTCACCGGTGGTCACTGAGGGGAATTTTATACTGCTGCTGACCGCCCTACAGTCACAGCCTCTATTTTCGTGGAATGATCCCTAAGTTAAGGCACAATCTATTTAATGTTCGGGGTTTTCAATATTTATCTTCAAAATTAACTCGAATTTCAATTGAATATAGAATCTCGATTTAACCCAGCCGCAATTAACGCGTTGAAGTCTTCCAATGGCTTATCGGAGGCTTATCTAAATAATTCGACTGGGGAAAAATAAACAAATCTCATTGCTAAACAATTACTCAAAAGCTCGTTGGGTCCACCTCAACAAATTTGAAAATAGAAACACGACATATTCACGATGCAAAGTGACGCAAAAAACAAGGATAGAGACCGACGTGGCGTGGAACCATTTTCGTAATTGCAGCAGAACTGCACAGGAATGCCTCGATTTTGGCCTTGTATGGAAAGTTCATCTTTCGTTGTCAATTTTATGGCCGAGTACAAAGAATGCCGAGAATTCGTGCGCTGCGACCGTCTTGTCGAACTTCTTATGAGGTGCCGCTCTGATGAAGTGTGTGCGCTCCCTTTCCCGACCTGCTTCCCAGGCTTCCTTCGAAAGTTCCTTCGTTCCATTTGCTGATCATTTATTTCTATGGAATTATGTGGACGCGCTGGGCTGAGAGATTCACGAAGCTCTTGCAAATTTAGGGTTGATTTGAGATGAATTGAGGGCATGCTTTCTATATCTGTGGGCTTGTCATGGTCAATCGAATCAACAACTAATGTGTTTTTTTTTGTAAGTGATAAGGAGTCAAGTTTTTCAACCCAACTTAACCTCTCCTCATCTGCCCAGCTTTTTAGGAATGAATTACAATAACGATAAATGCGTCTGAAAATAAACTAGCGTACGATATGTGAATATATTTGCTTTTCCCTCATATTTTATTTCGTGCACCTCAAAAGGACAACACTTGAGAAGCCAATGAATTCAAGGCCTTTAGGGGGAAAATGTGAGGCTCGAACTGATGGTTAGGCTGACTTTCCGTTTCTAGAAGTAAGCTCGTTTTTTTTGTTAAGGTTCGTGTTTTCTCGCTTCACTGCTGTGTTTTTTCACCACCTTAGGCTTTCTTCTTAAAGTTTTATCTTGCTTCATCAATTTTTTTTAATCTTATTGTGTCTATGCGCAAGGTGTTGGGACAGACCTTGCTCAATAAATCCCTCGTTCCTTTATTCCATTCTGTATACCATTTTCCTCCTTCCTCTCGTGAGAACACTTTATTGTTGTTAGGAAGGCCTTAACTACAGATATTTTTTTTAAATTTATTAAAACAGGTCGTAATAAAATATTGCACGTTGTAATTTGTAATTTAATAAGCGAGAGACGGCAAACTTAGACCTAATAGATTAGCATTGCGAACATCCCTAAGCGCAAAGGACAATTCCTATTTTTTCCTTAATTATTAATCACTGTTAGTAATCTTAACCACAGCAAATATATATCAGTGTTTATAGCAATAGCAAATACGCATAAGTGTTCGTAACAATAGCTAATATATATTAGTGTTTATAGCAATAGCAAATACGCGTAAGTGTTCGTAACAATAGCTAATATATATCAGTGTTTATAGCAATAGCAAATAAGCGTAAGTGTTCGTAACAATAGCTAATATATATCAGTGTTTATAGCAATAGCAAATACGCATAAGTGTTCGTAACAATAGCAAATATATATCAGTGTTTATAGCAAAGCAAATACGCATAAATGTTCGTAACAATAGCAAATATACATCAGTGTTTATAGCAATAGCAAATACGCATAAGTGTTCGTAACAATAGCAAATATATATGTGTTTATAGCAAAAGCAAATACGCATAAGTGTTCGTAACAATAGCAAATATATCAGTGTTTATAGCAAAAGCAAATACGCATAAGTGTTCGTAACAATAGCAAATATATATCAGTGTTTATAGCAAAAGCAAATACGCATAAGTGTTCGTAACAATAGCAAATATATATCAGTGTTTATAGCAAAAGCAAATACGCATAAGTGTTCGTAACAATAGCAAATAAGTATTGGTGTTCATAACAAGCAAAAATGAGTATAAGTGTTAGTGTCATTACAATACAAAAACGTATTAGTGTTCATAACAATAGGAAAAGCTAATTTCTACTTCTAGCCACCGCCTGATAAGAAAAGCACCGATTCCCAGAACTAATTCCGTGCTGCTGCCGCTGTTGTCAGGTCTCTGTGCATCACAGTCGCTTCACGAGGACGACTAAGCATTGTACATCATAGAAGATAGTAGAAATGTGAGCAAATATCCTTAGCTTTATTTAGAATAACATGGTGAAAATTTAATTCCCACACCCGTAACTTAGTCGCATATCGTAATGAATTTTGGGGTGATATTCTGGTGATGACATGTGAAGAACAGGAATGATGTATTCATTTGCATTCTACATGTTTATGCTCATGTCTCTGTTCATATTCTACAGTATCCATTCACCGCATGCATAAAACAAGCAACAAAGCATGAAATCCCCATAATTTAACTGTAAATATGTTTTCCGGGAATATAAACCCATTTTTCTTCATCCGCTTATACTCATTCGCTCATATTTTCCCCAGTTTTTTTTGCAATGAGTGAGGGGAAAATGACAAAAACAAATACACAACTTTTAGGTCTTTTCTCCAAGTCGAACAAATACACAACTTTTAGGCCCTTTTCTCTGAGACGAATGTACACGAACATGAAGTGAGGTGTATATAAAACTTTTCTTTGTTTGTATGTGTTGTGAGAAAATGCGGCGAGCTCTGCCTTCAGCCGGAGCTTTTTATTTCCCATTCATATTTCATTCGAGTGAAGCCGCTAAGAAACTAGTTCTTGCTGCGAAGCGACGCCGCCTTTGTTCAAGACTTCATGCGTCGTTCATTTATGCCAAAGCTGCACCCTAAATTGGAAGTCTGTTTGGTAGCGTTAGCGCTGCCGGTCTCTTCTCGAGCTTACGATGTCATCTTCTGTGAGCCCCAACCTGTACACGCAAAAATTACTCCATCTTATTCTCCCAATACGATGCTTCATTTGAATTGTGTAAACTACGATTGAGGTTTTATTTTCAAGGAATAATCCCCTCAGGGAGATACAATTATTGTATCTATGGGAACTAACGCTCCCAGAGGAAAATTTCAGGGCCCGAGCATTGTCGGATGCCAGTTTTTTCGTGTAGAAATTTCAAATTTCATTCATTTCTCCCAAATCGCTCACCACTACGCATGCAAAAAATGAAAATCGCACAACACTGTGCATCCACAAAACCAAAGTTACACAGGGCACAGGAAAAAATGACCTGTGTGAGACTGGTATCGTAGAACATTTTAACATAATACAGCCCCTCATATAGTGAAAGAGATCTGTCAGATAGTGGTCAATAACCTGGATTTACCTTAGATTTTGATATTTTGGGAAAGTTTTCCTAGGAAAATCATCGCTTATATTTTCCTATAAAATGAGTTTGGGAGTAAAGTTGTTAGGATGGAATTATTTGATCGTTCTGACAAACTAACGTACATATAACGCCCCCTTTAACGCCCACATTTTTATACTCATATTACCGTTATGACAACCACTATCACTAAATCGGCACTGGCGTTAGGTAGTCACTGTTATCAAGATGGGGAAGGAACTGCCACTCGGCAGTGAAGTTCAAAGGACACAGTGAACAAATTGAATCGTAAATACAATATATTATTGTTATTTTTGAAAGAGGACCGTACAGTTCACTTGGGCGTTAAAGGGATAACATACCTCCGAGAACAAAATATCAACTATTTTTATAGCTGAACGTTTAGAGATAGATAGACGGGACTTTCCTTTTCTCTCAAGTATTTAATTGTTCTACAAACTAACGAGTAATGTCACTAATTTCATTTCTCCGAGAATAAAAATTAACCCCCTTTTCAAAGCAGAATGTTTAGAGATTGATAGACGTGACTTCCCCTTTCTCTCTCAAGTATTTAATTGTTCTATAAACTAACTTAAAATGCCACCAAAAACGGATCTCCGAGATCAAAAATTCACCTATTTTATAGCTGAACGCATGGGGACAGATTAGATAGGCGAGACTTCTCTCTCAAGTATTTGACGGTTCCAATAAAGTACCGTATAGTACCACCAATAATGTCCAACAGCAATAATTTGATGGATCCAATAAAGTACCGTATAGTACCACCGATAATGTCCAACAGCAATAATTTAATGGTTCCAATAAAGTACCGTATAGTACCACCGATAATGTCCAAAAGCAACAATTTGATGGTTCCAATAAAGCACCGTATAGTACCACCGATAATGTCCAACAGCAATAATTTGATGGTTCCAATAAAGCACCGTATAGTACCACCGATAATGTCCAACAGCAATAATTTGATGGTTCCAATAAAGTACCGTATAGTACCACCAATAATGTCCAACAACAATAATTTGATGGATCCAATAAAGTACCGTATAGTACCACCAATAATGTCCAACAACAATAATTTGATGGATCCAATAAAGTACCGTATAGTACCACCGATAATGTCCAACAGCAATAATTCATAATATATGGGAAAAAGAGCTGAACAAGAGGAAAAGAGGCGGAAAATAGCAAGACGTGACAGGATTAAGCTCGAGCAGCACCCCACGTGGCCGTTGCGACACGTACCCTGCCCTCGTACCCACAGCACCCGCCTCCAATGTTTGCTGCCATAAAGCTAATTTGCCTCCTCCGCAGCAGCGAAGGGTTCTCGCGAGGTTTATTCCGTTCTCGCTACTCTCACGGTGAAGAAAATTAAACTCAGACGCGCACAGCTCCGTCCGGTTTGTTTTTCTCACGCTACTGACGTCGCTAAAAAAAATGGGCTCAGAATAACCATGGCGATTTGTTAAAAACTTCGTGAATCACAGACTCACACGAACCTGCAGAAACTGCCGGAATGGAGAGATCAGATGCAAAGAACTCAAGTTCTTGTTCTTCACAAGTAAATAGGGTCATAAATGTGCCCAATGGTATTCTTTGGAGTAGTGACACTAATATTATATACACTCGAACTTTGTTAATTTTGGTCTCGATCGAACATCGTGAGTGAAAAATCGGCAAATCTTTTTACATACAAAAAATTGAGTGCCCTTGGATTGAAAATGACTACGGAGAAATATAGTGTACCTTACGTTCGTTGAATCACTATTGCTGGCAAGACCGTCACTCCGGAGGCATTGAATTATTCCTAGCCATAATGCAGGGCAAGACTGTGAAGAATGCTTTTGCTAATTTACAGCTCACTCACATGACAATAAATGAATTTTACGTCCTCAAAACTACACCGAAAATTGACATGTAATGTCCGGTTGTGGCTCATCAGTAAATGACTCATGGAATACTGGCATGTAGTGTTCCATGAATCATTTAAAATTGACGCCCTTTTGCACCTTCTTATCCTACTGCATGGTTAAAATATACATGTGAAACATTTTTTGGAACTGGATCCTATTCTCACGAAAGGACTTGCAGGAAGAATTAGGTAGCATAAGGCAACAGGAACGAAACGAATGACCCGGTCCGGGTCCCCTATACAAGTCCCATGACATCAGAAAGCAATCCTGCAAAAGCATGAGCGTAATAGAGAAGGAGATGCAGTAACAATCACATTCATTCATCTTCTTTCTCAAAAATCGGTATATTCATTTCAACATAAAAAGCAACTCTTTCACAGATGTGACCCCTATATTCAACAGGTATTTTGCACATCACTAAATATTGTTTGTTCTCCAACTTATTTAGATTCTGCAGCTGAGAGTTTATTTATTTCCTGGCGGATACATATTTAGTTGCACTTCTCGGGCTAACTTATAACTAATTCACGGTCTGCGGCTGAGGCTTATTTATTTTTTCACTTTATCCACATTTAGCCACACTTCTGGGGCTGACTTATATTAAATTACCAGTCCGCGGCAATGGGTTTATTTTCGTAAAGTTAACCTCGCTTTCCATGGTAGACGTTTCGCAAAGTTAACCTCGCTATCCATGGTAGACTTTTCGCAAAGTTAACCTCGCTTTCCGTGGTAGACTTTTCGCAAAGTTAACCTCGCTTTCCATGGTAGACTTTTCGCAAAGTTAACCTCGCTTTCCATGGTAGACTTTTCGCAAAGTTAACCTCGCTTTCCATGGTAGACTTTTCGCAAAGTTAATTAACCTCGCTTTCCATGGTAGACTTTTCGCAAAGTTAACCACGCTTTCCATGGTAGACTTTTCGTAAAGTTAACCTCGCTTTCCATCGTAGATTTATCTAAGAACTTGACTCGTGTACGCCCGTGCAGGCAAGCGAAGCGTACGGATATTCCAGGCTGGCTGCATTAGGCCAGTAGGTCTATATATAGAATATTGAAGGGAGCAACGTTCCCCACCTCAACAGTTGCATCAATAACCATTTGATGAAGAACATCTCTGCAGCAAACAACGGTGGCAGAAGTGCATATACGGACGCCACGTGTGATCGATGGGTGCGTACACTGTTGCTTGTGTGTATGCGCTGTGGTGTGTGTGGATGTGTGTGTGTGTGTGTGTGTATACACTATTGTGCGCGTGCGTGTACCCCAGTGTGCGGGCGTGTATACAAAGATGAACGTCGACACACAAGTGTGTGCATGTGTACACTACAGACTGCGTGTACTACCCAGTGGTGTATGCGTGTGTACCCAGTGGTGCATGTGTGTGTACCGAGTGGTGTATGTGTGTGCACCCAGTGGTGTATGTGTGTGCACCCAGTGGTGTATGTGTGTGTACCAGGTGGTGTATGCGAGAGAACACACCAGTGTACATGGACTCGACCCATACTAGTATTACTAGTATTATCAAATACCAGTACAAACACACTAACATTGTGCCATTGTAGTCCTCGTAGCACACAATAGGCAGTTTTGGCTTTGAGTTATCCCTTGCTTGCGGAGTTCTTGCTCGTGCCAGAACCTGCGACTTTCATACAGCTCTCCTCATCAGGGTGATACAAGTCATGCAACTATTGTAACCAGTGCACACGGCCCATCACAAAAATGACAGGATTAGATATAGGACCAACTGAGCTTCAGCATGGCTTTCCTATGATTTCCCATGCTAGTCTACGGCTTTCCATTACTTTGCCAAGTCTCAACCGCTGATATTCTATACAACCTAATCTAACCTACCAATACACGTAATATTCATTCCGACTCCCAATCTGCTGGGTTAAGGGTACCGTCCGAAGCCCCTGCCAGGCTCCTGTCGGTCCGGTGAGCTTTTTTCATGTTATTGTTGGAAAAGAACCCTTATGTGGTGGACTATTCGGTCCTAAAATTTTATGGCGCTACGGACATTAAATCCTTCCCCCCCCCCCCCCCCAAGGGGGGGTAATGGGACAAAAATTTCGAATTTTCGACATGATTTCGACCCCATATAAACAGAAAATATAAATGGAAATAGTTTCCCCAATATACTTTTGTTGGAAATGTTCCATAGATTCTTTCTAAAACTGTGTCTGGTTTTGTTCTAGCAGCAAAACTCAATGAGTTGATACGTTTTGAAATATCCATGAAAATGAACTCAAAGACCAGTATCTCAAATTTTTTTAAAAACTAAGGCCTGAATCAAAAAAAAGAATAGAAAAATTGTGTTTCTTTTTAAAAGTTACATATTATAGTCAAATTTCATAAGAATCAGACTGAAATTGAAGAATTTCATAATTTTTATTTTATATATAAAAAAAATTTTTATGTATATTTTTTTGGGAAACCACAATTCACACTGTGAATATGTAGTTATGCAAGGAAATTATCGAAATAAAAAATTAAAACTGCATTGAGTTACATAAATTGTCCATTATATTACACTTCAACAAAAATTTTGTTTTGGTTTATACCCAAAACATACACCTTTCAACATTCAAACTGTATCAACTCATTGAGTTTTGATGCTAAAACAAAACCAAAGACAGTTTTGAAATCCTTGAAACATTTCTAACAAAGTTATAATTTGGACTCTCCGAAATTTCAGAAAACAAAAAAGTTATATGGCTCCAAACCCAAAAATAATTGTTTGTGATGTTATTATAAAGTATCGCTTATCACAGAAATTTTTTCCGAAATGTTAAAATTTTAAATTATAACTTTGTTAAAAATGCTTCAAGGATTCTAAAACTGTCTTTGGTTTTGTTCTAGCATCGAAATTCAATGAGTTGATACGTCTTGAAATTTACATAAAAATGCATCAAAAAGCTAATTTTTCGTTGAAAAAATTAGGCCTAAATCGAAAAAATGACGAGTGAATAAAAGAGGTTTAGTTTCAAAAAATACATATACTGGCCAATTTTCAAGCGAATCGGACGAAAAAAGGTCAAAATCCCGGACGGAACCCTTAAGGGGGTCCTCCGGAATGAAAATTTTTTTGATCCGATTGGTCTGAAACTTGGTGAGTATATGTAGTTTTGCAAGACAAACATATTTGAACTTGAAATTTTTTGATTTAGGCCTTAGTTTTTCCGAAAAATTTGATAAATAGGTTTTTTGGGTCATTTTTATGCATATTTCAAAAGAATAGAAGTCATTGAGTTTTTATGCTAGAACAAATTCAAAGACAGTTTTGGAATCCTTGAAACATTTCTAACAAAGATATATTCGGGGATTTTGCATTTTTTTTTTTTTTTTTTTTATATGCGAAAATTTACCAATAAATAAAAAAAAACGAAATTTTTGGATTTGAACCATTATAGAAAAAAATGAAATGTGAAAATGGAAAAAAGGGGAATATAACTTCGTTAGAAATGTTCCAAGGATTCCAAAACTGTCTTTGAATTTGTTCTAGCATAAAAACTCAATGACTTCTATTCTTTTGAATTTTGAAAGTAAGTAACTTTACAGTATAGGCCAAAAACTAATTTTTTTGTTTTAGTGTGATATAATGGAAAATTTATGTAATTGAATGCTGTTTTCATTTTTATTTCGATTATCTCCATGCATAACATCATATTCACACTGTGAATTGTAATTTCCAAAAAAGAAAAAAATTTTAAAAATTTTTACTTATATCATAAAATTATGAAATTTTTTGTTTTCAGTTTGATTCTTATGAAAGTTGACTATTATATGTAACTTTTGAAAAGAAACACAATTTCCTCTATACATTTTTTTGATTCAGGCCTTAGTTTTTGAAAAAATTTGACATATTGGTTTTTAGTCCACTGGTGTTGATATTTCAAAAGAATAGAACTCATTGAGTTTTCAGGCTAGAACAAAAACAAAGACAGTTTTAGAATCCTTGAAACACATCTAACAAAAGTACATTCGCAAATTTTCTATATCTTCTTTTGCTTTCTTTTTATATTGGGTCGAAATGGGCTCGAAAATTTAAGATTTTGGTCCCCTTCCCCCCCCCCCCCCCATGGGGAGGGATCTATTGTCCGTAGCGCCATAAAATTTTAGGACCGAATAGTCCACCACCTAAGGGTTCTTTTCCAACAATAAAATGAAAAATGACCATCGGAGAGAAAAGGGGCCCCGGAGGACCCCCTTAAAGGCACCGAAAATTGTGGAGTTGATGAAGCTTGAATCACAGATACGCTCATCTCACACTAGGCTGGTGACTGTGACATACGGACGGACGGACGCGGCATATCATTGCCATTTCACTATTATAAAAGGAGCCGCTACTTTTATAATAGTGACGTGGCAATTAGCGCTTCCAGGAGACAATGTGAGATCCTGAGCTGAGGCTAAGGTAGACCTTCTTTTTGTTAAAATGCCCCCTCAGGAGGATACAAGTGTTGGACGTATGGCAATTAGCGCTTCCAGGAGACAATGTGAGATTCTGAGCTGAGAATGAGTCAAGCCGTCCTTTTATGGGTTAAGTTTTTTTTATGGGATTTAGGCTTTGAAAAAGGTTTTTGTTGAATAGTTTTTTTATAACAGACTACCTCCCATCGGCTCACTGCTGTCTTGTTTTTCAGCATCTGCTACTTCCTTCTTCAACTTTCATTGGATTTCCCCTCAGGGGGATACAACTATTTTATCTATGGGAATTAGCGCTCCCAGGGGAACCATGTGAGGGCCCGAGCTAAAGGTTAAGTTGGCTTCTTTTTTTTGTTGTAATAAAATAGGTTTTTGTTCTGTTACGGACCATCTTTTTTCGGTTCACTGCTGTCCTGTTTTTCAGCACCTACTACTTTCTTCTTCAACTTTTTTGTTGTTTCATGAACTTCTTTCCTAGCTTACTGTTTCTGTGCACCTTGTGCATAGATTTCGCGTTCCCTCAACTCCATACTAAATAGTGCCTTCCTCTTTCCTCTCTTGGAACATCTTTGTCGTGGTTAAGGGAGGCTAAGACTTTCTTATATAATAATAATAATTTCATTGTATTTCATAAACTAACTTCCTAACTCAATGTTTCTATGAGCATAGAGGAAATTTTAAAAACCAACTTTGTGCACAGATTTTTCGTTCCCTGAACTCTATACTAATTGTTGGTATAGTCCTTCCTTTCTTAAAAAGCACCTTTGTTCTGGGAAAAAATACTCAAACCTGCTTATCGTGTTTAATGTGGAGTGATACTCAAATTTTAACTTCTGTGGCTGAAGATTAATGGACTAAATACGTCTTCAATTCCTTCAATAGCTTCCTTAATCACCAACAAAAAATACTCTACCGTAAAACTTTCTGATATCATTGGCCCCAGCATTACATAATGTGCGTTTTATTATGTTTCGATACGACAAATTCATCTGAAAGGCCATACAGAATTCATCGTCACCTATCGCACATGAGCACCGTGCATAGAATGTATCGCACTGTATATTTTATTGTATTGTAATACGTAGAAAAAGCGATGCTCTGACCTGTCGCACGATGCAGCGAAGGAGAAGGAGAATGCTAGCCAGGGGAGCTGGCTATTTCGGTGCACTGCTGTGCAGGATACGCTGAGGTGGTGCGCTGCTATTTTGGTGCACTCCTGTGCAGGATACGCTGAGGTGGTGCGCTGCTATTTTGGTGCACTCCTGTGCAGGATACGCTGAGGTGGTGCGCTGCTATTTTGGTGCACTCCTGTGCAGGATACCGTGAGATGATGCTATGCAGAGCAGACGCTGTGCTCATGTGTGGGAGAGAGAAGATGCAAGTCGTTGAGGGCCAGAAGGAGAAGTGACCAAGGTCTTTCCTTGCATCAAACTCGTAACTAATTCAAAGAACAATTAATTCCGGAAGCAGCAGTCAATCCGGCATTTTCGAGACGGCTTTGGTGGCCTGAGAAGTGGAGGAAGCGAGATGTTATTCTTATTGGGTGACGCGAAAATGATAATTAACAAGATTGTGGTGGGCTAGTATACAAGTGAGAGGACTCATGAGTAACCAAAGTCCGATGAGCATGTAAATTCAGCGAAGGCTCAAGACCAAGGGAGAGGGTGATTTAGAATTTTGATATCAAGTTGTTGTAACGATGGCTGTTAATTACGATGTGACTCTAGCAAGTTGAGGGAATGGCTTAGAAAGGTATGGCAAATATGAAGATGAATATATGGGAAGTGGAGAAGCAAAGGAAAATATAGTCATGACATGAACAATAAACGAGTGAAATAACTGACCCAGGCTCAATTTTTGAGTAATTTGTTGATGCATGCTTCGTTGAAACCATGATGTGTCTATCAAATAATGCTCAAATAGTACATCAATTTGCCGATAAATTAAGGCTGAGTAATTAATTGAGCACTTCCATAAAATTGACCCTCTTCATCAAAATGTGGAAACAATGAATCATGAAACGTGTATTTTTCAACAAATGTAAATCCCGTAGGATTCACTCTTTCTAATGTCGTTAACTGCACGTATTTCCAGTGTTGTATTTTTGCCTTTAAAAAAAATTCACCAAATCCTTTTTCACTATAAATTCGTCATTTTATTAGGTTTTTACTTGATACACCGACAGTGATGGGTTAAACTGAAGTTCAATATTCAACTCAAATTTAAAGTCAATTGTTGAAAGAAATCTTGAAAATTGCACACATTAAGTGGACCGTGCTCTCATTTAGCTTTCATTAAGTATTTATGAAAATTAAGTTCGTGACTACTGGTCGGTCAGCAGCGTTATGAAAATCCCCTCCGTGGCCATCTATGGCTCATGTTGCGGTCAAAGTGCTTAGCTGCAGTTCACGATGATCTTGTAGATTACCGGTGGTCTAATTAAGTTGCGTTTGTCATTGAGTTTGATAACACGAGTTGCTTTCCTGAGTTCTGCGTTGAGTTGTCGCTTTTGTTGTTGTTTTGTTGTTGTTTTGTTGTTGTTTTGTTGTTGTTTTGTTGTTGTTTTGTTGTTGTTGTTTTGTTGTTGTTGTTTTGTTGTTGTTGTTTTGTTGTTGTTGTTTTGTTGTTGTTGTTTTGTTGTTGTTGTTTTGTTGTTGTTGTTTTGTTGTTGTTGTTTTGTTGTTGTTGTTTTGTTGTTGTTGTTTTGTTGTTGTTGTTTTGTTGTTGTTGTTTTGTTGTTGTTGTTTTGTTGTTGTTGTTTTGTTGTTGTTGTTTTGTTGTTGTTGTTTTGTTGTTGTTGTTTTGTTGTTGTTGTTTTGTTGTTGTTGTTTTGTTGTTGTTGTTTTGTTGTTGTTGTTTTGTTGTTGTTGTTTTGTTGTTGTTGTTTTGTTGTTGTTGTTTTGTTGTTGTTGTTTTGTTGTTGTTGTTTTGTTGTTGTTGTTTTGTTGTTGTTGTTTTGTTGTTGTTGTTTTGTTGTTGTTGTTTTGTTGTTGTTGTTTTGTTGTTGTTGTTTTGTTGTTGTTGTTTTGTTGTTGTTGTTTTGTTGTTGTTGTTTTGTTGTTGTTGTTTTGTTGTTGTTGTTTTGTTGTTGTTGTTTTGTTGTTGTTGTTTTGTTGTTGTTGTTTTGTTGTTGTTGTTTTGTTGTTGTTGTTTTGTTGTTGTTTTGTTGTTGTTTTGTTGTTGTTTTGTTGTTGTTTTGTTGTTGTTTTGTTGTTGTTTTGTTGTTGTTTTGTTGTTGTTTTGTTGTTGTTTTGTTGTTGTTTTGTTGTTGTTTTGTTGTTGTTTTGTTGTTGTTTTGTTGTTGCTTTGTTGTTGCTTTGTTGTTGCTTTGTTGTTGCTTTGTTGTTGCTTTGTTGTTGCTTTGTTGTTGCTTTGTTGTTGCTTTGTTGTTGCTTTGTTGTTGCTTTGTTGTTGCTTTGTTGTTGCTTTGTTGTTGCTTTGTTGTTGCTTTGTTGTTGCTTTGTTGTTGCTTTGTTGTTGCTTTGTTGTTGCTTTGTTGTTGCTTTGTTGTTGCTTTGTTGTTGTTTTGTTGTTGCTTTGTTGTTGCTTTGTTGTTGCTTTGTTGTTGCTTTGTTGTTGTTTTGTTGTTGTTTTGTTGTTGTTTTGTTGTTGTTTTGTTGTTGTTTTGTTGTTGCTTTGTTGTTGCTTTGTTGTTGCTTTGTTGTTGCTTTGTTGTTGCTTTGTTGTTGCTTTGTTGTTGCTTTGTTGTTGCTTTGTTGTTGCTTTGTTGTTGCTTTGTTGTTGCTTTGTTGTTGCTTTGTTGTTGCTTTGTTGTTGCTTTGTTGTTGCTTTGTTGTTGCTTTGTTGTTGCTTTGTTGTTGCTTTGTTGTTGCTTTGTTGTTGCTTTGTTGTTGCTTTGTTGTTGCTTTGTTGTTGCTTTGTTGTTGCTTTGTTGTTGCTTTGTTGTTGCTTTGTTGTTGCTTTGTTGTTGCTTTGTTGTTGCTTTGTTGTTGCTTTGTTGTTGCTTTGTTGTTGCTTTGTTGTTGCTTTGTTGTTGCTTTGTTGTTGCTTTGTTGTTGCTTTGTTGTTGCTTTGTTGTTGCTTTGTTGTTGCTTTGTTGTTGCTTTGTTGTTGCTTTGTTGTTGCTTTGTTGTTGCTTTGTTGTTGCTTTGTTGTTGCTTTGTTGTTGCTTTGTTGTTGCTTTGTTGTTGTTTTGTTGTTGTTTTGTTGTTGTTTTGTTGTTGCTTTGTTGTTGTTTTGTTGTTGTTTTGTTGTTGTTTTGTTGTTGTTTTGTTGTTGTTTTGTTGTTGTTGGTACTCGGAATGTAGAACGTGCCATGTTTGCGTGAGTGGATCTATGTACTTTACGGTGTTTTAAGATAATTTGACGCGTCTTTTTACGAGGGTCTTTTTTTTACCCTCGTCTTTTTACGCTGGTGTGTTTTCGCACATTTTTTAACGCACGTTTTTTACGTGCGTCATTCTACTAGCGTATTTCTGAAGCACGTTCATCATGTGCGGCTTTCTACTGTTTCTTGTCAGCGCTGCTCCTTGTCTAAGAGCGTATTTGATATTTTTTGACAGATTTGACGCATGTCGTCTTGTCACGCGCTCTTCCGTTCGTATTTATTACGTGTATCATTTTACGGGATTGCGCGTGTCTTTAACAACTGTTGTATATATGGGAATAAGCGCTCCCTGGGGAACTATGTGAGGGCCCGAGCTAAAGGTTAGGTAGGCTTTCTTTTTGTTGAAATAGAATAGGTTTTTATTTTTTTACGGACCATGTTTTTTCGGTTCTCTGCTGTCCTGTTTTTCATCCCCTACTACTTTCTTCTTCAACTTTTTCTTGTTTCATGATCTTCTTTCTTAACTTACTGTTTCTATGCACCTTGTGCATAGATTCCTCGTTCCCTCAACTCCATACTTAATGGTGCCTTCATCCTTCCTCTCTTGGCATATCTTTGTCGTGGTAAAGGGAGGCTAAAACTTTCTTATATAATTGATACTAAAATAAGAGCCACTTCCATCGGTCCGTCTGTCCGAAGCCAGCCTGCAGTGTGTGATGAGCGTATCTGTGATACAAGCTTCGTCAACTCCACAATTTCCAGTGCATTAATCCTTGAAATTCGAGTAGGAATGAATATCGCGTGAATTCTTAGGATATAGGAACGTGTGTCGTGCGATTTGTCGAACATTATTATACATTTTTGAAGGGGCGTGTGCCCTAGGCCTCATCAACTCCCTAGAGAATCTTTTTCATTTATTTATTACATCATTTCGCCTTCTTTCTTATTTCAAATAAAGAGGGTGGATAAGTAATAATAATGCGCGTCTTTTTTGGACGGTCCCTGTCCTCACATGCCTCGCATTGTTGCAGCTTCATCACCGTTACGCGCTTCAGTAGAGCTAATTTTACCTCAAAATGTGCGCAGCATTCCAATTTGTGCATCCCTCACTCAAGTTACACAAAAAATGTGAAACACAAGTTTCACAAGTTTCGCTCAAGTTTCACGCTCAAGTTTCAGTTTGAAAAGTTCCGCACTACAAAAAGGTATATCGTTTTCGAATTTGTATCTCATTTATTTAGGATGTATATATATTTGTGTGAATATATAATATATATATATATATAAATACATATACATATATGTATATGTTATAAATGAGTCTATTTCAAGTGAAAAAGCATTGAACGTCCGACTAGTTCTTCGTGCGAGGGCTACACTTCGTAAAGCCGACGTGTTGCATGTCTAAGCATATCAGCATTAATTCTCTTTTGTTTATTCTTGTTCATAATAATCCAGCCGACCTCATTTGAATTCGTTCAGGATTCACACTCGGGAGGCTTATTCTAACGCTATCCAGCCCTCAGGCTGTTTTCTGAGTTTCATTTTAACCCAATTTTTCCCTTCACTCACTCCTAGAGCTGCTTTCTAAAGGCTACTCAGCCTGCGGTTGTCCCCTTCCCTCAACTCTAGAGCTGCTGCTTTCTTAGGGCTGTTCGGCCTGCAGTTGTCCTCTTCCCTCACTTCTAGAGCTGCTTCCTAAAGGCTATTCAGCCTGCGGTTGTCCCCTTCCCTCACTTCTAGACCTGCTGCTTTCTAAGGGCCGTTTCAGGCTGCAGTTGTCCTCTTCCCTCACTTCTAGAGGTGCTTTCTAAAGGCCATTCAACCTGCGGTTGTCCCCTTCCCTCACTCCTAGAGCTACTTTCTAAAGGCTATTCAACCTGCGGTTGTCCCCTTCCCTCACTTCTACGCTGCTTTCTCAAGGCTATTCAACCTGCGGTTGTCCCCTTCCCTCACTTCTAGAGCTA
Source organism: Morinoia aosen (assembly GCA_030386875.1). Classification (NCBI taxonomy): domain Eukaryota; kingdom Metazoa; phylum Arthropoda; class Malacostraca; order Amphipoda; family Talitridae; genus Morinoia; species Morinoia aosen. Next base: position 21,248,378 of record CM059556.1, read on the forward strand.
CTTTCTAAAGGCTATTCAACCTGCGGTTGTCCCCTTCCCTCACTTCTAGAGCTACTTTCTAAAGGCTATTCAACCTGCGGTTGTCCCCTTCTCTCACTTCTAGAGCTACTTTCTAAAGGCTATTCAACCTGCGGTTGTCCCCTTCCCTCACTCCTAGAGCTACTTTCTAAAGGCTATTCAACCTGCGGTTGTCCCCTTCCCTCACTTCTAGAGCTACTTTCTAAAGGCTATTCAACCTGCGGTTGTCCCCTTCCCTCACTCCTAGAGCTACTTTCTAAAGGCTATTCAACCTGCGGTTGTCCCCTTCCCTCACTTCTAGAGCTACTTTCTAAAGGCTATTCAACCTGCGGTTGTCCCCTTCCCTCACTTCTAGAGCTGCTTTCTAAAGGCTATTCAACCTGCGGTTGTCCCCTTCCCTCACTTCTAGAGCTACTTTCTAAAGGCTATTCAACCTGCGGTTGTCCCCTTCTCTCACTTCTAGAGCTACTTTCTAAAGGCTATTCAACCTGCGGTTGTCCCCTTCCCTCACTCCTAGAGCTACTTTCTAAAGGCTATTCAACCTGCGGTTATCCCCTTCCCTCACTTCTAGAGCTACTTTCTAAAGGCTATTCAACCTGCGGTTGTCCCCTTCCCTCACTCCTAGAGCTACTTTCTAAAGGCTATTCAACCTGCGGTTGTCCCCTTCCCTCACTTCTAGAGCTACTTTCTAAAGGCTATTCAACCTGCGGTTGTCTCCTTCCCTCACTTCTAGAGCTGCTTTCTAAAGGCCATTCAGCCTGCGGTTGTCCCCTTCCCTCACTTCTAGACCTGCTGCTTTCAAAAGGCTATTCAAACTGCGGCTGTCCCCATCTCTCACTTCTAGAGCTGCTTTCTAAAGGCTATTCAGCCTGCGGTTGTCCCCTTCCCTCACTTCTAGACCTGCTGCTTTCTAAAGGCTATTCAGCCTGCGGTTGTCCCCTTCCCTCACTCTTAGAGCTACTTTCTAAGGGCTATTCAGCCTGAGGTTGCCCCCTTCCCTCACTCTTAGAGCTACTTTTTAAAGGCTATTTAGGCTGCGGTTGCGCCCTTCACTCACGCAGCAGAAGGTCAAGCCGCAGCTCATCGTCGCCTTGAGAAGGGCAAGAACGATCGCCCCCATTTGCCGCTTCCTCTGACCCTAAAACTGGGATTATGCCGCTGCTATTTTGGGCGCTAAACAACCGACGTGTCTTCCGTGTTCTCTGCGGCGAGTCTGAACGAAAAGAAAAATGAAAATTTTTATTGCAAAGAGGATGAATGGTGCTCGAAATGGATTATGTTGGTAGCGTTTGATCGCAACCTTTCGAATAACTACCGTATTGTGAAGATATTTTACGCGTTAATGGTTGGTAAAATGGCGTATTTTCACGGGAAAATTTTCTTAATTTGGAACTGAAATGGTAGCGGTCCGTTCCTGCAATTTCTTTCGTAGGTTTTTAAAATCTTTTTATAGTTCCACGTGAGTGTTTTACGGAGAAAGCTCAACATTTCTAACCCTGATGCCCTGATTCTGAATGTTGAACTTCAACACGTTCCATGCCATGAGTTAGACTAAAGTTCAATATTCAACTCAAATTTAAAGTCAATTGTAGTTAGCAATTTTGAAAATAGCAAACATTAATTGGATCTCACCTCCATTTAGCTATGACCCCTCGTGAGGATACTACTATTGCATCTATAGGAATTTGCGTTCCCAGGGGGGAAATATGGGAGCCGAGCTGAGAGTTAGATAGGCCTTTTTTTGTCGTAATAAAATATTTTTGTAATGTGAAGTACCAGCTTTTTTCGGTTCACTGCTGTCCTGTTTTTTAGCACTTACTACTTTCTCCTTCAACCTTTTCTTGTTTCATGAACTTCTTTCTTAGCTTACGGTTTCTATGCATCTTGTGCATCGATTCCGCGTTCCCTGAACTCCATACTAAATGGTGCCTTCCTCCTTCTTCTCTTTGGATCGCCTTTGTGGCGGATAGGGAGGCTCAAACTAACTAATGATCTAATCTAATCTCATTTACATAGCTTTGATCCACTGTACCTGAAAATTAAGTTTGACTACTAGTCGGTCAGCAGCATTATGAAAATTCTCTTCGCATACCACCGATGCCTCACACGGCTGTTAGCGTGTTAACCCGCACGAAGTCAACTGCACGAAGTCAACTCCAGGCAGGAATTTACAATGACCAGTCATGAGGTTTGGCCACGATAGGTTGGTTTCTTTCAGTTTGTTCAGGATTTTTTCAGGCCAAGTGCCGAAAATTAGGTATATTGGAATTGCGGCAGAGTCGGAAATTAGCGAAAAATCGGGGCTGCAGCCTGGTAGGACTAATGCGTGGTTGAAAAGCTATTTTAACTGGAAATTCAAGTTTAATGCCAAGACTGCTTAGTGTTGCGTGCTAGGTATTCCTACTTATGTTCAACAAAACGTAGGGACGCACTTTTACAATTTCTCTTTCAATGCTATATTTCCCGAGCGAATCAATTATTTACACGTTCAAAACGAAGGATCAAGCTCGTTAATCACCGTCAATCCTGTTAGCCTTGAAAGAGCTCTCTTTGCTGCTGTTAACTTTGCTCTAATAACCAACACTACTCTCAGTTTTGCATAAATACTCTGATGTCTGATGGTGGGAAGGGAGGATGAACTTTACCGCATTGTTTGTCCTTCTCCAGCCGACGTACTCAACATTTCCGCTGAGAGTTGTCCCTCTCTTTCGCGTTTTAATGATTTCTCCTCTGTTTTTATGGATCAATTACTCTTTCGCCAGATTTTAGTCTTGATTGAAATTTTAGATTATAAATGAAACCTCAGTCGCTCAATCAAACTTCAGTCCCTCATTCGAAGTTCAGTCCCTCAATCAAACTTCAGTCCCTCATTCAAAGTTCAGTCCCTCAATCACACTTCAGTCCCTCAATCACACTTCAGTCCCTCAATCACACTTCAGTCCCTCAATCATACTTCAGTCCCTCAATCACACTTCAGTCTCTCAATCATACTTCAGTCCCTCAATCATACTTAAGTCCCTCAATCAGACTTCAGCCTTCAAACGGTACTTGAATCCGAAGCCCTCACTTTGGATGAGTCAACCAATGATATGAACCGCTGCAACAGTGCCTATCTCCTCAGCCAATGAGACTGCAGTATTTCCCACGCACACTCCAACCATTCATAAATTCTTCAGCAATGATTCCGTCGTCTTGAAGAGGCTCAAGGTCGTGCCTGCGTCTGGCTGTTGTCTGCCTGGCCGACGCTTATCGAGCAGAGCTGTCTTCCTCTCCGGTGAATTGATCTCTCCCCGAGACCACGCTGTATACTCTCTCTTTATATTTCATTCTATCCCTCTCTCTTTCTTTCTCTTTTTTCTCTGTTTCTCTTTTCTTTCTCTCTTTCTCTCCTTTTCTCTCTTTTTTTATTCTTTCTCTCCTTTTCTCTTTATTTTTCTTTCTATTTTACTCTCCCTCTCTTTTTCTATCTCTCTCTATTTCTTTTTTTTTTTACTTTTTCTCAAATTTGAAGTCAAAAGTTGTTAGCAATTTTAGAGATACCAAACATTAACTGGGTCCATTAAACACCAACATAAATTTTAAAAGATTGTTAGAATTTTTTTTCTTCATACGAACCGTCGCTGGGTCGCTTCGCAGCATGAAAAGCTCAAGTACGACCCATCGATGGACCGTATTGCAAGCAACGTGTTGATTCGGAGGGTCTCCTAATTAGATGGGATTGCGATATCGTAGAAGGTTATATCTGTGGGACGCATTCGTAATAGAAGCAAAGCACAGTGCGCGATCTCTTTCCAGCGTAATCTTCCAGGTTGTGTAATATTTTCTGTGAAAATATTCAGATGTATAAAAGCCTCGGCTAAACTTTTCAAAAATATAAGTCGAAGTTTAATCTTGAAATTTTTCAGAAAAGTTTCTGGGAAAACAATTTCAAGCGTTGAGCTTATACATTTATTTCAACAGGCAGAAATATGAAACCAATATTTGTATGTTGAGTTGACAATCTTAAAAAATTTTTTAAAAATGGATTATGCTACTTAAGTTTGTCTTGCATTGTACAGTTCCAAAATCGAGTTAAAGCAAACGAGCGTTTAACCGACTTATTTTGAAGGCTGAGCGTATCATTACAAAATAGGAAAAACACTTTGTGATAACCGCATCCTTCCTGAATATTGGGGACGTACGCAGCTCTCCTCGAGAAAATTTAGAATTTCCGTACTCTAAGTGGCACACATGTATGTGTCACTAAGTAAAGTGCGCATTTACGTACCATTATCAATGAATAGCATTCCAATAATTTCACTACCTTACTTTAAATTAGACCATGGCGTGCAAGTTAAAACGTTATCGTGCAGTTAAGTTTTTTCCGGTTATTAAAAAGGGTAAAAATATAATCAAGCAGTAAAGGCTGTTTTTCAATTCTACTACTACGCACCTAACCAAGCCGACCGTAGCCTCCGCACAAACTCGGACGTGTTTCCTGCGATGAGTTGAACTGAAGTTCAACATTTAATTCAAATTAAACGTCTGTTATAGTGAGCTATTTCGAAAATAGCAATCATGAACTGGATCGTGTCTTCGATTAACTATCATTAAGTGTTTTTAAAAATTAATTGAGTGCAGGTCGGTCAGTAGCTTTATGAAAATCCCCTCGGTGACCACCGGTGGGTCTAATATTTAATTCAAATTTAACGTCTGGTTTAATAAGCTTCTAGAATAGCAATCGTAAACTGGACCCTGTATTCGTTAAGCTATCATTAAGTTTTTATAAAAATTGAGTTAGTGATTGCAGGTCTGTTAGCAGCATAATGAAAACCCCATCAGGGGCCACCGGTGGATCCCTTCGCAGGAAACGTGTTGAGGTGTCAAGTGAGCTGAAATCTATCACTAATCTCCCTCAGAACAGGACTGGTCAGGCCCGAACGCACCCTGGGAGAAACTATCTTAATGTCACATGAGTTAATTAAAAACATCAATTTGCTCAAATTATTTCTGAGATGGAGGAAAATCGAAATGAGTAAATTATAAATTTCAATTTCCTAAAAATTATTTTTGATACACATCACAATAGAAATGGGTAAGTTAAGATACTCCATTTCCTAAAATTATTTCCGAGATAGAGGACAAATTGAAATGAATAACTCAGAAAAAATAATTTTTCAATTATTTCTGTTGAGGAGCAAAATAGATATGCCCTCGAGCTTGTTTGGGCACAGCACAGTCCGCGCCGTTAGGCTAGATAATTTTTCAACCGTGAAAATATTGTTCTAGTCACTTTTTCTTGAAAAATAACTAGTTTGAAGCCATTTAAACAGTGAAACAAATTCATCACTTGACGTAGAATTTCTTAGTATCATTTTTTTTTTTTTTTTTGCTCCGATGCAACACAAGGTATTTAAAAACTATCAAATACTACGAAGGTTTGTCACAATCCAATTTACCAACGGAGAAACCTGGCCGGACAACCTACCGTTCTTTCAAGCGCCGTATTGCTCCAACCGCACTTCTTTCTTTTAATACGCATGGACATCAAAAAATACCCGATTAATAGGCTCAATAAGTATACGATAATATTTTTCATATTTTTACACACCTCGTCCAAAATTTTTCATCTCTCACCGACAATGTCAGAGAAGTTCTGATGTAAATTACAGTACACGGATCTACTGATTTGCAACCATTCCATTCCTTCAAAACAGGTGTCATTGTTGACCAGTAATGTGACGTGATTCTTATGTTGCCACGTTTATGTTCGGGCTTGAGGATGTAACAAATAATCGTACTAGATGTGAGAAATATCCGTACTATGTGTAAGAAATAACTGTACTAGGTGTAAGAAATAATCGTACTAGATGTAAGAAATGATCGTACTAGATATAAGAAATGATCTTACTAGATGTACGAAATGATTGTAATAGATGTAAGAAATGATCGTACTAGATGTAAGAAATGATCTTCCTAGATGTAAGAAATGATCGTACTAGATGTGAGAAATAATCGTACTAGATGTTAGAAATAATCGTACTGTATGTCTGAAATAATCGTATACTACTTACCTGCATCGCGTTTCTTTGTTCTTCCTCGTCTGCGTGCATTGTGTCTGCTGTGGGGAACGACACAAGAAACTTTCGTGCAGTGATGTTATTAAGCCTACTGCATTTTTGTGATGTATTGATGAATAAAAAATTTACGGGAATTTTGTCTACCCGATTTAGCGTAAATGCTGGAATTTTGGGGAAATTAGTCAGTTTTGTTATTTATTTCACTATTTCATACTTTATAAGTAGCCATTTACCGGAAACTATTCAACACTGAATAGCAAGGAAATTTTGTTATGTTCTGAAATAGCAGCTGACTCCATTTTGCATAGCATACCATGAATGCACCCCTCAGGGGGATACAACCATTGTATGTATGGGAATTTACGCTCCTAGGGGGATTATGTGAGGTCCTGAGCTAAGGGTTTGGTAAGCCTTCTTTTTGTTGAAATAGAATAGTTTTTTTTTGTTACGGACAATCTTATTTCGGTTCAGTGCTGTCCTGTTTTTCAGCACCAACTGTTTTCTTCTTGACAGTTTTGGTTTCATGAACTTCTTTCTTAGCTTGCTGTTTTTATGCCCCTTGTGCATAGATTCTACGTTCCCTTAACTCCATACTAAATCCTTCCCTCTCTTCGGATCGCGTATGTTGTTGCAGCTAGGGAGTATAAAACTAACGACTAATCTTGTCAATAAAACCATGATTGTATTTGGTCTGGAAAGAATACTCAGGGATAAGGTGTAAGACGGATTTGCTCAGGAAGAGACAACAAAGTTTAATACATTACAATTCTTCAGTAATTATCCGCCTAGTCATTCTAAATCGCGACAACACTTTGATTGTCAAAGTTCAATCATCGGTGACTCGTTTAACGTTCATTTACGAAATCCATAATTTTGCCCTGAACGTAGTTGTAATGAATTCTTGCTCTTCAAATTTCACGCACCCGAAACGGTGCTACCGTTATTCGTCATGAGATTTGGGGTGTGCGGATCGTGAAAAGTTATGAAGCTCGTGAAATGTGCCGCACGACTTCGATACGGGGCTCGATATCACTGAGTAAATCCTGCCGAAATGAACTACTTGCAAGTGCCTGCTTTTACACCTCAGGGCGTCAGGCCGTGATACTCTGTGCTCCGAGCGTTGATCATTTATGCTCCGACCCTATATGCTTTAAACCTTTATGCTTCGAGTCTCTATGTTTCGAACCTTTGTGCTTTGAACCTTTGTGCTTTGAACCTTTGTGCTTTGAACCTTCGTGCTTTGAACCTTCGTGCTTTGAACCTTCGTGCTTTGAACCTTCGTGCTTTGAACCTTCGTGCTTTGAACCTTCGTGCTTTGAACCTTCGTGCTTTGAACCTTCGTGCTTTGAACCTTCGTGCTTTGAACCTTCGTGCTTTGAACCTTCGTGCTTTGAACCTTCGTGCTTTGAACCTTCGTGCTTTGAACCTTCGTGCTTTGAACCTTCGTGCTTTGAACCTTCGTGCTTTGAACCTTCGTGCTTTGAACCTTCGTGCTTTGAACCTTCGTGCTTTGAACCTTCGTGCTTTGAACCTTCGTGCTTTGAACCTTCGTGCTTTGAACCTTCGTGCTTTGAACCTTTGTGCTTTGAACCTTCGTGCTTTGAACCTTCGTGCTTTGAACCTTTGTGCTTTGAACCTTTGTGCTTTGAACCTTCGTGCTTTGAACCTTCGTGCTTTGAACCTTCGTGCTTTGAACCTTAATGCTTCGACCCTTAATGCTTCGACCCTTCATGCTTCGACCCTTCATGCTTCGACCCTTCATGCTTTGAACCTTAATGCTTAGAGCCTTCATGCTTTGAACTTTAATGCTTCGACCCTTCATGCTTTGAACTTCAATGCTTCGACCCTTCATGCTTTGAACTTTAATGCTTCGACCCTTCATGCTTTGAATTTTAATGCTTCGACCCTTCATGCTTTGAACTTTAATGCTTCGACCCTTCATGCTTTGAACTTTGATGCTTCGACCCTTCATGCTTTGAACCTTCATGCTTTGAACCTTCATGCTTTCGAACTTGTATACTTTAAGCCTTTATGTGTCGAACCTTCATGCTTCAAATTTTGATGCGTTGAGCCTTTGTTCCTAACTTTAACGCTACGAGCCACGACGGTTCGATCTGCCTTTTTTGTGTTAAACTGAGCCTCGTCGCAATAAAAAGGCATGTTTTGTCCCAATTGGACTGATAAATTTGCTCTGGAGCATTGGTCGTTTAAGTTCCTTGTGTAACGTCGTGCCTTATCTATGTAATGATGAATCCATTTCAAACATTTGAGTAAGGAGCGGCATTGGGGTTAACTTTTTATGTTACCCATCGAGAAAAAACGGGCTTAGCTATATGCCATAATATTTATGATTGTGTTACTATTGCTCAAAGCCTTCTTACCATAATATTGTGTCTCTTCATGATATTGCTTTTCAACTTAATGAGTTCCTTCTGTAATATTACTTCTCGGGGTAATGTTGTCCCTGGCCACAATTTGGTTGATCGCTTCAACATGGCATCTTGCCATAGTAATGTTTTTCAAATAACGTTGCTTCTCATTGTAATATTGCTTCTTTGCGTTCTATTGCTTAGTGCTAAATATTTGTTCTTGCCACAATAATGAGTTTGTCGTAATATCATTTTTGGTCCCAATATTACTTGTCATAGTTTTACTGCTTACCATAACATAGCTCCTTACCATAATCGTACTCTTCAACATAACTCGGGTTTGTAGCATCACATAACGTCCTTCAGCGATATCGCGTATCGCCGTAATATTTTCCCAATAAATTTAACTATCTCCATGATATAAAATAGCGGAGAAGTTCATCCCGCCAAAATGAAAATCACTTCACTTTTGCTGAAGCGTGCGGGAAATCTCAAGCATTTCGCCCAAAATGCGCGCTCCTGCCCTGGGCGGCGCCGCATCTCTCTGAACAATTCCTTGGGATTTTTGCGCCTGAATTCAAACCTAAAACCTTGCGGATAAATTTTAGCCTTAAACCTTGTGGCTAAATTTTAGCCTTAGGCCTTGCGGCTAACTTTTAGCCTTAAACCTTGCGGCTAACTTTTAGCCTTAAACCTTGCGGCTAACTTTTAGCCTCAAACCTTGCGGCTAACTTTTAGCCTTAAATCTTGCGGCTAACTTTTAGCCTTAAGCCTTGCGGCTAAATTTTAGCCTTAAACCTTTGGGCTAAATTTAAATCTCAAACCTTGGGCCGAAATTTTAAGTCTCGTTTGCAGTCAAATAAATTTAACGGTGACCTAGTTGGTCTCTATAAAATAAGTTGAACTTGTGACAATTTTGAGGTGGTATGAAATTAATGGCAATTTTTCGGTACAACGGTATCTGGAAAATAATTTGAATTTTTGATAATTTTGAAGTAGTATGAAATTTAATGGTAACTATTTTGGCTTACTTGCTATCTGGAAAATGAGTTCAACTTTTGATAATTTTGAGGTGGTTTTATTTGCTGTCACCGTCGTGTAGTGGGTAGGAGCGCTTGCTCTTTCCATGGAAACGTCGAGAGTTCGATACCCAGCGCAGCCTGGTCTTTCTCACTGTTGGGAATGAAAGAAAAAAAAGTTAACCACAGTTCCCTTCCTAACCGGAGGACTTGAAATAAGAGCTAGTTTAACCCGCATTAACCGTCAGTGCGTCGTGACATCATGAAAGTTATTCACGAAAAATCAACACATATTATGACCTATGTTTATTAGATTGTGATAATGAAGTATAATTTGAAAGTCGAACTTTCTAGTCGAACAGCCAGCCACAAGGCAAAATGCTGAAGCCCACATTATCGTCTTATTGTGTCATTATTGTTTACTTCGGTTGAGGCCTCTGCAACATATAGCTCAAAAATGTTTTTGTACAATGAGTGTCAATTCTTCACACCAAGTTCGGAGAATTTTTCGTAAGAAAAATCGCGTAAAGATCGCGTAAGCTGTTCGCGTAAAAGATCAGCTTTACTTTGATTCGTACAGCACTGATTATGTTTTCTGCAGTAATTGGATATTAGAATGCTGTCTTTGCGTTAACTCTTGAATTAGACAATTATCTGACAAAAATGATTTGCATAAACAACTTTTAATAACTTTCCAGCTTCAAATAAAACGGCGTTGCGCCCAGCAATGCAGTTAGGCCGTTACCAGGAGATACTCCAAATGTTTCTGGGTCTTCAATAAATATTTAAGAGTAGAAATCAATTTTTACTACCAGTAACTAATATTTCCGAAAGGTAGAAAATATCTATCAGCTGCCACAACCATTTATGTGATAAGAAAATTATTTAGGAGATTCAAGTAGCAATGAATATATACGTGTGGAAATGATTATTTATGAGCTCCATGAATTATTTAAAAGATACAAAAATTATTTAGGAGATTCGTGTAGCAATGTACACTACCGAACGGTGACGAATGTTTCCGAAAGGTGACAAATATGTATGAGCTGCAACCACCATTTATAAGATAGAAAAATTATTTAGGAGATCCAATAAGCATTTCCACGCCGGAAAAAACCTTCAGTGACTGCTATGAAGGCATTTCAAGAGCTGCAACAAATTTTCACGAGCTGGACGAACACAGAATAACTGCAACAAATATAGCGGCTGCCAAACGGTGTCGTCCATATGCGAACCTCTGGTTATTAGATTAGAAAAGTTATTTTACGGCTCTAAAGGCGTTCCGAAGAGAGGAATGATGAAGGCGGCATTTAGTATCGAAGTAATGAAATACGGAATGTATACACAAAGTGTGCTCCTACACAGGGTCCCCTGCGCATAGATGCAGTAAGTTGAGAAGGATGGCTTGAAACAAGCAAATGTTGAAGAAGATCAGAGGTGCAAAAAGACAAGCTGAAAAAAGATGGTCCTTAACAGAATAGAATACATGTTCTATTTTAACCAAAGGAAAGATTACCTTACTCCTAGCTCGGGACCTCGGATTTTCCACTTGAGGTCATTAATTATCATAGATACAATAGCTTTATCTAGGAATTACGAATTTCAATAGGCTTCAACAAACCATCGTCCGTTTCTATACCTCGAGCGCGTGAAAGAAAGGCAAATGAAAAGAAAAACTGTTTGTTCCAAATAAAGATGGTACCAAAAACATCATTGGTTTTCAAAATATTGTAATGTAAGAATCCTTACTTGATATACACACATGGGTATCGTAATACCCACGTCAATGGCGAACTTCTTGATCTCAGCTTGATCGGGGGTAACCGTCTGTGCGTCTTGGTGTTGTTATAAGGCATTCGAAAAACCAATGTACAAGGTGGTAAGTAATCAGGCTTGATTGAAATAACACATCCTTTATCCATTTTATCCTTTGTTCAGTGCGGGTAACTCAGCATTCTATCCAATGCCTCGGTATGAAAACGAGAAGAGCGACGACGGGCATGCGAGCTTTAGTGGCCGCCAGGCTTTCCCAAAAGCCAGAAAGGCCTGGCTTTTAAACGATCAGAATCCTTTTTCTGGATCCCGAAACAGAATAATTCCGGCCCGCTTTTTTCTGCCCGAGTGACGAGCTGGAATAATTTCTACGTCTTTGAAATGGACACATGGAGCTCTAATTTTGTATTCCTGTGAAGCGTGCCATGGTATGGGGAACGTGGAAGATGGAATCCGTTTTCACGCAAGGAGGCTTGCGCTAATCTGCTTGTGCTAATGAATGCTAGGCCTGGATTTCGGTGCTAAGCCACTGAGAACTGCAAAATGATGTGTGCTAAGTGCTAGTGAGCTTGCAGTGCTGCGTAATGTTGCTGTGCCTGCCTGCAGTGCTGCGTAATGTTGTTGTGCCTGCCTGCAGTGCTGCGTAATGTTGTTGTGCCTGCCTGCAGTGCTGCGTAATGTTGCTGTGCATGCCTGCAGTGCTGCGTAATGTTGCTGTACCTGCCTGCAGTGCTGCGTAATGTTGCTGTACCTGCCTGCAGTGCTGCGTAATGTTGCTGTGCCTGCCTGCAGTGCGGCATAATGCTGCTCTGCCTGCCTGCCTGCAGTGCGGCGTAATGTTGCTCTGCCTGCCTGCAGTGCGGCGTAATGTTGCTCTGCCTGCCTGCAGTGCTGCGTAACGTTGCTCTGCCTGCCTGCATTGCTGCGTAATGTTGCTGTGCCTGCCTGCAGTGCTGCGTAATGCTGCTCTGCCTGCCTGCAGTGCTGCGTAAGGTAGCCTATAAATGCTAAATAATCCGTTCTTCCCTCACTGCAGCACTAGTGCAATAAACGAGAGCTGTAAAACAAGACAAAGGAAACTCTGTCCTGGACACCTCTAATCCCGACGCCTTGAAATACTGTCTTCTGCACAACTCAATCTCAAAACCTTACGTATAAAATTTTCCTTCTTCTCGCGAGCTTATTTCTAGAGAGCCCGTTCCTGTTCTGAAGAAGACTTGCATTATCATTTTTAAGAGGAGTGTCCATCCAGAATAGAGTTCTCAACAAAATACCGTGGAAACTCTTAGTGAGCGGACTGACAACAAAAAAGCGCTAAGTGCGAGCGCAAGTTTGGCGTTTGAATGCGATAATTTCGACTTCTTGGGCGAGTTCCAGCAGCTAGCACAAATCCAGGGGGCACATACAATTCCAGGGGGCACATACATGTCCAGGGGGCACATACAAGTCCAGGGGGCACACACAAGTCCAGGGGGCACACACACACACACACACACACAAGTCCAGGGGGCACACACACACAAGTCCAGGGGGCACACACAAGTCCAGGGGGGCACACACACACAAGTCCAGGGGGCACACACACACACACAAGTCCAGGGGGCACACACACACAAGTCCAGGGGGCACACACACACACACACACACACACACACAAGTCCAGGAGGCACACACACACACACAAGTCCAGGGGGCACACACACACACACAAGTCCAGGGGGCACACACACACAAGTCCAGGGGGCACACACACACACACACACACAAGTCCAGGAGGCACACACACATAAGTCCAGGGGGCACACACACAAGTCCAGGGGGCACAAGATCAATGCACAACTACACGTCCGGCCTTCAAAGCAACGTTATCGCATTACCCGCTTCATGAAGACATTTCTACCCAGCGATAATCAAGACCATTATGTTCACAGCTCGATAAGTCTCGGATCTTGTCTCATAAGACCCGCAATTACCGCAACTGCCCTGCCCCGCACATGTCAAATACTTTAATTTATCCGTTGTTTTTGCAGCTGAATGTGGTCTTGTTCTTGCGTGGGTTTTACCTGCGCTTGTTTACGTTTAACCAGACATTCCGTTGTGAAGGATTAGCTTGTTAAGTTCAATATTTTTGGCTCAAGTCGAGAGTGTATGTGTGAGTGGCATGCATGAGGCTTCAATGAAGTATGTTGGTAAAGTTTGGTGCGTGGCTTAGGGATTTTGAAAACTCGTTGAATAGTTTTAAATTAATCTTTCAGTCTTTTTGATTTTATGATAATATTTTTTCTGCGTTGAAGATACATTAAATTCGTTGCTTCGAAAATTTCGACCTGCTTGAAATGGTTTTCGACTTTAGAACCAAAAACTCTTTTGTAGCACAAGTTTTTCGGAAATCTATAACATCATGTTCTCAGGCACATTAGAATTTAGTTCTAAATATCAGAAACTCTGGGTTGTTTTGATGAAAACGTTGCTGATGCAAAATTCGGGAAACTTTATATAATGTACGCAATAAGCATCCAAGCTACTAGAGAATTTATGGGACGCGACCTTGTTATATTCAAAAAACTCCACGGTATTCCATCCCAGTATTTCATTTACTTTTCCAATCAAGCTCGGATGAGGTCTCTGTCACGCTGCAAAAAAACGGTGAACTTTCGCCAATTTCATAAAAATTATATATATTGTGGAGCATACATTAATAAAAATTTACATCTTTATTAATTGAATGAAGTGGAGACGCGGAAAAAATAAATAGATCTTTCCAACTCATTTCTTAAATTGAACGTGACATAGAGCAATAAGCTCTACGAAACCAATTCGTAGTCAAGCTACACGAGGAAAAACATTGCCAATATGCGAAAGACTTTAAAAAATAGATATTTTTTAACGTGTGGTAAGTTTTCATGAGAAACCAATTATGATTTGGCTTTGCCCGTTTGTAATTCTTATGCTTGAACGATAGCCGAGTGCTGTGACTGCAAACAAAGGAATGCTTTTCAGAATGTTTATTGTAGTTAGTGCGTTGCAATTGCAAATACAAGTATTGTTCGCAGATATTATTTTCCCGGGATTGTTTCGGATATTTTGCATTATTTCTTTACTTGGTAGAGAACTCCTTTACTTTGTAAAGGAGTTCTTTACTTTGTAAAGGAGTTCTTTACTTTGTAAAGGAGTTCTTTACTTTGTAAAGGAGTTCTTTACTTTGTAAAAGAGTTCTTTACTTTGTAAAAGAGTTCTTTACTTTGTAAAGGAGTTCTTTACTTTGTAAAGGAGTTCTTTACTTTGTAAAGGAGTTCTTTACTTTGTAAAGGAGTTCTTTACTTTGTAAAGGAGTTCTTTGCTTTGTAAAGGAGTTCTTTACTTTGTAAAGGAGTTCTTTACTTTGTAAAGGAGTTCTTTACTTTGTAAAGGAGTTCTTTACTTTGTAAAGGAGTTCTTTACTTTGTAAAGGAGTTCTTTACTTTGTAAAGGAGTTCTTTACTTTGTAAAGGAGTTCTTTACTTTGTAAAGGAGTTCTTTACTTTGTAAAGGAGTTCTTTACTTTGTAAAGGAGTTCTTCACTTTGTAAAGGGGTAAAGCTTAAGAAAAAGTAACCTAAAAATAAACTAAATACATTAAGTAAATGAGTTTAACATAGTAGTAAGTACTACAATTTGAAAATAGAGGTATTAAAGAACAAAAATAAAGGTAAAAATAAACTGATGCGATGAGTGACTTATTTTGTTTGCACTGACAGAATTCATCAAACGTGAATCACTAAATTTTAAATTTTCAAAAACCCCAACACGAATCGGAATTTAAATTTTCTCGGATGATGTACTTGTGTTCTAATTCCAAATACTATAAAATTACCATTTATTATTCACTTACTGTGTTGCTGAGCTTAAGGACAGCGACACCCATAGGATTACAGGATTTAGAGTCCAATGGATAAATAAGAGATTATTGCTGCAATAGGAAGTGTAGGAGGTCAAGTACATCCTGTGAAAATATGAGACTCGTACGTTCACTCGTTCGCCCGCTACGGGGGTTTGAAGAATGGGGGGAGGGGAGGGGGAAGTGTTATTTTATCATGTTACACCTCCCCCACGGCACTTTCTTTGCGGCGCGACTTTGCTATGTCATCTCCGATGTCTCTGGGTTACTCTGTAATAATTTTAAGGGTCTAACCTGAACCAAAAATTTTAAAAAAATTTTATTTAAAATTTTTTGTTTCTTTGTTTTGCTTATAATGTAAACAATGGACTTTCGGGTTTCAAAATGATTCGTCTCCGACAGTTTTTGAGCTACCATGATGATTTTGGTATTATTGGATGTGGAAAGACAAGGGCTTTTTAAAAACGGAAATGTTCTTCAAAACTAACTTTTGTTCCAAAGTTATGACGTGAGAAATGAGAATTTTTTCGAAAAACAGATTTGCTCTCAATTTTTTTCATTTTCATATTTAAAACTAGAAATTTGGGGATTGAATTAGAAATTTTTAGAATTTCAACGTTTTTCCGCATCCAATGATACCAAAATCAGCACTGTAGCTCGAAAACTGTCTGACAAAAAGCATTTTGAACCACCCCCCTAAAATTTCGTTTTCTATGAATATCTCGTTTTCTTTAAATAAAATCACATTTTTTATAGAAGGTAAACGATTTCAAATTGCAATTCCTATCAGTATATCGCATTTCATTGCACTAGGTTCAATAAAAAAAAATTTCCGAAAAGGGGACGCTGTCCTTAACAATAACAGAGTTATTTTCTTGTGACCGAAACATTACTCTACCATTAATTCAATTAATTTGTCCAATTTGCAATAATTCTATTTTTGCTTGAACTATGTTACCTTGAGTGAACTCTTCAAGGAAACATTTAGAGTATAAAAGCGTGACAAATTATCTTTAAAGTTCTTGAGAAACGACAGTGCCTTTGTCCGGTCAAGGAGTGATGATGTTTCTTAAAATATTAAACATTTGAGATTTAAACACCAAGACAGTTAATCTGTTGCACTGGGAATTGAGCTTTGGATTTTTTTCTGGGAACTCAAGTACGCTCTTATATGCACCGCGCTCTTAGTTATACCATTCTTTTCATATTATACGTTACTTGGACTTGTACCGTACCTTTAGAATTATACCGTACCTACGGAATTGTACCTGTCCTACGGAATTGTACCTGTCCTACGGAATTGTACCTTTCCTACGGAATTGTACCTTTCCTACGGAATTGTACCTTACCTACGGAATTGTACCTTACCTACGGAATTGTACCGTACCTTTGAACTTGTACCGCACCATTGGACTTGTACCGTACCTTTGGGCTTGTATCGTACCTTTGGATTTGAACCGTGCTCTTGGAGTTGTACTAAACTATCGAAATTAATAACTTACCTCGAAACTGCTATCTTTACAGTCCTGCAATGCAGTGCGTTGCGGACTATCTAACTGGATAAGAAACGACCGCTTTATCAGCCTTAGGAAATAACGTGGGTTGAAAATAGCACCATAAACTGCTTGTTTTGGTTATCCGAATGCTTGGAGGAATGAATTGTTGTTCCCTTATATTTTTCAGCAGTTCTTGTATACCAGCCTGCAGTAGTGAAAAAAAACATATTATAGTTTCAGCACTTATTAGAAAATTGCCAATTAGGCGTGGTGAACATTCAAAGGTCCAAATTTTGGGATACATGCTACCAAAATATATGGAAATAATTTGGATGAGCATTTGAAGAAAAACATATAACAGCTGACAAAATTTCAAAATACATTAAAAACCTGAGCATACATGAAGCCCGTTTGAAAAACATAACTTTCCTACGTTAGTTTATTTTTTCGTTGTGGAAATGTCCTAAAAATGCAATTTTAGAGCGATACGTTCTCCTCGCTCGGCATTACGTTGATGTGACGTCAGTCCACGTACAAATTTTTGGAACGACGGGTTCTCTTTACTGCGCATTTCTCCTCGTAAAGTAAGAACGATACAAAGTAAGTAATCACGTATTTCAACATACAAAGTAAGAACGACACAAAGTAAGTAATCACGTATATCAACATACAAAGTAAAAACGATACATAGTAAGTAATCACGTATGTTTACGCCCAAAGCAAAAACAATCCGTGATAACGGCTGTAAAATGAACTTAGCCATCGTTTTCCTTTAGCCCATAGCGTTGCCAGTCGTAATGACAGATGTGCGCCGTACCTCAGGTGCGTTGCACTTGTTATGCCAGTGCGACATGGCTGTAGCGGTGAGCTACTTATACAGAACCTGTACAATTTTATCATGTGCGATATTCCCTACCTAGTGATTTCCTACATTTGTGAAGGCAATATCTATATCTGTAACTACTGCGTTTCATGTTCATAATTTGAAAGCCGCATAGTTTAGGTTAGAGATTCATTTTATTTATGAAAGCTGTTATAAATTAGACTGTTGATATGGTAAATACATGAAATGGAATCTCAAAACATGACATTAGATGGAAATTAGTTTGCATTACGTAGTGTTGAAGGACTTAGTTTTCAAGGTGAAAAGCGACAGACAGAACAGTCAAGCAGGCAACAAGTTATATATTATAAGATCGGTGTATGCAACGCCATCGAGCAACACCATGGAGCAACACCATGGAGCAACACCATGGAGCAACACCATGGAGCACCACCATCGAGCAGCACCATCGAGCAGCACCATCGAGCAGCACCATCGAGCAGCACCATCGAGCAGCACCATCGAGCAGCACCATCGAGCAGCACCATCGAGCAGCACCATCGAGCAGCACCATCGAGCAACACCACCCAATATTGTTGCCTCCATTCTTCAGGTCTTGTGTTTCCTAAGCCCGGAAGGTGGACAAAAATTAGCTCGTCTCCAAGTCCGCTTGGATCAGAGGATCTGATTTCGATAATTCTGTGGGGCAGTTGCCGGACAGCGCCGTGACGGCTGCTTGGTGTGATGGATTGCTGGTGTGACCGTGACCGCAGTCTTCACCAGGGACTTTACAACCTAGAATCCTTCTTCAACACAGTTTTTTTGCAAATATAGTCAATTCTCCGTGTTTATGTGCGTTGAAATTTCCTCTGAACTATGAATTCTTCAACGCAAGAAGTTTTTTTTTCAATAGAGGGTGCGGCAGTAATTCTTTTTTATAGGCGCGTTGACATTTGACTTCAGAGCCATGAATCCTTTTTCAATACAGGAAGTTTTTTTCAATACGAGGTGCGGGAGTCAATTCTTCATTTCTGGCGCGTTGACTATTGGTTTTAGATACATGCATTTTTCTTCAATATAGTAAGTTTTCCTTAAAATTCAGGGTGCTGCAGTCAATTCGTAACAGGATTTGAGCGCGTTTAAAAACTTCCCTGATCGTTCTCTTCTTCGCGGATATCTTAACTAATCGAATTTATTCAAGTGCCGTTGTGGTTTTCTCCTGAAGATATTTTGCATGTTTTTTCTTTCATTTGAGGGGGATACTTTTTTCAATTCATGCAAAAATACTGATCAATACGTAGCTAAATTTTTCATGAATGGCATAATTATACAATATTCTGTAATACATCCCTAATATTCAAATCTTTAATGAATCACGATGTTTCAAAATTACTCCATAGACACTTTACATGCTGATGCAAATATTTCTAGATTTGAGTAGCCTTTGAAATATTTTTGCACATTACATATGCTGATGCAACGCACGTATTTGACGTGATTCTTAGTGTTTTTAACGTACCTTGAGCACACGTGTTTTTTTTTTCAAAATATATCCTTATAGTTCACTGAATTTTTCGATATTTTTCACGTGTTTTTTCCAAGCAATTGGCAAATATTTTAGAAAGCACGCTGGGATTTTCTTTCTTGGTATTTTTTATTATTTATAACAGATTTCTTTTTAGTCATATCCTCAAGAAACATGTCATTTTTAGATCGGCCTAATTTGTAAAGAAAAAATATTTTCCACTGTTTATCACATCAATGAGGCTCCACTCAATTTCAAGTCGGTGCTATCAAGCCGTATATCAGAGCTAGCTTTTCCGTTCATGTCGATTTTTTAATCGATTTTTGTTTTGTTTATGCTGCAACTCTGTATACTTACCTTTGAACAACTTTCAACAAACTGCCCTTCAGCCACAGAGCATTCTTACCTAATTAATGTTTGACTCAGGCTTTTGACTCAATTTCTGCTCATGATGCAGTCCTACTTGAATTCCATTTTCTATTTCACCAGTTTTAAATCCAAGTTAACACTTTGAAAATTCATTGCACTTTCAAGCAAACTCAATTTGATTAGATCTGGGCTAACGGATGTCGACGGCAAATACTTTGGAAGTGTTTACGCATAATGCTTGTGACTATGTTCTTTGTGGCTTTACCATGTAAACTATGCCTTGTTATATGGCGTACAGTGCTGTGGGTACACTGGCATACAGTGCTGTGGGTACACTGGCGTACATTGCTGTGGGTACACTGGCATACAGTGCTGTGGGTACACTGGCGTACATTGCTGTGGGTACACTGGCGTGCAGTGCTGTGGGTACACTGGCGTGCAGTGCTGTGGGTAAACTGGCGTGCATTGCTGTGGGTACACTGGCGTGCATTGCTGTGGGTTCACTGGCGTGCAGTGCTGTGGGTACACTGGCGTGCATTGCTGTGGGTACACTGGCGTGCATTGCTGTGGGTACACTGGCGTGCATTGCTGTGGGTACACTGGCGTGCAGTGCTGTGGGTACACTGGCGTGCAGTGCTGTGGGTACACTGGCGTGCATTGCTGTGGATACACTGGCGTGCATTGTTGTGGGTACACTGGCGTCCATTGCTGTGGGTACACTGGCGTACATTGCTGTGGGTACACTGGCGTGCATTGCTGTGGGTACGCTGGCGTGCAGTGCTATGGGTACACTGGCGTACATTGCTGTGGGTACACTGGCGTGCACTGCTGTGGGTCAACTTGCATGCACTGCTGTGGGTACACTGGCGTGCATTGCTGTGGGTACACTGGCGTGCATTGCTGTGGGTACACTGGCGTGCATTGCTGTGGGTACACTGGCGTGCATTGCTGTGGGTACGCTGGCGTGCATTGCTGTGGGTACACTGGCGTGCAGTGCTGTGGGTACACTGGCGTGCAGTGCTGTGGGTACACTGGCGTGCAGTGCTGTGGCTACACTGGCGTGCAGTGCTATGGGTACACTGGCGTGCAGTGCTGTGGGTACACTGGCGTGCAGTGCTGTGGGTACACTGGCGTGCAGTGCTGTGGGTACACTGGCGTGCAGTGCTGTGGGTACACTGGCGTGCAGTGCTGTGGGTACACTGGCGTGCAGTGCTGTGAGTACACTGGCGTGCAGTGCTGTGGGTACACTGGCGTGCAGTGCTGTTGGTACACTGGCGTGCAGTGCTGTGGGTACACTGGCGTGCAGTGCTGTGGGTACACTGGCGTGCAGTGCTGTGGGTACACTGGCGTGCATCGCTGTGGATACACTGGCGTGCAGTGCTGTTGGTACACTGGCGTGCAGTGCTGTGGGTACACTGGCGTGCAGTGCTGTGGGTACACTGGCGTGCAGTGCTGTGGGTACACTGGCGTGCAGTGCTGTGGGTACACTGGCGTGCAGTGCTGTGGGTACACTGGCGTGCATAGCTGTGGGTACACTGGCGTGCATAGCTGTGGGTACACTGGCGTGCAGTGCTGTGGGTACACTGGCGTGCAGTGCTGTGGGTACACTGGCGTGCATAGCTGTGGGTACACTGGCGTGCATAGCTGTGGGTACACTGGCGTGCATAGCTGTGGGTACACTGGCGTGCATAGCTGTGGGTACACTGGCGTGCATAGCTGTGGGTACACTGGCGTGCATAGCTGTGGGTACACTGGCGTGCAGTGCTGTGGGTACACTGGCATGCAGTGCTGTGGGTACACTGGCGTGCAGTGCTGTGGGTACACTGGCGTGCATAGCTGTGGGTACACTGGCGTGCATAGCTGTGGGTACACTGGCGTGCATAGCTGTGGGTACACTGGCGTGCATAGCTGTGGGTACACTGGCGTGCATAGCTGTGGGTACACTGGCGTGCATAGCTGTGGGTACACTGGCGTGCAGTGCTGTGGGTACACTGGCGTGCAGTGCTGTTGGTACACTGGCGTGCAGTGCTGTGGGTACACTGGCGTGCAGTGCTGTGGGTACACTGGCGTGCAGTGCTGTGGGTACACTGGCGTGCATCGCTGTGGATACACTGGCGTGCAGTGCTGTTGGTACACTGGCGTGCAGTGCTGTGGGTACACTGGCGTGCAGTGCTGTGGGTACACTGGCGTGCATAGCTGTGGGTACACTGGCGTGCATAGCTGTGGGTACACTGGCGTGCAGTGCTGTGGGTACACTGGCGTGCAGTGCTGTGGGTACACTGGCGTGCATAGCTGTGGGTACACTGGCGTGCATAGCTGTGGGTACACTGGCGTGCATAGCTGTGGGTACACTGGCGTGCATAGCTGTGGGTACACTGGCGTGCATAGCTGTGGGTACACTGGCGTGCATAGCTGTGGGTACACTGGCGTGCAGTGCTGTGGGTACACTGGCGTGCATAGCTGTGGGTACACTGGCGTGCATAGCTGTGGGTACACTGGCGTGCATAGCTGTGGGTACACTGGCGTGCATAGCTGTGGGTACACTGGCGTGCATAGCTGTGGGTACACTGGCGTGCATAGCTGTGGGTACACTGGCGTGCAGTGCTGTGGGTACACTGGCGTGCATAGCTGTGGGTACACTGGTGTGCAGTGCTGTGGGTACACTGGCGTGCAGTGCTGTGGGTACACTGGCGTTCAGTGCTGTGGGTACACTGGCGTGCATAGCTGTGGGTACACTGGCGTGCATAGCTGTGGGTACACTGGCGTGCATAGCTGTGGGTACACTGGCGTGCAGTGCTGTGGGCACACTGGCGTGCATAGCTGTGGGTACACTGGCGTGCATAGCTGTGGGTACACTGGCGTGCATAGCTGTGGGTACACTGGCGTGCAGTGCTGTGGGTACACTGGCGTGCATAGCTGTGGGTACACTGGCGTGCAGTGCTGTGGGTACACTGGCGTGCATAGCTGTGGGTACACTGGCGTGCATAGCTGTGGGTACACTGGCGTGCATAGCTGTGGGTACACTGGCGTGCATAGCTGTGGGTACACTGGCGTGCATAGCTGTGGGTACACTGGCGTGCATAGCTGTGGGTACACTGGCGTGCATAGCTGTGGGTACACTGGCGCGCAGTGCTGTGGGTACACTGGCGTGCATAGCTGTGGGTACACTGGCGTGCATAGCTGTGGGTACACTGGCGTGCATAGCTGTGGGTACACTGGCGTGCATAGCTGTGGGTACACTGGCGTGCATAGCTGTGGGTACACTGGCGTGCATAGCTGTGGGTACACTGGCGTGCATAGCTGTGGGTACACTGGCGTGCATAGCTGTGGGTACACTGGCGTGCATAGCGGTGGGTACACTGGCGTGCATAGCGGTGGGTACACTGGCGTGCATAGCTGTGGGTACACTGGCGTGCATAGCTGTGGGTACACTGGCGTGCATAGCTGTGGGTACACTGGCGTGCATAGCTGTGGGTACACTGGCGAGCATAGCTGTGGGTACACTGGCGTGCAGTGCTGTGGGTACACTGGCGTGCATAGCTGTGGGTACACTGGCGTGCAGTGCTGTGGGTACACTGGCGTGCATAGCTGTGGGTACACTGGCGTGCATAGCTGTGGGTACACTGGCGTGCAGTGCTGTGGGTACACTGGCGTGCATAGCTGTGGGTACACTGGCGTGCAGTGCTGTGGGTACACTGGCGTGCATAGCTGTGGGTACACTGGCGTGCATAGCTGTGGGTACACTGGCGTGCAGTGCTGTGGGTACACTGGCGTGCAGTGCTGTGGGTACACTGGCGTGCATAGCTGTGGGTACACTGGCGTGCATAGCTGTGGGTACACTGGCGTGCATAGCTGTGGGTACACTGGCGTGCATAGCTGTGGGTACACTGGCGTGCAGTGCTGTGGGTACACTGGCGTGCATAGCTGTGGGTACACTGGCGTGCAGTGCTGTGGGTACACTGGCGTGCATAGCTGTGGGTACACTGGCGTGCATAGCTGTGGGTACACTGGCGTGCATAGCTGTGGGTACACTGGCGTGCATAGCTGTGGGTACACTGGCGTGCATAGCGGTGGGTACACTGGCGTGCATAGCTGTGGGTACACTGGCGTGCATAGCTGTGGGTACACTGGCGTGCATAGCTGTGGGTACACTGGCGTGCATAGCTGTGGGTACACTGGCGTGCAGTGCTGTGGGTACACTGGCGTGCATAGCTGTGGGTACACTGGCGTGCATAGCTGTGGGTACACTGGCGTGCATAGCTGTGGGTACACTGGCGTGCAGTGCTGTGGGTACACTGGCGTGCATAGCTGTGGGTACACTGGCGTGCAGTGCTGTGGGTACACTGGCGTGCATAGCTGTGGGTACACTGGCGTGCATAGCTGTGGGTACACTGGCGTGCAGTGCTGTGGGTACACTGGCGTGCATAGCTGTGGGTACACTGGCGTGCAGTGCTGTGGGTACACTGGCGTGCATAGCTGTGGGTACACTGGCGTGCATAGCTGTGGGTACACTGGCGTGCAGTGCTGTGGGTACACTGGCGTGCATAGCTGTGGGTACACTGGCGTGCATAGCTGTGGGTACACTGGCGTGCATAGCTGTGGGTACACTGGCGTGCATAGCTGTGGGTACACTGGCGTGCATAGCTGTGGGTACACTGGCGTGCATAGCTGTGGGTACACTGGCGTGCATAGCGGTGGGTACACTGGCGTGCATAGCTGTGGGTACACTGGCGTGCATAGCTGTGGGTACACTGGCGTGCATAGCTGTGGGTACACTGGCGTGCATAGCTGTGGGTACACTGGCGTGCAGTGCTGCGGGTACACTGGCGTGCATAGCTGTGGGTACACTGGCGTGCATAGCTGTGGGTACACTGGCGTGCATAGCTGTGGGTACACTGGCGTGCAGTGCTGTGGGTACACTGGCGTGCATAGCTGTGGGTACACTGGCGTGCATAGCTGTGGGTACACTGGCGTGCATAGCGGTGGGTACACTGGCGTGCATAGCTGTGGGTACACTGGCGTGCAGTGCTGTGGGTACACTGGCGTGCATAGCTGTGGGTACACTGGCGTGCATAGCTGTGGGTACACTGGCGTGCATAGCTGTGGGTACACTGGCGTGCATAGCTGTGGGTACACTGGCGTGCAGTGCTGTGGGTACACTGGCGTGCAGTGCTGTGGGTACACTGGCGTGCAGTGCTGTGGGTACACTGGCGTGCAGTGCTGTGGGTACACTGGCGTTCAGTGCTGTGGGTACACTGGCGTGCATAGCTGTGGGTACACTGGCGTGCATAGCTGTGGGTACACTGGCGTGCATAGCTGTGGGTACACTGGCGTGCAGTGCTGTGGGTACACTGGCGTGCATAGCTGTGGGTACACTGGCGTGCATAGCTGTGGGTACACTGGCGTGCATAGCTGTGGGTACACTGGCGTGCAGTGCTGTGGGTACACTGGCGTGCAGTGCTGTGGGTACACTGGCGTGCATAGCTGTGGGTACACTGGCGTGCAGTGCTGTGGGTACACTGGCGTGCATAGCTGTGGGTACACTGGCGTGCATAGCTGTGGGTACACTGGCGTGCATAGCTGTGGGTACACTGGCGTGCAGTGCTGTGGGTACACTGGCGTGCAGTGCTGTGGGTACACTGGCGTGCATAGCTGTGGGTACACTGGCGTGCATAGCTGTGGGTACACTGGCGTGCATAGCTGTGGGTACACTGGCGTGCATAGCTGTGGGTACACTGGCGTGCATAGCTGTGGGTACACTGGCGTGCATAGCTGTGGGTACACTGGCGTGCATAGCGGTGGGTACACTGGCGTGCATAGCTGTGGGTACACTGGCGTGCATAGCTGTGGGTACACTGGCGTGCATAGCTGTGGGTACACTGGCGTGCATAGCTGTGGGTACACTGGCGTGCAGTGCTGTGGGTACACTGGCGTGCATAGCTGTGGGTACACTGGCGTGCATAGCTGTGGGTACACTGGCGTGCAGTGCTGTGGGTACACTGGCGTGCAGTGCTGTGGGTACACTGGCGTGCAGTGCTGTGGGTACACTGGCGTGCATAGCTGTGGGTACACTGGCGTGCATAGCTGTGGGTACACTGGCGTGCAGTGCTGTGGGTACACTGGCGTGCATAGCTGTGGGTACACTGGCGTGCATAGCTGTGGGTACACTGGCGTGCAGTGCTGTGGGTACACTGGCGTGCATAGCTGTGGGTACACTGGCGTGCATAGCTGTGGGTACACTGGCGTGCATAGCTGTGGGTACACTGGCGTGCATAGCTGTGGGTACACTGGCGTGCATAGCTGTGGGTACACTGGCGTGCATAGCTGTGGGTACACTGGCGTGCATAGCTGTGGGTACACTGGCGTGCATAGCTGTGGGTACACTGGCGTGCATAGCTGTGGGTACACTGGCGTGCATAGCTGTGGGTACACTGGCGTGCAGTGCTGTGGGTACACTGGCGTGCATAGCTGTGGGTACACTGGCGTGCATAGCTGTGGGTACACTGGCGTGCATAGCTGTGGGTACACTGGCGTGCATAGCTGTGGGTACACTGGCGTGCATAGCTGTGGGTACACTGGCGTGCATAGCTGTGGGTACACTGGCGTGCATAGCTGTGGGTACACTGGCGTGCAGTGCTGTGGGTACACTGGCGTGCATAGCTGTGGGTACACTGGCGTGCATAGCTGTGGGTACACTGGCGTGCATAGCTGTGGGTACACTGGCGTGCATAGCTGTGGGTACACTGGCGTGCATAGCGGTGGGTACACTGGCGTGCATAGCTGTGGGTACACTGGCGTGCATAGCTGTGGGTACACTGGCGTGCATAGCTGTGGGTACACTGGCGTGCATAGCTGTGGGTACACTGGCGTGCATAGCTGTGGGTACACTGGCGTGCATAGCTGTGGGTACACTGGCGTGCAGTGCTGTGGGTACACTGGCGTGCATAGCTGTGGGTACACTGGCGTGCAGTGCTGTGGGTACACTGGCGTGCATAGCTGTGGGTACACTGGCGTGCATAGCTGTGGGTACACTGGCGTGCAGTGCTGTGGGTACACTGGCGTGCATAGCTGTGGGTACACTGGCGTGCAGTGCTGTGGGTACACTGGCGTGCATAGCTGTGGGTACACTGGCGTGCATAGCTGTGGGTACACTGGCGTGCAGTGCTGTGGGTACACTGGCGTGCATAGCTGTGGGTACACTGGCGTGCATAGCTGTGGGTACACTGGCGTGCATAGCTGTGGGTACACTGGCGTGCATAGCTGTGGGTACACTGGCGTGCATAGCTGTGGGTACACTGGCGTGCATAGCGGTGGGTACACTGGCGTGCATAGCTGTGGGTACACTGGCGTGCATAGCTGTGGGTACACTGGCGTGCATAGCTGTGGGTACACTGGCGTGCATAGCTGTGGGTACACTGGCGTACATTGCTGTGGGTACACTGGCGTGCAGTGCTGTGGGTACACTGGCGTGCAGTGCTGTGGGTAAACTGGCGTGCAGTGCTGTGGGTACACTGGCGTGCAGTGCTGTGGGTACACTGGCGTGCAGTGCTGTGGGTACACTGGCGTGCATAGCTGTGGGTACACTGGCGTGCAGTGCTGTGGGTACACTGGCGTGCATAGCTGTGGGTACACTGGCGTGCAGTGCTGTGGGTACACTGGCGTGCAGTGCTGTGGGTACACTGGCGTGCAGTGCTGTGGGTACACTGGCGTGCATAGCTGTGGGTACACTGGCGTGCATAGCTGTGGGTACACTGGCGGGCATTACTAATTAAACTAAAAATTTACTCGTGTATTACGACACAGCAAGAAATGCATGGCAGGATGCCTAAGTATGGAAGCGAACTTTTTCATAAACAAGTCATTATAATATTTTATACAGGTGGCCCATTTAAGCTAGCATGGAATACCACTACGTTAAGCTTTGTGCTACAGTGGAATTATAATTTCGCTTGAATGTAGAGTGAACCCAAACTCTGAGAGGAGAAAGTACACTTCACGTTCAGTATTTTACGCTCACAATGTTCAAAATAAGAAAGACCCGCCGCAGAATACGAAATTCCAAAACCAGGTAAGGGAAATTGTAGAAAACTTTAAAGCCTTTTCTCTCTTTCATATATTCCGCTATTTCATTCCGGGTGAAACTGAAAAATAACTACGCGTATAATAAACACAATAAGCACCAACAGAGAATCTGTAAGTCTTCTCTTATTTTATATATTTAGTTTCACGTTCAGGGGCCCCTCAGGGGGATACAACTATTGTATCTATGGGAATTAGCGCTCCCAGGGGGACTATGTAAGGGCCTGAGCTAAACGTTAGGTAGGCTTTCTTTTGTTAAAATAGAGTGGGTTTTTGTTTTGTTACGGACCACCTTTTTTCGGTTCACTGCTGTCCTGTTCTTCACCACCTACTACTTTCTTCCTCAACTTTTTCTCGTTTCATGAACTTCTTCCTTAGCTTTCTGTTTCTGTGCCTTTTCTGCATAGATTCCGCGTTTCCTCAACTCCATACCAAATGGTGCCTTCTTCCTTCCTCTCTTTGGATAGCCTTTGTTGCGGATAGGGAGGCTTAAACTAACTAATAATCTAATCTAATTTTCACGTTCATGGTGAAACTGTAAAATAAGTACGCGCATTGAAAGCAATAAGCACGAGTAATGTATCTGCATCTTCTCTTCTTTTATTTATTTGGTTATCTCCTTCGAAATGAAACTGTAAAATAACTACACGTATTGAAAACAATAAGCACCAGCGACGAATCTGTAAGTCTTCTCTTCTTACATATATTTAGTGTCTCGTTCAGGGTGAAACTGTAAAATAACTACGCATATATTGAACACTACGCACTCCAGTGACGGACCAGCGAACCTTGAAATAGAACGATGAATATTCTGCTACAGAAAGTCAACAAACCTCGCTCCTGCGAAGAAAGAGCCAGGGCACAATATTGCTGCGCCAATATTAAAGATTTTCAGGAAAACACTCATATTTCTTGGCATTTTTTTGACGTTCCAGTATTCCGGAGATATTTAATTAAGTAGTGCGTTCTCGGCCTACAGACATGACCGCCCTCCAGCCCGGCTTTGTCTATACCGAATTTTCAATTTATTAACGTTTACGCTAGGGAACAAAATTGCACTCTGGGCCCGGAGGCATGCAAAAATAAGGCAACTTTCTCCTACGTCCTTTTTGGTGGCATCTCCGTATGCAAAAATGGGGTAACTTTTTATTAGCGGGGAATCTCCTGAAATTTATTTTTAAGTTCTGATTTGGATTAAAGTATGAAGAAAACGGGTGGGCTTTCGAGTCATTTTACAAGGGATTTGCAATTCGAGTTCAGAAAAGTGAATTTAATGGGACGTTTGCGACACGGTTGAGTTTTAAACGGATTCTGTGATCGAGTTTTTACGTGGGCGCAAATTTTGGGTTTTCATTATGCAATTTTCCGCAATCTTCAAGCAATATCTGCTCTAGCTCTCTCAAACACATAAAGAACAAAAGATTTGAACTCTTTCCTCAGATCTGCGGGCAAGAATACTGTTCACCACTTTGACTGCGATTACTGAATATTAAGTTCAGTGCCAAACTCAAATTTAAAGTCAATTGTAGTGAACTATTTTGAAAATACCAAACATGACCTGGGTCGTGCCTTCATTTAACTTTGATTAAGTATTTATGAAAATTGAAGTTGCGACTACTGGTCGGTCAGCAGCATTATGAAAATTACCTCCGTGTACCACCGGTGGGGCACGTCGCAGTCAAAGTGTTTGATAATATCTGAAACTTGTGGAATTCCTGTAGCTTGTAAACAATGCACGCCATTTGTACGATATGGAAGAGCCCATGAGCTGAAACACTAAATTGTAACGAACATTCCCGCAAGCCTCATTACGTGGACCATAATATTTAAATCTTTCATCAGTTCCCTACAGGCATAAACGCGTCTTTGTGTGAGCAGAGGAAAAAACCTCATTGACTTGTAAAATATTTTCAGACTTAACGGGATTGCCAACAGTTCTCGCCATTCGTACCGGCAAATATCTTTATTTCATTCATGATGAAAATTTTACTTTAATTTAAAGCTTTTTAATTCGTTAACTAAGAGCTGCTCGAGAAAGTAATTTTAATTTTTATCCGAAACATGTTGATGTCTTATTATCATTTCCATGCCTCACTAACTTCTAAAATATCTTCCTTTCCTTATTTCTGGACGTACGCTGCAATCTAATTTATTCATTCATGGACGTACATTGCAATCTGTAGTTTATTCAATCCTGGACGTACATTGCAATCTGTAGTTTATTCAATCCTGGACGTACATTGCAATCTGTAGTTTATTCATTCCTGGACGTACATTGCAATCTGAGTATATTCATTCCTGGACGTACATTGAAATCTATAGTTTATTCATTCCTGGACGAACATTGCAATCTGTAGTTTATTCATTCCTGGACGTACATTGCAATCTAGTTTATTCATTCCTGGACGTACATTGCAATCTGTAGTTTATTCACTCCTGGAAGTACATTGCAATCTGTAGTTTATTCATTCCTGGACGTACATTGCAATCTGTAGTTTATTCAATCCTGGACGTACATTGCAATCTGTAGTTTATTCAATCCTGGACGTACATTGCAATCTGAGTATATTCATTCCTGGACGTACATTGAAATCTATAGTTTATTCATTCCTGGACGAACATTGCAATCTGTAGTTTATTAATTCCTGGACGTACATTGCAATCTAGTTTATTCATTCCTGGACGTACATTGCAATCTGTAGTTTATTCATTCCTGGACGAACATTGCAATCTGTAGTTTATTCATTCCTGGACGTACATTGCAATCTAGTTTATTCATTCCTGGACGTACATTGAAATCTATAGTTTATTCATTCCTGGACGAACATAGCAATCTGTAGTTTATTCATTCCTGGACGTACATTGCAATCTAGTTTATTCATTCCTGGACGTACATTGCAATCTGTAGTTTATTCATTCCTGGACGAACATTGCAATCTGTAGTTTATTCATTCCTGGACGTACATTGCAATCTAGTTTATTCATTCCTGGACGTACATTGCAATCTGTAGTTTATTCACTCCTGGAAGTACATTGCAACCTGTAGTTTATTCATTCCTGGACGAACATTGCAATCTGTAGTTTATTCATTCCTGGACGTACATTGCAATCTAGTTTATTCATTCCTGGACGTACATTGCAATCTGTAGTTTATTCATTCCTGGACGAACATTGCAATCTGTAGTTTATTCATTCCTGGACGTACATTGCAATCTAGTTTATTCATTCCTGGACGTACATTGCAATCTGTAGTTTATTCACTCCTGGAAGTACATTGCAACCTGTAGTTTATTCATTCCTGGAAGTACATTGCATCCTGTAGTTTATTCATTCCTGGACGAACATTGCAATCTGTAGTTTATTCATTCCTGGACGTACATTGCAATCTGTAGTTTATTCATTCCTGGACGTACATTGCAATCTAGTTTATTCATTCCTGGACGTACATTGCAATCTGTAGTTTATTCATTCCTGGACGAACATTGCAATCTGTAGTTTATTCATTCCTGGACGAACATTGCAATCTGTAGTTTATTCATTCCTGGACGTACATTGCAATCTAGTTTATTCATTCCTGGACGTACATTGCAATCTGTAGTTTATTCACTCCTGGAAGTACATTGCAACCTGTAGTTTATTCATTCCTGGAAGTACATTGCATCTTGTAGTTTATTCATTCCTGGACGAACATTGCAATCTGTAGTTTATTCATTCCTGGACGTACATTGCAACCAGTAGTTTATTCATTCCTGGAAGTACATTGCATCTTGTAGTTTATTCATTCCTGGACGAACATTGCAATCTGTAGTTTATTCATTCCTGGACGTACATTGCAATCTAGTTTATTCATTCCTGGACGTACATTGCAATCTAGTTTATTCATTCCTGGACGTACATTGCAATCTGTAGTTTATTCACTCCTGGAAGTACATTGCAACCAGTAGTTTATTCATTCCTGGAAGTACATTGCATCTTGTAGTTTATTCATTCCTGGACGAACATTGCAATCTGTAGTTTATTCATTCCTGGACGTACATTGCAATCTAGTTTATTCATTCCTGGACGTACATTGCAATCTGTAGTTTATTCACTCCTGGAAGTACATTGCAGGGACCTTTTCCAGATAAGCCTCGCCACAGTTACAACACAAAAGTTCACTCACTTATAACTTTCGAAAAAATGTACCTATCGACTTCAAATTACTCTCAAACGAAAGATAAAACGTTCTTTCGTTTGACAGTAATTTGGAGTCGATAGGTGCATTATTTCGAAAGTTACAAGTGGGTGAACTTTTGTGTTGCATTAGTTGACTGTATTATTAAAACAAAGGGTCTTTTCGGCTTAGTCTAAAACTTAAGAGCCCCATACCTTTTGTTTGCCCTCTACTTTTTCATTTGTTGATAAAAAACTACAGTAACGTGCAGCCCATTTCTATGACATGTGTCCGCAATGTGGACATGTTATGTGTTTTTCTGTGTTTGTTTTCTCTGTGTTTCTCTGTGTTTGTTTTTGTGTCATGTGTTTCAGTCTGTATTTCAAAGAAAAATACTCGAAAATCATGAGTCAGAGCAACAAGTAAAATGTCACATTGCGCAGGAACATTTTGATACCAAAAATCAAACCAAATCAAAATGAAACACATTATTCTGTATCTCTTGGCGTATTATGTTAGGATTTTTTCTATTCTTTTTTAGTTTTGCCAACATTTAGAAAGTATTTTATGTTGCTATTGCGATGTGTGCAAACTTATATTTTATCTCAGCCGCTGAAAAAGAGTAAAGTTTTGCTCTAAAATTTTGAACTTCAAAAACGGATCTTTTCTCAAATAAAATGTCTGCCTACTATGAAGATATTATTTTGTAGGCCGCGTTTCCATGAGCGTAAAAACTATCTTCCAGTCGTCCCATGAGGCGGAGACAATTATTATAGCAGTAAAAAATACGCTCCCAAGGAAAATATGGGAGATCTTTTGCTGAGGGTTAGGGAAGTCCTACTTGCGTGCGAATAGAACAGGTTTTGTGATGAGCAACGGGCTGTCTTTTTTTTTTTTTTTTTTGTTCGCTGTTGTCTCATTTGTTGTCTCATCTACTACTTCCTTCTTCGACATCTGTCTTGTTTTCTAAACTTCTTTCCTTTTTTTTCTGAAAGCAGAGAATCTCCAGTAGAAACACGCCTTCCACATAGATTCCCTGTTTCCTAACTCTATGTTGAATAGTGCGTTCCTCCTTCCTTTCCCTGGAACACCTTTTTCAAGATTACTGAGGCTTAAATCAACTTATCTAATCTACTGGTTGGAACACACCTCGTGCACAGATGCATCTTTCTCTTAACACCATACTTGATGGTGCGTTCCTCCCTCCTCTTTTCGGAACACCTTTTTTGTAGTAAGGGAGGCTCAAACTAACTCATTTCATCTAATGTGTGGGAACAAACCTTGTGCAGAAGCTTCCCTTTCACTAAACATCGCGCTGAATAATGCGTTCCTCTCTCCTCTCCTTGGACCAACTTTGTTGTGGTGAACTTTGTTGTTGTGAATTTTTTGTAAACTTTTTGTAGTGAACTTCTTGTGGAAAATTTCTGGTAGAAAATTTCTCGTCGATAATTATTTCTCGTCGATAATTATTTCTCGTCGATAATTATTTCTCGCTGATAATTATTTCTCGTCGATAATTATTTCTCGTCGATAATTATTTCTCGTCGATAATTATTTCTCGTCGATAATTATTTCTCGTCGATAATTATTTCTCGTCGATAATTATTTCTCGTCGATAATTATTTCTCGCTGATAAATTCTCGGGGGTAATTTCTCGTAAATAAATTTTTGGGGTTGAAATCAATCAACTTTTATACCTACTACTGCCCCACACAAACACAATCCTACAGACGCAGTGGAACACAAACGCACGCCTGGAAGCGGCGCAGTAGGGCTCACAAAACTATGATGGCTTGCATCGATTATCGACCATTGGTTTACCAGCGCTGCTTCCGCGCGCTGCACTGCCCGACGCAGCCTTCTCTTTGCGTAATGTATGGCTGAGACGCCGGCAGCTTTCTGGAAGTTGTGTTCATTCCAATCAAGTAAACGGTTTCTGGAGTTC
The DNA here is from genome assembly GCA_030386875.1 of Morinoia aosen. Taxonomy (NCBI): domain Eukaryota; kingdom Metazoa; phylum Arthropoda; class Malacostraca; order Amphipoda; family Talitridae; genus Morinoia; species Morinoia aosen. Next base: position 21,281,882 of record CM059556.1, read on the forward strand.
GTTGTGGCTCAAAGGTTGTATTCATTCCAATCAAGTGTATTCGGTTTCTGGAGTTCGTTGTGGCTCAAAGGTTGTATTCATTCCAATCAAGTGTATTCGGTTTCAAAAGTTCGTTGTGGTTCGAAGGTTGTATTCATTCCAATCAAGTGTATTCGGTTTCTGGAGTTCGTTGTGGCTCAAAGGTTGTATTCATTCCAATCAAGTGTATTCGGTTTCTGGAGTTCGTTGTGGTTCGAAGGTTGTATTCATTCCAATCAAGTGTATTCGGTTTCTGGAGTTCGTTGTGGCTCAAAGGTTGTATTCATTCCAATCAAGTGTATTCGGTTTCTGGAGTTCGTTGTGGCTCAAAGGTTGTATTCATTCCAATCAAGTGTATTCGGTTTCTGGAGTTCGTTGTGGCTCAAAGGTTGTATTCATTCCAATCAAGTGTATTCGGTTTCTGGAGTTCGTTGTGGCTCAAAGGTTGTATTCATTCCAATCAAGTGTATTCGGTTTCTGGAGTTCGTTGTGGCTCAAAGGTTGTATTCATTCCAATCAAGTGTATTCGGTTTCTGGAGTTCGTTGTGGCTCAGAGGTTGTATTCATTCCAATCAAGTGTATTCGGTTTCTGGAGTTCGTTGTGGCTCAAAGGTTGTATTCATTCCAATCAAGTGTATTCGGTTTCTGGAGTTCGTTGTGGCTCAGAGGTTGTATTCATTCCAATCAAGTGTATTCGGTTTCTGGAGTTCGTTGTGGCTCAGGGGCCGGCAGCCTCAAGGAATGGTGCGTTGATTTCAATCAGTCGATTCATTCTCGGACGTACATTGCAATACTGTTTATACATTTTTGGAAGGGCATAGCAGCTTAGTTTAATTATTCTAGGAAGTGAATTGCGCCTTAGCTTAGCTTTTAAGTGAATTACAGTCATGTTTGTTCGTTTTTGGAAGTTCATTGCAACTGAGCTTATTTGTGGGTTTGGCTACAAAATTACCTTTTATTAGCACATATCACAACTATTCCGTAAATTCCTTATAAAAATTTGGTATATCTTAGAGATTTAATTCGTTCTAGCTTGCTTTTATTAATTTACCTGCATTTTTACAAGTTTTTTAATCCAATCATAACACAATTGGTTCAGACAAATTGTCCGCCGAATAAATGACCACGAGACTCTCGCGTAAAATAATCCACGGTAAATTCACCGAGAGCAGCAACTTGTGAGCGAACTTTTTGCGAGGGAATTTCAGTAGCCCTGGCCACAACTTTGTGCTGAACTAAACCACTCGTGGCCTGTGGGCTGGAAGCGAAATATCAATATTAGTGTAATAAAACGCCAGATGTTTCCTTAAATTTATAAATACATAAATTTATCAATTTTTTTAGTAGTTTCTTTTATTATTACAATGGGAATCTCATTGAACAAATTAAATTGGTTGGGCCGTCTTGGTTGGTTGGTCCGTATCTCTTTCACTTTCACAAGGATGCTCAATGACCGTATCTGTGATACGAGTTTCACCATTGCACAAGTACAAGAATATTGTAATCGCGGGTAACATTAGGATGGATATATTTGTTTGTCATCCACATCCGCAAAATTTATTGAAGGAAAGTTTCGAATCCCGCCATTTTTAGCGGATCGCGTGCGCTAGTCCTTTGTAAAATGAACGATTATGTCTGATCGTATTCTCAAGTATGAATGTTAAGAGGGGACTGTATAAAAGTTTGATTTTGCCAGTTTTGTTGTATGGAGCAGAGTCCTGGGGGTTGAGAGCAGCTGAGAGGAGAAAGTTAAATGTGTTTGAGATGAAGTGTTTGAGGAGCATGTATGGAGTAACTAGAAGAGATAGGATCAGGAATGAGTTGGTTAGGGGGCAGACGGGTGTTATCAAAAAGTTGAGCAGGCGAGTGGATGAAAGAGTGCTTGTATGGTTTGGGCATGTTGAAAGAATGAATGTTAAGCGGCTGGTGAAAAAGATATATATGTCGGAAATGAGTGGTCTTCGAGCGCGAGGTAGACCACGGATGAGTTGGATGGATGGGGTGCGACGTGCTTTGTATGAGAGGGGTCTGACTGTGGACGTGGCGAGAGGGATGGCTGCGGACAGAAGTGAGTGGGGGCAGTGTATAAGGAGGTAATTTTATTTTTGACGCGTTACTGGAAGCTGCCCGCGTGTGATGGGGTTGACCTGTCATGTGCGGGGGGAGGGGCTGCACTCAATGAAGCGGTCGGGGTAAACCAGCTGTGGCTGTCGGGCCTGACTGTGGAAGGTGGTTGTGCTGGGCTGCTGCTGATCCTGGCAGTTCAGGTGCGGCCAGTGCTACCTCTCTCGCCTCCTAGTGACTAAGTGTGGGGATTGTGGCCTGCTGTCGGCTACCCTCCCACAGGGAGGATAAGCCCGGTATATGTATGTATGTATGTATGTATGTATTCTCAATACACAGCGTGTGGGGATTCCCAGTTTGCTTTTCGTTATTTATTGCTGTAGAAATACCTAAATTGAGTCCTCTTATAAAACAAAAACCAGAGCCGTGATAGTGACCATAGCAAGATCACAAATTAACTAATGAATGGAGCTTTATGAGTACATGGATAGATAAATTGGCACACGATGTGCTCCGCGTAGTTGTTTGTGAGATGCACATTTTTAGATCCAACGTAAAACGAAATGATTAACTATTATGAACAGTTTTTCATCGAAATTATGACGTACGAACTGAGAACCTAGTAGCTGATATCTGCTGACGCCGCACACACATGTGCTGATGCCACAAACACGCACATACCTGCTGATTTCACACACGCACACACGCTTGCTGACACTGCGCACACACACACACACACACACACACACACCTGCTGATGACACACTTGCAGACACTGCTCACACACACACGCACACATATATACACACACACACACACACACTTGCTGACATTACAAAGCGCCACATCGCACGAGATCGAAAATAAAGCAAGACTTATACGCTACCACCGGCCAAACATTCCAGTCTTGCTCACTTGACTCTTTTATTTGCGCTGTGAATGTTTCATGCACATTGACCTGCGTGTGAATGTTGACTTGTTCGTGGTGGTGTGGTGTGTGGGGTGTGTGTTGCGTGGGGTGTGTGTTGAGTGGAGTGTGTTGTGTGTCTGTTGTGAGTGGAGTGTGTTGTGTGTCTGTTGTGAGTGGGGTGTGTTGTGTGTCTGTTGTGAGTGGAGTGTGTTGTGTGTCTGTTGTGAGTGGAGTGTGTTGCGTGTCTGTTGTGAGTGGAGTGTATCGCGTGTCTCTGTTATCACCCTGTACTCACAATGACCACTCTGGCCCCCATTACAGTATAATGTTCATGTATCTAGAAACCATGGCGGGAGTGTGAAAGATACATCAACCAAGCAGAGTAAAATTGCATTACAAGGTGATAATCACATGTCCAAGCGCAAGACCAAGCCCAACACCAACCATATGTCCAAGCCCACTTCTAAATTCAAGTTCATTCCTGAGCCCACGCTTTAGTCTAAGTTTACGTCTAAGCCCCAGCGTAAATTCATGTCACAGCGCAAGCAATGGCTCTAACCCTAGCCCTAGTTTTAGCCCAAGCTCTAGCTTTAATCGTAGCCCTAGTTATGGCCCTAATCGTAGCCCTGGCCTAGCAAGGACTAGGGCTTTAACTAGCTGTAGGTTTAACCCTGCCGCCCTCGTATTGCCATAGCCCTAACCTTGGCCATAGCCCTAGCACTAACCCTAACCCTTGCCCTTGCTATAACCTTAGCCCTAATCCTTCCCGTAGCCCTAACCCTAACTCTTTCTGTAACACTAACCCTAACCCTAGGCGTAGCCTTAGCCCTAACCCAAGCCCTAACCCTAACCTTTACCCTTGCCGTAGCCCTAAACCAAAATCAAACGAAAACTCAAGGAAGGAAAGCAACAAACTGCACATTATTCTCCAGTTTATTGTTTTGCGACGATGACTTCCCCCAACACGCGCACAATTCCCACTGGGAATACACCGTCACGTGACAGACGCCGTGACAGACCAAGCGTAACCTCTGCGTGGCTGGCAGAGAGCGCAAATCCTGCTCAAATAATCGCAAGCTCGGCTCAATGAGATTAAATTTTAAATCGAGATATGATTAAAAATGGAATCGCGAAGCTTGAGCCGTCGGTGCCTCTCCATTATTCATAGCTTGCTCCGTGAGCCACGGATTGGGTGCGGTATGCGGAGTTTTCTTTGCTCCTCGCCGAAATTGCGTGCATCGCTTGCTTTTGCTTCGTTTTCCGGGCTTCTGACGCCATGGAAGCGTTTTGCTGCGCTTCTGTGGAATGGTGGCGGTGGTTCAGGGTGTGGTGATTTGGCGGGGTAGCCTGAGTGGGTCAAGTGGGTGATTGGGTCAGCTGGGGATTGGTTTGGTCATCTGGGTGATTGGTTCAACTGGGTGATTGATTGGGTCAACTGGGTGTGGTGATTTGGTCGAGGTAGCATAAATTGTTCTACTGGGTGATTGGTTCAAAAGGGTTTGGTGATTTGATTGAAGTAGCATAAATGGCTCAATTGGGTGAATGGATCAACTGGGGGCTTGTGTCAAATGGGTGATTGGATCAGCGAGTTAAAAGGAAACACCTGATGCAAAGTAATTGGCTACTAAATAATCGGCACTATTCTCTGATCTGGACCATCGCTTAAATAAATCCGTAGAATTTTTAAGCGTACACGAAAATTGAATATAATGAGTAACTGGTTTGCGGGGCCATTGGGTCAACGAAATGATCGAGTCAGCAGGTAATTATTGAATGATCACCTGTCAAATTGTGTCTGCGGGGTAATTGGGTCTGCGGTCTAATTGGGTCTACGGTTTAATTGGATTAATGTCCTCATTAGGTCTATGTTCCAATTGGGTCAATGTCCTCATTAGGTCTATGGTCTAATTGGGTCAATGTCCTCATTAGGTCTATGGTCCAATTGGGTCAACGACCTCATTAGGTCTATGGTCCAATTGAGATACTGTCCTCATTAGGTCTATGGTCCAATCGAGTCAATGTCCTCATTAAGTCTATGGTCCAATTGGGTCACTGTCCTCATTAGGTCTATAGTCCAATTGAGATACTGTCCCCATTAGGTCTATGGTCCAATTGGGTCACTGTCCTCATTAGGTCTATGGTCCAATTGGGTCAATGTCCTCATTTGGTCTGTGGCCTAATTGAGCCTACGGCCTAATTGGGTCCGAAACTTTTTGGGGCCTATGGCCTCATTGGCTTCCGAATAACTGTGACCGGAATATTTGAATTAACAACTGATGGGGCTTACTGGTTTATTTTATTTCCTCCCGGTGAGTGATATTTCAAAATTACTTTGTTTTCATAGTAATCGTAAATTGGAAAGTCGCTCCCTTTAATACTGGTAAAACTTCTCTCAACACAATCTTCTAAATCCATCAACAAAAAACATCTTTTTTTGGCGTGCCATAACTTAGTCAAAGTCGAATTTGTCACTAAGGCTTTCTGATATAAAAACGCTCCAGTAGAATCCGTTTACCTGGCAATATATATTGATGCCGCTGTCGAAAAACGAAACAACGCTTATAAATGCTGATAAATGCTGATAAATGCTGATAAACGCTGATAAACGCTGATAAACGCTGATAAATGCTGATAAACGCTGATAAACGCTGATAAACGCTGATAAACGCTGATAAACGCTGATAAACGCTGATAGACGCTGATAGACGCTGATAGACGCTGATAGACGCTGATAGACGCTGATAGACGCTGATAGACGCTGATAGACGCTGATAGACGCTGATAGACGCTGATAGACGCTGATAAACGCTGATAAACGCTGATAAACGCTGATAAACGCTGATAGACGCTGATAGACGCTGATAGACGCTGATAGACGCTGATAGACGCTGATAGACGCTGATAGACGCTGATAGACGCTGATAGACGCTGATAGACGCTGATAGACGCTGATAGACGCTGATAAACGCTGATAAATGCTGATAAATGCTGATAAACGCTAGTAAACGCTGGATAAAAACGCTACGGTGGAGTTCGCTTGCACCATGCCGCCGTGGGAGGTGTTGGGATACAATTGATGTTAGGCATATATACATGGAAACCAACGCTACGCAACAAGCAACCGGCTCTGCAGCAGTGCGCGGATTGTGAGGGGATGAGGGGTGCACCACATCAGCAGATGGGAGGAGCACGTAGGAGGTAGAGGCTGTATCAAGGGCTAGTCCGAAATCCATCACATAAACGGGAGTTATTGTAAATAAACAAAATAGCACAGAAAAATAGTGGGTCAAAAAAAATTATTGGCTACGAACAGGGGACGAAGAAGTCTGGGTGTTTGAGAGTAAAGAGCGGAGTAATTTCAAAGTGGAGAGATCGGGACACGTCGCATAAGGAAAGGACGCTTAAGAACGAACCAATCAGAGGGCGAGGATTTGCGCGGGCATCCCGCTCAACCCTCGATGCGCAGCCTTTGTGCGGCTGACGTATAAAAGGGGTAGAAGGAGGCAGAACCGATCTATTTGACCGGTGCAGTGGCAAGGATGTAGGCTTCCTGACGGCCAGAGGGGAGGTGAGAATACGTGGTTTAATTTATTGAAAATTCATGTGGAGTCATCGAAACGTAGTACGTCTAACTTCTGGACGCAGTGATGCTAATTATTATTGAATTGCAGGCTTGATGTTTTTTTTGTTATGTAACAAAGTGCTTTGTGATCTGTTTTGTGAAGCGGGGGGTAAAATACTCATCCGGATTGATTTCAAAGGGAAATAAATTATGTTTGATTATGAGAATTAAAGGGGAGTAAAGAAGTAATTCAATCAATGCCATGTGAAGTAGGTATGTTGCAGGGAATGAAGATTCAAATAGAGCTTGTCACTTAAAATGATAATCATTCACAGGCGGGTTTGGGATAGCTGGCCTGCGCGGCAGCTGAGACCGCGGAGATGTGGGCTGTGAACGCCTAACATCCGAGGGCCTGTAGCGACACAACCGGCTGAGCGTTCGCAACCTTGCAGCGGGCAGCCAGCCTGGTATTCAACGCTAATGACGAAGCCTGGAGGCTGTGTTCGAGCCTCGACAGGCCAACGACAGGGTATTTACTCCAGTTGTAATAGTGAAGAATGAAGGGAAGAAGAGGCACGCCGAACAGTGCAGATCTTTCTTTGGCGCGCAGAGAGTGTTATAAATGTAGGCATCAAGTGCAAATTTACAAGGAGGTCTTCCTTATAATGAATACCGTGTGATAAGCAGGATTGATGTCCTGCAGCGAATTTTTCTCCGTTTGTCTATGTAACATCATAATGCCGGATAAAACTATCATTTCGCAGATCATTAACATTTGGCCTGAGGGCTCTGGTGCGAAAATGAGTGTTGCGATAAAAATATGTTTACTTGTGCCAATTTTCCACGTGTGCATCTTAAACAGAATATGTTTTAATCTTCCAATGTTTTTTATTTTCCATGCCTATTATGTGGGTACCATGCAAGCACAAAGGTGTACTATATTCATTATGTGTGAGGGTTGAAAGTCCCTCTGCGTTACGTGCTCAGAGAGCATTGTTTTCGCGACAGGAGAAAGAATAATGAAAGCACCCGGTGCGAACTTGATACCTGTATGGTAGCATGGAGAATTTTTTTATCATTTTCAGTTGCCTAAAAAATGATTCAATTTTGTAATGATCCCTCAAGAAAGAATTCAGATAATTGTCCAATCGTTTTGCAAAGATTGATCCGGTATTATGTGTCGCTTGCTCTTTGTGGTGTCATTCATTTCAATAACAATCAGTGGAGCACAGCCGAAAGTTTGTGGCTGCGAGCTTTTCCTTGAGGAACTGCAGTTCCGTAGTGTAATTGCCTGCCATTGAGCTGGAGTCATAAATACAAAGGAATGTGTGGCTCGGCCACTCAACCACAGTGCGTCTGGCTCAAATCTAGGTGATTGGAGAGCGCTCACTAAGTCAAGTAAAGATTGAATGCCACATTTCTATTGAAAACTTTCTTAACACAATGAACAATTCAGATATCAATGTTGAATTCTTGGCTCAAAATTGTCATGACATCTAGTGCGTCAGTTGAATGCTTCTTTTATTGAATTATTTTATTTCTTGGACTTGCAAAACCATCCAAAGTCTTGCCAAATGCTGAAGTGAAGTTATCATGATTAAAATTCTTACATTCTTCAGGGGAAAAATTACAATTAAATTTGTTATGAGTGGAAGTAATCTTTTTTGTGTGATGCTCTCTTAAACAGTGAATTTGGTCGAACAAGTGCCCGATATTAAACCGATCTTTCTTCCTGTACCGTTTTTTGTAAATGTAATGGGAGGTTAATAAGCTCATATCAACAGTGTTACATGTGTTGCTCAATTGTCGGGCTGTCGAATCTTCTGGGCATATTTTTGAGTATTGAGAAACCATCATTTTTTTGAGTGTTGTTGGAATTTTGTTTAAGTGCATTGAAAGATGAAAGCAGTAACATTTTGTTGTGCAGGGGCTGGCTCTCGAATTTTTTTTATTACCTCTTGTTCTTGTGTGGGATAAGAACTTTCTGTGTGCTGAATTTTACGTGGATTTATCCACTCATAGTATATACTTCAGATTGAGTTTGTAGCAATGGCTCGGGATTTTATGCCTTAAATTTTATAAAAACCTGATTGTCTCAGTTTAAGCTTTGAAACCGATTTGGCATTTTGCAGTGTTTAGGAATTTCTGGTAATTTTTCAAAATTGAAACTTACCATCCCGTATGCATTAAATTAAAATAACTAGTAGAAAATTTTGTGCGCTGTCGTGTGAATATGTTTCCATATTAATTTCTGACAAGCCTTAGCAACGTGATGCATACCTTTGTTAATGATATTTGAGACCTAAAATTCCACAATTTATATTTTCTGACCCACGGTGGTAGAATTTTCCTTAAAATCAAATTTTCTTGCTGTGTAATACAGGGTAGTTCAATGTATGTTTCTATGTGTGCTGGTTTCCGGGCCCTTTCAGTGCAGTTTAATATTTAAAGTAAAATTCCAGCATAAAGGCTCATGCCGCTATGCAAGACCGTACGAGTCGGCTGTTAGAGTCATAAAAATTGAAGCTCTCCTTGCTGCGGCCAGACCGTTCTGAGTGACTCGTTGAAATGAACGTGAATTAGTGTGCAGGTTTTTGGTAGTATTACACGTTGCCATTAAATTTTCTACACGTCATGAGAGAAGAGTACCATCAGTAACTTTGATCGTTTTGCAGTAAATTTCACCCGTATCTTGAGTAACGATGCTGGAGCTTCTGAGTATGTTTGTTTTGGGAACATGTAAAAGCCATCATAATGCTGTCGAGTTCTGAGGTGCAGCCAGTATCATTGAATTTTAATTAAAATCACAGTCGAATGTGATTGTGTTTGAACTCTATCTGTGTGCTTTGAGAGAATTAATTCTGCTGCATTTTGATAGAATAACATTCTAGCAAGAACTTTCTCGACGATGTGTTGGGTGAAATTTTGTGCGGTGAATTTGAATGTAGCTATGATTGATCCACCAATTGCATTTGCTAAATTTTTGTGTAGAAATAGAAATAGGTGGCGCAGGAAAATTAATGCCTTAATTTTAGTGAAAAATCGCCTTCGCCAAAACATCTGAGGATAAATTTTGAAACGTCGTATGAATTCAGTTTCATAATAGCTGCTGTTTAACGTAATGTAATCTTTTGTCGAGAAAATTTAATAACGTGATTCACATTTAATTCGCTAATATTTGAATACTTTTATTATAAAAATTTAACATCTGATAAAGGTAATGGAATTGTCTTGAAATTCAATTTTTCTTGCTATCATAGACAGAGTAAATATTACCTTTTCCTATCGTCGGAGTAAACTGAATTAAGTGACGGAATGTAGGATTATCGATAATTTAGTGTGGTGATTTTAAGAATGTGTGTGGTATCTCTGAGATGCAGCGCAGCTAATTCTTGACATAGTTTAGTTATTTAAATATATGAATAACGCCTACACATGTGTCAGTTGGAGTAAACCCCGGCCTTTGTCATGATTTCTCCGTAAAACAGTATGATGCTAAACTCCAGAATTGAAAATTGAACATTTGGATTTGTGTTAATAAGTGATAGCTGAATTCATCCATTATATGGTGCCACATTGTTGATGTGTGAGATGAATAATTGATGCAGCGACGGACCTAAGTTCTAATTAATGGTGTTTCTGTATGGGGCTTTCTCAAATTTTTTTTTTGGGCACAAATCCTTGCTGTGGTATGCTTCAGTTCCTTCAAATTCAAGAAAAATATAATTTTGAAAATGTCGACCGTGTTAGGCGTATTAATTTATAGGTAATTCAATCTCAGCTTCTTCTAGTTGGGAAGGAATATTATTTTAAGTGTACTTAGTTTTAGACTGCACACGTGGAGTGGCCAATGACAATTTTTTTTTAGAATAAGTAAGAGCATATAAGCGAGTAAGGAATTTTCATTTCTCAACTGAAACGTGCATTGAATTCAAGACTCTATTTTTTACTGCGTCTGCAAGTGGGTTGTTTAATGAAGCTTTCATATAATTTTGGATGTGAAACAGGATTTTGTTGGAGCCTGAATCTACGCCCCTAGGTGCGTTTATTCACCCGGCCGTAATAGAAATCACAAGTTGCGATATCAAATTGATGATTAAATGCATTCGTCCGCCATGATCTATGTGTGAATTCATGTTCACTGGGAAACTTTATTTGAATCTTCCCATGTATTTTTTTTTTATAAAATGATGGTAACTTTTTCGTCCGCAATTACAAGCTAGTTGCGAGGTTGTAACGAGAATATGTCCACATAACTGTGTTGAATAATTGGGCTCATTGGAATATGTTATTTTCTACGATGAAAATATACAATATGTTAAGTGAAGCTTTGATATTGATTGAGAGAATTTTGATAGTAAATGGTAGTTGTGATGATAGACACTGTGATGATTAAACGCGAATTTTGTGTTAATGCGTGTGCTAGAAAAGGAGGATGCGAAGCAGAGGAAACGTGTGTAAGTTTTTACCACTGTCCCGATCCCAGGGCAATAAAATTCTTGTTCGTCGAGGCTCATCTTTTATGGATCGAGTGTGGTATCACTTGAGAGTAAAAAGGGAGAACAAACAGTCTACAAAATGGTATCTCCTGCTTTTTTACCTGAGAAAATTAATCCTTAGGATCAGCATTATGAATTAAATACATACAGGCCATAAAAATTCGTGAAATGAATTTCTCGATGAATTATTTCTTCCAACGTGTCGTACATTTTCAAAGTACATTACTGTATATATGTTTCCCCGCGGTGGGTTATGTGATAACCCAACTCTGAGCTACACAACATCACGCAAGACAACATCAAACGACACGACATTGAGCAACACATCAAAAACACACCACACTGTACAACATCATCGAACTACACAACATTAAACAACCCATCGCTGAGCAACACAGCTTAGCAATGAGCAACACAACACACAGTGGCACATCACAATGCACAACAAAACCCGTTCCAACTCGATGACTAACCAGCACAACTCTGGTAGTTCATCTCACCTAATTGTTGACTGAACTGTGCGACATTCCCACTCGACATTATGCTGAGTTACAGGCCGTGCTCAGTTGTTGACTGAACTGTGCGTCATTCCCACACGACATTATGCTGAGTTACAGGCCGTGCTCAGTTGTTGACTGAACTGTGCGTCATTCCCACTCGACATTATGCTGAGTTACAGGCCGTGCTCAGTTGTTGACTGAACTGTGCGACATTCCCACACGACATTATGCTGAGTTACAGGCCGTGCTCAGTTGTTGACTGAACTGTGCGTCATTCCCACACGACATTATGCTGAGTTACAGGCCGTGCTCAGTTGTTGACTGAACTGTGCGACATTCCCACTCGACATTATGCTGAGTTACAGGCCGTGCTCAGTTGTTGACTGAACTGTGCGTCATTCCCACACGACATTATGCTGAGTTACAGGCCGTGCTCAGTTGTTGACTGAACTGTGCGACATTCCCACACGACATTATGCTGAGTTACAGGCCGTGCTCAGTTGTTGACTGAACTGTGCGACATTCCCACTCGACATTATGCTGAGTTACAGGCCGTGCTCAGTTGTTGACTGAACTGTGCGACATTCCCACACGACATTATGCTGCGTTACAGGCCGTGCTCAGTTGTTGCCTGAACTGTGCGACATTCCCACACGACATTATGCTGAGTTACAGGCCGTGCTCAGTTGTTGCCTGAACTGTGCGTCATTCCCACACGACATTATGCTGCGTTACAGGCCGTGCTCAGTTGTTGCCTGAACTGTGCGACATTCCCACACGACATTATGCTGAGTTACAGGCCGTGCTCAGTTGTTGCCTGAACTGTGCGTCATTCCCACACGACATTATGCTGAGTTACAGGCCGTGCTCAGTTGTTGACTGAACTGTGCGACATTCCCACACGACATTATGCTGAGTTACAGGCCGTGCTCAGTTGTTGACTGAACTGTGCGTGATTCCCACACGACATTATGCTGAGTTACAGGCCGTGCTCAGTTGTTGACTGAACTGTGCGACATTCCCACACGACATTATGCTGAGTTACAGGCCGTGCTCAGTTGTTGACTGAACTGTGCGTGATTCCCACACGACATTATGCTGAGTTACAGGCCGTGCTCAGTTGTTGACTGAACTGTGCGACATTCCCACACGACATTATGCTGAGTTACAGGCCGTGCTCAGTTGTTGACTGAACCGTGCGACATTCCCACTCGACATTACGCTGAGTTACAGGCCGTGCCCAGTTGTTGACTGAACCGTGCGACATTCCCACACGACATTATGCTGAGTTACAGGCCGTGCTCAGTTGTTGACTGAACTGTGCGACATTCCCACACGACATTACGCTGAGTTACAGGCCGTGCCCAGTTGTTGACTGAACTGTGCGACATTCCCACACGACATTATGCTGAGTTACAGGCCGTGCTCAGTTGTTGACTGAACTGTGCGACATTCCCACACGACATTATGCTGAGTTACAGGCCGTGCTCAGTTGTTGACTGAACCGTGCGACATTCCCACTCGACATTACGCTGAGTTACAGGCCGTGCCCAGTTGTTGACTGAACCGTGCGACATTCCCACACGACATTATGCTGAGTTACAGGCCGTGCTCAGTTGTTGACTGAACTGTGCGACATTCCCACACGACATTATGCTGCGTTACAGGCCGTGCTCAGTTGTTGACTGAACTGTGCGACATTCCCACACGACATTATGCTGAGTTACAGGCCGTGCTCAGTTGTTGACTGAACTGTGCGACATTCCCACACGACATTATGCTGAGTTACAGGCCGTGCTCAGTTGTTGACTGAACTGTGCGACATTCCCACACGACATTATGCTGAGTTACAGGCCGTGCTCAGTTGTTGACTGAACTGTGCGACATTCCCACACGACATTATGCTGAGTTACAGGCCGTGCTCAGTTGTTGACTGAACCGTGCGACATTCCCACACGACATTATGCTGAGTTACAGGCCGTGCTCAGTTGTTGACTGAACTGTGCGACATTCCCACACGACATTATGCTGCGTTACAGGCCGTGCTCAGTTGTTGACTGAACTGTGCGACATTCCCACACGACATTATGCTGAGTTACAGGCCGTGCTCAGTTGTTGACTGAACTGTGCGACATTCTCACACGACATTATGCTGAGTTACAGGCCGTGCTCAGTTGTTGACTGAACTGTGCGACATTCCCACACGACATTATGCTGAGTTACAGGCCGTGCTCAGTTGTTGACTGAACTGTGCGACATTCCCACACGACATTATGCTGAGTTACAGGCCGTGCTCAGTTGTTGACTGAACCGTGCGACATTCCCACTCGACATTATGCTGCGTTACAGGCCGTGCTCAGTTGTTGACTGAACTGTGCGACATTCCCACACGACATTATGCTGAGTTACAGGCCGTGCTCAGTTGTTGACTGAACTGTGCGACATTCCCACACGACATTATGCTGAGTTACAGGCCGTGCTCAGTTGTTGACTGAACTGTGCGACATTCCCACTCGACATTATGCTGAGTTACAGGCCGTGCTCAGTTGTTGACTGAACTGTGCGACATTCCCACTCGACATTATGCTGAGTTACAGGCCGTGCTCAGTTGTTGACTGAACTGTGCGACATTCCCACTCGACATTATGCTGAGTTACAGGCCGTGCTCAGTTGTTGACTGAACTGTGCGACATTCCCACTCGACATTATGCTGAGTTACAGGCCGTGCTCAGTTGTTGACTGAACTGTGCGACATTCCCACTCGACATTATGCTGAGTTACAGGCCGTGCCCAATTGTTGACTGAACTGTGCGACATTCCCACTCGACATTATGCTGAGTTACAGGCCGTGCTCAGTTGTTGACTGAACTGTGCGACATTCCCACTCGACATTATGCTGAGTTACAGGCCGTGCTCAGTTGTTGACTGAACCGTGCGACATTCCCACTTGACATTATGCTGAGTTACAGGCCGTGCTCAGTTGTTGACTGAACTGTGCGACATTCCCACTCGACATTATGCTGAGTTACAGGCCGTGCTCAGTTGTTGACTGAACCGTGCGACATTCCCACTTGACATTATGCTGAGTTACAGGCCGTGCTCAGTTGTTGACTGAACCGTGCGACATTCCCACTTGACATTATGCTGAGTTACAGGCCGTGCTCAGTTGTTGACTGAACCGTGCGACATTCCCACTTGACATTATGCTGAGTTACAGGCCGTGCTCAGTTGTTGACTGAACCGTGCGACATTCCCACACGACATTATGCTGAGTTACAGCCCGTGCTCAGTTGTTGACTGAACCGTGCGACATTCCCACTCGACATTATGCTGAGTTACAGGCCGTGCTCAGTTGTTGACTGAACCGTGCGACATTCCCACTCGACATTATGCTGAGTTACAGGCCGTCCTCAGTTGTTGTCTGAACTGTGCGACATTCCCACTTGACATTATGCTGAGTTACAGGCCGTGCTCAGTTGTTGACTGAACTGTGCGACATTCCCACTCGACATTATGCTGAGTTACAGGCCGTGCTCAGTTGTTGACTGAACCGTGCGACATTCCCACTCGACATTATGCTGAGTTACAGGCCGTGCTCAGTTGTTGACTGAACCGTGCGACATTCCCACTCGACATGATGCTGAGTTACAGGCCGTGCTCAGTTGTTGACTGAACTGTGCGACATTCCCACTCGACATTATGCTGAGTTACAGGCCGTGCTCAGTTGTTGACTGAACCGTGCGACATTCCCACTCGACATTATGCTGAGTTACAGGCCGTGCTCAGTTGTTGACTGAACTGTGCGACATTCCCACTCGACATTATGCTGAGTTACAGGCCGTGCTCAGTTGTTGACTGAACCGTGCGACATTCCCACACGACATTATGCTGAGTTACAGGCCGTGCTCAGTTGTTGACCGAACCGTGCGACATTCCCACTCGACATTATGCTGAGTTACAGGCCGTGCTCAGTTGTTGACTGAACCGTGCGACATTTCCACTCGACATTATGCTGAGTTACAGGCCGTGCTCAGTTGTTGACTGAACTGTGCGACATTCCCACTCGACATTATGCTGAGTTACAGGCCGTGCTCAGTTGTTGACTGAACCGTGCGACATTCCCACTCGACATTATGCTGAGTTACAGGCCGTGCTCAGTTGTTGACTGAACTGTGCGACATTCCCACTCGACATTATGCTGAGTTACAGGCCGTGCTCAGTTGTTGACTGAACCGTGCGACATTCCCACTTGACATTATGCTGAGTTACAGGCCGTGCTCAGTTGTTGACTGAATTGTGCGACATTCCCACTCGACATTATGCTGAGTTACAGGCCGTGCCCAATTGTTGACTGAACTGTGCGACATTCCCACTCGACATTATGCTGAGTTACAGGCCGTGCTCAGTTGTTGACTGAATTGTGCGACATTCCCACTCGACATTATGCTGAGTTACAGGCCGTGCTCAGTTGTTGACTGAACCGTGCGACATTCCCACTCGACATTATGCTGAGTTACAGGCCGTGCTCAGTTGTTGACTGAACTGTGCGACATTCCCACTCGACATTATGCTGAGTTACAGGCCGTGCTCAGTTGTTGACTGAACCGTGCGACATTCCCACTCGACATTATGCTGAGTTACAGGCCGTGCTCAGTTGTTGACTGAACCGTGCGACATTCCCACTCGACATTATGCTGAGTTACAGGCCGTGCTCAGTTGTTGACTGAATTGTGCGACATTCCCACTCGACATTATGCTGAGTTACAGGCCGTGCCCAATTGTTGACTGAACCGTGCGACATTCCCACTCGACATTATGCTGAGTTACAGGCCGTGCTTAGTTGTTGACTGAATTGTGCGACATTCCCACTCGACATTATGCTGAGTTACAGGCCGTGCTCAGTTGTTGACTGAACCGTGCGACATTCCCACTCGACATTATGCTGAGTTACAGGCCGTGCTCAGTTGTTGACTGAACCGTGCGACATTCCCACTCGACATTATGCTGAGTTACAGGCCGTGCTCAGTTGTTGACTGAACCGTGCGACATTCCCACGCTACATTACGCTGAGTTACAGGCCGTGCTACGTGTTTATCGCGAAACTTTCAGTAAAGTGCCGCAGCAGTTCTTTGTCCATGCACCCATTCTGCCATAGCCTCAATTTGACCGCTACGTGAGCCGCCGGTTTACACGGAAGGGATTTTCATCATGCTGCTGGCTGAACAGTAGTCACAAACTCAATTTTTATAAATACTAAATCAAAGCTAAATGAAGGCCAGTTAATGCTTGCCGTTTTCAAAATTACTTACTACAGTTGACTCTAAATTTGAGCTTAACACTGAACTTTAGTTTAATCTATCACGTTCAACATGTCAATTGAGTACCTGACTTGCTGATGTGGTCCGGCCATCTCATGAGACACTGACGCCAATTGACACTGCGGACAGTGTGGGCATTCCTGACCTTTTTGGACGGTTTTTTGCGTTGAATTATTTTCAGAAGGTGTTGATGTTCACGAGGTAATCGAGGTTGATTTTTTGATTGTGCCAACGAGCTTCGTACGCCGCGCGCTGATTTTCAATGGAAGCCTTCAAAGAAGATTTGAAACCTGAGGAAGTTGTTACTGAATATACAGAGTCGGTGACATAAGTACTCTTAATGGTTAAGCTTTCGACTTGCTCTTACAGTAGATGTGTTTATTTTGAATTCAATAAAGTTATCACTGAATTTGAATAATATGTAACAGACACAATTTTTGGAACAAATGCTTTTAAATCGAGCAGGGGTTCCCAGCCTGGGGTTCTCGGACGATATTCCAGGGGGTGCGAGGAAAGTCAGGTTAACAATTGAATATTGCCTATATGATAGCATTATTATACCCGGGGGTGCGATGTTCGAATGAAATTCCTTTAGGGTACAGGGTGAAAAAAAGGTTGGAAGCCCCTGAACTAGAGTCTCCTGTTGAGGTATTTTTGTTCGCACGTTCGGCCCGTGGTGGCAACACTTGATTCGATAGTGACATCGATCAATAAATTCAAAGATTCTGTAACACGAGGACTTTTTAAGCTTTAGGCCTTCACCTCGTACGTAGCAGTGAAGTCAGTTTTGTTCGCACGTTCGGTCAGTGACGGCAACAATTGATTGGGTATTGACTGATAACGACGAGAAAGTTAGTGAAAGGCCCTCTGAAATTTTCTCGGACTCCGTGGCTGATGAAGTGCACTTGGAATGAATTAAACTTTTTGCCCTAATCAACACTCGTCGGGTCGTGAATTTTTAAGCTGCGACAATTTATAGGCCCTCAATGAAAGTAGTAGATCCATATGAAAGTGCAGTAGTTCCGTATGAAAGTAAAAGATCGGCATGAAAGTTGTAGACCCACATGAAAGTAACTAATCCAAATAAAACCAGCAGGTCTCAATGAAAATGGTGAATTCACGCGATTTTTCAGCGGCTTTAAAGCCCCGGTAACGAAATTTTTACCTTAACTTACGCTTTTAGGGTTGAGAAACTTTTACATGAACGAGACCTTAAAGATCCCTATGAAAAGTAAATCACTATGAACTTGTCAAATTTTTATCCATCGAATCTACATAGTTATTACTTTATTACAAAAAATTCACATATCTCAATAGTTGTACAATGGAAAACTCTTATTTTTACAGCCTTTGGAATTCCGTTAAGGAAATTTTGTTAGTCTACTTTTCGGACTGATGACATTCTTAACGGTACGAAAATTTCAAGCGCCCAGTGACTTTACCAACTCGCTGAACCTTATGCTCCCTTCCATTAACACCACGCTCCAGAGACCTGCCATTAACACCACGCTCCAGAGACCTGCCATTAACACCACGCTCTAGAGACCTGCCATTAAGGACACCGTCTAGGTAGAAATCAGATTATGTGTTGATTTTCTGTTTATATATGCATCTTATAGAGAATTTTCTTGCGCTTCCATTGGTACTTTTCTTTTTCGTCTACTCCGAATAGTGCGCCCACCAGAGGGGGGGAAAGCGATGGGGGTGGAGTGACCTTGAACCCTCCCCCCTCATTATTGGGAGTCAATTGAGCGTTTCTCTGCGGGAATGGCATTATAGTTCGTTAATGGGCTACTCAAAGTGCTTCCATTATTCAAACAAAACATTCTAACGCTAAATAAACATTTTTTTTATAATTTTTGACAATTTCAGAATTTAGTTGTCCTGCCGTATCCATGATACCGCAGCTTTCATTCATAGCTCGATAACAGCTGCAGTATCATAGCTACAGCTATGGCGAGCACACCAATCCAAAGGGCTTAAAAAGAGCTATAAAACAAAGGAGTTGACTTGACAAAAAAACGTATTTTGGTCGAAAAAAAATGAAAAATTAAAAAAATTAATTGTTTTCATGAATTACACCTATTCTCTTTTGTTGTATATTTTTTCTCAGAGTTACAGAGCTACAGCAATGTAAATTATATCAATCGAAAGGGCTTGAAAAGAGCTACAAACGCTCAAGAGTTCATTGTAGAAAACCCTGTAGTTCAAAAGATAAAAAGAAAAACAATATTTTTTTGTGAAAAAACTCGTTTTTATGGAAACTTGATAATTGGTTTCTCAAATGCTACTACTTCCACAATTTTAGAGCTACGAGAATGGTTTATATACCATTCGATAGGGCTCAGCAAGGTGTATCCTGGCGCAATAGCATTTTTTGATAAATTTATTATTTTGAAAATTACACGAGCTGAAAAAAAAATGAAAAAAGTTCATTTTTTTTTTTATTTTTTTTCAAAATCCACAAAAAAAAATTATCGAAATTCCCTATTGCGAGTGGTTATATAGACATCTAAGCAATCTAAAAACGAAGTACTGGTTCTGTAACTTCAAAATTGTAGAAGTAGTAGGATTTTAAAAAAAAACCTATCATATTTTTTCGAAAATAAAAAAAATCCAGTGCAGATACAAAAATTTTGTCGAAATAACAAATGATATTTGGATCATTTCACACCTACTGTGAAAATTTCAGAGAAATCCATCTATAAACAACGGACTTTTTTTTACCTAGACGGTGTCCTTAACACCACGCTCTAGAGACCTGCCATTAACACCACGCTCCAGAGACCTGCCATTAACACCACGCTCCAGAGACCTGCCATTAACACCACGCTCCAGAGACCTGCCATTAACACCACGCTCCAGAGACCTGCCATTAACACCACGCTCCAGAGACCTGTCATTAACACCACGCTCCAGAGACCTGTCATTAACACCACGCTCCAGAGACCTGCCATTAACACCACGCTCCAGAGACCTGCCATTAACACCACGCTCCAGAGACCTGCCATTAACACCACGCTCCAGAGACCTGCCATTAACACCACGCTCCAGAGACCTGCCATTAACACCACGCTCCAGAGACCTGCCATTAACACCACGCTCCAGAGACCTGTCATTAACACCACGCTCCATAGACCTGCCATTAACACCACGCTCTGAGACCTGCCATTAACACCACGCTCTGAGACCTGCCATTAACACCACGCTCCTGAGACCTGCCATTAACACCACGCTCCTGAGACCTGCCATTAACACCACGCTCCTGAGACCTGCCATTAACACCACGCTCCTGAGACCTGCCATTAACACCACGCTCCAGAGACCTGCCATTAACACCACGCTCCTGAGACCTGCCATTAACACCACGCTCCTGAGACCTGCCATTAACACCACGCTCCTGAGACCTGCCATTAACACCACGCTCCTGAGACCTGCCATTAACACCACGCTCCTGAGACCTGCCATTAACACCACGCTCCAGAGACCTGCCCTTAACACCACGCTCCTGAGACCTACCCTTAACACCACGCTCCAGAGACCTGCCATTAACACCACGCTCCAGAGACCTGCCATTAACACCACGCTCTAGAGACCTGCCATTAACACCACGCTCCAGAGACCTGCCATTAACACCACGCTCCAGAGACCTGCCATTAACACCACGCTCTAGAGACCAGTCATTAACACCACGCTCTAGAGACCAGTCATTAACACCACGCTCCAGAGACCTGCCATTAACACCACGCTCCAGAGACCTGCCATTAACACCACGCTCCAGAGACCTGCCATTAACACCACGCTCCAGAGACCTGCCATTAACACCACGCTCCAGAGACCTGCCATTAACACCACGCTCCAGAGACCTGCCATTAACACCACGCTCCAGAGACCTGCCATTAACACCACGCTCCAGAGACCTGCCATTAACACCACGCTCCAGAGACCTGCCATTAACACCACGCTCCAGAGACCTGCCATTAACACCACGCTCCAGAGACCTGCCATTAACACCACGCTCCAGAGACCTGCCATTAACACCACGCTCCAGAGACCTGCCATTAACACCACGCTCCAGAGACCTGCCATTAACACCACGCTCCAGAGACCTGCCATTAACACCACGCTCCAGAGACCTGCCATTAACACCACGCTCCAGAGACCTGCCATTAACACCACGCTCCAGAGACCTGCCATTAACACCACGCTCCAGAGACCTGCCATTAACACCACGCTCCAGAGACCTGCCATTAACACCACGCTCCAGAGACCTGCCATTAACACCACGCTCCAGAGACCTGCCATTAACACCACGCTCCAGAGACCTGCCATTAACACCACGCTCTGAGACCTGCCATTAACACCACGCTCCAGAGACCTGCCATTAACACCACGCTCCAGAGACCTGCCATTAACACCACGCTCCAGAGACCTGCCATTAACACCACGCTCCAGAGACCTGCCATTAACACCACGCTCCAGAGACCTGCCATTAACACCACGCTCCAGAGACCTGCCATTAACACCCCGCTCCAGAGACCTGCCATTAACACCACGCTCCAGAGACCTGCCATTAACACCACGCTCCAGAGACCTGCCATTAACACCACGCTCCAGAGACCTCCCATTAACACCACGTCCCAGAGACCTGCCATTAACACCACGCTCCAGAGACCTACCATTAAGAAACACGATAGACCTGCCATTGACTCCACCAGAGACCTACCATTAACACCACGCTCTATAGACCTGCAATTAAGAGACACCAGAGACCTGCCATTAACACCACGCTCCATAGACCTGCAATTAAGAGACATCAGAGACCTGCCATTAACACCACGCTCCATAGACCTGCAATTAAGAGACATCAGAGACCTGCCATTAACACCACGCTCCATAGACCTGCAATTAAGAGACACCAGAGACCTGCCATTAACACCACGCTCCATAGACCTGCAATTAAGAGAGACCTGAGACCTGCCATTAACACCACGCTCCAGAGACCTGCAATTAAGAGACACCAGACCTGCTATTAACACCACGCTCCATAGACCTGCAATTAAGAGACACCAGAGATCTGCCATTAACACCACGCTCCATAGACCTGCAATTAAGAGACACCAGACCTGCTATTAACACCACGCTCCATAGACCTGCAATTAAGAGACATCAGAGACCTGCCATTAACACCACGCTCCATAGACCTGCAATTAAGAGAGACCTGAGACCTGCCATTAACACCACGCTCCAGAGACCTGCTATTAAGAGACACCAGAGACCTACATAGTACGGAGATGTCAAGGACAGACTTGAAGTATCAAGGATCCTTATGGATTATTGGCCACCCTCAGGGTCGGGCTGCTAGTTTATACACCCCTCTCGTCCATTGAAAATCGGTCACGTCGAGACAGTGCCATGAAAAATGGAGGGGTGCCTATGTGCTTGTAACTCTTCGGGTGGCTGTGAATTAGCACTCAAATTACAGGAGGAGCCTTCGATGGTCTTGTAATTGCTCCCCTCAAGTTGCATTAGGGGGCACGTGAAAGGCAGTTACTGCCCTGTGAATATCAAATGTGCGGTCCAAATTACGGGCGTTTGATGGGTGCGTAAATTTTGAGTGACGCGCCGTGCATCTCATGAAGCTGTTGGAACTAATGTCAGGTTCATAAAAGTTTGTTACTGAACTTGTCCAGGATCGATCAATGAGCTATTATTTTGTTTTAAGTGTAAAGCTCTACCACCAAACGGTGGGAATGCAAATTTTCATCAACGACTCTAAGGCCCCAAAAATTCTGGAGCTTTCAATTTTGACTGCACTAATCCAAAACATTAGTTATTTTGGATTTTATATGAAATGACGTAAAACTAAATGGCAAATGCTTTTGCCGCGCGTGCACTGTTGCTGAAAAAAAATTGTTCAGTTCACTTCTAATATATTTTAGAAGGTCAAGCCAACCAAAGTGAGGACTAGTGCATACATGATTTCACTGCATCACCCGCATGCGCACGCTAGCTATCCAATAAAAGCTAAAATTTGAGTCAACTCTTTCCACGCCATGAATTCAGTGTGTCTCATATTCAGTATATCTAAAATAGATGCATGTAGCTTCAAGTATGTCTGCAATTCCTTTGTAGATTTTGGAATTTGCGTGCATAATTCAAACCTTCAAATCGAGTTTCAGCGTTCGTCAGACATGCCATTGTTCAATGGTCAACATTACCGGTCATGCAAACCTTTGGCGAGTTCCTGAAAATGTTATACAAATTGCTTATAATTCCACGAAGTCAAGAGTAGAATTGCTATATCTTCAAGGACAGCTGAGTGCAAGTATCCAGGTTCAATGGAATGCTTGATTTCCCCGAGCTACATTGGAAGTCATTTTTTACCTATTAGCCGTTTGTTCGAACGCTTCGACGGACGATCATATGATGTTGTTTAATCTTTTCGGCGGTTTCGTCGGAGTGCGTAAATCACGAAGACTTTCTTCAAATATCAACTTCAAAATATTCCCTTTGCATAAATGAGAAATGAACAATGAGAACTGTAGTGAGGGCCTTAGGGAGGGCCGTAGGGAAGGCCGTAGAGAGGGCCGTAGGGAGGGCCGTAGGGAGGGCCGTAGGGAGGGCCGTAGGGAGGGCCGTAGGGAGGGCCGCAGAGAGAGCCGCAGAGAGAGCCGTAGTTAACCTCAACTTACATGGCATAAAACTCATTGCTGCATGTGGGCATCCATTTAACCTGTGCTCGCACTAAAATGCAAGCTAATCATTCGCTTTGCGAGAAAGTAATTGTCTTTTCTCATGCCTGTGTGGAGTGTAAAAACTAACATGGTTAGACGAGATATCACCGCCAAGTTTCGAAATGATTTTGTGAGCTCGCCGGACAAAAAAAATCAAAAAGTTAATTTTCCGCTACTCAATGAGTAGGACCTTCACGGGCATGAATAAAGGCGGCAATTCTGCGTGACTGAATCTACAAGTGATGCACACCTGATAGATTTTAACGCCACTCTTGCATCCACTGTTCTCGTATTTCACAGTTCGTGGACGATCTTCTCGATATCTAACTAGTCGTTCTAGGTGGTCCAAGGAATTTTCTCTCGTGTTCATGTCTGTAGACTTAGCTGACCAATTTAAACGCCAGACATATCCTGATTGAATGTCATACAAGGCAATGGTAGTGCAAGCTCGATGTACCTTGTAGTTATCCTGAAGGGTAGGCTAAACAACATGCCTTCATCAAGTCAAGTATTGGGAAAATGTCACAATTTAGTAATCCAGCAGCTCAATGTAGCCATGCGTGCGCAGTTTTTCCAGCACCTTAACACGTTGTTCAACAAGCAATTTTGGAAAAATGCAGAACTAACTGGACCGTGCCTTCAGTAAGCTTTGATTAAGTTCTTATGAAAATTATGTTTGTTATTGCTGGTCGGTCAGCAGCATTATGAAAATCCCCTCAATCAACATTGGTGGGTCCTTTCACAGGAAACGTGTTAATCGGAGTACTCATTTCTGTGTGGTTGAAACTGCCCCAGAACATGACAGACCCTCAGTCTATTGCTCCTTCCCATATGCTTTATTGCAAGGCTTCATGAGGTCTTCGATGAACACGACGAGGAGCATTTTAAGTTCAGGTCAAATATCCCGACAAAACCAAACCACCCGAGGATGAGCTGTCAAAATTCCTTCTTCAGTAAAAAATGCCTTAGAGACCTATTACTTATTATAAAGCAGTTCATTTCAATTGTCATCGGTAATTGAGCAAGGGTTTAATTTTACAGATATCCAAGACCAAAAAAAGTTGTCTTCGAATACAAAAGCCGATTAGTTCAATTGGCGTCCAATAGGAAAGCCAACTGTACTCAGTAATAGATTCTAAATTCAACTGCAATTACTAATTTGCTCGCATGAGATTCTGCAGCAGTTCCATCTAACGTTAAAACAAGGAAGAAACAAAACTTGAGGCCATTACAGTGGCTTTGTTCTCTATCCTAGTGCTACCTTGATGTATTTACTCGTGAAATGATGGATAAGTCCAACCGACATACAATGAGATAGACCCAATTTCTTTTCTGCTCGAATTTACACCTGGACCTGAGATACCAATTTGAATTCCAGAAAGGTTTCACTTATACTACGCATTTTTGCTAACTAAAGGCACTTCGGCGGGCTTCATTTTTCTTGTGACTACTGTGTAACAATTCTTCACCTGCTCGTATTTCTTCGCTGAGCTTGGAAATTACAACTCTGAGACAACGAATAATTGGTATATTTCAGTGTTGG
The DNA here is from genome assembly GCA_030386875.1 of Morinoia aosen. Taxonomy (NCBI): domain Eukaryota; kingdom Metazoa; phylum Arthropoda; class Malacostraca; order Amphipoda; family Talitridae; genus Morinoia; species Morinoia aosen. Next base: position 21,307,033 of record CM059556.1, read on the forward strand.
CATGGAGATGACAAACCAATACTGGCGTGCTTGTTCAGTTTTGGTCGTCCAGCGCTGGCGAATATTGACGCACTAAATATTAGGACGGCAAAGCGTAGCGGTCACGGATGTCAACTCTAATCCTGTCTTCATTGATTATATTAAGCCCGGGTGCGCGCACTCCTAAACTTGCCGCGTGAATGAACGATGCTGCAATTCCTGACGACTTTATTGATTGAAGTTACAATGGTTTTCGTGTCCTCAATGGTAATAAAAAACTGCTTTTAAGAAAATGAACAGTTTTATTATCATAGTGTTGTTGATGCGGTACGTTTTTGCATAATTTTACACTTGCCTGTTTTTGAGAAAGCTTGTTCTACCGAAAATATGCAAGGGCTGTTATAAAGGCACGGAACCGTCTCTTGTTAGCAGGTGTAGAGTTGCACAGCCTCGGGTAAATTCAAACTACCACGCGCATAACACTTCGCTTCACTCTCCAACGCAATAACATCCTTTCCTTGGCCTCCATGGCGCTTTTTCGTCGTTCCGGCACCAAAAACAAAAATAGCCTCAAATTTAAGACACTTTCCAATCTGATCTTTTGCAGCTACGCGAGCGCGAAATTCCGGATATTTGCGGCCGGTGATTTTCGCCTATTATTTCCGCAGTATTTTGTGTGATCTTCCGGCGATTATAAAGAAGAAGATACGCTTCATTGACGTCCGCCGCCTCTGCCTGGCGTAAGCGATTGGGAGGTTTGGCCACAGTTCAAACACCGCCTGCATTGAGGAGTTAAAATGTGTGTTGCTGATAGTTAAACTTACGCAGTGAAAATGGAGCAACGTGTTACGGACTGGAAGTTAACGTGGGTGTTGCCGGTAGTTAAACTTACGAAGTGAAAAATGGAACAAACAACGTTTAAGTGGACTGGAAGTTAACATGTGTGTCGCTGGTAGCTAAAATTGGGCAGTGAGAAATAGAGCAAGCGATGTGAAGTATTGGAAGCTGACATGGGTGTTGCCGAAAGCCGAATTTTTGCAGTGAGAAATGATACAAACAATATGAAACTGATAATTGTTGTTGTAGCAATTGTACTAGAACAATGGTTTTTGGGTTCATGGATCGATTGTAATGATCACTAAAAAAAATGCCGTTAAAGGTCGCTGATGAGATCAAAAGAATGTTTGCTATCGAAACGCTACTATAGACAACTAATGGATTCGTAGTTAGGATGAACAATAAAATTACATCTACTAGCACCATCATGATGAAGAATGCTTATGAAATGATAATTGTGATTCCTCTTGAGGTGATAATGAACGTGAAACAGAAAAATATACACTAAAAATGATTGAAAACCGCAACTACTAATAAAATGCTGACGAGGCTTGTAATAAAATGAAATAAAAACACCAGCTTGAGCCTGTACGAGTTAGTGCGTCACTACCCTGCTGTCCGTGATGTAGAGTGACCGGTCGTTCCTTATATTGACACAGATTTCTGAAAGACGGAATCATGAAGGCGTGGTGGAAGCGTATACAGGGTGAGCGTAATATTTAATTTAGGATCAGTTCCGCAGTATGGCTTTTTGTTTGAGGTTATTGGTTGGAATTGCAGGTGTTTATTGAGTCGAGGGGGAACATTGAGGTTGAAGATTAATGACCGATATTAAGACTTTTAAGATTGATGGTGTTGATTGAGATTGGATATTATTTTCATGATAAACCTGGAGTGAAGTTGAGGAGATGATTGAGATTGGATATCATTATCATGATAAACCTGGAGTGAGGTTGAGGGGATGATTGAGATTGGATATCATTATCATGACAAACCTGGAGTGAGGTTGAGGGGATGATTGAGATTGGATATCATTATCATGACAAACCTGGAGTGAGGTTGAGGGGATGATTGAGATTGGATATTATTTTCATGATAAACCTGGAGTGAGATTGAGGGGATGATTGAGATTGGATATCATTATCATGACAAACCTGGAGTGAGGTTGAGGGGATGATTGAGATTGGATATCATTATCATGACAAACCTGGAGTGAGATTGAGGGGATGATTGAGATTGGATATTATTTTCATGATAAACCTGGAGTGAGGTTGAGGGGATGATTGAGATTGGATATCATTATCATGATAAACCTGGAGTGAGATTGAGGGGATGATTGAGATTGGATATCATTATCATGACAAACCTGGAGTGAGGTTGAGGAGATGATTGAGATTGAATATTATCATGATAAACCTGGAGTGAGGTTGAGGGGAAGATTGAGATTGGATATTATTATCATGATAAACCTGGAGTGAGGTTGAGGGGATGATTGAGATTGAATATTATTATCATGACAAACCTGGAGTGAGGTTGAGGGGAAGATTGAGATTGGATATTATTATCATGATAAACCTGGAGTGAGGTTGAGGGGATGATTGAGATTGAATATTATTATCATGACAAACCTGGAGTGAGATTGAGGGGATGATTGAGATTGGATATTATTATCATGATAAACCTGGAGTGAGGTTGAGGGGAAGATTGAGATTGGATATTATTATCGTGATAAACCTGGAGTGAGATTGAGGGGATGATTGAGATTGAATATCATTATCATGACAAACCTGGAGTGAGATTGAGGGGAAGATTGAGATTGGATATTATTATCATGATAAACCTGGAGTGAGGTTGAGGGGAAGATTGAGATTGGATATCATTATCATGATAAACCTGGAGTGAGATTGAGGGGATGATTGAGATTGGATATCATTATCATGACAAACCTGGAGTGAGGTTGAGGAGATGATTGAGATTGGATATTATTATCATGATAAACCTGGAGTGAGGTTGAGGGGATGATTGATATTGGAGATTATTGACGTAATAAAGCCGGAATGAGATTGAGGTGATGATAGAAATTTAAGATTATTATCAATTGATATTAAAGATGTTGATTGAGATTTAATATAATTATCGATTGAAATGGTTGAATAAAGGCTGAGATCGAAGATTTTTTATTGAAATTGAGAATATTGATTGGATGTGAGTAACGTTCATTGAAATAAAAAGTTAATGGTTCAGACGGAAAAAAATTAAATGCAACTTTGCAGTAGAACATTTCTATGTCCAACTACTTAGAGCGATACCTAAGAAATGACTAATATTGAGAATTTTGAAAATAACCATCGAACAACATGATTGCTTCTCTCGAGATCGTAACGTTTTTTCTAGCACATGTGCGACATGAGCGTCGGCGAAAGATTAGCAGTAAGCAATTTCAATTATCCCACTCGCGTTTGAGTTAATGAGAATACGCGTTCAAAGTAATTGGACCGCATACTCCTAGGCTGCATGTGAAGCTAGAGCTGTGAGGCTGATCAACTGATAGAAGAGTTAAAGCAATATTCATTGCATACTGAAGGCAGAACAGGTGCTTACACTGAGATGATAGGTCGAATGGGAATTGATGAACTTCTATTTTGTGAGTAAATGTTGTGAGTAAATGTTATATTGTGAGTAAATATTGTGAGTAAATGTTATATTGTGAGTAAATATTGTGAGTAAATGATATATTGTGGGTAAATTTTGTGAGTAAATGTTATATTGTGAGAAAATATTGGAGCGCGTATGGTAAAATGGATGGCAGTGTAAAAATGCGTTGATCTAAAAAAAACATCTGGCTAAGGAGGCGACTTTGGTCTTTTGCATCATGTTCATTTATTGTTTTCTGATTGTTTCTGAAATTTCCGTCAACATTTTGATTTTTTTTCTAGTTTTACCCTAAAATTTTTGATAAGGAGATCTTCTCGATGTTTGTTGACTGGCGAATTCAAAACACGTAGGGTAGAAGTGTATAATGCACTTATGATATTCCCACTTGATGAATAGCACTTCTACACTCTTGACAATACGAGATGTGTGAAGGTCATTAATGTCTTAAATATAAACTGAACTTTTGGAAAAAACGCGCCGATATATTTTTCCGGTCAAAGCAATAACTTAATCTCTGATGGGTTCAGCTATCAAAATCCTTTGTTATATCCGATTCATTTGCTATGTCTATTGGAATTAGAACTTTCAAAGGGGAAATGTGAAGTTCCGAGCTGAGAGCGAGTAAGGCTTTCTTCATGTTGAAATTGAATACATTTTTGTTTTGTTAAGGATTTTTTTTCGGATCACCGCCATTGTTTTTCAGTGCCTCTGACTTTCTTCAATTTTTATCTTGTTTTCTAACCTTCCTTCTCAAATTACTGTTTCTACGCGCAGGGGATCTTGTGTGGGGACACACCTTGTGCATAGATTCAGTGTTTCCATAACTCCATACAACAATAAATGGTGTCTTCGTTCTTCCTCTTTTGGAACACCTTACTTGTGGTTAGGGAGCCTGAAACTAACATATATTCCAATCTACTTCAAGAAACACAGACTCAGCCTTACTCATTCCAAGAGCACCGTCGAAAAAGCCACCCTCATTCCTTCCCAAAGCCTGAGTTCGTTCTCTGATAGCCAGGAATTAACGTCTGTTATTCAGGCATTCCAGTCAGAACTCCGTCTCCCGGACCAGTTCCAGCCATAAACCAGCGAGATCCGCTTATTTGCCGCCATCGTCCGGCCGCTGCTCACGAGCTCTGCGGAATGGCATGTTCTTGCTTTAATGTGCCCGAACTTTCAATCAAATCGGACGTTGCTTCGCCGTGACAATAACTCTTTTCTTTTCAGTCGTCCGTGACAATAACTCTTTTCATAATGCTATGTTTCAGATGTTTCATAGTAGTAAGGGCTACAATTATTCATTTTGGAATTAATCGAGTGGAAAATTATTGGTTCCAAATTTAGAAATTTCCAATTTTATCTGGGTATTATTTTACAACATCTGTGGGGACCATTGAAATGCGCATTTGTAAAATAAGGATATCCATGTGGGTCTTCCAACAGTAACTTCGGTTCCAGTAGTAACGCCAATAGAGATCGTTAACAGAAAATCAACAGTACCTAATTTCGGCAAATTTTTAGGGCCTATCAGGGACTAATTGACCGGCCAAGTGACGGTAAACTTCCTTACCAGGCACTCAGCTGAGCCATGCAGCAGAGCCGTTAGCACTGGAGTATTTGTTCCTTTCCGTCGTCGTGAACTTCAAACCCCTCTTTAGCAAGCAAAACTTCTGCTGCAGCTATGCTTCCTAGTACTGTAACGTAGTGTTTGTACCATCAAAGAGAAATTTTCTGCTTTCAGACATCGGAATGAAATTGAAGGTATAATGCGTTAACGAAAAGAGAGCGCAACCACTCCAATATTATTCACAATGCAAACAAAAGTCAGAATATGGTGAAATTCACGGGTGAGAATGAGCCACAACGTGTCAAAACGAACGTACCAGTGCATGCGTACGAAGATTAATTTCCTTGAGTGGGATTTATTTTTATGAGTCACATATATACATACCCTCCGCTTATACTCTGATGCTTGTGCGTGATTGGCTCCTGACGTCATGGGACTTGGGCAGCAAGCCGAGAGCGGGCCCGAGAGCGGGCCATTCAGCTTGTCCCTGTTACCAAATTGTCTTCTATTTTATTCTAACGGTCTCGATCTTAAAATATCAGCCACTCATGAGATTAATACTATTGTATCTTTGATAATTTGCTCTCTCAGGGGGAAAATGTGAGGTCCCGAGCTGAAAGTAGGGTAGGCCTTCTTTTTGTTGCAATATTTTTTTGTTGAGGACCATCTTTTTCCGCTTCACTGCTGTCCTGTTTTTCAGCACCTCCGACTTTCTTCGTTGACTTTAATCGTGTTTCCTAACTTTCCTTTTCAGCTCACTGTTTCAACGTGCAGGGGCCAGTTGAATACACCTTGTGGATAGATTCAGCGTTCCCTTTAATTCCATGGTGCTTTCATCCTTCCTCTCTTTAACCATCTTTGTCGAGGTGAGGGAGACTGAAGCCAACTTATAATCAATCAATATCAACCTCTTCATTTACGAATAAGTCATTTGCTCCCTTTCATCAACTAGCGGAAATTCAAATAAATACACGAACGACATTAAGCGAAGACAAATATGTCAATCGCTCTTAAAAATTACGCACATGGAACTAGTCCATATAACAATGGTCAAAGTTTAAGGTCAAATGAACGACCATGCTTCACTTAATGGTATAATTTTTTTGCAGTATAAATTCTTTCGTATGAGCTACTATGTCGAACTTTTTGATTACAGGTAATATAATGAGTGCGTGCAAGCTAAGATATTGCATTCTGTGGTGCCGGGTGCCATGCTAAGTTTTCTGATTCTGTCATATATTTAAAGAATTTGTGCTAGCGAAAAATGTCGAATCGGTACTCTGTTTAGTTATTTGGTTGCCCGTCGGTTAAAAAATTCGTACCAACTGAGACGTCAAAGAGTTTGTTCCAGATAAAGTGTTGAATTGTTTAGTATTAACGCAACTAGCTTGAGTTCTATAGTTACGCTCAACAGTCATCAGTAGGTTTATTGCTTCTAGTCTCTATGTGTCAACGCTTTAATAAAACCTATTTTGTTACCTGGCAGTCATCAGTACTCGCGTTCTATCAACATTTTGACTGAGGCAGGTAAAACTGAATTTAAATATTCAATTGAAATTTAAAGTCGATTTTAATGAGCGATGTTGAAGATACCAAACATCACCTGGATCGTATTTTTATTAACTTTTGATTAGAAATTTTTTGAAATTGAGTTTGTGAGCATAATGAAAACTGTCTGTGACCAAATATGGCCTACTTCAAAGTTAAAGTGTTAAGAACCTCATAATACAAATACGATATGGTGAGGGATGGCAATATGAATATTTCCAAGAACTCATTCGGTTCTGATGAAACCGTTCCTTGCTCATGTCTTGAAAGGATCAAAGATAGCACACACATCAACCACACACTTATCTCTTTATTATTCAAAAGAATCACTCAGTCCTTTTTGCAAAAAGCCGTCTTGACATATTGTATTGTTTCTTGCGTAATTTGCACACTAATGTGTTCTTTGAAGTTGACTGCCGAGTAGCAGGTCCTTCCGCACTCTGATGTCGATAACAACCTGGTGTCTAATGGCGGAGGTTGTAGTATGGATATTTGAGAAATTTTAGACGGAAAGAGTTAATCACTTCTACTCGACGTTTTAACTGACTCCTGCAAAGCCAGATCTTGCTGCCAAAACTCATTGGCTCTCATCAAGATAAAAGCTCTCATCAAAACGCATTCTTTTGCATCTAAACGTATTACCTCTCGTCAAAAGTCATCAGCTCTCATCAAAACTCATTAGCTCTCGTCAAAAGTCATAAGCTCTCATCAAATCTCATTAGCTCTCGTCAAAACATGTAATCTCTTGTCAAAAGTGACTCGCAAGCAACAAGAAGCTGTGACGCACCAGGCCGAAGTTTTGCCCTGACCGCAATTTGGATCATTTTGCAAGTGACCGCAGATTAGGTCGGTATCCTGTTTACCTTGTCACACGGGCTTGGCCATCGCCATAAGCCCTAATGTTGCTACTGATGATAATTACGCAGCTTGGGTCGTGGCCTTTATGATTATTTCCTGTTTCTCCTTGAGCTCAGGGCGGGACTTGGAAATGAGCGAAAAGGCCAGGCCGCAGAGACGTCGTTTGTGTTTAGGCCACGCGATTATTTCGTGTTTTAGTGTATCGTTGAAAGAACGAAATGTGATGTACTTTCTTTAACAGCAGTCGTGTTTGTTACTTGAGCAATTTTTGTCTAACTCTTTGACTGCGGTAGGTAAAACTTAAGTTTAATGTTCTGTTCAAATTTGAAGTTAATTGTAGTAAGCAATGTTGAAAATACCAAACGTTAACTGGATCGTGTTTTCATTTAGTTTTGATTAAATATTTTCTTAAATTGAGTTAATGACTACTGGCTGGTCAACAGCATAATGAAGACTTCTTCAGTGACCAAATATGGGTCACGTCGCAGTCAAAGTGTTTATGGCCCGAACTATGGTGTTCTTTTGAGGAGCTTTCACTTAAGGTTCACGTATTCAGAACAGAGTATACAGATTCAAAATGGTTTTATTGCTTCGCTTTACTATGAAATATTCCATTCAAGGCATAGGAAAAGCAATTTTAATACTTGTGTTTTCGAGCACACCAGTTCTGACATGATTTTGATTAATTCTATTTTGAGTGATCGCCTGAAAATTAATTGATGGCCGGGAATTTAAAAGCACTTACCAAGAAATAAACTGATATTTCCATTGAGTTATCTCTTTCCATTGAATTTTCCTGTAGATTCAACTCAATTTGAATTTCAGGAGTTACTGTAAAGCACTCAGAACTCTTCAATCAGTGATATTCTACTTGACTCTCATGCTATGCTAAAGTTCCGTTTCCTGTGTGTGCTTCTTTTTATGAGACTTCGTTATGTTGTATCACGTTTAAAACTATAATTACCAGCCTCAAACGTAACAAGATCTTTATTGACTGAAGAAATCTGTCGATCACTCGAATTTACAAGGCACTTTTGCTATAGTTATTTGTATCATGCTTTCTTTACAAAAAACACGTTAGTAAGGAAAATGAGATATGTCAGCCTCGAAACCTATCCATTGCTTGGCCGTCATCCCCTGCTGAGACGCCAGCCCCTGTTGGGGCGTCATCCCCTGCTGAGACGCCAGCCCCTGTTGGGCCGTCATCCCCTGCTGAGACGCCAGCCCCTGTTGGGGCGTCATCCCCTGCTGAGACGCCAGCCCCTGTTGGGGCGTCATCCCCTGCTGAGACGCCAGCCCCTGTTAGGGCGTCATCCCCTGCTGAGACGCCAGCCCCTGTTGGGGCGTCATCCCCTGCTGAGACGCCAGCCCCTGTTGGGGCGTCATCCCCTGCTGAGACGCCAGCCCCTGTTGGGGCGTCATCCCCTGCTGAGACGCCAGCCCCTGTTGGGCCGTCATCCCCTGCTGAGACGCCAGCCCCTGTTGGGGCGTCATCCCCTGCTGAGACGCCAGCCCCTGTTGGGGCGTCATCCCCTGCTGAGACGCCAGCCCCTGTTGGGGCGTCATCCCCTGCTGAGACGCCATGCACTTCTAAGAGCGGTCCTATGAGCGGTTCTATGAGCCTATCCACGGCTGGGAGTCCATCCACCGCTGGGACGCCTCCACTGCAAGAACGCCATCCACTGATGGGATGCCATCCATTGCTGGGATGCCATCCCCTGCTGAGACGCCATCCACTGATGGGATGCCATCCATTGCTGGGATGCCATCCCCTGCTGAGACGCCATCCACTGATGGGACGCCATCCACTGATGGGATGCCATCCATTGCTGGGATGCCATCCCCTGCTGAGACGCCATCCACTGATGGGACGCCATCCACTGATGGGACGCCATCCACTGATGGGACGCCATCCACTGATGGGACGCCATCCACTGATGGGACGCCATCCACTGATGGGACGCCATCCACTGATGGGATGCCATCCCCTGCTGAGACGCCATCCCCTGCTGAGACGCCATCCACTGATGGGACGCCATCCCCTGCTGAGACGCCATCCACTGATGGGACGCCATCCATTGCTGGGATGCCATCCCCTGCTGAGACGCCAAACACTGATGGGACGCCATCCACTGATGGGACGCCATCCCCTGCTGAGACGCCATTCACTGATGGGACGCCATCCATTGCTGGGACGCCATCCACTGATGGGATGCCATCCCCTGCTGAGACGCCATCCACTGATGGGACGCCATCCATTGCTGGGATGCCATCACCTGCTGAGACGCCATCCACTGCCGGGCCGCCATCCACTGCCGGGCCGCCATCCACTGCCGGGCCGCCATCCACTGCTGGGCCGCCATCCACTGCTGGGCCGCCATCCACTGCTGGGCCGCCATCCACTGCTGGGCCGCCATCCACTGCTGGGCCGCCATTCACTGCTGGGCCGCCATTCACTGCTGGGCCGCCATTCACTGCTGGGCCGCCATCCACTGCTGGGCCGCCATCCACTGCTTGGCCGCCATCCACTGCTGGGCCGCCATCCACTGCTGGGCCGCCATCCACTGCTGGGCCGCCATCCACTGCTGAGATGGCATCCACTACTAGTACAATATCCTCCGCTGGGCCGGCATCCATTGCTGGGACGCCATCCACTGTTGAGCCGGCATCCATTGCTGGGACGCCATCCACTGTTGGGATGGCAGCCATCGCTGGGACGCCATCCACTGCTGGGACGGCATCCACTGCTGGGACGGCATCCACTGCTGAACAACCATCCATTGCTGGGACGGCATCTACTGCTGGGACGGCATCCACTGCTGGGACGGCATCCATTGCTGGGACGGCATCCACTGCTGGGACGGCATCCACTGCTGGAACGGCATCCACTGCTGGAACGGCATCCACTGCTGGAACGGCATCCACTGCTGGAACGGCATCCACTGCTGGAACGGCATCCACTGCTGGGACGCCATCCACTGCTGGGACGCCATCCACTGCTGGGACGCCAGCCACTGCTGGGACAGCATCCACTGCTGAACCACCATCCATTGCTGGGACGGCATCCAGTGCTGGGACGGCATCCACTGCTGAACCGGCATCCACCGCTGGAACGGCAACCACTGCTGGGACGGCATCCACTGCTGGGACGGCATCCACTGCTGGGACGCCATCTACTGCTGGGATGGCGTCACCCCTTGTTGGGACCCCATCCATTGCTGTTAACTCCATCCTTTGCTGGAACGGCATCCACTGCTGGAACGGCATCCACTGCTGGAACGGCATCCACTGCTGGAACGGCATCCACTGCTGGGACGCCATCCACTGCTGGGACGCCATCCACTGCTGGGACGCCAGCCACTGCTGGGACAGCATCCACTGCTGAACCACCATCCATTGCTGGGACGGCATCCAGTGCTGGGACGGCATCCACTGCTGAACCGGCATCCACCGCTGGAACGGCAACCACTGCTGGGACGGCATCCACTGCTGGGACGGCATCCACTGCTGGGACGCCATCTACTGCTGGGATGGCGTCACCCCTTGTTGGGACCCCATCCATTGCTGTTAACTCCATCCACTGCTGGAACGGCATCCACTGCTGGAACGGCATCCACTGCTGGAACGGCATCCACTGCTGGGACGCCATCCACTGCTGGAACGCCATCCACTGCTGGGACGCCATCCACTGCTGGGACGCCATCCACTGCTGGGACGCCATCCACTGCTGGGACGCCAGCCACTGCTGGGACAGCATCCACTGCTGGGACAGCATCCACTGCTGAACCACCATCCATTGCTGGGACGGCATCCAGTGCTGGGACGGCATCCACTGCTGAACCGGCATCCACCGCTGGAACGGCAACCACTGCTGGGACGGCATCCACTGCTGGGACGGCATCCACTGCTGGGACGGCATCCACTGCTGGGACGGCATCCACTGCTGGGACGGCATCCACTGCTGGGACGGCATCCACTGCTGGGACGGCATCCACTGCTGGGACGGCATCCACTGCTGGGACGGCATCCACTGCTGGGACGCCATCCACTGCTGGGACGCCATCCACTGCTGGGACGCCATCCACTGCTTGGACGCCATCCACTGCTTGGACGCCATCCACTGCTTGGACGCCATTCATTGCTCGGACGGCATCCAGTGCTGGGACAGCATCCACTACTGAACCACCATCCATTGCTGGGACGGCATCCAGTGCTGGGACGGCATTTCCTGCTGGAACGGCCTTTCCTGCTGGGACGGCATTTCCTGCTGGGACGGCATTTCCTGCTGGGACGGCATTTCCTGCTGGGACGGCATTTCCTGTTGGGACGGCATTTCCTGTTGGGACGGCATTTCCTGTTGGGACGGCATTTCCTGTTGGGACGGCATTTCCTGTTGGGACGGCATTTCCTGTTGGGACGGCATTTCCTGTTGGGACGGCATCCCCTGCTGGGACGGCATCCCCTGCTGGGACGGCATCCCCTGCTGGGACGGCATCCCCTGCTGGGACGGCATCCGCTGCTGGGACGGCATCCCCTGCTGGGACGGCATCCATTGCTGGGACGGCATCCATTGCTGGGACGGCATCCATTGCTGGGACGGCATCCATTGCTTGGACGGCATCCATTGCTGGGACGGCATCCATTGCTGGGACGGCATCCGTTGCTGGGACGGCATCCGTTGCTGGGACGGCAGCCACTGCTGGGCCGCCATCCACTGCTGGGCCGCCATCCACTGCTGGACCGCCATCCACTGCTGGGCCGCCATCCACTGCTGGGCCGCCATCCACTGCTGGGCCGCCATCCACTGCTGGGCCGCCATCCACTGCTGGGCCGCCATCCACTGCTGGGCCGCCATCCACTGCTGGGCCGCCATCCACTGCTGGGCCACCATCCACTGCTGGGCCGCCATCCACTGCTGGGCCGCCATCCACTGCCGGGCCGCCATCCACTACTAGTACGATATCCTCCGCTGGGCCGGCATCAATTGCTGGGACGCCATCCACTCTTGAGCCGGCATCCATTGCTGGGACGCCATCCACTGTTGGGATGGCAGCCATTGCTGGGGCGCCATCCGCTGTTGGGATGGCAGCCATTGCTGGGACGCCATCCGCTGTTGGGATGGAAGCCATCGCTGGGACGCCATCCACTGCTGGGACGCCACCCACTGCTGGGACGGCATCCACTGCTGGGACGGGATCCACTGCTGAACAACCATCCATTGCTGGGACGGCATCCATTGCTGGGACGGCATCCATTGCTGGGACGGCATCCACTGTTGGGACGCCATCCACTACTAGTACGATATCCTCCGATAGGCTGGCATCCATTGCTGGGACGCCTTCCGCTGCTGGGACGCCACCCGCTGCTAGGACGGTATCCACTGTTGGGACGCCATCCACTGTTGGGACGCCATCCACTGCTGGGATGGCAGCCACTGCTAGGATGGCAGCCACTGCTGGGACGAAATCCACTGCTGGGATGGCGTCACCCCTTGTTGGGACCCCATCCATTGCTGGGACGCCATCCACTGCTGGAACGGCATCCACTGCTTGGCCGCCATCCACTGCTTGGACGCCATCCACTCCTGAGACGCCATGCACTGCTGGGACGCCATCCACTGCTGGAACGGCATCCACTGCTGGAACGGCATCCACTGCTGGAACGGCATCCACTGCTTGGACACCATTCATTGCTCGGACGGCATTCATCGCTCGGACGGCATCCAGTGCTGGGACAGCATCCACTGCTGAACCACCATCCATTGCTGGGACGGTATCCACTGCTAGGACGGCATCCACTGCTGGGACGGCATCCACTGCTTGGACGCCATTCATTGCTCGGACAGCCTCCATTGCTGGGACGGCTTCCATTGCTGGGACGGCATCCACTGCTGGGACGCTATCCACTGCAGGAACGCCATCCAATGCTGGGATGCGATCTCCTGCTGGGACGGTATTTGTTGCTGGGACGGATCCACTGCTGGGACGCCCTCCACTGCTGGGACGCCATCCATTGCTGGGACGCCGTCCATTGCTAGGACGGCATCTCATGTTGGGACGCTATCCACTGCTGAGATGACATCCCCTGCTGGGACGGCATTTCCTGCTGGGACGGCATTTCCTGCTGGGACGGCATTTCCTGCTGGGACGGCATTTCCTGCTGGGACGGCATTTTCTGCTGGGACGGCATTTTCTGCTGGGACGGCATTTCCTGCTGGGACGGCATTCCCTGCTGGGACGGCATTTCCTGCTGGGACGGCATCCCCTGCTGGGTCGGCATCCATTGCTGGGACGGCATCCACTGCTGGGCCGCCATCCACTGCTGGGCCGCCATCCACTGCTGGGCCGCCATCCACTGCTGGGCCGCCATCCACTGCTGGGCCGCCATCCACTGCTGGGCCGCCATCCACTGCTGGGCCGCCATCCACTGCTGGGCCGCCATCCACTGCTGGGCCGCCATCCACTGCTGGGCCGCCATCCACTGCTGGGCCGCCATCCACTGCTGGGCCGCCATCCACTGCTGGGCCGCCATTCACTGCTGGGCCGCCTTCCTCTGCTGGGCCGCCATCCACTGCTGGGCCGCCATCCACTGCTGGGCCGCCATCCACTGCTGGGCCGCCATCCACTGCTGGGCCGCCATCCACTGCTGGGCCGCCATCCACTGCTGGGCCGCCATCCACTGCTGGGCCGCCATCCACTGCTGGGCCGCCATCCACTGCTGAGATGGCATCCACTACTAGTACGATATCCTCCGCTGGGCCGGCATCCATTGCTGGGACGCCATCCACTGTTGAGCCGGCATCCATTTCTGGGACGCCATCCCCTGTTGGGATGGCAGCCATCGCTGGGACGCCATCCACTGCTGGGACGGATCCACTGCTGGGACGGCATCCACTGCTGAACAACCATCCATTGCTGGGACGGCATCCATTGCTGGGACGGCATCCACTGCTGGGACGGCATCCACTGCTGGGACGCCATCCACTGTTGGGACACCATCCACTACTAGTACGATATCCTCCGATGGGCCGGCACCCATTGCTGGGACGCCATCCGCTGCTCGGACGCCACCCGCTGCTGGGACGATATCCACTGTTGTGACGGCATCCACTGTTGAGACGGTATCCACTGCTTGGATGGCAGCCATTGCTGGGACGGCATCCACTGCTGGAACTGCATTTACTGCTTGGACGCCATTTATTGCTCGGACGGCATCCAGTGCTGGGACAGCATCCACTGCTGAACCACCATCCATTGCTGGGACGGCATCCAGTGCTGGGACGGCTTCCACTGCTGAACCACCATCCATTGCTGTGACGGCATCCACTGCTGAACCACCATCCATTGCTGGGACGGCATCCACTGCTTGGACGCCATCCACTGTTGGGATGGCAGCCATTGCTGGGACGGCATCCACTGCTGGGACGCCATCCACTGCTGGGACGGTATCCACTGCTGGGACGGGATCCACTGCTGAACAACCATCCATTGCTGGGACGGCATCCATTGCTGGGACGGCATCCACTGCTGGGACGGCATCCACTGCTGGGACAGCATCCACTGCTGGGACGGCATCCACTGCTGGGACGCCATCCACTGCTGGGACGCCATCCACTGTTGGGACGCCATCCACTGTTCGGACGCCATCCACTAGTAGTACGATATCCTCCGATGGGCCGGCATCCATTGCTGGGACGCCTTCCGCTGCTGGGACGCCACCCGCTGCTGGGACGCCACCCGCTGCTGGGACGCCACCCGCTGCTAGGACGGTATCCACTGTTGTGACGGTATCCACTGTTGTGACGGTATCCACTGTTGTGACGGTATCCACTGTTGTGACGGTATCCACTGTTGTGACGGTATCCACTGTTGTGACGGTATCCACTGTTGTGACGGCATTCACTGATGGGACGCCATCCACTGTTGGCACGCCATCCACTGTTGGCACGCCATCCACTGTTGGCACGCCATCCACTGCTGGGATGGCTGCCACTGCTGGGACGCCATCCACTGCTGGGATGGCGTCACCCCTTTTTGGGACCCCATCCATTGCTGGGACGCCATTCACTGCTTGGACGCCATTCACTGCTAAGACGCCATTCACTGCTAAGACGCCATCCACTGCTGGGACGCCATCCACTGCTGGAACGGCATCCACTGCTGGAACGGCATCCACTGCTGGAACGGCATCCACTGCTGGAACGGCATCCACTGCTGGAACGGCATCCACTGCTGGAACGGCATCCACTGCTGGAACGGCATCCACTGCTGGAACGGCATCCACTGCTGGAACGGCATCCACTGCTGGAACGGCATCCACTGCTGGAACGGCATCCACTGCTAAGACGCCGTCCACTGGTGGGACGCCGTCCACTGGTGGGACGCCGTCCACTGGTGGGACGCCGTCCACTGGTGGGACGCCGTCCACTGGTGGGACGCCGTCCACTGGTGGGACGCCATCCACTGGTGGGACGCCGTCCACTGGTGGGACGCCGTCCACTGGTGGGACGCCGTCCACTGGTGGGACGCCGTCCACTGGTGGGACGCTGTCCACTGGTGGGACGCGCTCCACTGCTGGGACGCGCTCCACTGCTGGGACGCGCTCCACTGCTGGGACGCGCTCCACTGCTGGGACGCGCTCCCCTGCTGGGACGCGCTCCCCTGCTGGGACGCGCTCCCCTGCTGGGACGCGCTCCCCTGCTGGGACGCGCTCCCCTGCTGGGACGCGCTCCCCTGCTGGGACGCGCTCCCCTGCTGGGACGCGCTTCCCTGCTGGGACGCGCTTCCCTTCTGGGACGCGCTCCCCTGCTGGGACGCGCTCCCCTGCTGGGACGCGCTCCCCTGCTGGGACGCGCTCCCCTGCTGGGACGCGCTCCCCTGCTGGGACGCGCTCCCCTGCTGGGACGCGCTCCCCTGCTGGGACGCGCTCCCCTGCTGGGACGCGCTCCCCTGCTGGGACGCGCTCCCCTGCTGGGACGCGCTCCCCTGCTGGGACGCGCTCCCCTGCTGGGACGCGCTCCCCTGCTGGGACGCGCTCCCCTGCTGGGACGCGCTCCCCTGCTGGGACGCGCTCCCCTGCTGGGACGCGCTCCCCTGCTGGGACGCGCTCCCCTGCTGGGACGCGCTCCCCTGCTGGGACGCGCTCCCCTGCTGGGACGCGCTCCCCTGCTGGGACGCGCTCCCCTGCTGGGACGCGCTCCCCTGCTGGGACGCGCTCCCCTGCTGGGACGCGCTCCCCTGCTGGGACGCCATCCACTGGTGGGACGCCATCCACTGGTGGGACGCCGTCCACTGGTGGGACGCCGTCCACTGGTGGGACGCCGTCCACTGGTGGGACGCCATCCACTGCTGTGACGCCATCCACTGCTGTGACGCCATCCACTGCTGTGACGGCATCCATTGCTGGGACGGCAGCCATTGCTGGGACGGCATCCATTGCTGGGACGGCATCCATTGCTGGGACGGCATCCATTGCTGGGACGGCATCCATTGCTGGGACGGCATCCATTGCTGAAAAGGCATCCATTGCTGAAAAGGCATCCCCTGCTGAAACGGCATCCCCTGCTGGGACGGAATCCATTGCTGGGACGGAATCCATTGCTGGGACGTAATCCATTGCTGAAACGGCACCTCCTGCTGGGACGGCACCCCCTGTTGGAACGGCACCCCCTGTTGGGACGGCACCCCCTGTTGGTACGGCACCCCCTGTTGGGACGGCACCCCCTGTTGGGACGGCACCCCCTGTTGGGACGGCACCCCCTGTTGGGACGGCACCCCCTGTTGGGACGGCACCCCCTGTTGGGACGGCACCCCCTGTTGGGACGGCACCCCCTGTTGGGACGGCATCCATTGCTGGGACGTCAACGGTTGGCTCACACCCACGGTTGGCACACACCCACGGTTGGCACACACCCACGGCTGGCACACACCCACGGCTGGCACACACCCACGGCTGGCACACACCCACGGCTGGCACACATCCACGGCTGGCACACATCCACGGCAGGAACACGTCCACGGCTGGAACACGTCCACGGCAGGAACACGTCCACGGCTGGAACATGTCCACGGCTGGAACACGTCCGCGGCTGGAACACGTCCACGGCTGGAACACACATCCACGGCTGGAACACACATCCACGGCTGGAACACACATCCACGGCTGGAACACTCATCCACGGCTGGAACACACATCCACGGCTGGAACACACATCCACGGCTGGAACACACATCCACGGCTGGAACACACATCCACGGCTGGAACACACATCCACGGCTGGAACACACATCCACGGCTGGAACACACATCCACGGCTGGAACACACATCCACGGCTGGAACACACATCCACGGCTGGAACACACATCCACGGCTGGAACACACATCCACGGCTGGAACACACATCCACGGCTGGAACACACATCCACGGCTGGAACACACATCCACGGCTGGAACACACATCCACGGCTGGAACACACATCCACGGCTGGAACACACATCCACGGCTGGCACACATCCCCGGCTTGAACACGTCCCCGGCAGGAACACGTGCACGGCAGGAACACGTGCACGGCAGGAACACGTGCACGGCAGGAACACGTGCACGGCAGGAACACGTGCACGGCAGGAACACATCCACTGCTGGAACACATCCATTATGTATAGAATCGTGTCCACCTCAAATCAATGGGAATTCCAACCCCGGCACCAACACGCCGCTCTATGAGCTTGTGTTCTATTATTCAATTCTCAAAGCCACGCTGCAGGCTAGAAAATCTTCCCGGGAATGTCGCTCTGGCGTGTGCGAGGCGCAGGCTAAAGGTGTGCGTGTGTGTATGTGTGTGTGTGTGTGTGATGTGTGTGTGTGTATGTGTTTTTTCGTGCGTGCGTGTGCGCGTCTGCGTGCGTGTGCGCGTCTGCGTGCGTGTGCACGTGCGCGTGCGTGTGCGCGTGCGTGTGCGCGTGCGCTTGCGTGTGCGCTTCTGCGTGCGTGTGCGCGTGCGTGTGCATGTGCATGGGCGTGTGCATGGGCGTGTGCATGGGCGTGTTCATGGACGTGTGCGTATGCGCGTGCGTATGCGCGTGCGTGTTCGCGTGCGTGTTCGCGTGCTTGTTCGCGTGCGTATGCTCGTGCGTATGCTTGTGCGTGTTCGCGTGCGTATGCGCGTGCGTATACGCTTGCGTGTTCGCGTGCGTGTTCGCGTGCGTGTTCGCGTGCGTGTTCGCGTGCGTGTTCGCGTGCGTGTTCGCGTGCGTGTTCGCGTGCGTGTTCGCGTGCGTGTTCGCGTGCGTGTTCGCGTGCGTGTTCGCGTGCGTGTTCGCGTGCGTGTTCGCGTGCGTGTTCGCGTGCGTGTTCGCGTGCGTGTTCGCGTGCGTGTTCGCGTACTTGTTCACGTGCTTGTTCACGTGCTTGTTCGCGTGTTAGTGCGTGTGCGTGTTCGCACGCGTATGCGCGTGCGCGTGCGCGTGCGTGTGCGCGTGCGCGTGTGCGTGTGCGTGTGCGCGTGTGCGTGTGCGCGTGCGCGTGCGCGTGCGTGTGCGCGTGCACGTGCGTGTGCGCGTGCGCGTGCGTGTGCGCGTGCGTGTTCACGTGCGTGTTCGCGTGCTTGTTCGCGTGCTTGTTCGCGTGCTTGTTCGCGTGCTTGTTCGCGTGCTTGTTCGCGTGCGCATGCGCGTGCGTGTTCGCGTGCGCATGCGCGGGCGTGTTCGCGTGCGTATGCGCGGGCGTGTTCGCGTGCGTATGCGCGTGCGTGTTCGCGTGCGTGTTCGCCTGCTTGTTCGCGTGCGTATGCGCGCGCGTATGCGCGTGCGTGTTCGCGTGCGTATGCGCGTGTGTGTTCGCGTGCTTGTTCGCGTGCGCATGCGCATGCGCTTGCGTATGCGCGTGCGTATGCGCGTGCGTATGCGCGTGCGTATGCGCGTGCGTATGCGCGCGCGTATGCGCGTGCGTATGTGCGTGCGTATGTGCGTTTGCGTGTGCGTGTGTGCGCGTGCGCGTGCGTGTGTGCGCGTGTGCGTGTGCGTGTGCGTGTGCGTGTGCGTGTGCGTGTGCGTGTGCGTGTGCGTGTGCGTGTGCGTGTGCGTGTGCGTGTGCGTGTGCGTGTGCGTGTGCGTGTGCGTGTGCGTGTGCGTGTGCGTGTGCGTGTGCGTGTGCGTGTGCGTGTGCGTGTGCGTGTGCGTGTGCGTGTGCGTGTGCGTGTGCGTGTGCGTGTGCGCGTGCGCGTGCGCGTGCGTGTGCGCGTGCGCGTGCGCGAGCGCGAGCGCGCGTGTGTGTGTGTGTGTGCGTGTGTGCGTATGTGCACACAAACTGATGGATGAATGAATACTTTACGCAGGTTAATTCATAAATCTACCGGCCATGTCCCATTCATTCAACGAGCTCAAATGTTCTTGTAATATCACCGGTACTTTACCGAGCATTTGTACAAATGATTTTTCCAGGAATCCGGGCACGAACTGTTTAAATAATCCAAACATAAATTCAGGCAATCATTCTGAGAGTAATTTTATGGCGAATCCGGGCAAACATTTCATGAATAGATCTAACCCAAGTTCGCTCTATCATTCTGAAAATAAATCCAACATAAAAAATGAGACTATCATTCAGAAAGTATTTCTATTAATTTCCTTACTCTAACAATAACTCCTCATGTAACCCATTAGTGCCCCACTCTACCAATAACACCTCATGTTGCCCATTAGTGCCCCACTCCACCAATAACACCTCATGTAGCCCATTAGTGCCCCACTCCACCAATAACACCTCATGTAGCCCATTAATGCCCCACTCCACCAATAACACCTCATGTTGCCCATTGGTGCCCCACTCCACCAATAACACCTCATGTTGCCCATTAGTGCCCCACTCCACCAATAACACCTCATGTTGCCCATTAGTGCCCCACTCCACCAATAACACCTCATGTAGCCCATTAGTGCCCCACTCCACCAATAACACCTCATGTTGCCCATTAGTGCCCCACTCCACCAATAACACCTCATGTTGCCCATTAGTGCCCCACTCCACCAATAACACCTCATGTTGCCCATTAGTGCCCCACTCCACCAATAACACCTCATGTTGCCCATTAGTGCCCCACTCCACCAATAACACCTCATGTTGCCCATTAGTGCCCCACTCCACCAATAACACCTCATGTAGCCCATTAGTGCCCCACTCCACCAATAACACCTCATGTAGCCCATTAGTGCCCCCACTCCACCAATAACACCTCATGTTGCCCATTAGTGCCCCCACTCCACCAATAACACCTCATGTTGCCCATTAGTGCCCCCACTCCACCAATAACACCTCATGTTGCCCATTAGTGCCCCACTCCACCAATAACACCTCATGTAGCCCATTAGTGCCCCACTCCACCAATAACACCTCATGTTGCCCATTAGTGCCCCACTCCACCAATAACACCTCATGTAGCCCATTAGTGCCCCACTCTACCAATAACACCTCATGTTGCCCATTAGTGCCCCACTCTACCAATAACACCTCATGTAGCCCATTAGTGCCCCACTCCACCAATAACACCTCATGTTGCCCATTAGTGCCCCACTCTACCAATAACACCTCATGTAGCCCCATTAGTGCCCCACTCCACCAATAACACCTCATGTTGCCCATTAGTGCCCCACTCCACCAATGACTCCTCATGTTGCCCATTAGTGCCCCACTCCACCAATAACACCTCATGTAGCCCATTAGTGCCCCACTCCACCAATAACACCTCATGTAGCCCATTAGTGCCCCACTCCACCAATGACTCCTCATGTTGCCCATTAGTGCCCCACTCCACCAATGACTCCTCATGTTGCCCATTAGTGCCCCACTCCACCAATAACACCTCATGTTGCCCATTAGTGCCCCACTCCACCAATGACTCCTCATGTTGCCCATTAGTGCCCCACTCCACCAATGACTCCTCATGTTGCCCATTAGTGCCCCACTCCACCAATGACTCCTCATGTTGCCCATTAGTGCCCCACTCTACCAATAACACCTCATGTAGCCCATTAGTGCCCCACTCCACCAATAACACCTCATGTTGCCCATTAGTGCCCCACTCCACCAATGACTCCTCATGTTGCCCATTAGTGCCCCACTCCACCAATAACACCTCATGTAGCCCATTAGTGCCCCACTCCACCAATGACTCCTCATGTTGCCCATTAGTGCCCCACTCCACCAATGACTCCTCATGTTGCCCATTAGTGCCCCACTCCACCAATGACTCCTCATGTTGCCCATTAGTGCCCCACTCCACCAATGACTCCTCATGTTGCCCATTAGTGCCCCACTCCACCAATGACTCCTCATGTTGCCCATTAGTGCCCCCACTTCACCAATAACACCTCATGTTGCCCATTAGTGCCCCACTCCACCAATAACACCTCATGTTGCCCATTAGTGCCCCCACTTCACCAATAACACCTCATGTAGCCCATTAGTGCCCCACTCCACCAATAACACCTCATGTTGCCCATTAGTGCCCCACTCCACCAATAACACCTCATGTAGCCCATTAGTGCCCCACTCTACCAATAACACCTCATGTAGCCCATTAGTTTCCTCGTTTCTTTGTGGCCTATTAGAAACAAAACTGGCCACATGCCTGAGTCCCATTAACTGTACACCCAAGGATGCCTGCACCCATTCGCTGTACACCCAAGGATGCCTGCTCCCATTAGCTGTACACCCAAGGATGCCTGCTCCCATTAGCTGTACACCCAAGGATGCCTGCACCCATTCGCTGTACACCCAAGGATGCCTGTACCCATTAGCTGTACACCCAAGGATGCCTGCTCCCATTAGCTGTACACCCAAGGATGCCTGCACCCATTCGCTGTACACTCAAGGATGCCTGTACCCATTAGCTGTACACCCAAGGATGCCTGCTCCCATTAGCTGTACACCCAAGGATGCCTGTACCCATTAGCTGTACACCCAAGGATGCCTGCTCCCATTAGCTGTACACCCAAGGATGCCTGCACCCATTAGCTGTACACCCGAGGATGCCTGCATCCATTAGTTAGCGTATCCCAAGACTCCCACAAGCGTTCTATTACTCCATTAGCCTCCGTGACGCGCCAGGTGCTGTGACCACACCCTGGTTTTCCTCTCTCTCTTCCCCTCTCTCTTTTTCTCTCACCCTTTCTATTTCTCTGACCCTTCAAGCGGATACAACTATTGTCTCTATGGGAATTAGCGCTTCCAGGAAAATGTGTGAGGGCCCGGGCTGAGAGTTCGGTACGCCTTCTTTTTGTTGAAACAAAATGATTTTTCTTATGGTAAGGACCACCTTTTTTTGGCTCACTGCTGTCCTGTTCTTCCAGCACCTACTACTTTCTTTTTCAACTTTTATCTTGTTTCAAGAACTTTTATCTGACTTAACTGTCTCTATGCCCCTTCTCCATAGCTACCCCATTAGCTTATCATCTAAGTGGTGCCCTCCTCCTTCCTCTCTTCGATCCGCTCCTTTTTTTGCAGCGGTTAGAGAGGCTTAAACTCCCATTCAATCTAATTTTCGAATTCTCACGTCCTATATTTCTCTCATCCTCTCTCTGTCACCTCCACTCGCTCGCCCCCACTCGCTCGCCCCCCACTCGCTCGCCCCCACTCGCTCGCCCCCACTCGCTCGCCCCCACTCGCTCGCCCCCACTCGCTCGCCCCCACTCGCTCGCCCCCACTCGCTCGCCCCCCACTCGCTCGCCCCCCACTCGCTCGCCCCCCACTCGCTCGCCCCCCACTCGCTCGCCCCCCACTCGCTCGCCCCCCACTCGCTCGCCCCCCACTCGCTCGCCCCCCACTCGCTCGCCCCCCACTCGCTCGCCCCCCACTCGCTCGCCCCCCACTCGCTCGCCCCCCACTCGCTCGCCCCCCACTCGCTCGCCCCCACTCGCTCGCCCCCACTCGCTCGCCCCCACTCGCTCGCCCCCACTCGCTCGCCCCCACTCGCTCGCCCCCACTCGCTCGCCCCCACTCGCTCGCCCCCACTCGCTCGCCCCCACTCGCTCGCCCCCACTCGCTCCCCCCACTCGCTCCCCCCACTCGCTCGCCCCCACTCGCTCGCCCCCACTCGCTCGCCCCCACTCGCTCGC
This sequence comes from Morinoia aosen, assembly GCA_030386875.1. Lineage (NCBI taxonomy): Eukaryota > Metazoa > Arthropoda > Malacostraca > Amphipoda > Talitridae > Morinoia > Morinoia aosen. The sequence goes on from CM059556.1 coordinate 21,330,588, forward strand.
CCCCTCTCGTTCGCCCCCTCTCGTTCGCCCCCTCTCGTTCGCCCCCTCTCGTTCGCCCCCTCTCGTTCTCCCCTTCTCTTTATTGCATTCACAAAGAAAGTTGTCGAATGAACTGGTCGCCCAACTCACATGCGTAATTTCCTCATCCGTGCCCCTATTTATCATGAAATTTATTTAAGATGAGAATGAAATCGAGGTAATGAAATTAATTATTAATACCTCGGTTAATAATTTTTCAATATCATATTCATTGATGCACGTCACACAGCAATATGCGTGCTCGTGCACTAACTGTAATTTCTAAATCCGCAGTGCGTGACTTCGACGTCTGGCGCATTCATAGAATGATCGGTCGGAAAAAATACAATTTTCCACGCAATATTCATCAATGTTCCAAGCAATAACTTGCAATATTCCACGCAATAATCCACCATATTTCGAGATATTCCACGCAAAAATCCACAATGTTCCACGCAATATTTTGCAATATCGCACTCAAGTTACCACGGGGTCTAAGTAGTTCTGTGCAACGCCGCAGTGCCAGGCTTACTTTTCTTGGACGCAGTTACGATTGAACGAATAAGCCCGACAGTTACGATTAAGCCCGTTGTAACGGACCGATCATAAGGTAAACGAATTATATGTACGGTGATTATGGAATATGTGAGTGACGAATGATCGTATATGATCGTACATGATAGAAATGATCCAATACATGAGTGACGAGGGATAGTATGAAACAGAAATGATCCAATATGTGAGTGACGAATGATCGTACATGATAGAAATGATCCAATATGTGAGTGACGAGGGATAGTATGAAACAGAAATGATCCAATATGTGAGTGACGAATGATCGTACATGATAGAAATGATCCAATATGTGAGTGACGAGGGATAGTATGAAACAGAAATGATCCAATAGGTGAGTGACGAATGATCGTACATGATAGAAATGATCCAATATGTGAGTGACGAGGGATAGTATGAAACAGAAATGATTCAATAGGTGAGTGACGAATGATCGTACATGATAGAAATGATCCAATATGTGAGTGACGAGGGATAGTATGAAACAGAAATGATCCAATAGGTGAGTGACGAATGATCGTACATGATAGAAATGATCCAATATGTGAGTGACGAGGGATAGTATGAAACAGAAATGATCCAATAGGTGAGTGACGAATGATCGTACATGATAGAAATGATCCAATATGTGAGTGACGAGGGATAGTATGAAACAGAAATGATCCAATAGGTGAGTGACGAATGATCGTACATGATAGAAATGATCCAATATGTGAGTGACGAGGGATAGTATGAAACAGAAATGATCCAATATGTGAGTGACGAATGATCGTACATGATAGAAATGATCCAATATGTGAGTGACGAGGGATAGTATGAAACAGAAATGATCCAATAGGTGAGTGACGAATGATCGTACATGATAGAAATGATCCAATATGTGAGTGACGAGGGATAGTATGAAACAGAAATGATCCAATAGGTGAGTGACGAATGATCGTACATGATAGAAATGATCCAATATGTGAGTGACGAGGGATAGTATGAAACAGAAATGATCCAATATGTGAGTGACGAATGATCGTACATGATAGAAATGATCCAATATGTGAGTGACGAGGGATAGTATGAAACAGAAATGATCCAATAGGTGAGTGACGAATGATCGTACATGATAGAAATGATCCAATATGTGAGTGACGAGGGATAGTATGAAACAGAAATGATCCAATATGTGAGTGACGAATGATCGTACATGATAGAAATGATCCAATATGTGAGTGACGAGGGATAGTATGAAACAGAAATGATCCAATAGGTGAGTGACGAATGATCGTACATGATAGAAATGATCCAAAATGTGAGTGACGAGGGATAGTATGAAACAGAAATGATCCAATATGTGAGTGACGAATGATTTTATAAATATTATTCTATGAGTGACAAATGTTCTAATTGGAATAAATATTATCCTGTATGTGAGTGCCGAATGATCCTAAAAGAATAAAAAATGAGAAATAGTATGGTATGGTTCTGATGACGTGATGCTGAGTTGCCTGTGTGATGAATACACAAGTATCATTATCTACACATGTGTACACATATGTACACAGGTATCATAGAATACACATGAAAACACATTTGTATAGAGTTCCATTCAAGTTTTTGAAAAGAAACACAACTGTGTCATTAATGTAATAGAAAGAATGCGAATTTCCCGAGTGTGTATCATGGTTAAGGTACCATTACAGTACCATGTCTAGCTACTCACCATCGAATCAACAACACGTGTTGCAAGAGTCTGTCGTGGGTTCAGATTTGCAGTTAGGTAGAACTTATACTTCATTCTGAGATTCCCCTTCTGTCTCGTTGGAGGCGCCAGCAAACTACTTCTACAGATGCGTGTTTAATTCTTAAAATGAAAAGCAAGGCGAAAATCACTGTACGTATATTCATTTTATTAATACAATTAGTAAAGTATAAATGAATAAAGTTGAGCGTTTCGAACTCAACAGTTTATCTTTAGCAACAATTTCTGTGACAGTAGAACTGTTGCATTCTGCAACAGTTTCATAATTCTGCAACAAAACATAACAAATATAAGCGTGTTTATCATCAGTTTTTCATTCTTCCTCTAACTTTTCATCTCATCATTGAACGCCGTCTATGGCCAGCGCAACGGTCTGTGCCAACCGAGGTACCCAAACATTGCGCATCCAAGCAATGAACTAATGTTCCACCTAGTTTCTATTTGATTATTGCTCAATTGAGCAAACGTGCAGGTAAAACTTCAATATAATAATGACAGTATAATAATAATACTGATGAAGGTACCGTCTAAATTCTTGAGCGTACCGTGAAGATTGTGAAAGCCCCAAAAATGTATGAAAACCTTATAAATCCTCTGACCGTACCACAAACGCACCGTACATACAAACGAGCCATGAATGGTATTATCTTCAATAATACTTCAAAAGAATTATGAAGGCATCGCAACCGTCTGGCATATGAATCGTACTTTCATTATGAATGTGCATGCGAGTATTAATTCACTGGTTAATTCTCCTATACTTAACCCTTTAACGTCCGAATTTTTGTACTCATATTACCGTTAACACAACCACCGTCGCTAAACTGGCGCTGGCATCAGGCAGTCACCAATATCAGGATGGGATAGGAACTGCCACTCGGCAGAGAACTTCAAAGAGCACATTAGGGAACTAATTGAACAAGAAATACAATATATTGAGGGCATTTTTGAAAGAGGACACTGGCGTCCTCTGGGGCGTTAAAGGGTTAATAACATGGGAATTTGGAACTGATTTCCCAGGTATCCGTGCTTCATTTAAAGTGAAATCATACCAGTCGGTATTGTTGTACTTTAGGTTACAACGAACAATACTTTTTCCGTCAAATGGTAACTAATTCCTTCTGTTTTAGCTTAGAAAGAGAACATTACACTGCTGACAACGAAACATTTTATAGCGCGTTTTAAACTTGAATAACCGGGTCAGGCAGAGCTTCCAGAACGGAAGCGATTTCAAGCAAAAACGCCTTCTTATTTTCTTCGTTGATTCCTATCTTTCCGAACTTGAAAGCTCCCCGATTCTCTTTCCTTTGAGACGCCCTCCTACGAAGGTTGTCCTAATTTTAGCACGTGTTTACAACACCAGGAAAATATGACTCACGGCTCCTCGTAGGAATAGCATTACCACGTCTGGCTTCCTGGAAGGCCAGCACGCAAGTTGCGTGTGGAGAAGCTATCGTACTTGCTACCGCCGCCGCCCTTTGCGTTTGTTCTTTGCTGGTTTGTCTTTGTTTCGCTATGCACTTCGACATTGTGCTTGTTAAGAACAATCGTTTTTGTTCGGTTCACTGCTGTCCTGTGTTTCAACACCTACTACTATTTTCTTCTTCAACTTTTATCTTGCTATCGCAGAAGAAAGTAGTAGGTGCTGAAAAACAGCACAGAAGTGAACTGAAAAAAGGTGGTCCTTAACACAACAAAAACATTTGATTTCAACAAAAAGAGGGCCTACCTAACTTTCAGCTCGGGCTCTGACATTTTCCCACGTGGAGACACATCTTGTACATGAATTCCCTGTTTCTTTTATTCCACATCAAATGACATCTTCTTCTTTTCTATCCTGGAAACATTTTTGTTTTGGTTTGAGAAAACTTAAATTAATTTGTTACTTATTGTAACCGTTGGGACCCGTGTTTGTGCATTGAACGGGATTTGTAGCAATGAAGTTTGCGTTTTCTTTTCTGCGACCTTTATTCGATGAATCTCCAATTCAAAAGAATGATTCTTTAATATCTTTTGAAGCCTCTAATATTCCAAAATATGGACAAGAAAATGAAAAATTTTCAACACACAAATATTGTCTCTGACAATAATAAATGATTACCCCAGCATAGGAAACAATGGCACAGCGTATTGTAACGAATGAATTTGCGTTTCATACAAGGTATAATCTTTTCGATGGTTCCTGAAGTTAGACTGAATAGGAGATAAACCAGTTCACTAGTTAGCAATATTATCTGAAATAATACTAGTGAAAACTGTACTGTAGCACAGAATGGTTTATGTACTCAAACTCTTTGTGTTACGGTAGGTGCGCACGACGTACGTGGCGCTTATCAAATTGCCGTTGTAAGTAGTTAAACAAAATATAAACTTTGCTACAAAAAATAAAATGAAAGCCTATTCTGAACGTTCTTACTTGATTCAATATATTTTAGCGAGAAATTCAAGAACTTACTCATCTGTTCTCCACTGTGAGAAAAATATCCATTCTTCTCGTTGAAGTTTCACAATTGATCTGTTTTGAATATCCGAGTGTAATATTTCACTAAAGTCTTCCGTTTCTATAGAATTTCCGAGTATTATACCCTGTCCTATGTATGCTTTATTATAACGAGTGCACACGGCCCGTCAAAAAAATTACAGGATTAGATATAGGACCAAATGGGCTTCAACATGGCTTTCCCATTGTTTTCCATGCTATTCTATGGCTTTCCAATACTTTGCTAAGCCTCAACCGCTGATATTCTATACAACCTAATCAAACCTACCAATACACTTGATATTCTATACAACCTTATCAAACCTATCAATACACGTGATATTCATTCCGACTCCCAATCTGCTGGGTTAAGCTAGGGGTTCCTCCGAGGCCCCTTTTCTCTCCGATGGTCATTTTTCATGTTTTTGTTGGAAAAGGACCCTTAGGTGGTGGACTATTCGGTCCTAAAATTTTATGGCGCTACGGACAATAGATCCCCCCAGGAGGGGGGGGAGGGGTATGGGGACCACAATCTTTAATTTTCCACCCCATTTCAACCCAATATAAAAAGAAAACAAAACGGGAAATGGAGAATTTGCGAGTATACTTTTGTTAGATATGTTCCAAGGTTTCTAAAACTGTCTTTTTTTTTTGTTCTAGCATAAAAACTCAATGAGTTTTATTCTTTTGAAATAGCAATACGAATGGACTTGAAACCAATGTGTCAATTTTTTTCAAAAACTAAGGCCTGAATCAGAAAATGTATAGAAGAAATTATGTTTCTTTTCCAAAGTTACATCTTATAGTCAAATTTCATAAGAATCAGACTGAAAATAAAAAATTTCATAATTTTTATGAAAAAAATTTTTCTTATGGAAATTACAATTCACAGGGTTAATTTCAATTATGCATGGAGATTATCGAAATAAAATGAAAACAGCATTCAATTACATAACTTTTCATTATGTTACATTTCAACAAAAAAATTTGTTTTTGGCCTGTACTGTAATGATACCTATTTTCAATATTCAAAGGAATAGAAGTCATTGAGTTTTTATACATACATACATATACCGGGCTTATCCTCCCTATGGGAGGGTAGCCGACAGCAGGCCACAATCACCACACTTAGTCACTAGGAGGCGAGAGAGACAGCACTGGCCGCACCTGAACTGCCCGGATCAGCAGCAGCCCAGCACGACCACCTTCCACAGTCAGGCCCGACAGCCACAGCTGGTTTACCCCGACCGCTTCATTGAGTGCAGCCCCTCCCCCCGCACATGACAGGTCAACCCCATCACACGCGGGCAGCTTCCAGTAACGCGTCAAAAATAAAATTACCTCCTTATACACTGCCCCCACTCACTTCTGTCCGCAGCCATCCCTCTCGCCACGTCCACAGTCAGACCCCTCTCATACAAAGCACGTCGCACCCCATCCATCCAACTCATCCGTGGTCTACCTCGCGCTCGAAGACTACTCACTTCCGACATATATATCTTTTTCACCAGCCGCTCAACATTCATTCTTTCAACATGCCCAAACCATCCAAGCACTCTTTCATCTACTCGCCTGCTCAACTTTTTGATAACACCCGTCTGCCCCCTAACCAACTCATTCCTGATCCTATCTCTTCTAGTTACTCCATACATGCTCCTCAAACACTTCATCTCAAACACATCCAACTTTCTCCTCTCAGCTGCTCTCAACCCCCAGGACTCTGCTCCATACAACAAAACTGGCACAATCAAACTTTCATACAGTCCCCTCTTAACATTCATACTCAAACTCCTGCATTCAAAAACTTTCCTCATTGCACCCAACGTCTTACAACCTTCACTCACTCGATGCCTCACTTCTACTTCCATACTATCCTTAACAGTCACATCCGACCCGAGGTACCTAAAATGCTCTACCTCCTCTAAAACTTCCCCATTCAATCTCACATCCAAAGTTCCGTGATTTCAACCTCTGACGAGACATTCATGTACCATTTCCCTGCGGGGAAAAGCTAATTAAGCTGCTGTTGTATTAACTCCTGGAATAGTTTCTTTTCATATTTTGCAATTTTTCCCCTGAGAACTTTTTCTCAATATTCAACACAATTCATTTATATTCTTGCAAGCAGTTTTCAGAATGGTATACTGTCTTAGAATCCAGGCGTGCGTAATCCAGGTACACTCAAGTAATTAGGTATTGACTGTTATTTGAAATACACCCAATCCAGGTACACTCAAGTAATTAACTACCGACTGTTATTTGAAATACATGCAATCCAGATACACTGAACTAATTAATTACAACTTTTATTTGAAATACACGCGTTCAGGAGACACTTTTAGAGTTTAGAGTTTTTATGCTAGGAAGAAAAAAAACAGTTTTAAAATCCTTGGAACATATCTAACAAAGTAACATTGCTACTTTTTCAATTTTTACATTCTAATTTTTTTATCACAGTTCAAATCCAAAAATATCGGTATATTTTATATATTGTTAAAATATCGCATATATAAAAAAACAAAATCCCTGAATGTTACTTCGTTAAAAATGTTCCAAGGATTCCAAAACTGTCTTTGAAGTTTTTCTAGCACAAAAACTCAACGAGTTCTATTCTTTTGAAATAGCAATACGAATGGACTTGAAACCAATATGTCAAATTTTTCGGAAAAACTAATGCCTAAATCAAAAAATTCTGCGATTCAAATATGTTTGTCTTGCAAAAATACATATACTGGCCAAATTTCAGACCAATCGAATCAAAAAAATATTTTTTGGAGGACCACTTTAAGGCACCGAAAATTGTGGAGTTGATGAAGCTTGCATCACAGATACGCTCATCTCACACTGCAGGCTGGTGGGTGTGACACACGAACGGACGGACGCGGCTCCTTTTATAATAGTGATTACTGTATTTACCTTGATAAATTGTCTCATAAAAATCCGTCATGGCACTTGGGTAACAACCCGAGGAGGGGTCATGCAGCTCGTTATAGTTCTCGTATATTCTATATGAACAGTGAAAAATAAAATAATACTTGTTCTGGAGACTTACCTTATAATACCTTCGATGTGTTCATTCATTTATATATTTGTTTGGTGTCCGCTTCTTCCGTCTCTCTGTGACGCTCACAAGGACGCTCAATGACCGTATCTGTGATACGAGTTTCACCAGTGCACAAGTACAAGAATATTTGTATCACGGACATTATTAGGATGGATATATTAACCTTGTTCGTAATCTTAACCTGGAAAATTTATTCAAAGAAATTGTTGAATTCTTTCATTTTTGGAGGGCCGTGTACACTATTAATTGAAATAATCCTCCTTCTCTTCTGACTCTAAACACGAGGCATTGACAGAGACTTTGACCAAAATTTGAGAAGAATCTATAAATATATAAAACTGAGTCCGTTGTAGGACTACGCAGTGGGGAATTTTCTGTGAAATGTGAAATTTCTTTAAGTTATCTCTAAATCGAGCGCAAAATACTCTACAGGATAATTATGATGCTCAGAATTACACGTTACGTCGAACCGAATACATTCTTCGCATCTCACGGTCACTAAAGATCTCAACCACACGGACTTTCTTCAGCCTTTACCGTCTAATTTTTCGACAATTGGTAAATGTAACCTTTGTACAACAGCCGGCGTATTGGCTAGTCTGGGCAATACAAAATGCATTATGAACTCTTCACATGCCATTTGCTGATCTCGACTCATATCAGATGAGAAACTTGTACTGAATCGTAGAAAGTCGCTACACCCTGATTTTTTGGCGCATCTTTGTTATTAATTGTAAGCTGAATCAGCTGATTTTTCTGGCACATCTTTGTACTCGGAAGATGCAACAAAGGGAGCTAATGGAGACCTCACTGAGAGGAGGGAATTGTGTAGTTTTTATTAATAGCGGGAGTTGTAATGATCTGAGTGCAGTGGGGAGCGAGAGGATTTCAGCGCGACGGGAATGGAGAACATCAGATGTACACGGAATTTCAGTTTCAAGGCGGGAAGAAACTCAGAATTTTAAACTCGGCTGTGAATCTTAAAGTTCCAGAAAATTTATTTTAGCCTCAAACCCATAGGGGAGGAATTTCAGAGTTTGTCCCTCAGCGATATATATATATACGATGAACTTCAAGGTCTGAAAAGAAGTTAAAATTATAAACTTTACAGAGTTATAAATTTTGAACTCTCAAATGGGGAATTCCAAGTTTTCACATGCGATAGAACTCACTCCAGCTACAATGAAGTTGAGGTGTCACTTCAAACTCCCGAGTTTGGCTTAAAAGAGGCATCGAGATATCGCTCATTGGAGGATCGGACCGGAGATGGGAATGCTAATCGATTGAAAATTGTTATGTAGAAGATACCCATTTTCCACTCCATTGCTGATCAACTTCAGACTGTGATTTGAAATGCAAAAGTTCTTGACACACTCTCTAATAATTAACTGCCGACTGTGATTCGAAATACACCCAACCCAGGTACACTCAAGTAATTAACTACCGACTGTTATTTGAAATACACCCAATCCAGGTACACTCAAGTAATTAACTGCCGACTGTAATTTGAAATACACCCAATCCAGGTACACTCAAGTAATTAACTACCGACTGTTATTTGAAATACACCCAATCCAGGTACACTCAAGTAATTAACTACCGACTGTTATTTGAAATACACCCAATCCAGGTACACTCAAGTAATTAACTGCCGACTGTTATTTGAAACACACCCAATCCAGGTACACTCAAGTAATTAACTACCGACTGTTATTTGAAATACACCCAATCCAGGTACACTCAAGTAATTAACTGCCGACTGTTATTTGAAACACACCCAATCCAGGTACACTCAAGTAATTAACTACCGACTGTTATTTGAATTACACCCAATCCAGGTACACTCAAGTAATAAACTGCCGACTGTTATTTGAAATACACCCAATCCAGGTACACTCAAGTAATTAACTACCGACTGTTATTTGAAATACACCCAATCCAGGTACACTCAAGTAATTAACTGCCGACTGTTATTTGAAACACACCCAATCCAGGTACACTCAAGTAATTAACTACCGACTGTTATTTGAAATACACCCAATCCAGGTACACTCAAGTAATAAACTGCCGACTGTTATTTGAAATACACCCAATCCAGGTACACTCAAGTAATTAACTACCGACTGTTATTTGAAATACACCGAATCCAGGTACACTCAAGTAATTAACTACCGACTGTTATTTGAAATACACCCAATCCAGGTACACTCAAGTAATTAACTACCGACTGTTATTTGAAATACACCCAATCCAGGTACACTCAAGTAATTAACTACCGACTGTTATTTGAAATACACCCAATCCAGGTACACTCAAGTAATTAACTACCAACTGTTATTTGAAATACACCCAATCCAGGTACACTGAAGTAATTAACTACCGACTGTTATTTGAAATACATGTAATCCAGGTACACTCAAGTAATTAACTACCGACTGTTATTTGAAATACACCCAATCCAGGTACACTCAAGTAATTAACTACCGACTGTTATTTGAAATACACCCAATCCAGGTACACTCAAGTAATTAACTACCGACTGTTATTTGAAATACATGTAATCCAGGTACAGTGAACTAATTAATTACAACTTTTATTTGAAATACACGCGTTCAGGAGACACTTTTAGAATTAACTGTTCACAGTTAAACAGAATATGATCATTCCTAAGACAATCATAGCTAACTTGATTTAATTACTACCTGGTATTTTTCATATTAGTTCGTTAAACTGTCTTATGAATAGAAGTCGCCAGTGTACTCATTCTGCAGCATAGTACTGAAGGAAAAGTATATCTGCGTGCACGCTAATAATGTTTACGTTTCCTTAGAGCAATTTGAGGGTTTATGAGCTCCAAACAAGTAAATGAATGCAATGAATTCAAATTACATGTACATATATTGGAGCCAATAATTGGCAATTGAACGAGCGCATGAAATACACAAGTAAATGAGCGCATGAAATACACAAGTAAATGAGCGCATTAAATACACAAGTAAATGAGCGCATGAAATACACAAGTAAATGAGCGCATTAAATACACAAGTAAATGAGTGCATGAAATACACAAGTAAATGAGCGCATGAAATACACAAGCGAATGAGCGCATTAAATACACAAGCGAATGAGCGCATTAAATACACAAGTAAATGAGCGCATTAAATACACAAGTAAATGAGCGCATTAAATACACAAGTAAATGAGCGCATTAAATACACAAGTAAATGAGCGCATGAAATACACAAGCGAATGAGCGCATTAAATACACAAGTGAATGAGCGCATTAAATACACAAGCGAATGAGCGCATTAAATACACAAGCGAATGAGCGCATTAAATACACAAGTAAATGAGCGCATTAAATACACAAGTAAATGAGCGCATGAAATACACAAGTAAATGAGCGCATGAAATACACAAGTAAATGAGCGCATGTAATACACAAGTAAATGAGTGCATGAAATACACAAGTAAATGAGCGCATTAAATACACAAGTAAATGAGCGCATTAAATACACAAGTAAATGAGCGCATGAAATACACAAGTAAATGAGCGCATGAAATACACAAGTAAATGAGTGCATGAAATACACAAGTAAATGAGCGCATTAAATACACAAGTAAATGAGCGCATGAAATACACAAGTAAATGAGTGCATGAAATACACAAGTGAATGAGCGTATGTAATACACAAGTAAATGAGCGCATTAAATACACAAGTAAATGAGCGCATTAAATACACAAGTAAATGAGCGCATTAAATACACAAGTAAATGAGCGTATGTAATACACAAGTAAATGAGCGCATTAAATACACAAGTAAATGAGCGCATTAAATACACAAGTAAATGAGCGCATTAAATACACAAGTAAATGAGCGCATTAAATACACAAGTAAATGAGCGCATTAAATACACAAGTAAATGAGCGTATGTAATACACAAGTAAATGAGCGCATTAAATACACAAGTAAATGAGCGCATTAAATACACAAGTAAATGAGCGCATTAAATACACAAGTAAATGAGCGCATGAAATACACAAGTAAATGAGCGCATTAAATACACAAGTAAACGAGCGCATTAAATACACAAGTAAATGAGCGCATGAAATACACAAGTAAATGAGCGCATGAAATACACAAGTAAATGAGCGCATTAAATACACAAGTAAATGAGCGTATGTAATACACAAGTAAATGAGCGCATGAAATACACAAGTAAATGAGCGCATTAAATACACAAGTAAACGAGCGCATTAAATACACAAGTAAATGAGCGCATGAAATACACAAGCGAATGAGCGCATTAAATACACAAGCGAATGAGCGCATTAAATACACAAGTAAACGAGCGCATTAAATACACAAGTAAATGAGCGCATTAAATACACAAACGAATGAGCGCATTAAATACACAAGTAAATGAGCGTATGTAATACACAAGTAAATGAGCGTATGTAATACACAAGTAAATGAGCGTATGTAATACACAAGTAAATGAGCGTATGTAATACACAAGTAAATGAGCGTATGTAATACACAAGTAAATGAGCGCATTAAATACACAAGTAAATGAGCGCATTAAATACACAAGTAAATGAGCGTATGTAATACACAAGTAAATGAGCGCATTAAATACACAAGTAAATGAGCGCATTAAATACACAAGTAAATGAGCGTATGTAATACACAAGTAAATGAGCGCATTAAATACACAAGTAAATGAGCGTATGTAATACACAAGTAAATGAGCGTATGTAATACACAAGTAAATGAGCGCATTAAATACACAAGTAAATGAGCGCATGAAATACACAAGTAAATGAGCGCATTAAATACACAAGTAAATGAGCGCATGAAATACACAAGTAAATGAGCGCATTAAATACACAAGTAAATGAGCGTATGTAATACACAAGTAAATGAGCGCATGAAATACACAAGTAAATGAGCGCATTAAATACACAAGTAAATGAGCGCATGAAATACACAAGTAAATGAGCGCATGAAATACACAAGTAAATGAGTGCATGAAATACACAAGTAAATGAGCGCATTAAATACACAAGTAAATGAGCGCATGAAATACACAAGTAAATGAGCGCATTAAATACACAAGTAAACGAGCGCATTAAATACACAAGTAAATGAGCGCATGAAATACACAAGTAAATGAGCGCATGAAATACACAAGTAAATGAGTGCATGAAATACACAAGTAAATGAGCGCATTAAATACACAAGTAAATGAGCGTATGTAATACACAAGTAAATGAGCGCATGAAATACACAAGTAAATGAGTGCATGAAATACACAAGTAAATGAGCGCATGAAATACACAAGCGAATGAGCGCATTAAATACACAAGCGAATGAGCGCATTAAATACACAAGTAAACGAGCGCATTAAATACACAAGTAAATGAGCGCATTAAATACACAAACGAATGAGCGCATTAAATACACAAGTAAATGAGCGTATGTAATACACAATAAATGAGCGTATGTAATACACAAGTAAATGAGCGTATGTAATACACAAGTAAATGAGCGTATGTAATACACAAGTAAATGAGCGTATGTAATACACAAGTAAATGAGCGCATTAAATACACAAGTAAATGAGCGCATTAAATACACAAGTAAATGAGCGTATGTAATACACAAGTAAATGAGCGCATTAAATACACAAGTAAATGAGCGCATTAAATACACAAGTAAATGAGCGTATGTAATACACAAGTAAATGAGCGCATTAAATACACAAGTAAATGAGCGTATGTAATACACAAGTAAATGAGCGTATGTAATACACAAGTAAATGAGCGCATTAAATACACAAGTAAATGAGCGCATGAAATACACAAGTAAATGAGCGCATTAAATACACAAGTAAATGAGCGCATGAAATACACAAGTAAATGAGCGCATTAAATACACAAGTAAATGAGCGTATGTAATACACAAGTAAATGAGCGCATTAAATACACAAGTAAATGAGCGTATGTAATACACAAGTAAATGAGCGCATTAAATACACAAGTAAATGAGCGCATTAAATACACAAGTAAATGAGCGCATTAAATACACAAGTAAATGAGCGCATGAAATACACAAGTAAATGAGCGCATTAAATACACAAGTAAATGAGCGTATGTAATACACAAGTAAATGAGCGCATTAAATACACAAGTAAATGAGCGCATGAAATACACAAGTAAATGAGCGCATTAAATACACAAGTAAATGAGCGTATGTAATACACAAGTAAATGAGCGCATTAAATACACAAGTAAATGAGCGTATGTAATACACAAGTAAATGAGCGCATTAAATACACAAGTAAATGAGCGTATGTAATACACAAGTAAATGAGCGTATGTAATACACAAGTAAATGAGCGCATTAAATACACAAGTAAATGAGCGCATGAAATACACAAGTAAATGAGCGCATTAAATACACAAGTAAATGAGCGCATGAAATACACAAGTAAATGAGCGCATGTAATACACAAGTGAATGAGCGCATTAAATACACAAGTAAATGAGCGCATTAAATACACAAGTAAATGAGCGCATTAAATACACAAGTAAATGAGCGCATGTAATACACAAGCAAATGAGCGCATTAAATACACAAGTTAATGAGCGCATTAAATACACAAGTAAATGAGCGCATGAAATACACAAGTAAATGAGCGCATGAAATACACAAGTATATGAGCGCATGAAATACACAAGTAAATGAGCGCATGAAATACACAAGTAAATGAGCGCAAGTAATACACAAGTAAATGAGCGCATGAAATACACAAGTAAATGAGCGCATGAAATACACAAGTAAATGAGCGTATGTAATACACAAGCAAATGAGCGCAAATAATACACAAGCGAATGAGCGCAAGTAATACACAAGCAAATGAGCGCAAGTAATACACAAGCGAATGAGCGCAAGTAATACACAAGCAAATGAGCGCAAGTAATACACAAGCAAATGAGCTCAAGTAATACACAAGCAAATGAGCGAAAGTAATTTTATAACTGTAACAACAGTCACAGTCTACAGGTTTGCACAACTGGGTTTCTCCACAACGAAATGTTGCGAGTCATTATAGAAGTAATTTCCGTTATCTTTGTTACTCGCGTGACGTCTCTGTGGGATATTTTGTCCACATAAAGGGCGAGTGCGATTATTTCTCACTTACATAATGCCATTATTAAGTTAGTTTTTGTGGACGTAATGACGACGAATGAACATTTTATACGCGCATGACAGCGATGTTAGCCCTTACGTTCTCACATGACAGTGTTCTTCGGTGATTTGCCCCTCACATGACGATAATAAACGATTTTGCGATGAAACAGCAATGGTATTTGTTTTTCTTAACCTGGATAACCAGGGTTACCGTCAATTTTTCTCTGAAGCTGCGATCATTTGGCTCTAAAATTACAGCAATATTGTTTCATTTAACCTTGTAACGGCAATAAGCTAGAGCTGGTAACGTCCACAGAAAAAGGGCTGAATTTGTTTTGTTCGTTTTTTTGGGTGCTGAATTTTCGGTATTTTTCTAAGGTGCCGCATTCGTAGAGTTTAAACTAATAACACACAGACAGGCTTTAAATTAAGGTCTTTTTAAACACTATCGACCAACGTCCTTTCTGATGGACATGAGGAAGTCACTGATATCGTTCTTATGTTCTAAAAGCTTCGATCTAAAGTTCACACCGTACTGGGTTTCATAATCGTTAATTAATTCGAGGAAAATTGCCCAAATATTTTGTTCTAAAGCACAGCAATTTGGCCGTTAGTGGGTCAAGGCTATCAAAATTGACAATTTTTTTGATATAGCAACTCAGAGGGCATAGAATAGGCATTAGATTTAAGTTAATTTCGTACGTCTATCCAATGTTTTTGAGCACTGGCGCTCCCGGGGGAATATTGTTAGGTTTCCTTAGCTGAAAATTAGCTGTCGAGTATTGTGTCTCTCGTGCCCACTTTGATTCTTTCAATATTCATACCTTCTTTGCTATCGTTTCTTCGTCTTTCCATCCTCTTCCTTCCGAACTTACTGGCGTTATGCGCAGTGAATCCTGTCTGGGAACACAGCTAGTCCGTAATTCGTACATTCCCCTTTTTCTACAGTCGATTGCAGTCTTGCTTTCTTGAGATCGCATTTGTTGGGGCTATGAAGTCTCACAGTAACTTATAGTATAATGATTTTTATATTCACAAAGCAGTATCTCGAACAACGCTAACTTCATTACAAGACCCCGGTGCGCAGCGCAATCTGAGCGCACAGGACTATAGGCAGGCACTCCTGCGCGGTGATATTATTAAGGAATTCATCGTTAAAAAGCGATGCGAAAGCAAAACCAATACTGTAACAATAAATATATTTTAAATATTAATGCTTGTAACTATATCTATACAACTCTATAGTATAACTATTACGTATAAGTATATGTATTGTATAATAGTTTTCTAGGCCCGGATATTGTAGGTAACTTTTAGGGGCATCCTATGGGCGTCCACACAAAATGGCGCCTTTCTCATTTTTCTGTTGAGAACACTTTTGTTCTGTTCAGGGAGACCTACACCTACTTATAATCTAATGTTGTCTTACTATATATTTTTCAATCTGGTATTGTCGTCTTCACCTTAACCCTTTAACGCCCACATGTTTATACTCATATCACCGTTATGACAACCACTATCACTAAACCGACACTAGCATTAGGTAGTCACTGTTATCAAGATGGGGAAGGAACTACCACTCGGCAGTGTAGTTCAAAGGACGCATCACTGAAAAAATTGAATAAGAAATACAATATATTGTTATTTTTGAAAGAGGACCGTTCAGTCCACTTGGGCGTTTAAGGGTTAAATTGAGTATCATTCATAATTGAAGAATTGAACGAGGTTTGACAACAGTGCACCATTTCAGCATAGTACGGGGGCTGAATATCTGTCATATTCTCACATCCCCGACCGAGAGCGCGTTAACTGCATCCTGCCACCGAGCACTGGCTAACCGTGCTTTCTTTGTCAGTTTAATAGACTAAGTTTTCGAGCAAATTTTTGAATGAATTCAAAATGATAAACAGAACACGTTAGAACAGTTAGAACATGATGAGCAGTTAAATTCTCGAGCAAACTTTTGCATGAAACCGAAATGACAAGCAATTTCGAAATAATGAGCAGTATTTTTGACAGCTCAACAGCAAGCGTTCATGAATATCATGACAATGAGATCCAAAGTTAAACTTTTGAGTTTTGAAGCTTAATTCGATTATAAGCATAAAACTGCGTTCAGATTTTCAATATCCGTGTTGCTTAAATTTCATGGTTTTCATTTCAGGATATTTTAATTCAAGTGTGCAATATTTGGTTCATTTTCAGACTTTGGAAACTGAGCACATGGAAAGCTTAAGCGATAAGCGCCATGCGAGACAGCTAATTTTAAATCAGTCCAAGCAAATTTTACCAGCCTTGTCCTCTTAATGAATATTATGGTTACTGGATGAAACCACGCTTCAAGAAGTGCACTCGTTTATACATCTTACACTTGTCAGAGAATTTATTTTTTAAGTCGTAAATAGTTACCCAACAGCCGTCAGAGGCGCCTGTACAAAGCGCCTGAAGGAAAATGAAATATAAATGAAAATATTCTACGCGAGCCAGATCAAAATTAGACCACCCAATTCAATTTCGTGCCTACGTTTCAGTGCAGATCTTTTATTTTGGTATCAACAAGAAAAGATAGTGAAACATCGGGAAGAGATGGATAAGGTTTGTTTATCAATGGTTTCAAGTCTTATTAAACAATCCAAGTAGTCGTTGAGAATTTTTGAAGATGAACTGATTTAGATGAAACAGACGCGCCGCTTCGTTCAAGCACTGGAAGATCAACGAAAAATTCACCTTAAATGTTCCAAGCGTGAAAACTCTTCAGCATTAACCTCGCCGAATTGCTTTGCTATGCAAATGGAAACACAACTTGTGTCTTTATTGATGTACTCTCTGTATTTTCGCCGTAGACACGCATTTATTGCGTACTATTTCTGCACCATACGTCTCTAGCTCCTCTTCCAAATAAAGCTTCTTGTTATTTCCCACCAATAATTTTAAATCATCACAAACCGTATTGTTAACACCATTATTAAAATACCTTATAGATAATACCTTCTTTACTTCTTTAGTTACATTTTTTCTTTCTCCTCCTTTTCCTTCACCTCCACTCCTTCCTTTCGCTTGGATCTGTTTCGGTCACCGGAATGCAAGGAGCGGACGACAAGGAAGTCACGTTGGTATATGCAAGGAGACAGATCGTCACCACACCTGAGCTGAGCCACGAAGATGGAGAAGACATCCTCCTAGCTGTCGCCGGATCTCCTTTAAGGCCATCCAACAACGCCCCGTTTTGCCGTTCTCACTGCATCAGAGGAACCCTACCTCCCACCTATGCAATACCACAACAGATACCTCTACAAGGATATCACCTAAGTCCAAGGTATGAATACCAGGAGTCGAACCGTGGGTTTTACCCCATGAATGAAGAGTTTCGGTACGTGGAGACATACATGGAAGCTCCGTTCTCAAGGAAACGAAGAAAGTCTTTAGAAGACATAAAGATGCACTCAAACTCGACCGATGCCCCACCCCATCGAATTCTCGACGTCCACAACCTTGACCCCCCGCCGTATTGGATCCCGATGCACGCCATGCATTCAGAAAAGTCGAACAAGGGGTTCTTGGGTCTCAAAAGAGGGGGCGGACACACTTTCACGGAGAAGTTATCCCACTCTATTGGCCACCACAACAAAAAACGGAAGTCTCCGCAAAAAGCTGGCGAGAACTCGGCTCTCCAGTTCATGGATGGGTCAACTTCCTTGGATGTGAACGTGGAAGAATCTTCTTCATACCCTGATACTTTGTATCCAATTTACCTGCCCATGGATCAGGCGTTTAAGACTAAGTATGTATTCGCGACTAGGAGAAAGAAAGCCAAGTCTATCCAGGAACGAGCATATACTCTCCTAGAGCACCCTTACGGGTGGAAATCGTTCGTCTATCATTTTTTTGTGTGAGTATGCTTGGAATGTACGAAATTTCACGTTAATGAATTGCAGTTCATTGCAGAGTTATCATGAGATTTTCCTATGCTACAAGAAACCATTTTTACGTCAATTAACTTTTAACCAGCGAAACAATCGAGTTGAGCTATGACAAAATGCACTTTTTCATCTATTGTGTGACAAAGGTAACTCATTTTTCAGGCTTATTTGGTGTTTTTATTCAACCTCGCGTGAAATGCTTTTTTATTCATAATCATCTTAACCCTTTAACGCCCACATTTTTATACTCATATTACCGTTATAACAACCACTATCACTAAACCGACACTGGCATTAGATAGTTACTGTTATTAAGATATGGAAGGAACTGCCACTCGCCAGTGAAGTTCAAAGGACACATTAGTGAACAAATTGAATAAGAAGTACAATATATTATTGCCATTTTTGAAAGAAGACCGTTCAGTCCACTTGGGCGTTAAAGGGTTAAACACTTTCAAGTAACAAAAGAGGTCCAGTAAATTCATTTGAAAATGATTAGCATAATATTTTATGAAGGGATGAGGCTCTTAAACATACATAGGTTGACAGCGATGTAGCAGAAATGTTAGTAGTTCGTAACACAACAAAAAGTACCGTCTCCTTCAACCTGACACCAAAACCAGACTTTTTATGCTGGTGAAACAGTGAACCATTGAATGCCTAAACATGAGTTTCCACGATGTAATGCACAAGTGGACTATGTTCTTTAGTTTTTATCAAAAGTTTCTTCGTGCCCTATTGGTTCTCAGGTAAAAACCACTGGGCTTAGCCTTATAAAATCACTTATTCAGCACTACATGCTGATACACAAAGCGACATGATCCCGTCCTTAACAGGCATGGGATCTAATTTGCAATATTCGAGATTTAGAAGGTAATTAAGGTACTAGATGTTCATATGATAGGACGAGGCCCCAACAAAGCCTTTAATTCTACACTGCTGGCTTTAGTGGGCGATGGGATATTAATCCATTGTATCTACGGGCGACAAACAAGACAAATAAGTACTTCAAAAGTGATAATAATACATGAGCGACAAACAAGTCCTTTAGAAAAGTGATCACGAGCACAGCAACTTGTTCAGGCGCCACTTCTGGAAAGGCAGTTCAATTTGTCCCACTGTATTTATTTACCGTCACCACTTCTGGAAAAGTAATTCAAATCGTCTCCTTATATTTTTTCCCAGCACCTCTTCCGGAAATACAGTTCAATTGGTCTCATTGTATTTATTTTTTGGCAGGTTTATGGCTGTACTCATCTGCCTGATCTTCAGCGTGCTCTCCACCATCCCCAGCTACGATGACTTCGGGACCGAGCTCTACTACATGGTGAGCTGACGGGGTGTGGGACACGCGGGCGACGCAGACAGACATATGGATAACACAGACAAGCATACAGATGACATAAACAGACAGGCAGGGAACACAAACAGAAAGGCGGATGACACAAACAGACAGGCGGGAAACCCAAAGACAGACGGATAACACTAACAGACTGACGGATAATACAAACATGCAGGCGGATAACACAAACCGACACTCGGATGACACAAACAGACTAACTTATAACGTAAACAGGCGGGCAGCTAACACAACCAGACACGCGGATGACACTCACAAACTGGAGGGTGACACAAATGGATAACGCAAACAGGAAAACTGTATGAATAAAAAAGCAAAAATAAAAGGGTGGAACCGATTACAGAATAAATTTATAAGAAGCCGATTTGTTCGGAATGACATTTGGATCGAGGGAATTGGGAAATTTTTGCACACCTGTACAATAACAGGAGTAGACAGAAGTCGAAATTGGTGCGACTATAAGGCGAGCTTCAAATGTTACGTCTGGTTTTAGATGACAGCTTCATGTGCCTTGTCTACGTAGAGGAGGAGTGAGAGTGTTTTGATGTGGTATGAAGATTAAGATTATAAGTTAGTTTAAGCCTCCCCTACCGCTGCAAAAAAGAGCGTATCGAAGAGAGGAAGAAGTAAGGCACCATTTAGTATGGAGATAGGAGAATGGGGAATCTATGCAGAACAGCCATAGAAACAGTAAGTTGAGAAAGAAGTTCATGAAACAAGATGAAAGTTAAAAAAGAAAGTTGTAGGTACTGAAAAATACGACAGCAGTGAACCGAAAAAAAGTGCACGGTCCTTAACATAACAAAAACGTTATATTTCAACAAAAAAGTAGGCCTACCTAACTCTTAGTTCGGGCACTCACACATTTTCCCTAGGAGTGCTAATTCCCATAGATACAGTAGCGTTATCCCCCTGAGGGGTGATGTCTTGGGAAATTGCGTTTAAGACTGGAAGCTAATTCAACACAACCCTTATGGGCAGCACGGATGGGGATTTCGAGATAATTTCGGAGTGTAGATACTCCAATTGAACTCAAATAGACAAAATACCATTTCACAAGTGATCCAATTTGTTGAGGGCAACTTTCACTGTCATTATTTACGGACGTTCCAGTGACAACGCGTTGTTTGCTCGTCATAGCCGTGTGGTTAAAGGACCCGCCCATTCCTGATCCCGGTTCAAATCCCGGCGCTGTGAGGCGACTTTCTCCATTGGGCTTAGGGGAAAAATTCAAAGTACAATACCCCACTCTACCCAGGTGTCTGAAATGGGTACCGGTCTTGACTGGGGGAAACCGTCCTGGCGTCCTGGCGTTAGTTATAAAGAATTTGAACAACTAATGTACGAGATGATATGTATCAGACTTGATTGGAAATAAAGCATCCGTAGATGCCGATGTTTATTTGCACACCACAGGAGATCTTCTTGGTGGTCTTCTTCGGACTGGAGTACGCCGTGCGGCTGTGGGCGGCGGGCTGTCGCTCCAAGTACATGGGCTTCATGGGCAGGATCCGCTTCATCAGGAAACCCATTTGTGTTATAGGTATTTTCAGGGTGTCATGTTTTGTCAACAGTGTCATTTTTTGTCATGAGTGTCATGTTTTGCCAAGTGTGTCGTGGGTATTGCCAAGTGTGTCGTGGGTATTGCCAAGTGTGTCGTGGGTATTGCCAAGTGTGTCGTGGGTATTGCCAAGTGTGTCGTGGGTATTGCCAAGTGTGTCGTGGGTATTGCCAAGTGTGTCATAGGTAATGCCAAGTGTGTCATAGGTAATGCCAAGTGTGTCATAGGTAATGCCAAGTGTGTCATAGGTAATGCCAAGTGTGTCATAGGTAATGCCAAGTGTGTCATAGGTAATGCCAAGTGTGTCATAGGTAATGCCAAGTGTGTCATAGGTAATGCCAAGTGTGTCATAGGTAATGCCAAGTGTGTCATAGGTAATGCCAAGTGTGTCATAGGTAATGCCAAGTGTGTCATAGGTAATGCCAAGTGTGTCATAGGTAATGCCAAGTGTGTCATAGGTAATGCCAAGTGTGTCATAGGTAATGCCAAGTGTGTCATAGGTAATGCCAAGTGTGTCATAGGTAATGCCAAGTGTGTCATAGGTAATGCCAAGTGTGTCATAGGTAATGCCAAGTGTGTCATAGGTAATGCCAAGTGTGTCATAGGTAATGCCAAGTGTGTCATAGGTAATGCCAAGTGTGTCATAGGTAATGCCAAGTGTGTCATAGGTAATGCCAAGTGTGTCATAGGTAATGCCAAGTGTGTCATAGGTAATGCCAAGTGTGTCATAGGTAATGCCAAGTGTGTAATAGGTAATGTCAAGTGTGTCATGGATAATAGGTGTGTCATAGGTAATGCCAAGCGCGTCATGGGTAATGCCAAGTGTGTCGTGGGTATTGCCAAGCGCGTCATGGGTAATGCCAAGTGTGTCGTGGGTATTGCCAAGTGTATCGTGGGTATTGCCAAGTGTATCGTGGGTATTGCCAAGTGTATCGTGGGTATTGCCAAGTGTATCGTGGGTATTGCCAAGTGTATCGTGGGTATTGCCAAGTGTATCGTGGGTATTGCCAAGTGTATCGTGGGTATTGCCAAGTGTATCGTGGGTATTGTCAAGTGTATCGTGGGTATTGTCAAGTGTATCGTGGGTATTGCCAAGTGTATCGTGGGTATTGCCAAGTGTATCGTGGGTATTGCCAAGTGTATCGTGGGTATTGCCAAGTGTATCGTGGGTATTGCCAAGTGTATCGTGGGTATTGCCAAGTGTATCGTGGGTATTGCCAAGTGTATCGTGGGTATTGCCAAGTGTATCGTGGGTATTGCCAAGTGTATCGTGGGTATTGCCAAGTGTATCGTGGGTATTGCCAAGTGTGTCGTGGGTATTGCCAACTGTATCGTGGGTATTGCCAAGTGCATCGTGGGTATTGCCAAGTGTGTCGTGGGTAATACCAAGTGTGTCATAGGTAATGCCAATTGTGGCGTGGGTAATACCAAGTGTCATGGGAACTGCAATATGTGTTGTGGTGACTGCAATACGCGTCATGAGTATCACAGTATAAATCTCAAGTATTCTGAATTATTTTGCAGTCCAATATGTATGGGTTTGTATTACTTCACAATATCTTGTGTCACGGTTATAAAATCACGAAATAGTAAAAAAAATCAACCATAAATCGCCTAAAATTTGTATACGTATTTTCAAGAGGAACCGTTCTGAAATATGTTTTTCAATTCGTAGAATAGTGATACGGAATTCACATGCAGTCACAACAACGGATTGAATTCACTCTTCAGATATAAATATTTATGTACGCTGCAGAGGAAGGTAGGAACACAATCTCTATAATTATAGCACGACGAATCTGCTTATCACTCTAATTACGCATGGAGATAGAGAGATACATGACTAGTTGTACATTTTTGGTGATAATTTGACAGTGTGGAATTTCCCATGATAATATGCCAGTGAAAAATTATCATTGATAATTTGCCAGTGTACGAGTGTGATATTTAAGGGGATAATTCGCTAGAGAAGTATTTTCGATGATAATTTGCTAAAGTAGTATTTTCGATGATAATTTGCTAAAGTAGTATTTTCGATGATAATTTGCTAAAGTAGTATTTTCGATGATAATTTGCTAAAGTAGTATTTTCGATGATAATTTGCTAAAGTAGTATTTTCGATGATAATTTGCTAAAGTAGTATTTTCGATGATAATTTGCTAAAGTAATATTTTCGATGATAATTTGCTAAAGTAGTATTTTCGATGATAATTTGCTAAAGTAGTATTTTCGATGATAATTTGCTAAAGTAGTATTTTCGATGATAATTTGCTAAAGTAGTATTTTCGATGATAATTTGCTAAAGTAGTATTTTCGATGATAATTTGCTAAAGTAGTATTTTCGATGATAATTTGCTAAAGTAGTATTTTCGATGATAATTTGCTAAAGTAATATTTTCGATGATAATTTGCTAAAGTAGTATTTTCGATGATAATTTGCCAAAGTAGTATTTTCGATGATAATTTGCCAAAGTAGTATTTTCGATGATAATTTGCTAAAGTAATATTTTCGGGTATAAATCGCAAAAGTACAATTTTCGGAGATGAAACCCCACTCAGAATAATATTTTCTCATGAGAGTGGGTCACAAAATCCTGAACTCAAATACATATATAAATGGATCATTGATACATTCACTATTTCATGATAAAATTGCTGGAAATTAATCAAACCACTCGCAGAGCAATCGCCATTCAACATCCATTTTATAGCGACGAAAACCTAGGTGTTCCAACAAATTGCAGAGCTGCCACCTTTCAATCTCCATTTGGTAGCGACAAAAACCGAAGGCAAATAGCTTAACTACGTACAAGGCAACAAGCATTAAATACCCCTTCCGTGCCCACCTCGTATATGTGAGACGTGCACTAACAAGCGTCACTGCACACGTTTCCGCAGGCAACGGTAGAAGGTTCAGTCAAACCAGCCTTATTTTTCGACCGTGTGACAATGCTGACGTCACGGCAATGAACCCTTAGCAGCACTCATATTGCATCAGGGAACTGCTAGTCACAAATCTGGCCCCACTATTGGCCTAACGATAATGTCGCAATAGTGACGTCACAAAGTTTGTTTGATATGAAGGCGTGCTATTGACTAGCCGAAAAAGAGAACGTGCATTTTCCCTCATAGAAATGACCCTACCTCGTTTCCCCTTCCGTGCAATTGGTCTAGCGATACGTCGCAATAGTGACGCCAATAGTGTTCGAAATAAAGCCGTTCTAAAGGCTAGCCGAACAAGAGGAGGAGCATTTTCCCCTATAGAAATGCCTTTCCCCCGTTTCCCCCTCCGTGCCGCAGACCTGATAGGCGTGCTGGCGTCGGTGGTGGTGCTGATCCTAGGCAACGACGGCCAGGTGGGCGCGACGTCGACGCTGCGGGGCATTCGCTTCCTGCAGATCCTGCGCATGCTGCACGTCGACCGCCAGGGCGGCACCTGGCGCCTCCTCGGCTCCGTCGTCTTCATACACCGTCAGGTGCGTTGGGTGAGAGAGGTGTGTGAGGGTGGGGAAGGTGTGCGAGGGTGGGTGTTGGGCAGGGAGAGTGGGGGAGGTGTGCGACGATGGGTGTTGGGCAGGGAGGGCGGGGGAGGTGTGTGAGGGTGGGTTTAGGCAAGGAGAGAGGGAGAGGTGTGTGAGGGTGGGTGTTGGGCAGGGAGGGCGGGGGAGGTGTGTGAGGGTGGGTGTTGGGCAGGGAGAGTGGGGGAGGAGTGTGAGGGTGGGTGTTGGGCAGGGAGGGCGGGGGAGGTGTGTGAGGGTGGGTTTAGGCAGGGAGAGTGGGGGAGGTGTGTGAGGGTGGGTGTTGGGCAGGGAGGGCGGGGGAGGTGTGTGAGGGTGGGTGTTGGGCAGGGAGAGTGGGGGAGGTGTGTGAGGGTGGGTGTTGGGCAGGGAGGGCGGGGGAGGTGTGTGAGGGTGGGTTTAGGCAGGGAGGGTGGGGGAGGTGTGTGAGGGTGGGTGTTGGTCAGGGAGGGTGAGAAAGGTGTGTGAGGGCAGGGAAAACGTGCGAGGCAGGGACTGTGTGTGAGGGTAGGGAGGGTGTGTGAGGGTAGGGAGGGTGTGAGGGTGTAAGGCAGGGAGAGTGTGTGAGGGTAGGGAGGGTATAAGGCAAGTAAGGTGTGTGAGGACAGGGATTTGTAGAGAATGAGAGAGGGTAGGAGGGTATGGGTGCAGAAAAGGTGTGGGGGAATATGTTGGGGACATGATAGGTGTGTGTAAAGATTCCCTGTTTTAAGTGTGCATTTTCAGAGCTGTTCATCTGTTGTAAAGATTCCTATTTTAGTTAGAGTTCCATATCCCTGCGTTGCTGTTAATAAGAGTGTGTGAGTGAGCGAGTTGAGCGGCTAAATGAGCGAGTGAATTGAGAGGCCTAACAAATTTAGTGATTAAATGATTGGTAAATGAGTTAATAAATCAGTGAATGAGATAGCGAACGAGTCAGTAAATATACGAACGATTGAACTGGTGAGTAATTGAATGAACGAATAGGTAAGTGGATGAGTTGGTAAATATACAAAAAGCTAGTGAGTGAGTGAACGAAAGAATAGATCAGTGAACGAGCTAGTGAATGAATACAAATGCTCACGTTCATAATTGAAGTTAGTAGTTGAGTGATGTATTGAGTATCGGCAGTGTGATACCATGAGTGAATTTGTCAATGACTAAATAAAAGAAACATAATATCGAAATGAACTAATCAGTGAATAAATGACTAAATTAGTGAATAAGTGGATAAATAAGTAAACTTTTGTGCCAGTGAATAATCAAATATTTCGCAAAATATCGGAACAGATGAGGAAATTACTAATTTTGAGAAAATACATAAGTGAGCCAATGAGTAGCTTGGCGAGTTAAAAAACGAGTGAAATTAGTTCATAACTTGGTTAAGAAATCAATTACTAAAAATGTGAGTGGAATAAATAAGTAAATGAAGGCTTGTTTTAATGAGTAAGTTTAATGATGGAACAGTTGAATGGGTAATATTTGTGTACAAATGAATAAGGTAAATGAGTGGGAGAGCGTTGTGGATGGAGGGTTGGAACATGAGTAGGTGGGTGGACATAGAAACATTGCTTATGGTGTCTACCATGCGTACCATTGCAGTGCAATGTTTCGATCATTCAATATTTCGTGAGTAAAGTCATGATCTACCTTAGCACTAAGACATTGTGCCTCAATGGCTAAGGTCATGTATTCAATATACTGCAAACACCGATATTATGTATCACAAATAGTTTTATGTACCACGGTCATTTAATAAAGATACTGCACACACCGATATTATATATCACAAATAATTTTATGTACCACAGTCATTTAATAAAGATACTGCACACACCGATATTATAATTCAACAAATACCGTACTAAATTAACCAAATTCCTCCTGGAGTCTTGCGTGCAAACTCTGCATTGCAAGCGCTGTAAATGTCCCCTGTTCTATAAATATATATGTTCTGCTCCAGCTGTGGTGTCCATTTCAGAGCCCTCTTTACTTATTTTTCGACTGCTTACTGTTATTACTCCGTGCCGGAGATGTGCTTTGTCCCCACACCCGCCCACTGTCCCACTCCGGCCCACTTCTCAGCCCCACACCCAGCCACCACACAGCCCCACACCCAGCCACCACACAGCCCCACACCCACCCACCACACAGCCCCACACCCAGCCACCACACAGCCCCACACCCAGCCACCACACAGCCCCACACCCAGCCACCACACAGCCCCACACCCAGCCACCACACAGCCCCACACCCAGCCACCACACAGCCCCACACCCAGCCACCACACAGCCCCACACCCAGCCACCACACAGCCCCACACCCAGCCACCACACAGCCCCACACCCAGCCACCACACAGCCCCACACCCAGCCACCACACAGCCCCACACCCAGCCACCACACAGCCCCACACCCAGCCACCACACAGCCCCACACCCAGCCACCACACAGCCCCACACCCAGCCACCACACAGCCCCACACCCACCCACCACACAGCCCCACACCCACCCACCACACAGCCCCACACCGCCCCACACCCACCCACCACACAGCCCCACACCGCCCCACACCCACCCACCACACAGCCCCACACCCACCCACCACACAGCCCCACACCGCCCCACACCCACCCACCACACAGCCCCACACCCACCACACAGCCTCACACTCACCCTCCACACAGTCCCAGCCGCACCTAACACCTCCCTCCCTCCCCCCCCCCCAGGAGCTCATCACGACGCTCTACATTGGGTTCCTGGGCCTGATATTCTCGTCGTACTTTGTGTTCCTGGCCGAGAAGAAGGACGACAGGGACGACAACGACGTGCTCAAAAATGATACCCTCAAGACGGACATCACGAGCTATGCCGACGCGCTGTGGTGGGGCGTGGTGGGTACTCTTACCGTTATTGTAATGTTTGTTGGTGCCGTGGTGCTGGTGCTGCTGCTATTGTTATTTCTATTGTAATCTTTGTGGCACGGTGATGCTGCTGTTTTTGTTCGTGTCTTTAAAGAGGTCTTTGAGAGGTGTTTAAGCGAGGGTATACTTTGAGAGGTGTTTGGGTGAGGGTATACTTTGAGGGGCGTTTGGGTGAGGGCATATCTTGAGGGATGTTTGGGTGAGGGTATACTTAGAGTGGTGTGTAAGCGTTAGTGAGCTGGAAGTATATGTACCTCCTCCTTTTGTGGTATACTTAGTGGAATTTTTCTGATGATTTATGTTTGACAAGATGAGATTTTTGTGATGAAAATTTAGAATAGACGTTCAGAGAATGCGCTTTTGGTGGTGGTATTCTGGAGGATTTTTTAGTGATGGTATTCTGTTGGAATTTTTTTAGTGGTAGTATTCTGGTGTGTTTTCAAGTAGTGGTAATCATCTGACGGAATTTTGGTGATTGTTGCGATTCTTACGCATTACATATTTCAGGTTCAAAAGCACTGCAACATTACAGACCATTTAAGTGAGTGATGAAACACTGCATAACTTTGCATCACTAAAGCACCACTTGAGATGGGCACTACTTATACGATACGATAAAGAAACCCACAAAATGTAAGTCATAACACTAAGCGATAAAAACGTGTGCAATTTAACGCCACCGACGATTTCTCACACACCAACTGAGTGTGTCGCTTCCTACTCGATAATAAATAAAAAAACCGTTGCAGTGAGCGATAACACGGTGTCCAACTTTGCATCACCAACCAACACTGAAGCACCATGTTAGAGCGGCACTACTCACACGGTAATGCAAGAAAAGCACCAATACATTACGCACCAATAGTGTAAGCGATAAAACAAAGTACAACTTGACTTCATTAACCATTCCTCACACATTACACACCATTACAGTAAGCGATAAAACAACATCCAACTTGATATCACAAACTATTTCTCACACAATTCACCCCATTACGGTAAGCGATGAAACAACGTACAACTTTACATCCCCAACCATGACTGGCACACCACGTGAGTGCATCATTTCTTACACGTTATTGCAGATCAAAAAGCACTCACATACAGTACACAGCATTTCAGTAAGCGATAACAAAGTGAGTAACTTTACATCCAAAACCATGACTAATGCACCACGTGACCACGCCCCCCAGATAACGGTGACCACGATTGGCTACGGCGACGCGGTGCCCCGCACCTGGATGGGCAAACTCGTCGCCTCGTGCTTCAGCGTCTTCGCCATCAGCTTCTTCGCGCTGCCTGCCGTGAGCTGAACTGTGGCGAGCTGAGCGTGTGTGTGGCAAGCTGTGAGTGTGTGTGTGGCAAGCTGTGCGTGTGTGTGTGTGTGTGTGTGTGTGTGTGTGTGTGTGTGTGTGTGTGTGTGTGACGAATAAATTTCCATTCCCCTCACGATTCATTGGGTATCAGATGCAAGTACTTCCGTTTCTAGTCATCTATACCTCTCCTATGAGCACGAAAGTACTAAACGACCGTCGCCAAATATCCCTTCTTTCTGATGGTCACTTTGGATCCATCCCACGCTAATTGCAACCTCACAATTGTAAAAATCACTCCACAATACAGCCCAAATTAATGCTTTCCTGTATTTTCAGGGCATTCTGGGCTCGGGATTTGCACTGAAGGTGCAGCAGAAGCAGCGCCAGAAACATTTCAACCGGCAAATTCCGGCGGCGGCGCTGCTGATCCAGTGCCTGTGGCGATGCTACGCTGCAGACTCGCACTTCAACTCCTCCGCCACCTGGAAAATTCACATGAAGGACCCCAGCAGCGGCGGCAACTCCCAGAGCACTCCTCTCAGCAAGGTGCTGAGCTTAGTCGGTTTGTTGTCTGATGTTCACAGCCTGGGGTTTTGTATAGGAACTTCTGTTCTTGGCAAGGTGTTGTGCTTAGTCGGTTTGTTGTCTGATGTTCACAGCCTGGGGTTTTGTATAGGAACTTCTGTTCTTGGCAAGGTGTTGTGCTTAGTCGGTTTGTTGTCTGATGTTCACAGCCTGGGGTTTTGTATAAGAACTTCTGTTCTTGGCAAGGTGTTGTGCTTAGTCGGCTTGCTGTCTGATGTTAGGATACAATTTATATTAGGCATATGAAAACCGAAGCTACGCAGCAAGGCAACGGGCTCTGCAGCAGAGCGCGATCGTGAGGGGATGAGGGGTGCACCACATCAGCAGATGGGAGGAGTACGTAGAGGGTAGCGACTGGACTGAAAAGCTAGTGCGCCAAATTGAATACATAATAAGACGAGTGCAACGTGAATACATAACACGGAAAGGAAGGGGTTAAAAACTTAATTGCCCACGGGTTAAGAAATCAAGGAGTTATGGGTTTATTTTGAGAAATATGCGTAGCAATATTGCGAAGTAAGGGACACGTCAGTCTAGTGAGGTGACGCTCGAGGGATAGCCAATCACGAAGGGATACGTCACGTTCAGCTTGGCGCGGGTATAGCGCAATGCCGCACGGGACGCGTCCTTTGTGGGGGTGAGATATATAAGCTGAGGCTTGAAAGCAGCCGAGCTATTTCTGCGTGATCCTGACTAAGTGAAGATGTCGGCCTGCGTGTGCCAAGATGGGAGGCGGGTTGGAAAGCTGGCCTACGCGTCAGCTGAGACCGAGGGCAGTAGCTGCAGCCGGACAGTATCAGAGTCGTGAAGTGGTCAGCAGCCTGGTGCTCGCTGCTGACAGGAGTGCCCGGGGTACAGTGCTTACATGTCTCAACCGGTCAACGATCGAGGAGTATTCAGCTTCAGCAAGGGAAAAGGAACCAACAGTAAAGTAATGTCAACGAAGCGTTAACAAAATGCGAGTGCTGTATTGCAGCGTGAACTCCAGAGGATGGCCGTGGTGCCAGTTTAGATACGCAGCAGCACGCTGAACAGTGCAAATCCATTTGGCGCGCAGTGTGTAATATGAATTAGGCAGCACGTGGTGTTTAATAGCCGAGGGGTCTAACCCATGTTTGACGTAACCATGCATTCATGTGTGCACTAACTAGAAGATTCATTTCATGTGTCCGATTTTGTGAAGTGGGTTCTAACCTATGTTATACGTAACCGTTCATTCATGTGTGCATTAACTAGAATATTCATTTCGTGTGTCTAAATTTTTAAAGTGCCATGTCGCAAATCATTAGCATCTTGCCTGAGGGCTCTGGTGCGAATATGAGTGTTGCGATAACATAATTTCCCTGTGTCAGCTCCATGTGTTCACTCAAAATAAATGTGTTTAATCTTGAGGCCCATTATTCTCCATGACTAATTATGTGGGTAGCTGGCGAGCAGAAAGGCGTACATTTTATTCATTTTGCGGAGGTTGCAAGTCCTCCTACGTTACGTGCTTGATCAGCATTGTATCGTGACAGGATCAAGCACGTAACGTAGGAGGACTTGCAACCTCCGCAAAATAAATAAAATGTACACCTTTCTGCTCGCCAGCTACCCACATAATTAGTCATGGAGAATAATGGGCCTCAAGATTAAACACATTTATTTTGAGTGAACACATGGAGCTGACACAGGGAAATTATGTTATCGCAACACTCATATTCGCACCAGAGCCCTCAGGCAAGATGCTAATGATTTGCGACATGGCACTTTAAAAATTTAGACACATGAAATGAATATTCTAGTTAATGCACACATGAATGAACGGTTACGTATAACATAGGTTAGAACCCACTTCACAAAATCGGACACATGAAATGAATCTTCTAGTTAGTGCACACATGAATGCATGGTTACGTCAAACATGGGTTAGACCCCTCGGCTATTAAACACCACGTGCTGCCTAATTCATATTACACACTGCGCGCCAAATGGATTTGCACTGTTCAGCGTGCTGCTGCGTATCTAAACTGGCACCACGGCCATCCTCTGGAGTTCACGCTGCAATACAGCACTCGCATTTTGTTAACGCTTCGTTGACATTACTTTACTGTTGGTTCCTTTTGCCTTACTGCAGCTGAATACTCCTCGATCGTTGACCGGTTGAGACATGTAAGCACTGTACCCCGGGCACTCCTGTCAGCAGCGAGCACCAGGCTGCTGACCACTTCACGACTCTGATACTGCCCGGCTGCAGCTACTGCCCTCGGTCTCAGCTGACGCGTAGGCCAGCTTTCCAACCCGCCTGTGCAAATAATAAGCGGGGTTGAGTCATCTATTCACCGAGACATAAACGTTATATCCCCTCCGAGAATTGACATGAAGCTTCAACTGACAATGTGGCTATTCCCGACATGATTAATTGACTTTCTCCCCTTTTTACTAGAACAAATCATAAGCGCTTTGTTACATTAAACATCGAGCCTGCACTTTAATAATAAAACACGAATATTCTAATTCCCCATTCTATGCCGTCTCAAAAAAAGAACCCTATGAAAAATGATCATTTTACCGTCATACAAAAAGTCAAACTCAAGGCATCCTGTTTGAGATAATAAATCCCACACGCCCCGGATTGAAAAATTAAACATTTGCATAGATCCAAAGACTGATCCTAGCACAGAACAAAGAATATAATCTCACCTCCCTTCTTGGCACACGCAGGCCTACATCTTCACTTAGTCAGGATCACGCAGAAATAGACCGGCTGCTTTCAAGCCTCAGCTTATATATCTCACCCCCACAAAGGACGCGTCCCGTGCGGCATTGCGCTATACCCGCGCCAAGCTGAACGTGACGTATCCCTTCGTGATTGGCTATCCCTCGAGCGTCACCTCACTAGACTGACGTGTCCCTTACTTCGCAATATTGCTACGCATATTTCTCAAAATAAACCTATAACTCCTTGATTTCTTAACCCGTGGGCAATTAAGTTTTTAACCCCTTCCTTTCCGTGCTATGTATTCACGTTGCACTCGTCTTATTATGTATTCAATTTGGCGCACTAGCTTTTCAGTCCAGTCGCTACCCTCTACGTACTCCTCCCATCTGCTGATGTGGTGCACCCCTCATCCCCTCACGATCGCGCTCTGCTGCAGAGCCCGTTGCCTTGCTGCGTAGCTTCGGTTTTCATATGCCTAATATAAATTGTATCCTAACACTGATGTTCACAGCCTGGGGTTTTATTTAGGAACTTCTGTTCTTGGCAAGGTGTTGTGCTTAGTCGGTTTGTTGTCTGATGTTCACAGCCTTGGGTTTTGTATAGGAACTTCTGTTCTTGCCATGGTGCTGTGCTTAGTCGGCTTGCTGTCTGATGTTCACAGCCTGGGGTTTTGTATAGGAACTTCTGTTCTTGCCATGGTGCTGTGCTTAGTCGGCTTGCTGTCTGATGTTCACAGCCTGGGGTTTTATATAGGAACTTCTGTTCTTGGCAAGGTGCTGTGCTTAGTCGGTTTGTTGTCTGATGTTCACAGCCTGGGGTTTTGTATAGGAACTTCTGTTCTTAGCAAGGTGCTGTGCTTAGTCGGTTTGTTGTCTGATGTTCACAGCCTGGGGTTTTGTATAGGAACTTCTGTTCTTAGCAAGGTGCTGTGCTTCGAGTTGGTTTGTGTTGTAATGTTCACAGCCTAAAGCTACCTGCAGTTCTTGGCGAGGTGGCAAATAAAACTTGACCGAATACAACAAGAGCTATTTTTATAACCAAATTTTATCTTCAGGTGCACGAATTTTTGTACGTCTAAATCGTTCATGTAATTTATGCATTCATTTATCATGCATACAGCGTTTATATGTATAAACATAATTATATGTAATCATAATTATATACATAATTTTCATCGTAGTAAAGCTCTTGCTATACATAGCAAGAGCTTTATTACGATGAAAATGTATACGAAAATTAAATAAAATAAATTTAATATTTTACAAAGACATAAGTCGTACATTTTAAAAAATTGAACAACATCATGAGGAGAAGCTTTATTCCCTAAAAAATTTTTGGTACAATAAAATAAAATAAATTCAATGTTTTGTTAACATTGACTTAGTGTAATTTCAAAACCTTAAAAACATCCTGTTGCGTAAAAATCACAAAATTTTTTACATAAGTACTCAGAACCATTTAATAAATCTGCTCACAAAATTATACTTATTACATTGCATATGATATTACCCACGGGCAGATTAAATTTTAAATAAAATCTGATTTCATTTTCTCGAGTATATTTTCTTATTGCAGACAAGTCAAGATTAAACAAAATCAAGGTATAAATCCTTCATACCAATGCCTCATTAGTTTGACAAACTTCGTCATTTGTATGATTAGTTCATATCCCGTGTCCGGAGCTTGTATGCTGTGTACTGGTGTTACGTGTACACAACACACACACACGTGCACACACAGCCCACCAATATACAGGAAAACAAAAAGTTCAGTTTAACATAAAGTTCATGGACTGCCCGCAGTGTTTTATCATAGAATTGATTCTGTACAGGCAATATGGCTCTCTCATTAACTTCTAAAAAAATATCAAAGTGACGCAGCACATAATGTCAATTCCTCCAAGAAACTTCTATTTAATCGTGTTCTCCAAGTACTTATACGTGTCTGAACCCTTTCAATTTCCTTTTATATTCGTATCACATTTCAATTTGCGCCGTCTCAATCTTTTATAAATCTCCCTCGGTACCTTCAGTTCATCTGTATAATTCCTGTTAATTAGTCACTAATTCCTCAATTAGCCACTTTCCTTAAGTATGGGCGGTAATTTACCTAAATATTTCTGTTTTCTTTACACATTTACTCGTTCGCTAAATACTTCTAATTCTCGAGCTAATTCTGCGAGTCCCCAAGTTAATTTTGTAAGCTCCCAACCTTATTCTGCTAACTCCCAAGTTAATTTTGCTAGCTCCCAAGCTTATTCTGCTAACTCCCAAGGCAATTTTGCTAGCTTTCAAGCATATTCTTCTAACTCTCAAGGCTATTTTGAAAGCTCCAAAGCTAATTTAACTAGTTTCCTAGCTAGTATTTCTCGCTCCTAAGCATATTTTGAGAGCTCCCAAGCTAATTTTGCTCGTTCCTAAGCTAACTTTGCTAGTTCCTATGCTATTTTTGATGGTTCCAATGCTATTTTTGCTATTTCTCAAATTATTTTTTCTGATTTACAAACGAATATTACCAGCTATCACAGTTCTCATACATTCCGTAGCCGTTGCACCCTTCTAAATTTGTTCCCAATCGTTATCCATTCTTTTCACCTTTTTCAAAATAGACACAAATTGTTGTTTATTTTTCCTTATAATCCGTGAACCCGTGAATCAATTCCCGTTTATAATTTATATGTGCTTGTTTGTAAACCTCGCAAATTCATTTAAATTAGCATTCTTTATAATTATTATTCTGTTTTTGATTGAAAACACTTCTCTTTTAGCGAAGGTTGTACATTTACAAAGACTCTTCTTGCTCAAGCGAAATTCGCTTTGCTCTCAGTCGTTTTTGTATATTTTTTGAAACACCACACCACAAGAAGGAACTCGGAAAAACCATGGAGAATTTTTCTTAATAATTATTTACAAAACTAGTGAAGGTGCGTTTTTCCTTAAAAAAATTTACAGTTTCAATAGAGCTAGAAAGCTACCGCACCCTTGCTTTCAAACTGCTGCACTGCAACTGCAGCAGTTAACAGGTGCTCGTGTATGGTTGATAAACAAAAATGAGTACTTCTTGAAAAAACAAACGTCCATTTTATTTTCGAATCATCATTTATTTACACGCTATTTCGTACTTATCATGAATATCCTTTTTTCTGAAAAAAAATGAGTTGAGACTTGGCATTTAGTCATTGAGTTCCTTTTCATTTTTAAGCAAAACCACTTTACAGTATCACTTCTACAATATGTGTTACAATTTTACGAGCAAAATAAAATCAAATATTCTCACATTCAAGAAAAGAGTGCACTAATTCTCGCCAAAAAAATAACCACAATTGTTTACTCATCTAATTATTGTCGTGAATAGCTCAAAAGATAATCTCTCTATGCGTCATTGAAATTACCATTAACATTTAATTCATTCTTCATTACAACTCCTGTAATAACTTTAACCATTATTTTCCCCCAATTTCCCACAGGATACTTCTTTAGCAGCTCCGCTGTCGAAGGTGACCAACTTTACTAACTTCTTTTGCTGAACTTGAGTCGCTTTTTCATGCATCACTTGCTCCATGAACACATTGTTATCATGCATCACTTGTTCCATGAACACGTTGTTATCATGCATCATTTGCTCCATGAACACGTTGTTATCATGCATCACTTGCTCCATGAACACATTGTTATCATGCATCACTTGCTCCATGAACACATTGTTATCATGCATCACTTGCTCCATGAACACATTGTTATCATGCATCACTTGCTCCATGAACACATTGTTATCAGGCATCACTTGCTCCATGAACACATTGTTATCAGGCATCACTTGCTCCATGAACACGTTATCATGCATCACTTGCTCCATGAACACGTTATCATGCATCACTTGCTCCATGAACACGTTATCATGCATCACTTGCTCCATGAACACGTTATCATGCATCACTTGCTCCATGAACACGGTATCATGCATCACTTGCTCCATGAACACGTTATCATGCATCACTTGCTCCTTGAACACATTGTTATCATGCATCACTTGCTCCATGAACACGTTATCATGCATCACTTGCTCCATGAACACGTTATCATGATTCACTTGCTCCATGAACACGTTGTTTTCATGCATCACTTGCTCCATGAACACGTTTTCATGCATCACTTGCTCCATGAACACGTTGTTTTCATGCATCACTTGCTCCATGAACACGTTTTCAAGCATCACTTGCTCCATGAACACATTGTTATCAAGCATCACTTGCTCCATGAATACATTATTATCAAGCATCACTTGCTCCATGAATAGATTATTATCATGCATCACTTGCTCCATGAACACATTGTTATCATGCATCACTTGCTCCATGAACACATTGTTATCATGCATCACTTGCTCCATGAACACATTGTTATCATGCATCACTTGCTTCATGAACACATTGTTATCATACATCACTTGCTCCATGAACACATTGTTATCATGCATCACTTGCTCCATGAACACGTTATCATGCATCACTTGCTCCATGAACACATTGTTATAATTCATCACTTGCTCCATGAACACGTTGCTTTCATGCATCACTTGCTCCATGAACATATTGATATCATGCATCACTTGCTCCATGAACATATTGTTATCAAGCATCACTTGCTCCATGAATACATTATTATCATGCATCACTTGCTCCATGAACACATTGTTATCATGCATCACTTGCTCCATGAACACATTGTTATCATGCATCACTTGCTCCATGAACACATTGTTATCATGCATCACTTGCGCCATGAACACATTGTTATCATACATCACTTGCTCCATGAACACATTGTTATCATGCATCACTTGCTCCATGAACACATTGTTATCATGCATCACTTGCTCCATGAACCCGTTATCATGCATCACTTGCTCCATGAACACATTGTTATCATGCATCACTTGCTCCATGAACACATTGTTATAATTCATCACTTGCTCCATGAACACGTTGCTTTCATGCATCACTTGCTCCATGAACATATTGATATCATGCATCACTTGCTCCATGAACATATTGTTATCAAGCATCACTTGCTCCATGAATACATTATTATCATGCATCACTTGCTCCATGAACACATTGTTATCATGCATCACTTGCTCCATGAACACATTGTTATCATGCATCACTTGCTCCATGAACACATTGTTATCATGCATCACTTGCGCCATGAACACATTGTTATCATACATCACTTGCTCCATGAACACATTGTTATCATGCATCACTTGCTGCATGAACACATTGTTATCATGCATCACTTGCTCCATGAACCCGTTATCATGCATCACTTGCTCCATGAACACATTGTTATCATGCATCACTTGCTCCATGAACATATTGATATCATGCATCACTTGCTCCATGAACATATTGTTATCAAGCATCACTTGCTCCATGAATACATTATTATCATGCATCACTTGCTCCATGAACACATTGTTATCATGCATCACTTGCTCCATGAACATATTGATATCATGCATCACTTGCTCCATGAACATATTGTTATCAAGCATCACTTGCTCCATGAATACATTATTATCATGCATCACTTGCTCCATGAACACATTGTTATCATGCATCACTTGCTCCATGAACATATTGTTATCAAGCATCACTTGCTCCATGAATACATTATTATCATGCATCACTTGCTCCATGAACACATTGTTATCATGCATCACTTGCTCCATGAACACATTGTTATCATGCATCACTTGCTGCATGAACACATTGTTATCATGCATCACTTGCTCCATGAACCCGTTATCATGCATCACTTGCTCCATGAACACATTGTTATCATGCATCACTTGCTCCATGAACACATTGTTATCATACATCACTTGCTCCATGAACATGTTACCAAAAATATCTTAAGCTTAGTAGTGACCCAGAAATTAGATTTTTTTATTGCATTCACCTCTTCATAAACAAAATTTCTCTTACTAAAGCTCAAAGGATGAGTTTTTTATTGAAAATTCCCAGCCTATATTTTGTTCAGAGTATTAGTTTTCACCCTAAAAATGCTTCAAATACTTCTGGGGTACATGAAAAAATTATGTTCAAAAAGTAATCTGAATAAAATAAATATTTTTCAGGATTGAATAAATACTTTGTTTTTATTCAAATCCATTCATTAACATAAGAATTGTCAAATATTATTTTAGGTTTCATGTTTATATCACCCTGTATATGTAATGATGTTCAGACCTTAGAATTTTTTGAGTAGATAAAAGAAATTTTTTTAACTTACATTTGCAGCAGTAGGGTAGTCAAGCAAAAACTCCATTTCCTTTGCGAAAGGGGGTTTTACAAAATAAAGAGGAGGCTCCATTAAGTATAGACTCTAGAAAGGGGGTTTTACAAAATAAAGAGGAGGCTCCATTAAGTATAGACTCTAGAAAGGGGGTTTTACAAAATAAAGAGGAGGCTCCATTAAGTATAGACTCTAGAAAGGGGGTTTTACAAAATAAAGAGGAGGCTCCATTAAGTATAGACTCTAGAAAAACAGGAATTTATGTGCAAGGTGTGTTCCCACGTAAATACCCCGAGGTTTAACTTCACTTTAATCAACCGACTATAGAAAAATCATGATAAAAAAATTTGAAAAAACTTGAGTCAGTCAACCGTTGATGAGTAGATCAACCCAAATAATCGAAATCTCTTGATTGAATTTTCTAACATAGATGTTTCTCATTTCTTTGCGTCTTATAGATTTAAGTTTATCGTTCTTTTCGCGCATATTATTTCTCAAAATCACAGTGACTTACAAAGTTATTGGTAAAACTCGCAATTGATTCTGAAATGAACACCAAGCCGCATCGGATTGCAAAAAAAATGCTGAAAATTGCAATGATTTACAAAATTATTACTTTAAATCGCAGCGTATTACAAAATTATTGTTTAAAATCACAATAAAAAGATAAATTATTACTCAAAGTCGCAATGAATTGCGAAATTGCTAAAAGTCGTAATGAATAGCAAAGTTATTAATGAAAGTCGCAGTAAGGTTACAAGTGAATACTGCTTAGATGGTGACTGAAAATTTAAATAATAGTTACTCTCAAATAGGAAGGAAAATTAACTCACTCAAAACAACCATCATTCAAATGGAAATCTATAACATTTTCTAGCATCAACAGTGCGCTTGTGAAGAATCAACTTGTATACCGTCGAAACTAGTTCTACCGAAAAAATATAAAATTGAAATAGCAAGTAACTTCATTGAATGCCAAAAAAAATCGTCCTTTTTTGCTAACAAAGCACGCACAAATGTATTTTCAAATGTTCTGCTAAATAAATATATAAATCGGTCGCTTCTCGTAAAACTTACGTCAGAAATTTCCCTGAACACTAACTGCTAGACGCAGCATGCCTTTATTTTCTGATTTCATATGCCGCTTCACTTACTTTCTTGGTACGCCCACGCAGCGTAGCTGTTCATCTTCACGCAATTTGCACCAATTTCAAGTATTTCCAACATTTCGGCTTTACTTCTGCCCAAGTTCTACTGGAGTATGACTAGCAATTTTGAGCATACTTCGCTTAAAACGGGTCTCAAACGCGCCCTCGGGCATGCCTGATCTTGCATCTTAGGCCCATTTCACATCGAGCTAGCAAAGCAGCACCTATCAAGCTCGCGTGAGCTATCTAGCAGACGGTCTGCGAAACTGGAAGGTAGGAATAGCATTTACACCTCGCATGCTGGATGCTGGATAAAACGTGCCAGTTCAGTGCGAAGGCAACGGCTCGTAATAGTGCTATTCCTTCCTACCAGTCTCGCAGACCTTCTGCTCATAGCTCATGCGAGCTTGCTAGATGCTGCTTTGCTAGCTCGGTGTGAAATGGGCCATAGCTGCACTCTCCTTTATCACGTTCCCCTTGCTTCCTCCGCATGTCCCCCTAAAGAGTTACGAACAAACTATTCCCAGAGGAGTGAAAGGCTATCAGGTCAATTTTTAAGAAACGGGAAAAACAGAAGCTTCTGTGAGGTCATTCGAAATGGTAACATACATATTGGATTCTACTCCGTCTTGTATTTCCAATAGGACGATAGTTAGGGAATCTCACGTGTGCGATGACAAGGAGAACCAAAGTTAAAAAGTGCATTATTATCATTTTTCACAGCAAAACTTTCGCACTAATACTCCGAAACGTTTGCTATGTAAAATAAGAAAACTGTTCATTTTAACTTTATATCTCCTCATCATAGTACTCCGTCTTGTCTACAAAACGTGAATTACCCCACACAAGCACGCTTATGGCAAAAGACTCCAAACTTGACGCGACCCTTGGCATGAAAATGTTAAGAGAGAGGGAAGAGGTTTGGCTTCTAGTTTAGACAGCTGCTTTGCAAACACTGAATTTCAAGCTCGATTTTTTGAGGGGCTTGTTTACGTTAGAGTTCTACACGTACGCTCTCGACCGCTTGAGACCATGTTACATAGCGCCGCCATTTCCACCTTCATTATTTATAGTTCATGCTTTACATCTAAACTAGCACTTTTATTACAATTGCTGCCTGTAAATTTTATACTTGTCTGCAGGCTACATTTCAATGTTTGTTTCGTATTTTTCTACTTTCCAGCGTTTTTTCGCACGATAAACGTGAATTTTCATAAAACGCTTTTTGTCTGATCTACCACTTGGAGGACCCGCTGCGAGTAATCGCGCTTTTGTGATACGTTGCATCACCGTCAAAACTAGTCATCTCAGAGCCGTGGAACATGCACACACCTTCAACCATCTGAATAAAAAATACGCACGTAAAACTCCAAGTGCACAAACCAAACTAGAAATAATCATGCATTGTACAGCCATCAAAATGTAGTCATCTCAGAATCGTGAAACATTCATATGCCTTCAGCCATATGAATAAGAAATAGGCCCACAAAACTTCAGATACACATGACAAGAAAGTATTCACAAACAATGATAGATAAAGATGGAATCTAAAACTTTTCGCACCGAATGAGGGCCACATTTTCTAGCCACTGATGTCAGTGCAACGGTAGAGCTGGCAGTTTAGGTTTTCCTGTCAACTTCTTGGCTACACCACATGCTGATCCTAATACCCAAGCTTAAACTTTTTCAATTGAAATTACAGTAAGGAACCACTGATTATACCGAGAACCCCAACTGGACTTGGAGCGTAGCTAAGCCTTCGTAGAAGAACTTACGCTGGTAACTGCACTGTCAGGAAGACTCAATAATTATTATTGTTCAACAACCACGCCCTAGAGCGTTGCTGTACTGCTGTACTCACGAAAAGAGATGAATACTCGCGAGTACTCACAAAATTTTAGACTAGAAATGATCGTCCCCTAGGACTCCTAGAACCTCGAACTAGAAGTAAATACTCACGAGGACTTCCAATACCCTGGTCTAGAGATAGCGACTCTCGACAACTCCCAAAACAGACTGGAGACAAGGACTGCCAAAGCATTGGCAGGAGCCGTATTCATTTCGATGAGTACCACACCCGGGCTACGAAACGCTATCCTCAAATAAGCCAGGTCTATTTAATAAGCCAGGCATAGAACCACACCATAGCTACGAAACGCTATCTTCAAGTCCCCAAACTGCACAGTAAAACAAGCTTAGAATCCGCATAGAATTCTAAAGTGAACTTTTGTCGCAGATGGCGAAGCGCGCCAGCGTGTTGCGGCGACGGAAGTCTCGAAGCCGCATGGACGTGTCTCAAGATCAGCCTCAGGGGCAACAAAATTCACCTCAGCCTCAGCAACTCAACTCCCAACCCACCCCTGCCACGCCCCAGCAGAACCCCACAACCCCTCAACCTCAGGACTTGCCAGCAACGGACACAGTCTTTTACATGGAGGAACCTCGGTCAGGTAGTTCTCATATCTCACGACTGTTTTTGTGACTGCTATCAAACGCAAAAATGAATACCCGTTGCTCGCTTTCAGTAGTCAAAATTTTCCATTGAAATTTATT
This sequence comes from Morinoia aosen, assembly GCA_030386875.1. NCBI lineage: Eukaryota > Metazoa > Arthropoda > Malacostraca > Amphipoda > Talitridae > Morinoia > Morinoia aosen. The sequence continues at coordinate 21,373,534 of CM059556.1, forward strand.
TTTCGTCGTGTGTTTGAAACATGTTTGCATTTTCTACGATAATTTGTTGAACCGCTTGTTCATCAAGTGCTGAAATTAAAAACTGAATGAACGCTCCGACTATAGAAGCAGTTTACCATAAAATATTCTCAATGTGAATTTATGCGCAAATGTAATAACCAACTAAGAGATACATTCAATGTAAATTATTACGTGTACAAGCCATCCCCGTACGCTTTACTGAATCATGCCAAAATTAAAAATCCGACAGCAGCTTCAGAAATATTATTCAAAATTATTAAGTGATGTCGTTTTGTGGAGCCATTCTCCACCTACTCTTTTTAGTTATTACCGTAATGTGAAACATTCCATTCTATTATTCCTACCGTTATATTTTCACAATAGCGTGTCACATGAACAAATTTCTTTCCCTTGATATAAATTGAATTTGAATTTAAACTTGAATTAAAACGAGCGCCCTACATTGAGCTCGGATTTCCATTGAATGAAAATCCACTGCCTATAATTAGTGCAATTTAATGTGGTGTTCAAAAATCGCTTACTATTTGTTGCAGGAATAAAAGAAGTCTCGTTACCGCTAGAATCCCATTAAATGTGATGCTGTGTGTCGTCTTTAGAACTAAAGATTTCGTATGCACTGGAGAGGCGAGCGTGTAAACTTCTGCATGAGTGTTGGACGTTATCCTCATAAATTTCATTCCGTTAGAATACGTTTTCGTAAAATTATCATTCAGAACCAACAAAATTTCGAAAAATATTTAACGCCTTTAATTTAAAAACAAGAATGGAGTAGGTAACTGTTGCAACATCGCTCACGTTTCGCTTGCGTCCTGTACTGCCACAAGTATTTTTTTGTATCATATGTGTGTTGGTAGTCACATCGTACTCTGTTGGTATCATAACTTGTTGGTATCATACTTCGTTAGTATCTTGCTTTGTTAATTTCGTGCTTTGATAGTTTTGGATTTGCAGATTGTTGTAGCAAATGCAATGTGACATATTTTCTTTGGCCTTTGTGTATTGAACTTCACCATAAAGCTTGAGTTAACTGTGAGTCACCCTTTTCTATCTACTGACTTCGTTTTCCGTACGTTAATTTGCTATCCACTTAAAGGCTCGGGCACGAAATTCATAAGCTAGCCAATCCCGAACTTGAAAACCTTTGACCTTACGCACATCCAGGACCTCCGTCATCAAGATGGCCAACCCTGAAACAAATACGAAGTTTTTGGTCGTGGAAATCGAATGACTCCTTGGATCGATCTAACGAAGCCCTCGAAAGGCGTTCCGACATTCTTCCCGCCGCCGTCAACCAACAACCAGCACGGGGAGAAAACTGCGAACCTTCGTTTCAAAACCGAGCAGTGCAGAGATCCCAGTCCGATCGTCGATCTCAAAGACCACTAAATCCGTCAACTCTGTCCGAAAATTCAGAAGCAAATGCACCGAACTCCAGAAGACCGAAGAGCAAATCTCTGCAATTCGCTTCATCCCCTGTGAAGTATTCGACCAGCTCTCATGTCGCGTCTCAGGCCAGAGCTTCATCGACCCCTGGACCTACTACTTCTGCTCCTCACAGACGCAAACCAACATTTCGTCAGAGAGCTCAGTCAATCATTCAATCATTACAAAGCGATGCCATGGCAGGTTTGTTTGGAGTAAATTCCGACCAGCACCTTAGTTCGCCTCACTAGAATTAAATTTCTCGAGTCACTGAAACTGAAGAGAGACTTGAGCATGGCACTTCCATCACGCTTTGTATTCACTTCTCAAATGCAAGTGAAAGCATCGTACATGCAAGCATGCAATGAGAACATTATTTTAAGAATTGGGAATGCATAGGTATCTAAAATCCAACAATGAAATGGAGTAAGGACCATCCCTTTGTGAAAACCTATCGGCGTTTTATTGTATAAATAAATGACTGACGTTTAACACTTTTTTTCCTTCGCACTGGCGTAAACGACTTCGCGCGTGAATTAAGCATTCCAATCTTAAAAAAAAATTGAGTACTCTCTCACTTCTATCAACCGATCTATTTACGAAAGACTATTCCCTCCTCCCATGAGAGGTAGCTAACCAAGCGAGAACCAGAATCAAATAAAACAAAAATCTACAATCGCTTTCTATCTCACACCAACGTATTTCGATCATCTCTTCCTAAGCAAGGCCCAACTGCAAGACGTTGGTTCACCCATGCAACTTCATAAGCGCCGATTAACTTACCCGCACTCACACATTCTACTCAACGCAGCTAAGTCACTCCAGCGGGCCGAGAACCCCTGACACTTCAAATCTGGAGTGCGTCAACATTAGACACTCACCATCGCTCTCAACTCACATCTTTCTAATGCACATCTTCTAGTTTCTTCTAACGTCATGCCTTTCAATCACGAGACACCATTCATCCCGAAGTCCTTCGGCCTCAAACATTCCTTCCACTTACATATGACTTCATAGAATCCTTCAACCACTGTTCATCTTTTAATCTTTCCGTATGACTGAACCACTTACACTCACCGCAGTCCACTCTTCTCTCCAACTCTCCTAATTCCATTCATACTTCTCGGGTTCTCATTCCTTCGTGAATCCCACTACGTCACTCCAGCCCCACTCGTCAGACACTTCATCTCGAGCTCGTTCAACCAACTCCTATCATCCTCTTTCTAGCCTCGTCTCTGATCCATGTAACACTACCGGCACGATACACTTTCAATCAACCCCGTTTTATCATTCATACCCAGGCACACATCCTTTATACCTGTCTTTACACCTACCCAAACCAAACATTTGCCCTACAGGGCGTATGGCAAAAGGGGAACATGAAGTGTTCTATAAACACTCCCGCTTCCCAACCTAACTTTACTTTCACCCACATCAGTCTTGCCGACTCCTTCTACCACAACACAGCAACCTCTCACTCAATATTAAAATATCTCCCTCTTTTTCGCTTTTCCACTCATTATTCACGACTGTCTTTCATTCACCGAACCAAACGAAATTCACCTCGCCCTGTTCATTTTCGTAGCACTCAGTGTCCACATCCAGCGTACGTCACTGAAAGGAACTTCCTATCTAGATTCTCTCTTTTTTCTTCACACACACTACGACCCATTCAAAGCTCCAATTTTGGGGCGTTTTCAAAGCTCCAGTTCTGATAATTCGTTTTAATATACAATATTAAATTTAATGGGCGAGAAATCGATGTACGATGCACAATGACTGGAAGCCTCAATCTTCTAGAGCTCTAACCTTATGGAATACTATGATACTGGTTGGTGGTGTTAAGTTGAAGATATTCTAAAGCTTGAAAGTTAGCGATCATTGTGATTTACGGTAAGAGAAACTTTTCGACTGATTCTTAGAGCTTTCATCGAGTCATACTCAGTTCTATTTGTATGGTGGATCACCTAAAAATTAATACCCTCTTGTGCTGCTATTAAAAACTTTCTCCGTGCTTATAACATGAACTTAATACCCAATTATCTATTTTTACATTAGCTAATAGTAACTCACTGAACTCAGTGACTTTCATAGCTTTAAATACTGTAAATTTCATTTTTCGCATATCACAACTACCTTAGAGAGATATTTCCTACACTCTTCTGCACCCACCAGCCCTGTGATGTTTAAACACTGTCTTTCTTTTTGCTGCTCTACATATAAATCACGTCTGTTCACGAGAGTGGACGATGCACATTTAGAAACCCAGTACTGAGCTGCTATATTAGTACGCTACTGTGGTCATTAGCACGTTTTTGGCACTATTAGCCCTAGCAACGAGCGTTTAGGAGGTATGAAATAGATCTTACCAAATGCCAGTGTTTAGAGCTACATAAAAACTTCAGCAAGTAAACTAATGCTTCACAACCTCTCCCTCATGCCTGTCGTGGTATGAATGTATCGAGCAAATGATCAATCAACCTGAAAAAAAAAGATATTTTTTCACAGATATTCTTTTAAACATCGATTAGTTTTCGTAAAATGTTTTGCAATAACATCTACACTAGGTTTCGAGCCAATTTTATGAAGTAACCGATCTTTCAATTCAAATTGACGAAGTAACTCATCTTTCAAGTCCAATTTACGAAATATCTCATCTTTCAAGTCAAATTGACGAAGTAACTCATCTTTCAAGTCAAATTTACGAAATATCTCATCTTTCAAGTCAAATTGACGAAGTAACTCATCTTTCAAGTCAAATTTACGAAATATCTCATCTTTCAAGTCAAATTTCCGAATTAACTCATCTTTCAAGTCAAATTTACGAATTAACTCATCTTTCAAGTCAAATCTACGAAGTATCTCATCTTTCAAGTCAAATTTACGAAGTAACTCATCTTTCAAGTCAAATTTACGAAGTAACTCATCTTTCAAGTCAAATTTACGAAGTAACTCATCTTTCAAGTCAAATTTACGAAGTAACTCATCTTTCAAGTCAAATTTACGAAGTAACTCATCTTTCAAGTCAAATTCCGCTTTCAACTTCCACCCGACTAAGTTAGTTATTATTATAGATGCAAGCAAGAAGCACGTGCATGTGAGAATGCAAAAATTTCCAGAAATTTCGATGCTCTTTACGGGCTATGAAGCCATGTAAAGAATAAAACAGCCAAAACAATTATTGTTTCACCTCAGCATAATATAATTTACCATGATATTAGTGCTCAAAAATTTTTTTAGAAATACACAAAATAAAATATAAATACTTCTAGCAACAACTTGAAAATTGTTATAAGAATAACCATTATAACCACTCAATGCCAGTTCACTTTTTGAAAAATCAAAGTTCAGAATCAGTCATCGCCACGTCATATTTTTCGAATATTTCGCGCGCCAATCTTTAAAAAACTTTTACTTCGTTATATATGGGAAGTTATTTTAATTTTTCGATATCCATGGAAAATTTAAGTGAATTATACCAATTGATAGCATGAACACAAAAACAAAAACTGAGAGAATATATACAGTAAATAATTATGGAGTTTATAACGTAATTTTAACAAAACTCGGTCCGTCGTTAAGTCCAAGCATGTACCTTATATTTCATCATATCTAAGGTACCTCTGGCATCACACGCCCACCGTCCCATCAGCGACTGTGCTGTAGGAGCCAATTAACTCATTTCCCGCCATTAATTAGGAAGAATTTTCTTATGTGATCTTTTTCGGTCTCATAAATTTGCGTATCGTAAAAATCCTGCGATTCGTGCCAATTAATTCAACAAATTTTGTCTTCACGAAAAATTCTGCGACATGGCAATTAATTCAACAAATTTTTATCTTCACAATATGCTATTTTGAACCGCATAAAACTTCTTTTAACTGCGCTAAACAATTGCACTGTTCAACAATAAATTATGTCTGCATGATATAATTCTTCACAAACTGCGCTTGACGGTTTCACCATTCTACAAGGAATTGTTTGCTTCGGAATTTCTTTCTATTCATTAATGAACTACGTGCTTATTAGCTTTTGTTAGTGAGATGTCATGTGAAAATTCCAAATTTTGATATTAAATCTCGCATGATTACAAAGTACCCAACTGAAACAGGGCAACATCTCCTTGTAACACAATTACATCTCGCATGATTACAGAGCACCCAACTGAAACAGGGTAACATCTCCTTGAAACACAATTACATCTCGCATGATTACAGAGCACCCAACTGAAACAGGGTAACATCTCCTTGTATTACAAATACATCTCGCATGATTACAGAGCACCCAACTGAAACAGGGTAACATCTCCTTGTGTTACGAATACATCTCGCATGATTACAGAGCACCCAACTGAAACCGGGTAACATCTCCTTGTATTACAAATACATCTCGCATGATTACAGAGCACCCAACTGAAACAGGGTAACATCTCCTTGTGTTACGAATACATCTCGCATGATTACAGAGCACCCAACTGAAACAGGGTAACATCTCCTGGTATTAAAAATACATCTCGCATGATTACAGAGCACCCAACTGAAACAGGGTAACATCTCCTGGTATTAAAAATACATCTCGCATGATTACAGAGCACCCAACTGAAACCGGGTAACATCTCCTTGTATTACAAATACATCTCGCATGATTACAGAGCACCCAACTGAAACAGGGTAACATCTCCTTGTGTTACGAATACATCTCGCATGATTACAGAGCACCCAACTGAAACAGGGTAACATCTCCTGGTATTAAAAATACATCTCGCATGATTACAGAGCACCCAACTGAAACAGGGTAACATCTCCTTGTAACACAATTACATCTCGCATGATTACAGAGCACCCAACTGAAACAAGGTAACATCTCCTTGTATTATAATCATACATACAGTATAAAAACTCTAACAATGGTTGTCTTAAGCAAGCAATTAAAATTTCAACGAAGCATTTTAAGCCCAATCAAATTTTCCATGTCACAACAGAAGAAATGAACATTCCTGATGCCAACAATACCATGATATAACCGCTAAAAATTAGGACACCAGCACAGCTGTTAGCGCAAGCCATTCCATTTCTCGTCGTGAAGTTCTTATTTTCATTGAAATCACTAAAAAACGTTCCGATTACCGATTAACATCCTATAAAAATTTGTGAATACTTATGTCTAGATTACTTCAAAACAATGCTCGCGACAAAAAAAAACAGTATTATAAAGCATGTTTTAGAGAGGTGTAATTCATGAAAAGCACTATATCAGTCCTGAGAGGCTGATGGAAATCATTTAAGGTCGCATATTAACTCGCGCAGAGAATTTTAAGGTTCTAACTTTATAGAAGTCAACCCAGCTGCCACCTTCCTCTGAAATTCCCCCCAACCCCCTTCCCCCCCCCCCCCCCCCCCTAGTGATGAAATAAATTTATTAAAGTCCTTAATTATCATGACATGGTCATTGAATGAGAATTCGAGAATTCAGGAATTATAACACTATCTTTTTATATAGTACCAATATTAGATTACTACTCAAATGTTCAATTCATCGCTTAGGATGTGCAATGAACGCAGTTCAGAACTGTTTCAGTTGGGAGGGAAGCTTACAATTCCCATTACCTGAATTTTTTTTCAAGAAATAAGCTAATTCAACACAATTTCTTAGGAGATGTTTATGAGTAAAAAGCAAGTATCCCGAAAGATTTTGTACACTAAAAGGTAAACATCTTGACGTATCTAGTGGACCAAAAACTTTTTTCCAACAGAATTTCTCTTTTCAACTCTTAAGATTTCATTAGGGGTTTCCATGTGTGAGTGAAATTAGCAAATGTTTATATAGAGGCGTACACCACGTAATCAATCTTATACTAGTGTCATAAGCTTCGGAAGCATCAAAATTCCTTTATTAATGTATTACTTGACCACTTTTTTTATTATTAATGGAATAGATTCCCGCACATGCAACCACTCCAGAAACCCTCGTACTTACCACCATGGCAGAAAGCCCCTGCATGTACCACATTCCAGACACTCCAGCGCTCCTCCATTCCAGAAACTTCCGCTTCTGCTTCAGTCTAGAAACCTCTACACATGCCCCATTCCAAACACTTTCTCCTATAAAACCCCCTGCATATACCCCATTCCATAAACCTTTCACATGCCCCACTGCAGACACCCCAACACAAACCCCACTCCAGATACCTCTACATGCGCCCCCCTTCCAGACACCCCCAACCGGAGCCGCCGGGAGGGAGGCGACGCTCCGCCGTCGTCAGGCGGGCTGCTTTCCAGGACATCGACGCTGCACAGCCAGGCTTCCAGCGTGACGGAGGTCGCGTCCGACGACATCGACATGGACCTGGAGGAGCCGCGCGGCCTCACCACGTGCGTTGTTGCGTCTGATCCACGTCATGCTGACCTCGTGTGCTCGTGCGCCTATGGGATGTAGTTTGTATGAATGGTCGCTTGTGGAATGGTCGCATGTGTGATGTACCTTGTATGAATGGTCGCTTATGTGATGTACCTTGTAAGGATGGTCGCTTATGTGATGTACCTTGTATGGATGGTCACTTGAGTGATGTACCTTGTATGAATCGTCGATTGTGTGATGTACGTACCTTGTATGAGTTCCTTGGGAACAGTCGCTTATGTGAATCCTTCCTTGAGCAGAATAACTTTTAGATACAGGTCCCAAAAAATTAGTACAAGTCTCACAATATCAGATGGATTTTAAAAAATAAAACAAAACATTTGCGAAAAAATCCAGTTTTATTCTGAGTATGATAATTTTCATATGCTACCGCCATGAGCGCAAACAAAAATCGGCACGAGAACGCAGGCTGTTCATTAGGACGCTGGTGAGACTTAGTTCAATTCAATCGATTTCTACCTAGATAGATGCAATCAGTTGGTGTAGATTTGTAGGCTTTCACGGTGAATTCTTCCCTTTATGAATCCCCATAGGAAAACACCATTGCCAGGTATCCATCAAGGTAGAAATCCAGCGAATCGGGCCAGGTCTCACCAGCGTCCTAATGAACAGCCTGCGCAATCCTTCCGTTTTTTTGCTTGCGCTCATGGCGGCAGCACATGAAAATATCGAATTTAAAAATTAACCTAAATGAAAATAGGATATAACAGAATTCCATGAATATATATTTTTAATCTTTCCGATGTTGTGGGATTCACTAAAGACTCTTTACAGACTCGTATTTAAAAATCAACCAGTATGAACCGTTGCTTGTGCGAGCAATCATCCCTGCAAACAGATGTTTTTAACCCCGTCAGTCTCAACACTAGGTGCTTCGGGTTACTATCCCCAGTTTTAAGTTCCTACTCTCTCATTTAACGTTAGCATTCATACTAGTTCTCAGACTGCAAAAAAGGCTGAAACACTCACTGTACTTGAAGTTCCTACATAAATGCTCGACAAATTCGTTAAAATTTAAGCACTTGACAACCACGGGTTGTGTGCATCTTATTTAATTACACTCGATACAATCACTTGACAACCGCAGGTTGTGTACGACTCTCCTAATTACAGTCGATACAATCACTTGACAACGGCAGATTGTGTGCAGCTCATTCAACTACAGTCGGTATGGTCACTTGACAACCGCAGGTTGTGTGCAGCTCACCTAACTACAGCCGGTATAATCACTTGACAACCGCAGGTTGTGTGCAGCTCACCTATCTACAGCCGGTATAATCACTTGACAACCGCAGGTTGTGTGCAGCTCACCTAACTATAGTCGGTATAATCACTTGACAACCGCAGGTTGTGTGCAGCTCACCTATCTACAGCCGGTATAATCACTTGACAACCGCAGGTTGTGTGCAGCTCACCTATCTACAGCCGGTATAATCACTTGACAACCGCAGGTTGTGTGCAGCTCACCTATCTACAGCCGGTATAATCACTTGACAACCGCAGGTTGTGTGCAGCTCACCTAACTACAGCCGGTATAATCACTTGACAACCGCAGGTTGTGTGCAGCTCACCTAACTACAGCCGGTATAATCACTTGACAACCGCAGGTTGTGTGCAGCTCACCTATCTACAGCCGGTATAATCACTTGACAACCGCAGGTTGTGTGCAGCTCACCTAACTATAGTCGGTATAATCAGTTGACAACCGTAGGCTATGTGCAGCCCACCTAACTACAGTCGGTATAATCAGTTGACAACCGTAGGTTGTGTGCAGCTCACCTAACTGCAGTCCGTATAATCACTTGACAACCGTAGGTTGTGTGCAGCTCACCTAACTACAGTCGGTATAATCAGTTGACAACCGCAGGTTGTGTGCAGCTCACCTAACTACAGTCGGTATAATCAGTTGACAACCGTAGGTTTGACAACCGTAGGTTGTGTGCAGCTCACCTAACTACAGTCGGTATAATCAGTTGACAACCGTAGGTTATGTGCAGCTCACCTAACTGCAGTCGGTATAATCACTTGACAACCGTAGGTTGTGTGCAACTCACCAAACTACAGTCGGTGTAATCAGTTGACAACCGCAGATTGTGTGCAGCTCACCTAACTACAGTCGGTATAATCAGTTGACAACCGTAGGTTGTGTGCAGCTCACCTAACTACAGTCGGTATGGTCACTTGACAACCGTAGGTTGTGTGCAGCTCACCTAACTACAGTCGGTATAATCAGTTGACAACCGTAGGTTGTGTGCAGCTCACTCAACAACAGTCGGTATGGTCACTTGACAATAGCAGGTTGTGTGCAGCTCACCTAACTACACTCGATACAATCACTTGACCACCGTAGGTTGACAGATGCGCACCGCAACGCGATCAGAGCGATACGGAAGATCAAATACTTCGTGAGTCGCCGCAAGTTCCAGCAGGCTCGGAAGCCTTACGACGTGCGCGACGTGATCGAGCAGTACAGCCAGGGCCACGTCAACATGATGGTCAGAATCAAGGTGAGCTGGGCAGAAGTTGGGCACCAAGTTTAGCAGTGGATAGGTGTGATTCTTGTCGTGACCCTCTCGTTTCCGGCATTATTCGTCGTTATTTCTTTCCTTTACTTTCATTTCTTTTGATGACCGTCGTGACTTAAGGCCACATTATTCTATTTTGTCAATAAGATCAATTGAGACTTTTCAACGTCTCCAACATAATTAGTAATTTACGTTATTTAATAAACAATTAATATGGTAGCGGGTTAACCTTTTCTCTATGACAGAAACGATAATTCTTTTCTTATTAAAGGGGAAATTCACGAGGCATTGACATCACTATTTATTCCCTAATCTTGACACAGAAATAATCAAAATGGATCTAACGCACCTAGTCACATTTGATAAAACATCGGATGTACGCTGAATGTTCCTATGAATTACCTATTGCACAGAGGCAAGAAATGAGGATGCATTAGAGCGGATAAGTGTTATAGGACAATATGAATGGGACTTATCTTATAATTCCAGGAAAGTGGCTGATATGCGTTCCGTGACAACCAATAATTTATAGTTTACGTTACTGGATGATGTATGCGAATTCACTTGAATATAAATTGTTCAATAAAGACAAAGCCCTGGCCAGCCCCAAGCTGGGGACCGGCCTCGGCACGACGTGTTTTCAGGTCTTAACTCAGCGGTTGCCACGGTCCGACTGACTCTTTTCAAACGTAATGCTCTTGGCGATGCGAACATTTGAGATGCTAACTAGTAATAACGGCATCACAAGATTGGTATATGAATGGAAGATATTTCCCCGATTAATTTAAATACGCTGCTACTTACTCTCGTTGACATATTTATACTAACAATCCCCGCAAATATTATTAATAAGAAGTAAACATTACATAAGAGAAATCATTGGAGTTCCTGGCATCTTCTGTTGGGCTGTCGTTGTCCTCGAAGTCCAAGCGGAGATTCTTCCCGAAGGTATAGACGATTTGAAAGAATAGGCGATTTGAAGTGCTCCCACGTTGATACTCAGACTTAATATTGTTTGGTCTTTTAGGCCGTTATCGAAGCTGCCTAGGCTTCTCTCAAACAAAATGCGAATGATGAAATTTATATAGTATCATTTTATAATTTTTACAAAAATCATTGAAGCACAGTTTAAATGAATAGTATAATAAATTGAATGGCACGATATTAAATTTATATTAAGTAATTAAATGGCTTTAGATAAAATAATCGAATTATCGAATTCTAACTATATAATTCAAACGGTTTGACATATTAAAGTTATGATCAATGGACATATACTAATGGTTGATACATGAATTAAATTTTAATTAGCTACCAAGGCAAGGTTCACACGTACATAGGAAATAATAAATGCAAAGAAATACATCTATAATATAAAGTTACATGAAATACATGATAAAATTTCGGTTAAAATCATCCTAACGTACACTCTGAATGAAACGGGTTTAGTTTATTATGGAGATAGAAGTTATCGAATCTGTCAAGAGGTTAAAAGGTTTCTGTTAATTTTTTTTTTCGTAGGCTCGAGCTTTAATTACTTCGGAGGAATGGGTAAGGGAAATTTAACTCTTATTACAAAGAATAAAAGATCCCCCACCGCTAGCCGCCATTTGTCGTGACCCTCTCGTTTCCGGCATTATTCGTCGTTATTTCTTTCCTTTACTTTCATTTCTTTTGATGACCGTCGTGACTTAAGGCCACATTATTCTATTTTGTCAATAAGATCAATTGAGACTTTTCAACGTCTCCAACATAATTAGTAATTTACGTTATTTAATAAACAATTAATATGGTAGCGGGTTAACCTTTTCTCTATGACAGAAACGATAATTCTTTTCTTATTAAAAGGGAAATTCACGAGGCATTGACATCACTATTTATTCCCTAATCTTGACACAGAAATAATCAAAATGGATCTAACGCACATAGTCACATTTGATAAAACATCGGATGTACGCTGAATGTTCCTATGAATTACCTATTGCACAGAGGCAAGAAATGAGGATGCATTAGAGCGGATAAGTGTTATAGGACAATATGAATGGGACTTATCTTATAATTCCAGGAAAGTGGCTGATATGCGTTCCGTGACAACCAATAATTTATAGTTTACGTTACTGGATGATGTATGCGAATTCACTTGAATATAAATTGTTCAATAAAGACAAAGCCCTGGCCAGCCCCAAGCTGGGGACCGGCCTCGGCACGACGTGTTTTCAGGTCTTAACTCAGCGGTTGCCACGGTCCGACTGACTCTTTTCAAACGTAATGCTCTTGGCGATGCGAACATTTGAGATGCTAACTAGTAATAACGGCATCACAAGATTGGTATATGAATGGAAGATATTTCCCCGATTAATTTAAATACGCTGCTACTTACTCTCGTTGACATATTTATACTAACAATCCCCGCAAATATTATTAATAAGAAGTAAACATTACATAAGAGAAATCATTGGAGTTCCTGGCATCTTCTGTTGGGCTGTCGTTGTCCTCGAAGTCCAAGCGGAGATTCTTCCCGAAGGTATAGACGATTTGAAAGAATAGGCGATTTGAAGTGCTCCCACGTTGATACTCAGACTTAATATTGTTTGGTCTTTTAGAACCATTTAGGAATACGTTATTTGGCCAGATAACGATTCTAGATTCTTAGCGATGTTCCTTACACAGTCATGCGGAGAAGCATGACATTCTCGACGGTTATGTCGTATGTTATGTTTTGTGTTCCATTGTCCAGTGGCTGGACAACGTTGTCCGCTTGCCGTGGTCATTAGCCCGAGCGTCGTTGTCCAGTGGCTGGTGTAGCACTTGTGCCCGTTGTTTAGGGCTTATGACCGTTGTCTGGTTCATGTCACCGTTGTCTAGTGGTTGTAAGCGAATGATTTTCTAATGGGCACATTTCGTGCATCCTTTTATCGCAAAAAGAATGCAACTGGTGAGTGTGATGTATTATATAATAACAGAGATTGGATACCGAGGTATGAGGTTGTGCTTGCACGTCATTTCTAAACCTGTTGGGTACTTCCAGACATTAAATTAATTAGAAAATTTTTCGAGTTTAGCTTAGCTAGCCCTATATAATAGGGTTAGCACCCTATAAAATATAGGGTGTGACACCCTATATAATAGGAATTAATTTAGTAATGTACAGGGTAAGGCAGTCAACAATCTTGCACTTTTAGGCTTCCGTAGCCTACTCAATAATGCAGGATTGACAACCGCGTCGGAGCTTTACTCTTTCCTCTCTTGGAACATCTTTGTTCTGGTTAAAGGAGGCTAAAACATTCTTATATAATAACAACAATAACGACAACCGCGCCCTGAATGTGTTATGTGTTATTGCTAACCAGGAACTTCAACGTCGCCTGGACCAGACCCTTGGCAAGCCTGGTAGCTACTTGGCAGGCATAGACAAGTCCGGCAACGTCAAGCCCATGACGATCGGCGCTCGCCTCTACAGAGTGGAGCAGCAGGTGAGGGCACCAAGTCTTCTAATCTATGTAATTACTCTTATAATCTCGCTGGTTAGCTTACCGATACTTACTTTGCTGTCGGTCTGAATTTCAGCAAGAGAGTCATTTATCTTATGCTTATTTTAAAAACATCTTATCCTTGATTTATTTTTCAGCTTCAGTCGCTGGACAAGAAGCTCGACCAGATCGTGATATCGTGCAACTCATTGGTCGACCCCCAGAGATCATTTCAAAAGTCTTTGCCTGACCCAAACTCAAGCATAAGAGAATCTCCGAACCACTTCGGCGGGTCGTTTCCAAGTAAAACTGGTCGTTCCAAATTGACCGTAGATTGCCACGGGCTGCGAGAAAATGAGCAATTATCAAGAAGTTGGCGGGAGCTTCAACCTTCACCATACCCAGAATCTTCAAGAAGTGCAATACCCCCGTTTGCCGGGGCTGCGGAAAGTCAAGACGATGCTTCCCAACTGAAGCCCGCTACATCCGAAAACGTTTACTTTAAGCCAAGGAGAGCTTCCAACCCAATGCAACTCACCCCAGCTATTTCCCCCGAGCGGCTGCAGTTGAAAGTCGAAACTAAACCTGAAAGTTTGAAAGGGAAACCCACCACTTCTTCGACATCGTCTTCTCAGAATGCCGAGGCCTGCAATCCAAGCCTCGAGTCAAGCTCGGGATCCCCTTTCCAATTTACAGACACTGCTAGGAGTCCCAGTACAAGAGAAGACTCCCAGTCGATCTCCCCGTTTTCCCCAGTAGGGGTGTCACCCCCTTCAGAGCTGATAGCCCCCCTAGCAGAACCGGAGGTTCGAAGTGACGATGACTCCACGTAGCTGTTGAAACTCTCGGCTCAGTTTTCGCGCTGCCAGTTTTGAAAGCAGTGATAGACTGCGCCTGTTTTTTCCCTTAGAAAGTGAACTTCAATGAAGGTTTTCGACGTGCAAAGAATTGTTTTTTGTCTGAGGTAAGATAATATGCCTTACGTTGATTTTGGCGATGGCCGGGCGTACATAGGTTAAGAAAGTTGTTCTTGAGATTCAGATATTGTGTATACTATATTGCATGCTTCTTTTCAAGTTAAACACGTTATCACACCTTTTATCGATTCTCAATCGAAGAATATCACCCTAGTATTTAATCTGTTACTCTTTTGAAAGTTTTTCATGTATCTATGTACATATGCCATCAAAATACGCACTTTATTGAACTCCATTCTTTTCTCACTGATGTTTGATCTCATGCACTCAACCTATTTTTATCGTCAGTTCTATTTAAGTAGGTGGAGGAACACTTAGCGTTTGTGTTCTTTCATTATGCTAGGCATAAGGACAAGTTTTTAAGCAACACCAATGGAAAGCCTTACAACGACCTTTAGAAACTCTCCTATTCCGAGAAATCTGCAGCCTGTTATAGCATCATTGAAGCATACGCGTGAGATGGCTTTTTCCAATACAGTGAATTGAGAGTGATGCCATGTTTCTAAAACGATTTCTGAATCGCAAAGCCAAACTTCGATGTGCGGCTTTAAAAGCTCTGGTCCAGGCTGCAAAATAACATGCAAGAGTTCATTTGAGTTTAGGGACGATGGTAGTTATTGAGCGAGTATTTAAACGCGTGTTATCTACCAAAACAAACTGAGCCTCAGAAACTGAATGCACCACCAACGCCGTAAATTCTTTTACCTCACACATACCGGTTATAATGATTAATCACTAAACACTTTACCGATAAAGTTTAGTTTGCTGCAAAAATTAAGTTTTGTAAGAGATCTTTCCCACGAATTGTATCATGATAGTGTGCTAATTGAGAAAGGTAGTAAAGTTTACTCAAGTTCCTGTTGGCAACTAAGATGACGCAAATACAAGCTGAACTTTGTCGTGATGCTGGTGCTGCTTTTGCAATTTTGCTCTGCATTGTAATTGATGCACGAACGCTTATATTGGTTCCCGAGCCTTCCAGAAAATAAATCCTCACCATAAGTAGTAAAATATATAAAGCCAATAACAGCCGTGCTGTAGATTCAAGTAAAAAAACTTAAATATGGTAGTTGTTGCAATCGCTTTTCGCGTATTAGATTTTAAAAGAATTTCAAGGGAATTCTACATGGGATTTTTTTTAAGATTGACTGAATTTAGTTGTGAGTTTCACTTCTTAAGTGATTGAAAAATTTAAAATTAATGAAAGTTTATATTTTGGAAAAGATTCATAGAGTTGTTTCTTGCATGCAATTTTATTTTCAACACACACTTCAAGAGTAGATGAAGTAGTGGAAAATAGATAGGTTTTCAATCGCTTAACTAATCAAACATGCTATGGGATTAATTCTTCCTCTTCAGGCAAATAAATCTTATCCCGAAATAACTGAAGTGATGATGAGAAAGGGAGTGTATGTATTTCTGAGATTTTTGAAACATGTCAGCAATTGGTGTCTCGACTTTTAATAATCAAGTTTTTGCACTCATCAACCAGCTTTCTGATAAATTATTCCCTAACTCCTAAGAACCTGAGCTGTTGAAGTTCCTTAAATCTACTCGACTCATCGGGAAAATATTGCTAAAATCTGGTAGATTAACCGCACATTTGGAATCGTAAATTTAACGGGTCAAATTCAGAGTTTCCAGATTTGCCTTCTCATAGCTAAAATTCTCATGCAAAGGTTTGTTCCAAACAAATTTTATTCAATAAATAATTTGATCAAATGTTGATGACGTCCTGAAAATTTTACAGTTTTCCTACAGCAACGCGAGCTGACGAAACGAAAATACAGAAAAAAGGAAAAACTAAATCTACGTTGTATACAAATTGAAAAAACCTAGCTTCAAATTAGCTCTGTCACGGGCATCTTCACGCCTGACGTATGTAGAGTTTATAAATCCTGTGGCAAGTTGAAGAATGGTTTATCGTCAATTGTAGCCCCAGATCAGCTTTACTTGCTGCAATCGTGCGGAGTTTTCACTTGGATCAAAAGTTTCTGATGCAGAATAAAGGCTGTTTTTATGAAATAAGAGGCCTTGCGAAAGTGTAGAATTCCCTAGGTACTAGAAGTAGGTATCCCATGTAGAGGAGAAAAGTTGAGCTTTCAATAGCTTGATTATTTTATGCGAAAGTAGATGACTTTTTGGAATAGCGAGACTGATAAAGACGTAGACCTCGTAGTCAACTAGATATTTTCAAACGGTGCAATTTGTTACAATAGAGCAGAAGGGGAGGGAGAAATTTTCTACTTAATGCGTATGATTCCCTTTATAGCGTAGACTTTCGTATAGGAATAAATTTTATGGCAAAGGTTTACTCCTAAAAAAAATGTCTTTATACGGGGGACGTAGAAACCATTAGCCTTCGTGAAGTAGATTTATGAAACCTATTTTCATGGCGATGTGTATTTTCAGGTAATTTCTACACTTGAATTTTCAGTCTCCACGTATCGCGCCAGCTGCTATTTGTCACATTAGTAGAATGTTAAACTATTCAAACGATGAGTAGAGTTCGCCTTCTTCAGAGGCGAGTACTGAGGCTTAAAAAGAATCAAGTTCTTAAAAGTCTCAACAAGTTACAATTAAAAAATAATAATTGGGTAAAAAGGGAAAAACAGGATTGCATTTAAGTTTCTAAAATATTTCCACTAATTTTACGATTATAAAGATTTAATTTTTTAAATTTTACGTTGGTTCAGGGTAGGGCAAGAAGTAAAGGTTTTGATAAATTTAACCGTGAATTGACCGCTGCCTTAGAGAACCTCAATACTCGTGGTACCGAAAAGTTAGAAAATGTACGCGACAGTAAGTTGCGTCACAAAGCAAAAATTTGGCTATAAAGCATTTATATTCTTGCTTACGTAATATTACCAAGGGAAACTACTATGTGAGGCATATTTCATGCATAATGTCCGCACACTGCCGTGCTCCGAGCTCTCTCCTTTTTGTACATACGTACACTAAGTGACTGCACCAAGGCAAAACTTAATCTTGTCAAGATCCCTACTCCGTTGAATCTATTGAAACACCTACCTCTCTTATACCTATTTAAAGAATTACCATGAAGCCTGCTTAAAAGCCTACCTCACAAAGACCTGCTAAAGAACATACCTCTCCGAAACCTACTTATAATCATACCTCCTAAGACCTATTTAAAAACCTAGTTCCCTGAAACCTATTTAAAGACCGAGCTCGCTAAGATCTAATGGAAGACCTACTTTGTTGAGATCCACTTAAAAACCTACCTCAAAGATAATTACTTAATGATCTTACTCCCTGAGACCTATTTTAAGACCTATCTCACTGAGACCTATTCAAAGACCTGCCTTACTGACACCAATTTAACACGTTCACTGCGTATCCGCGGTTGTTAACGGTTGGATTGGTTAATTTGATAACAGCAGATTAGGGAAATCGACTTTACTGCTCGAATACACTTCTATACTTCCAAAAAAATATAAAAATGCAATTGTACGAGATGTTTCACCTAGTGTGATGAGAATTATTTTTTTAGAAAGGTGGCAAAACAGCTGAAATTATCATTCATTCATTCATTCATACCGGTACGAGAATGAGCAACTTACCTATTGGTACTCATATGGCCCAATACGCAGGGAACGTGTGAAAGACCTATCCCACTGAGACCTATTTAAAGACCAACCCCGCTGAGACTTATTTAAGACCTCCCCAACAGAGACCTGTTTGAAGACTTTCTCCACCGAGACATTCAAGAACCTTCCCCCTAAGATATTTCCCCTTTTTGAAAGACCTGCCTGGCGAGACCTTTTTAAAGACTTTTCCCACTGTGACCTATATAAAGACATTCTTCTCAGAAGGGCCATCACTTGCAAGACAAACCCGGTCAAGCCCCTAACCGACCTAGTTGAACACTACTTTGAAATACCTATTCAGCGGTGACGTTAGTAGATAATTATCTGAAGTAGAAACCTTTGAAGTGAAATTTCTGTTGTTATTTGGGTGAGTTGAAGAAAATTTTACTCAAGGAATACCAAAATTAAGGAAAGAAAATTTATGAAAGAAGTTCTATGCTCATTAGCACACGTTAGAGTACCCGGGAAAATTTTTCAGAAATTCGTTTTAACCGTAAATTAAATTTCCAATTCTAAAATCACAATATTTACCAACATCAGGGGCTCCTGAACTACATATCCCCATAACCACCCAATTTTTGAGGTCTTGAACGAAATATTGCAGTAATTTCTCTTATATTACCATAAATTAAACCCTGTATATGTGAATTTTTCATGGAAACTTTCAGAAAATAAGAAGCAGTTTCCTAACATCCTTCAGAGAAGACTGTGGTCAATATCGGGTTAACTTTGGCCCCATTCCCACTTGGATCGCTTCACTATTGGCGCATAAAATTTAACTTTAGAAGTCGCACTTCGTTTATTATACAGGCATAAAACTGACGTTTGAAATAACCTACGGAGGAGTAAAAGCAATTGAACTTTGAACTTTTACATCTTTCCTTGATGGTATGGACTTTTGTTTAGAAATAAATACATCTGTAGAGGTTCACTCCTGAAAGAAATGTCAAGGAAGGAGACGGAAAATATTCTTATATGGATTATCAAACATTTTGCATAATTAAGTATTTATAAATATTAAAATACAACGTTACTATTTACATAAAGCCTTGGTCAAGCTAGATCGGTCGTTAAATCGTATAAAGACTTTGAGAAATATTTCAATCTGTGAGATTCTTCTTATTTATAGAATTTTCATGTTTGTCGAGTTCTATGTTTTAAATTAATAAATAATATTTTTATCTTGTTGCTAATTAATGCTACGATTAATTTTAAGCATAAGTAGAGTTTGTTAGAAAAAGTATTTGTTGATACACGACAGGAGCGATAAAAAATCCTCCCAGTCGTACGTAATTAAATTAGAAATGCAAATGCCCATTCTTCTGATGCATTTAAATAGACATTAATTACTCTTCATCTGGAAGCATCATATGTAGTGACCGATATTTGATATAGTTCTTCAGTTCCACTCTTAATTTGCAAACAGAGCAGCTCTAATTCCTTTGAGCACAATTTCTAATTTTATCCTCAATTTTTCGAGCTAACCTTGATAAGTTGGTCAAATTTAACGTGATTCAAGTTAGTGATTCTGAATTACATTAAAATCAACTTTTGTTTAAGCAAAATCCTCGCTCGATTGTTATCAGTTTTCGAAATCAACTCAGTATTCTACCCGCAGTTCGGATTGTCCATGAAGCACTTTTATTTTTCGTAACGAGCGTCTCGACGTAAATTACAAAAGGTGAATAGAGAAAACGATTTCGAACGTTCAATCCCCCTCTTCTTTGGCAACAACACAGATTTGGAAACATATTCCTAAAGTTTCGTTCTCAACCATCACTATTTAGCTTGAAATAAACCAAACGAACATTTTGATGTGTGTAGAGCGACTTTTTGAACTTCGTTCTTGAGGTGGTACGCACTTCCATTTTTGTGGCACCAAAAATATTTCAGACTTGAGGTTAACGGAATTTTCATGTGAACATCAAGTCAAGTCATATGTAGTCATCAGTTAGTGTTATTAGTGAAGCGATAGACGAGTTAAGTTTTAATCATTACCCCACATTTAATCTTGAATATGTATTCATTAAGTTATCGCTAGTCTAGTTTAGCAGATACTGCGTTGGTGCACCTACATTATGTAAGATATGAAGTCCAATTCATAAACTTAGAGCTAGTCAACGAGTTCCTATACTTATTGGTGTTCAGAAATATATTTTCTACCTCGAAAATGCAGTGTGCGGATCACTATAATAGTGAAGGAATTTTGTGTGCCCTTGGCCACAAATTGTGTACATTATTTCAAGGGTAAAATAACAAAGCACCAAATTCAAACGCACTTTCGTAGAACCCTATTCAATAGCTGAACAAACCCTTCACACGCTACAAATAAACTCTCACGCTTGTAGGTCTTTAAAAAGAGGTGCGTGAATTAAACTTGCTTCAGCAGACACAGCAGCTTCAGTTCAGTAAATGTATAGCAGAACTAATAAAATATTGAACTAGAAACATTTCCACTTTATCTTTTTCTCTCACACGAAGTGCACAAACATATGCCCTAGATTATCCTTTCCCTCCGACTTTCCTTCTCGAAAAGGAAGCAGGCACGTAACACAACACTGTAAAATTAACAGATATGTTTAAAAATGTAACTATTCAAATAATTCTTATCCTCGCGTTCTATCGTACATGTGAACGTCTGCTTGCTCGTCTGAAGATATTCACTTCATTTTCACCTCCCTCGCCGCTTTCTTTTATTTCTCGTAGTATAGGGCATCCAGTACTGCTCCTGACAGCAACGTATCTAAGTCACTTCACTTATCCAACAAAGACATTAACGTCATCGAGTTTCGAAAGCGAAGCAAAATCGGGGAAAAAATTGATGTGTTACGGAGAGTCAACGTTTTCTTAATTAACTAATAATGGAATCTTCCTCGCCAAAAAAACTTGCTAATATTTTACGGAGAATCAACGTTTATTAAATTAACTAATAACTGGATCTTCCTCGCCAAATGAACTAGCTAATATTTTACGTAGAGTCACAGTTTTCTAAATTCGGTAATGAAGGGATCTTCCTCGATCTGAATTTGCTGACCTCGGAGTGCCTTCAACAGCACGGACGATCAATGAATGGTCTAGTTAATACAATAACATAGCTACGTAAACTTGTTCATTTCATTCAAGTTTGAGAAAATATAAGTTGAAACGAAAACCAACCAGATGATCCGATAGATAACACTTGGATGGATGATCAGAAAGATAAAAATTTGCTGAATGATCAGAAGTATAAAAAAGCGAGGTATGAATTGGCTTAGAGAGGTATGAATTGGCTGGAAGAGCTTAGCTCAAACTGGATGTAGATGTTGCGTCCATTTGTGAAACGTTTTCACTATTATTACAGGAGACGACTTTCTTTCATTTTACCATGAATTTTATACTAGCGTTAGGCTTCATCGTACGAACATCATTTCAAATCTTCGAGATGAGCCCATCGCAGTTGCTTATGCTGAAAAATCAGGAAAAAAATTTTTTTTAAGGATTGCCACATCTTAGAGAGAACCGTAAAAAACTAACTTGTGTAGAAGCTAAAATTTGTTTTTTCTAATATGCATTTATCAATGAAATTAATAAGGTGCCTTCACAAATTTCCTCCCTTCTGTAAATAAAATCGCCATGCAGTATCTGAATTCCCTCTAATTACTGAAAGAACCTACAATTATTGTTCTCGTTATCGCATGATCATTTCTTTCGCTCACTATGCCGTCTCTATCAGCATCACCTCCACCATTGTTCGACTGGCTCTGGTATCAGGTTGTCACCGACATCTCAGTGTGGGAGGAATTGTCGCCCAGCAGTTTTCTAAAGAAATAAAAAGAAATAAAATGTGTTGGAGTGTGAGCAGAAGTAGATTTTGAAGTCCGCTTGTACGGTAAATTGTTAATATTTGATTGCTGCGATGCCGATACAATTTTCTGTTATGGTGGTACCGTTTTACTTTAATAATACTCAGAAATTAAGCGAGATAAATACTCACTATGTCGCGATTGAATTGGGTTATAACTTATTGATGTTTCAATCATCAGGAACTTAGATACCCGACCTTCAGTCCAATTTCCTAAAAATAATAACAGGAACTGGGTAAATATTTTGAAACTTTGAATGTAGGAGAAGAATACTCAAAGAAATCTATTTAACTTAGCAAACTTCAGTGAATTCTCAAATTCATTCAGTTACAAAACTTCATAGGATTTACTATGTGCCTCTCCAGCATAGAAAGGCCAGAAAATTGCATTTAGTGGGTAATGAGGTTTTGCGATTGAATTTTATCACATTTTGCTGTGAATGCCACAATCGGAAAACTCAAGTGTGAACCCTTGCTGTAAGGAATATTTTTATATTTCTAGACGTCAAAATATTATTCGAAGTTCTTCACCTGATAAACTTCTGAGAAAATTGAGTATCGTTTTCTTTAAAAAGAGGTTAATGTGAATAGCATTAAATCAAACCATCAACATCTGACTGAAAATATGTACTCCAACAACCAAAAATTTTGCGTTCCAATGAAAATGTAAAACTAAAACTAAAGCTACACCCGATGCAGGGTAAAATGTTCAAAATCACACCACAAAATAATTTGAAAATCAAACATCGGCGTGCAATGTGTGCTAGTCGAGTCATGTAGACTGGCGGGGATTTAACATTTTATAACTTGACAGTGTTCCAGTGAAATTTATTTGTTAATTGTTCTTATATCTTTAAGCAAAGATTTATTATATATAAAGCTGACTGTATACATAGAACTTGAAAAAAATGCTGAGAATAAAAATAAGTTGAATAAATGAAATAAAAATAAAATTAAAATAAAAAACTTGAAAAATAAACAATATGTATTCCGAAAATATCAGAAAATTTAAATCATGTGAATGGATATTTGCTCGCAAATATAACTCAAATGAAACTGTTCTTATCGAAAAAACAGAATGATTTCTTCTTCATGAAAATTAACTGAAAAGAGTAGCATCATTCGGCATTAACGTAGGATATTTACTATTCTATCTATGTACGACGAATTCAACTTTTAATTCTTCTCCTCATATCACCAAAACTTGCGGTAAGATTTTGGTGCGATAAAATATTGAATTTTCCTCGCTGTTTGACCTTCATCCATCTAGCAATAAAATTCAGGCTCTAGCTTATAGTGCAATTCATTCATTTTTTAAGAATACTCTCAACACCGAAATTTCTGAATTTCTTTTTTTCTGACGTTTGTGAGATGTTTATTTACATATATCTATGAACACTGATGATTTCTAACGTATTTATAATTGTTGCTTAAAGTATTTAGTGGTACGAATTTGTGGCATATCAATGATAATTTCCACTATTTTTATATTCCGCAATCACAAATACCACCTTCCTGACAATTCACGATCAGTTTAAAAATTGAAAAATAATTGATCATTAATTATCGGGTCGAACAATTTTTCCAATAAGATTTCAGAAATTGCACTTTTGGGTAACTTAAGGGAACGAAAGCCGTGCATTAAAGCTCCATTGGAATTTATGAATTTACCGTTATTTTTTTCTGCTAACTCAACATGAGCTAAAAGGACCTACCACGAGACGCCTCCACCCCTCGCTAGTTTGCATTGACAAGAGCAGCACACCTCCACGCAAACATGTAAATGATGTTGCAATTTGCACGAGTAAAACAAACACAGCATTAACACACTAATACAATAATAAATGAATAATTGTAATTTTGTCCAGTTCTTCACGCGTTAAAAGACGATGAAAATTATTTATCATATTTACTAAAACAATCTCTACAAAATTCGATATCAATGTCTGTTTATAAAAAAACAACGTTTCGATGTACGCACATCATCTTCCGGCTTAAAAATACAAAGTAAATTTCACAGTCACAATACTAAGAAATGTGAATCAAATGCGAAAACAGAATCAGGCGATGAACAAAAAACTAACACAGGTCACATTGCAAGATGACTTGAGGTAAATAATTTGTACTATAGGAATACTGATCTCTTTATGTGTACTATAGAAATACTGACTAGCCAATATTGAGCAACAAGTACATGTTCACAGCACAGCATGTAGTTGTTCACAGCACAGCATACTCATGAGCACTACACATTTTTCATTTCATCAACTTTTCAACGTTTTGCATTTTTCAAACAAACAACATTAATAAATGAAGATCGAACGATGCTTCCACTTACGACGTATCTATTGAACTCACGGCGTTTTATTTATGCCAGGATTTTATCGTCCTTATACACTTCTGCGCGACAAGAATTTCGCTGTTGTACCAAGTCTTTTCGTGGCCTACTTATAGAGAGGTCTTTGCCTCACTACCCTCAATTTCTGAAGGTTTTCTCATATAAAACTTTAGCTCCTCACGATCAAGAAAAAGTTCACTCAACATGTATTTCATATCACCTCTTTTTGTCTGCTTGTATTTGCCCTCTGCACACACGTAGCTGGAGAGACCTATTTCCCTCTATATTCTTCTCTAATTAATGAGACATTTTAATGACCTAGGCCAAATACAAAGATTGAGACACAAACAAACTCGAACATCTCTGCTCCCACGCACAAAACCTGCGTACTCTTCCTATTCTCGGTGAAACAAAACCTCCTCACATGGCCCTCTTCGTAGTGATTCCCACAGTCGCTTACTAAAAAGACCCTGCATAATCATGTTTTCAAATTATTCGTCGCAGATCTAATCTAATATAAATTGATGTATTAACCTGTTTTAGTGATAATTAATGACAAAGGGATTTCACTTGTGTCATCCTGAGTTCAGCTGGCTGTTTTATACACCAAGTGGTTTCAATCTCTCGCAATTACACACGGTCGGGCAATTTTTTGCGAAAAAAAAATTTTTGGTTCATATGTTGCAGCATTAGAGGATTATTTTGTATGTTGTCATCAAATTAGGGAAATTTATGAACAAAAAGTATTCAACTTACTTTCTCAAATCTCAACTTAATTTTTGAAAAAGTGATTAGGATACTCCACAATATAATCTGAAAAACAAATTCCAAGGTTAGGCGTTGTCAGTTCGGTAAGGTAAGGCTATGTTCTTTTAGCTCTTATCCAGTACAAAAAACTACTAGCAGATTGATTTTACCCTCCCCTTCCTAAAGCCGGGTATTCATTTTCCTAAGTTTCCAAAACGTGCAAATTCGCAAAAATTCACGACAATCTTTATTCATGAAAGTTTCATTAAATTATTCATAGAAACATAAGCACTCTATCTCAATGCTATAATCAAACGTTTTCAATGTAAGGTCTTCCAAAATTCAATGAGCAAAACTATTTCGACTTCAAGCTCCTGATCTCCGCACAACTTCATCCTAGCGTCAAACTTAACTTTATACTCGAATTACCCTTCATTTATGTCTCTAATGATTAAGCTTGTAGGAATTAACATTGAAATTAGACTACGTAAATCATTGGTTCACGAATAATTCATTCTGAAATGGTCCACAGGGAAATTGGGTCACAGATATATTTGAATAGGCTCTCGAGAAAATTTATTCACTAGGAATTAGTTCTCGAGGAAATCAGAGCTCTGAGCTTAACTCAGCGAAATTAACCTCCAGATATCTGGGGGCTATACAGTCGAAAAACATGTATCAAAAATTTAAAAAATGCCAGGGCATTTTATACCTGTGATAGAAATCTTTGGTTAAATTATATTTATTGCATTTGAACATTACATGAAAAGTAATGAATTATCTGTCATTAAATAGTGCACGTGAGACGTCTACTATAAGTTTTAGTAAAACTTGTGATAGAAGTGAAACATCGAACAATGCATGGTAAAACGAGCTTGATTCACCTCAAACGCGTCCATTTGAAGTGGATCTCACACCTAACGAATTGTAAAAAGAAGTTAACATCTGAATAAAAAATTTGTATTATAAATTGAGAATAATTTAGAAAGAATTTTTAATTTTCAAAGGAATAAAGTTTATGTGTAAAAAATCGTACACTGGCTTAAATTTCTCTTGGAAAGCAATATCATCTACATAAAAAATTATCTGAACAAATTTGCACACGTGATGAACTTTCTGTAACTATCCTCATTTGAACGTTCATTAAATTTTTATTTCTTCTAACTTTTTCGATGTTTCTGTGTAAGTTCATGTGGTGCTTCTACTTTATTTTCTCTTTATTGCACCAGTATATTAAAAAATTGCAGAATCTGCAGAAACAACTTTTAGGTATTTATAATATAATTCTACCGTTCATCTATTCGTCAATGTTCGTCCACGACTTGTTATTTACATATGGAGACAAAATAAAATATTCTTCTCTAACGCCTTTGGAATTTACCTACGCCTCAAGAATGCTCATTCAAACTCAAATATGGAAACGAAATATCTCTGGATTCGGCATCAAATTTTAGTGACACTAAGATCATTATCAGCTCTGCGATTTAAACCCTATGAATACACCATGACCAGACATCCACGTACTAAGTGACTTCACTGCAGCATGTAAGTATTTGATAACGAGGCTTCTGTCTCTGCGTCTTATAGCCGCCAAAAAATGAAGAAATTTATGAACAAAGAAACTTGTGATAAAGATCGCAAAATTGAACACTAGAACGCAACGAGGTCTATGGCGCTAAATTCAAGCTCATAGCATAATAAAATCCATTTTAAAGAACGAACACAAAATAGCTATCGTTGCTTCCGAATTGTGATTCAATTCTTTATTATTTATTCTGGAGGTACAATGTATTCTTACGAGACGCGCTCTAGAATCCCAGTGCATCTCGATAAAATCTGGTTTCTCAATACGCTGACTCCAGTATTAACTCTAGCATCTGAGGTATCTTATCCAAAGGAAGAAAATACCGGCAAGCAAATATTTTATTCATGTACAAATATGCAAGTAAAAATTGGCATCAGAGGAAAATTTTCAGCGTGTTAAACTGCGTTCTTGCTCAACAGGGAAGAATGCTTAAATACGAATAAAAATTGAAGAATCCTTGTAAAAAGTTCGTAGCAGCTGTGTTATGAACAGGAAAAATTTGTTTACCACAAGCATTATCTTGCAAAAAAAATCACTGCTAACGTAGAAATAGTCGAGATCATGAAATATTATTCTTTCCTTGTTGTTCCGTATGAAATTATTTCATATTATTATGAAATTTATTCTGTATGTAAGATCTGCCGAACCCTAGTTATGTTGTAGAAAACACGGCACAGTAAAAATACGAGTACACTGTACACAATATACACGTTACACATGTTTATGTGCATCATACATTATTTATAATCCAGGACCGGCTGTCTATAACCAGATCACAAAACGCATGCTCAAATAATGATCAAATTGCAAGAGAAATGTGCAAAAATAAACAAAAATTAGAGTGTCAAAGTTTACTTTTATTCGTTCGAAATTTTGAACTCCCAATTGAGAAGCCAAGAACGCCGGTAAATTGAAAAAACTAATCCGACTTGATACCAGTCCACCACTCTTCTGAAGTCAACGCCCCATCAGAATTTAACAAACCATCCATTACACAATTGTTTTTATTGAGGTAAAATCCATTCTTCATTGGATTTGAAACTGCATCTTCTGGCCATCGGCTCTAACTTCTTTTTAATTGGTAGTAATTTTTAAGACAACTCCATTCCTTCTTTCATTTAGAGTTGTACTCCCACGGGAAGTTTCATTGTTCTCTTTTTTTAGTGGTGGGAAAGAGGAATATTGCAATTTGTATGAAAAATGAATACTATTTCTTGCAAAACTTGCAAATGTTAGAAAGATCTACACCTCGCTTATACAAATTGCTTCGACCGCTGATAAAAGCTCAAAGTTGTTATTTCCATGAATACACTAACATTATATCCATTGAAATGTGGATAACCACTAGAAAACCCCGCAACCCTTTCATACGTATCGCTTCAAACGCTGAAAAGCTCTATCGCTTCTTTCAAAAATCCCATTTAGAAAGATTCACGACTCATTTACACTATTCACTACAACCAACCGCCGAAAAAAAGGCTCAATTCCACTTTTGAAAAAGAGCACATCACTTGTTATACTCGTCAAGGACCTTCCCAAATTCAGCGTTGACGACATCGTAGAAGTTTTCGGCTTCGTTGCAAGGCAGAGCGTAGACTTCCCTCTCACAGTTGAGGGTGGACTGGTCAAACACGGTCTCATTGCCGCAGAAGAAGGAGAACTGAGCCGTCTCGATGATTTGACCAGCGTCGTCCTCCACAGGCAGGCACACGTGGAATACTTGGCAGTTGTTGTCGATGTCCGCGTAGTACCTGAGCCCATGTTTGTGTTCAAGCCGTGGTATACTCATTTTATGTCAGTCAGATATATGCTTGTAATTAATTTCCACCCTTACTGAATAAAATGAGATCTAAACATAGGTGGTTTTCTGATGTTACCAGCGGGATGTTAAGCTAATGTGGGTGCGATTTATTTTTCATAATTAGTAATGACTGCGGAAATTTGCGTTGGTAATACGTCATCAACCAATTTTTCCTAAATTTAAAACAAGACCTAAACATTTAAATGATACCCGTACCTGAGTTAAGGTAGTTTTCTGATTTTACCAGTGACTTATATTCCTGTGGTTTATTTCTCAAAATCAGGAATCCCCACGTAAATTTGTGTTGGTCACATGACATCAACCAATTCTTCCTAACTTCGACTCCGCCAAAATGGGCGCTTGCGTGAAGTTGCCGTAGTTTGTTAACGAAATTTTATCAATGATACGAAAGCAATTTAATGCAATGTAATTAATATATTGTTAAATTAGCTAGAATTAGATGCCAATTTTGCGTTCAAGCCGTGAGATGCTCTCTTTATATCAGTGAGATACTAGTGATCTATGTTCAACTTATGCCGTATAAAATGAGATCTAAACACATTGTCAATGCGTATAGCCCACGAGATAGATATTATTTATTTTGCAGAATGTAAAGTACAGTAGCTATATAACGTTTGTTTAAGACGCTTACTTCACATTATTGGGCTAATATTACAAGTTTACGAAATAAAATAAATAAATTATTAAATATAATTATATATAAATTAAATTAAATAATTAAATATAAATAAAAATTAAATCATTAACACATATTTTGAAGCACAAATATTCATGATGGAGCTCAAATTCATAATACAATATACTGTTTGAAAGTTTAAACGATTTCAGTTAACAAACTATGCCTCGGCAATGATGCAAATGCTTTGAACTAACCAATTTTTTTATTCAATATAAAGAGCATTAACAATGACGTATCTAAATAAAAAGTTGCTTAGCAAGAATTTGATAGTCAACATATGTAATATTACTGTAGACGGGACTTGACTGACGACTGATTGTTCGACTGCGACGTTCAAGAGTGTTACTAACGACGTAGTTGTACTGAAAACCGCCTCCCCTTGACAACAACACGTCTACGACACGATCTCAACTCAACGTCTGGGACAAGATTTCAATATTATTTACCCGAATCGCCGCCCCCACAGCCGAATTTTTCAAGATTATTTACCCGAATAGCCGCCCCCACAGCAGAAGTTTTCAAGATAATTTACCCGAATAGCCACCCCCACAGCAGAAGTTTTCAAGATTATTTACCCGTATCGCCGCCCCTCGCAACTGAACGTCTGCGTCAAGGCTCTGCCGCGGAAGACGTACTCGGACCCCGACGGCAGCTGGTAGGCCATCCTTGCCCAGCCAGAGGCCGCTAAGCAGCCCAATAAGAGGAACACCAAGCGAGACATTTTTACGGGGAATCTGGCGGAAAATGTACAGAAATATTACCTGCCTAAATGTTCAGTTGTCCCTATGATCCATGGGTAATTTTTATTGTAAAACTTGAGTGTTTTTTTATTAAAACCTCATTTCAAGGAACTCAGTGCGCTGTTTTTTATTTAATTTTGGGTTTGCTAGATGTTCATTAGATTAGATTATTAGTTAGTTTAAGCCTCCCTATCCGCAACACAGGCTATCCAAAGAGAGGAAGGAAGAAGGCACCATTTAGTATGGAGTTAAGGAAACGCGGAATCTATGCAGAAAGGGCACAGAAACAGAAAGCTAAGAAAGAAGTTCATGACACAAGAAAAAGTTGAAGAAGAAAGTATTAGGTGCTGAAAAACAGGACAGCAGTGAACCGTAAAAAGATGTTCCGTAACAAAACAAAAACCTATTCTATTTTAACAAAAAGAAAGCCTACCTAACTTCTAGCTCGGGCCCTCACATAGTCCCCCTGGGAGCGCTAATTCCCATAGATACAATAGTTGTATCCCCCTGATTATATCAGGGGGATACAACTATCAGGGGGCCGCCCCTCAATATCTACAACAAATGTAATGATTTGGTTCAATATGTAAATGGGTCGCGGTTTCATGAAGTTCATGAAACCGCCACCCTCACAGCTGAATGGTAATAGAATGATAAAATGGTCAAATGATAACGGAGTTTATGAAACAAGATAAAAGTTAACGAAGAAAGTTTTAGGAGCTGAAAAACGTCTGTTATCGCACCGAGAAAAAATATAAGCAACAAAACAAAAAACTCGTTCTCTTTCAACAAAAGGAAAACCTACCTAACGCTCGAGTTCTCACATCTTCTCCCTAGGAATGATCGTTTCCAGAGGTACAACAGATGTGTTCCCTGAAACGACGTTTCGGCTACGAAGGCGTAAAAATTAATCAAGACAATGAACGAGCGCTCTTTTTCTGAGCATGAAGTGTCTCACTACGTCCAAATGAACCAATACACTTGCATGAATTAGGAATTGAACCTTCCTTCCTCGTCGTTTGATCTCTGCTTGCGACAGTGAAACTTTTAATGAACTCCTAAGACCGTGCTAGAATTTTAAAAAATACCATTAAAAAATTTACGATGAAGAACGCAGAAGTTCCCATCTTATGGCATAACTCGGAAAACTTCAGATAAAACAAGCACAACATTCTGTAAGTAGCAATCGAAACAAAATCAAAGCAAAAAATCAACTGATGTATGTTCGACTTCTTGATTCTCTTTTCTGTGGGTAAAATCACCGCCTAAGAGGAAGCAGCTAAAGCCAGAAAAGCTCACTGCCCATTTAGAAATTTGCTGTATTCTTTAAACAGGCACTACATTAACAGTCTCCTACTGAATGTATCTCAATTTAAAATTACAAGAAAGAGTGAATGAAGAGTAACAGAGGCCATCCATACCTGGAAAGCAGGCTGGTATAGTACACGCACTGAGTGTGTTCACAAGTTACCTTTCTGGCAAGAAAAAGAAAACAAAGGAAAGCAAAAACAGTTTATTTCCTGTACAGTATGCAAGTCATTCCACAGCTAGGGATCTTTTCGAGACAACAAATGAGCATTAAATTACTGACAATTGAACCAATCTACATAGAGCGAACACTAATACTAATCCATTGAATACTTCCTAAAACTCAGAGAAAGATTCGATTTGAATTGAACGTTTAGACCATCAGATCCAATAACGGAGTGTATGAAGTCATCACTAGAACTTGTTAAAAGTAACTTTCAAAACTACCTCCCCCTAATTTGCATTGCACGTAAAGTCAAATTTAAATCTTAGTCTTTGCATGTTTCAAAAGATTAAATTTCCTTAGAGAAATGTTGCGTCTCTACCTTCCTCCAAGGGGATAAACTTGATATGTATTTAAGTTCATGAAACCGCCACATTTTTACGTATTCTCCTCAACCATCACAGAGATTCCCTGGTCGTAATTCAATACCCCACACAACATAATGTTCAAACGTCTAATTTATGACTCACAAACGGTGGCATGCCAATCGAATTATTCACGTGTTTGTCGGTTGCTGTAACTCATATGTTAGTTCAAGACACTTTACCCCGCTTCTAGAAGGAATTTTTGCACCACAGCATAACCGAATCTAGAAAACAATTAAAAATCGCAGTTGCCCGTAGTTTACCAAACATGAACAAAATCAATCTACCATCCGTTTTCACCTCCTGCCACCGTATCGTCACTTCAAAAGTTCGCTAAAAAAAGGCCTGGCTTCGATGGGAACCATCTAATAGCATAGCGCGTTTGTATATTTCATGCTTACCCTTCCAGTGTCGGGTCACAACTTGATATGCGCGCAAGTCGACCTGTTCCTTTTAAAGTGCGTTAGCAAGGAACTAGTAGACCTTCAAGTCAAAGAGCAGGAGTCAGGTCTTCCTGAAGTGTCCACTATAATCGCATCCTGGTGGATCTTCTTCACTGGTGTCGCATCTTCAAACCTTCCATCATGCCGGCACGGAGAGGATGTCTTTTGACTGGCGTTTGTGCATGGAGGACATGAGTATAAGTATAGCTCTAGCGTCCCACATTACGGCGTTTCCAAAGGGTGTCTCTGGAAAAGGTTTCCTGGGCTGGAGGAGGCTGTGTCGTTTTTTGAAAGTAACGCGGCCGTACGATATAATTTTAACGGTTTTCTGATACGTAAGATGAAGCGAAAAGCCTCACTTTGTTTGATTATGAAGCCATGCATTATTGTTTCTAAATCGGTTCAAAAATTTGTCACCTTTGAGAGGCAGGATGTTTTATTATGAAGAAACATTCAGGTAATAAAATACAAAATGCAAATGAGATCCTCTTGTTCATTGTTTAGGAATATTCTGCAAATTTTAACAGATTTCACCCGCGATTTCCAGAAAAAATGAGAATTTTTCCTCTACGTACTTGTATAAAAGCAATGAGTCTCTTCAGCCGCAGAGCAAAACTGTTAGATTAGACAGCATCGTCCATAATTTACAGACACATAAAAATTCAAACCATAGTAAAAATCATCCATTGGCGTCAGATTTTTAAACTGTTATGCCTTACTTTCGGTCAGTTATTTCTCCAGATTTTGAAGAAAAAGTCAGAGCTGGACAAATTTTTCTTCACTAAAATATTTTGTATTTCTCATTAAATCATTCTAGGTAGCGGCACCCATTAAATACAGGCAGCGTTCGTTCTCGTTTATGCAAAAGAAGCAAAGTAAAGGGGGAAAATACTCAAAAAATATAGCCACGGTAAACGATAGTACATTAATATTCGTAAGCGTTGGCTAAAATTGTTTATATTCCTTACACAAATGTATCTTCTATTTGCCCCCTAGCACATACAAAATGTGACCGACCGATCTTTACATCTATACGCGCACCAACGTTCTATGAGCTCGATCATTTTTGCAAGTTATTGCTCGCGCGATTTCTGTCTTTTTTTCACACCGACAAGCCGGAGAAAGAGAATTTAAAACTCAGTTTTCAGGTGGAAAGGTTTGCCTCAATGAACTTTACAAGAAAATCATGCAACATCATCAACTGGGAAGAAATTTTTGTACATCACGAAATCTATTTTACACATATTTGAAAGATATTCATTCACATCAATTCTCACTTAATCTACGATAACGAATGAAAAAGGGCAATTGTTAGCACTAATTTTATTCTCGCTTCGGTCGTAAGATACTTGAGGTAAAAAAATTAAGGTTGTATTGTAGGCAAAGGGTTATATACTCGCACTGTTCGATCAGAAGGATGTCCCAAAAAAATCCTTCTCACCCTATGACTGTTAAATTTTTGTATTCGATTAGGTGCAACGTAGTTTTCATTGGTGACATTTAATTTTTATCTTATATTTTTTCCTTGATTTAAGTCAGACTTGTATATACTGTATGTGAATAATCACTTACATCAAATACAATGCACTAGTACAGGGCTGTCAAAGAATGACAGATTAGATACGCTGGTTTAAGCCTCCCTAACCCCAACACAGGTATTCCGAAGAGAGGAAGGATAATGACCCTATCCAGCATAGAATTTAGAGAACTTGGAATCTATACACATGGTGTTTTCCAACACAAGGTTCACACGGCATAGATACAGTGAGTTAGAATATTAATTTTTGAAATGAGGCAAAAGTTGGCGAATAAAGCAATAGCTGCTGGAAAACAAGACAGCAGTGCGCCAAAAAAAATTATTCATAATGAAACAAAAAAATCTACTGCATTCCAATAAAAGGAAGGGCTATATAATTCTCAGTTCGAGACTTCGCATTCTCCCCCTTTGAAGCACAAACCTCCATAGTTGTAAAAGATGGTTAGTTGTAAAAAAGATGGTCCTTAACAAAACAAAAACATTTTATTTCAACAAAAAAAAGCCTACCTAACTCTCCGCTTGGCCCCTGACATTTTCCCCCTGGGAGCGCTAATTCCCATAGATACAATAGTTGTATCCCCCTGAGGGGTCAAAAGAGAAGAAGCTGGATGGCACCCTTTAGTATTCACTTTAGTTAAGTGAACGCGGAATCTATGCACAAGGTGTTTAAATATCTAAATGCTCGCCGAGTACCACCACAAACGAAGGGCATTTCAACATGTATAACTGGCAAAGAAGTCATTGTCGACCTGAATGAATTTTTTTTTCAATTTCATTTAATTTCAACCAACATTCTACAGTATCAATAAAAAAAGTGAGGAAATAAAGAAAGAAGAAATGCGATGAGATACTGCACGCTTCATCAAAAGGACTCAAGTCTGCGCTAGTAAAAGCGGAGCCAACTGAGAGAGTGAAGCGTAGATTTTCATAATATAATAGTCAATTTAAAGAAACCTAATTTTTTAAATATTCCTCCAATACGAAGTTAGAAACACTATTTAATATTAGTTCAACAATTTTTCCTGAATGACAAATTTTCTAAGCTATCTGCATATACATTTTAGCCGTTCCGCATCCCCATAACACTACACACAGCTACACTACGTACGATTTTTTCAGCAAAATTTTATATTCAGCCATAAATAAAAAATAATAAATGAGCATAAATACTCGTTTTTATGCTCACATGGCCGCAGAATCTTCATGTACAGCTGTTCGAAATTTAAACTCCGCATCTGTGAAAATCCCATTAACTAGAAAACTGAAAGCAATTTCAATTTAGCATTCAAATTTAACTTCATATAACAAGTTCAATAACTTCATTTTAAAAAACTGTTCATTCTTGCATCAGATGCAAAATGTCGTAAATAGCTCCTTTTCATCCAAGGGAAGGTCTAAAAAATTTTTGCATCGCTTTAGATCCAGTGAATTAAAAATTTCTTTTACCTTAAGTGTATGGTATCAGTGGTATGACATTCCATATGAAGAAATAATAATAAACACCAAGCGGTCCAGGGATAAAACAATAGGATGAGTGATGTAGATGGTTAAGTGTCCGATACTAAAATTAGAAAATAATCA
Organism: Morinoia aosen; assembly: GCA_030386875.1. Taxonomy (NCBI): domain Eukaryota; kingdom Metazoa; phylum Arthropoda; class Malacostraca; order Amphipoda; family Talitridae; genus Morinoia; species Morinoia aosen. Next base: position 21,409,183 of record CM059556.1, read on the forward strand.
TAAATCCCAGAGACTGTGATGATACCTCAGACTTGATGACTAGAACAGAATACTTGAATAGAACAGAACACTTGACGACTAGAACAGAACACTTGGCGACTCGAACAGAACACTTGACGACTAGAACAGAACACTTGACGACTAGAACAGAACACTTGACGACTAGAACAGAACACTTGACGACTAGAACAGAACACTTGACGACTAGAACAGAACACTTGACGACTAGAACAGAACACTTGACGACTAGAACAGAACACTTGACGACTAGAACAGAACACTTGACGACTAGAACAGAACACTTGACGACTAGAACAGAACACTTGACGACTAGAACAGAACACTTGACGACTAGAACAGAACACTTGACGACTAGAACAGAACACTTGACGACTAGAACAGAACACTTGACGACTAGAACAGAACACTTGACGACTAGAACAGAACACTTGACGAATAGAACAGAACACTTGACGAATAGAACAGAACACTTGAAGACTAGAACAGAACGCTTGACGAATAGAACAGAACACTTGAAGACTAGAACAGAACGCTTGACGAATAAAACAGAACGCTTGACGAATAGAACAGAACACTTGACGAATAAAACAGAACACTTGACGAATAAAACAGAACACTTGACGAATAGAACAGAACACTTGACGAATAGAACAGAACACTTGACGAATAGAACAGAACACTTGGTGAATAGAACAGAACACTTGGTGAATAGAACAGAACACTTGATGAATAGAACAGGACACTTGATGAATAGAACAGGACACTTGATGAATAAAACAGAACACTTGATGAATAAAACAGAACACTTGATGAATAGAACAGAACACTTGACGAATAGAACAGAACACTTGACGAATAGAACAGAACACTTGACGAATAGAACAGAACACTTGACGAATAGAACAGAACACTTGACGAATAGAACAGAACACTTGACGAATAGAACAGAACACTTGACGAATAGAACAGAACTCTTGACGAATAGAACAGAACACTTGACGAATAGAACAGAACACTTGACGAATAGAACAGAACACTTGACGAATAGAACAGAACACTTGACGAATAGAACAGAACACTTGACGAATAGAAAAGAACACTTGATGAATCGAACAGAACACTTGATTAATTGAATAACCCCGCGTGCAAGGCTGGCAACTCCACCAGTCTTAAACACAGGGTCTTTGTATGAACACAAATACCTGAAATACTAGAATAATACTAATGACACTACATGTAATACCAGCTATAACCCATTAAAAGACCTCAAATACTGGTAAGAATACAACTAAATGCATAGAATACTGGTAAGAACATTAATAAAAATATAAAATAATGGTAAAATTACTAATAAAAATACTCGAAATACTGGTAAAAATACTAACAAAAATACGTGGAATACCGGTAAGAATAGTAATGAAAGTACCTAAAGTACAAGTAAGGACACCAGTAAGGAATTGGCTCAACAAGCGAAGGCTTAAGATTCCGTATCTGGCTGAACAATTTTTTCCGTGAGATCCAGGAAGTGGCAGTCAGCGAGTCTCGCGCATGTGTGAGCTTGAAAAAACTAAGCAATGGAGCGAGCTGTGGGGACTCTTCATTGGTGGCCATGTACTACAGTATCTAACATCTTTCGTTCGGCAAAAACGCAATGCAGTCAAGATGCTAATGATGTATAATATTTTTGACATCTGTAGAAACATATCGTGACAGAATAGGCTTCCTAGTTTGAATAAAAACACGAGATTCTTTATTCACTGTCAGAACTGTACACATGAAAACATTACATGTATTACAAACAATACATTTGAATTATGAAAATTCAAACTTTATCAGAAACATCACAGCAAATTCACGAGTATCAAAAAAAAACGGGAAACCCCATTTTGCTTCAAAGAAACGAGATTTACTTGACGTGCATGAAGAAATCCCAGCGCGTTGGCGTCCGGTACTTGCGAAGCGAAGCATCTCTGGAAATTTAAAGTAGTGTTGACCTCTACAGCAACGCAAGCCAATTCTCAGAGATGATGGGAGACCGTGTCCCGAAGCGCGCATCTTTGACCCTTACCCTTCCTTGGCAAAATCTAATCTGCGAAAAATCAGCTTCTGACACCGCATTTTCTAACCAATCCTTGTACCTCAGAAGGGCGCGCTCTTTTCCTATGAACGGTAACTTTCAAACTGCGGGCTTTTTCTATTTGCTTTCGGAGCTAAATGGACTTTACCATTGAAAGTTTTACGCGGTAAAAGGTTAGGATTACCCTACCGTATTGGTGTGCTGCACTTACTGCTAGAGAGTTGGGTTAAAGGTTAAGTCAATCTATGTACGCGTGTTGCTTAAGAGGGAACGGGTAGGATCAATATTTAGCATCTGTATGTGTGCATTCATGGCATAGGTGAGCGTTCTAATGGCATTTTTTGATTAGAGCTCGAATGCACGTCAATGAATTCTCCTCCATGACGTCTCACAGAGAACAAAAGACGATTAGGAGGCTAAAATAACATAAGCTACCTCTTTTAAAACACAATTTATTGTATTTAAAGGAGCCGTGTAATGTATTGTGTTGCATTAATCAACTTATCTCAAGATCGCCGTCGCAGTAATGAACAATTCCCTCATTCAAACACGCACACTACAACACGCCTAAAAATCAGCTTGTATTTAAAAACACATACTCAAATCTCTCGAATTTGAAAAAAAATCTTGAACACCTCATTTGTCGTCGCCACCAAAAACCAAATAGTAGGACCATGGGATCACAGAAGGATGGTGCCATCTATACTTAAAAACGAATTTAAAACTCTCTCACTTGGAGAAAAAAATTCTTAAACACCTCATCTGTCGTCACCGGCAAAAACTAAATAGGATATGATTACTTAGGATGGGATCATATTGGATATGATCACAGAAGGATGCTGCCATCTTCCTAATTCTACAAACGGAACTTTCTAGCCGGCGACAAATGGAGGTGTCAGCCTTGCTTTTGTTGGAGCCGCGTTTCGCAACGACGGTTCGGTCTTCCTCATCGCTTCGTATATGTCATGTTTGTACACATGGTGCGTGTGTGTATGTACACATGGTGTGTATGTACACAAACATGTACACATGTTTGTACACATGCAGCGTGCGTGTGTGTTTGTTTGTACATATGCAGCGTGTGGGTGTGTGTGTGTGTGGTTTACACACACACACACACTCACACACACGCTGCATGAGTACTAACACACACGCTGCATGTGTACAAACACACACACACACACACACACACACATATATGTGTGTGTGTGTGTGTTTGTACACATGCAGCGTGTGTGTTAGTACTCATGCAGCGTGTGTGTGAGTGTGTGTGTGTGTGTAAACATGCAGCGTGTGTGTGTTTGTACACTTGCAGCGTGTGTGGTTGTACACATGATGTGTGTGTGGTTGTACACATGGTGCGTGTGTTTGTTTGCACAGATACAGCGTGTGTGCGGTAGAGGCATGTTTGTGCACATACAGCGTGCGTTGACGAGTTGACGAAAACAGACACCATCTCTTTACCTTAAGAAATTCGGGGCTACATCAGCTACATACACTATTTCTAAGCGACGAGGACAGACAACGTCTCCCCTCCGGAGGAACTCAGGATGAACTACTTTATTAACATGAAAATCATGTTACCAAGCAATCGTATCCAAACTCCATTTCCAAGCTGCCTCGTACAAACTCCCCAAAGGTCACCCACGCAATTTGCGTACAAAACAAGAGTCTGACATTTTCTGCTCGTGATATTTCAAGTGATGACAGTGTGATGAGGCGTGTAATGAGAGGGTTGAAATATCGTGATGAACTTTTAATTCATGGCTTATTGTTCACGACAGAGAGGCGACATGCCGGCCCCTCACTCTGTCGGCCCCTCACTCTGTCGGCCCCTCACTCTGTCGGCCCCTCACTCTGTCGGTCCCTCACTCTGTCGGTCCCTCACTCTGTCGGTCCCTCACTCTGTCGGCCCCTCACTCTGTCGGCCCCTCACTCTGTCGGCCCCTCACTCTGTCGGCCCCTCACTCTGTCGGCCCCTCACTCTGTCGGCCCCTCACTCTGTCGGCCCCCAGTCTTTCACCCCCCAGTTTTTCACCCCCCAGTCTTTCACCCCACAGTCTTTCACCCCCCAGTCTTTCACCCCCCAGTTTTTCAACCCCCAGTCTTTCACCCCCCAGTCTTTCACCCCCCAGTCTTTCACCCCCCCAGTCTTTCACCCCCCCAGTCTTTCACCCCCCCAGTCTTTCACCCCCCCAGTCTTTCACCCCCCAGTCTTTCACCCCCCAGTCTTTCACCCCCCAGTCTTTCACCCCCCAGTCTTTCACCCCCAGTCTTTCACCCCCCAGTCTTTCACCCCCCCCTCAGTCTTTCACCCCTCAGTCTTTCACCCCCCAGTCTTTCAACCCCCAGTCTTTCAACCCCCAGTCTTTCACCCCCCCAGTCTTTCACCCCCCAGTCTTTCACCCCCCAGTCTTTCACCCCCCACCCCAGTCTTTCACCCCTCAGTCTTTCACCCCTCAGTCTTTCACCCCTCAGACTGCTCAGCCAGTTTGTTTCCTCAAATACTCATATCTATAATTAATTTCCATGATTTTTTGAACAATTCTTGCCACAATTCATTCCCGCAGTTCACTTCCGTAATTTAATTCAAGAATCTACTTCAACAATTCATTTCACGGTTTTTTCCTCCCAGTTATTCCAAACGGTTTCCTACGGTTTTTCCCCATAGTTTTTTTCGCATATTTTCTACTGAGTTTTCCTCATCTCACATCACATTTCCAGCTATAATTTGTTCCAACAATTTATTCATAAAAATTTTTCTAATTATTCCTTGATTTCGTCTTTAATTTTTTCTCTGTATATACGCACAAATGAAGTATACTTGAGCCTCACAACTCATCCCATCAATTATTCCCATAGCTTATTCGTATAATTAGGTTTAAATGTGTATTTCACATTTCATCTCATATTTGATTCCGTAGTATATTATAGCCCAACCACTCATCCCGACAATTGGCCTACTGGCCATCCCTACAGTTCATTTTAGCCAGTTTATTTCAACATTTCAATTTATATCTGATTCCCGCAGTTTCCACATACTATTTTCCGACAGATAATCCCTACAATTCATTTTAACCAGTTTATTTCAACATTTCATCTTATTTTCCCATACACTATTTTCCAACTGGCCATTCCTACCATTCATTATAAATCGTTTATTTCGACATTTCATCTTACATTAGATTCCCACAGTTGGCCCGTTCCCACATCACGTCAGCGCGTGATCGCCAGACGCAAGCAGGCACCCGCACACCAGTCAGCCAATTGACCTTCGCTCGTCACGCCCAGCCGAGCTCGAATAGCGCATGTGCAGCGCCCAAAAAGTATTCACAAAAATATAAAAATTCATGCAAAAAAGATTCCATGCAAAGATTCCAAAACTGCGCCACGTTAACGACCCAAAATTCTTCACAAAAATTTGAAAATACAGGGAGGGCCAGAAGTAACTGACCATTTTAATTTGCTAGTAAAAGAAAAATGTTTTATTTGACAGGTTAACATTTTTATGGTTTATTTCGGTATCCTATTCACTCAGCAAGCAAATTAAAAGGGTCAGTCATTTCTGGCCCACCCTGTACAAAAAAGATTAATGGATAACCCAAAATTGCGCGACGTTAACGACCCAAATACATAGAAAGTACTGATGTCCTCAGTGTGAATAACAAATAAAAATGCATTTAGTTTTCAGTAGAAGTACTCATATTCCCAATATGAGGTGCACACACAAATGTACACAGTGTGCATTACAAGAACTAGTGTATCCGGTTCGCATTACAAATATTAGTGTACCCCGTATGTGGTAAAAATACCGCTGTATACACAGTATGCGTTACAATCACTGGCATTCCCAGTATACAGAATACAAATACAGCTGTACAAAGCACGAGTTATAATCATAGGAATACACAGCATGTGGTATAAATACAGCTGTATACAATATGCGAGACCAACTCTGGGCTATCCAGTGTGTAGTACAAGCACTGGCAAAGTAAGCATTGAGGTCAGAAGAAGTATAATTCGTTATTTAGCTGGGCGTACATAAATGATTGGTCAGCGTCAGCTTGGATTTAGATTTGAATGGCCAACCAGTGCTTCGTGAGTGGTGCCAGTCAGTCTGACGCTAACCAGTTAGGTTAGAAGTAAATTTACTTTTTCGGCTTAGTATGGGCATAAAGTATGGGCTACAATCACTGGAGTATCTACTATTTAGTACGAATACCGCTGGACACAGTAGACAATCTCTGGACTATTCAGTATGCAGTGCAAGCACTAACAAATCCATTCTGTCAGAACGAACTATTCGACTAAGGCTGACCAAATGACGCTGGTTGATCACTAGTACAGTTTTGACAAAGGCAGACCAACAAACCATGCCACTACAAAGACCAAAGTCCTGACAAAAGCTACCAAACAAACTAGGCAACTACGAAGACCACAATTCTAAAAAACAGACCAGCAAACCAGACGAGTAGGAAAACCTCAATCCTTACAAAAGCTGCCCAGCAAACCAGACAACCACAAAGGCCAAAAACCTTACAAAAGCTGCCCAACAAACCATACAACTACAAAGACCACAATCCTTACAAAAGCTGCCCAACGAACCATACAACTACGAAGATCAAAGTCCTGACAAAAGCTGTCCAACAATCCATACAACTACAAAGACCACAGTCTTGACAACGGCTGACCAACAAACCAGACGAATAGGAAGACCTCAATCCTAACAAAAGCTGTCCAACAATCCATACAACTACAAAGACCACAGTCTTGACAACTGCTGACCAACAAACCAGACGAATAGGAAGACCTCAATCCTAACAAAAGCTGTCCAACAATCCATTCAACTACGAAGATCAAAGTCTTGACAAAGGCAGACCAAGCACGCGAGACCTGCGCAAGGACGCGGAAGCTCATCCAAACCATCAAGTCTTGCAGCAGCTGCTTGGTCACATACGGCGCTCATTTAAACACAAAATGTTGTGGTCTCCCACGGATATTTTTAAGGCTCCCAGTCAGGTGTTCTTGGGAACTTATCCGCGCGCTGCTGCAGGAACGCATCCAAAACATGCCCTGCGCGCAACTGGATTGTGGCTCTCGGGACTTGTATGTAATTAGGCAGGGCAGTGATGCTGTCGTGTTTGGGATTGCTAGATTAACACTTTGAACGTAATTGTTTAAACTGAAGTTCACTATTCAAATCAAATTAAAAGTTAATAGTGGTAAGCAATTTTGGGAAGAGGGAACATTAACCGGATCGTGCCTTCACGTAGTTTCCATTAAAGTATTTATAAAAATCGAGTTAGTGACCGCAGGTCGGTCTGCAGTATTATGAAAATCCCCTCCGTGGCCACCGGTGGCTCACGCTTTGGTCCAAGTGTTAACAATAAGTTAGTTTTAGCCTCCTTTATCACAACAAAGATGTTCAAAGAAAAGAAGGATGAAGGCACCATTTAGTACAGAGTTGAAGGAACGCGGTCGTGTCTAGGGAATAAAGTTGAACGAGAGAACAGAAAATACCACACAATACCAAAGTTCCGGTAACGTCTTTGTTTTATTGAGTAGATGTTCTTTAAGCGAGCTTTTTGGGCAGTACAAAAATGATTAAATTCCAGCTGTTTTAAATGCTATTTGTTTGCAATTTATGCATTTTTAATTAAGCTACTACTGGCGCCACCACTGCATATTTTACGTTCACTATTTTACACGCACACTATGCCATTAAATATTGAATTAAAATATTCTCGGAAGTATTCCTAAAGCTTTTCCATTCCAGCATTCGAAGTAAATAAACGAAATTTTGCCTATTCCTGCACTCTATTAATAACTGGAAAAAGTACTTTGTTTACTGAATTAGCGTTGAAATATTACACCTTTTATATTTTCTTACACCTCTTATATTTTCTTCAATGTTGCAATGTTGAAAATGCCATCCATTAACTGGATTGTATTTTCAGATAGTTTTGATGGATTATTTTATTTAAATTTAATTTGTGACTATTGGTTGGTCAGTAGCCTAACGAAAACTCTCTCAGAGACCAAATATGGTTCTCATTGCTTTAAAAATGTTCATACTCAAATTCCTATTTTAACCTGATCAATGTACTGATAGCTAGTAAAACATTAATGTCGAAAAATCTTAATATTCTATCAGCTCGCTAGAGAATTTGTTCAATTTTAAATATATTTTATTTGAAACAAATTAAAGTTTCCTCTAACACTTTTCCTATTTTTACATATCGAATCTTTTTCAATGTAGCTAAGTCATCGAGCAATAATGTGCAGCAAAACTTCAGACACCATCTGATTCTGTCAAATAAAGCCCAACGACGCTACTTTTTTGATTGATTATAAAGCCTAAACCTTTTCATTATCCAAAGCGATCATCACCTAAGCCCCGTTAAAAAAATTCCACCAGAGGAATGAATCCCTCTCGATCAGCCTTCACTGCTTCCGTAGAAGCTAGGCGAAGATTGATGAGTCAGAGCGCCACATTAGGGGACGTAAAAAATTATTCTTATCAGCAAATAATTCATCAAATGCATCCATCGAGTTCCAAGCAATATAAATTCCATCGAACTCTGATAACTACATTGTAAATTCTGATTGCAACGTTGCCTAGGTAACACAAATCTGTTTCTATTATTGGCTGTAACCTTGGAGAATTTGGCTTTCTATTTATCACACGAGACCAAAGAGATTTGATGGTTATGTGATGCCGTATATTTGCAGAATAAATACAGGTATCCCCGAGTCGTTCAAACAGAGTGACAATGACTGACTTCAATGCAATCTTACGGAAGTACCATAAAATTTATTCATTAATTAGCAATTCCAAAAAAAATAGAAATTCATCATAAATTATGATGAATGACCCGAAAAAGAGGTCACCATTTTCGATGGATGCAAAAATATCGTACAGGGCGTGGGCGTGGCAGACGAGTAGTAAATTACAACTATATCGGACAAGAGCGTTGGGTTACCCATGCTTTTCGTGTTATTTTTTTATGTGACTATAACTCAGTTCAAAATTAGTTGTAACCATGTCCCGAATTAAAAATTGTTTCAACGATGTTGTATTTATAAATTAAACACGGAATGCCTTTTGAAATTGATTCGCTTCCACTCATTATTGCTAAATTGCAATACTAAATTACGGCAGTGGAAATCTGCAACTACGTTTTATATTTTAGGCGAGTTCTAGTAAGTTTCTAAATTAATATTCGAGTCCTTTCTCCAGCGTCACGAAGCATTACGTAATCCGATAATCTTAAGACATGCGCACGCGCGTTGTGTGCTGTAGTGGAATTATTCTTATACTAACTTAGGACTCCACAGCCACTTTTAGAAGCGATCTCAGGAGAGTAAAGGGAAAGGAACCAGTTACTATGAACTGTAAAAATTGGGGAATTTCAAACAAGACACCCAGCGCATAAACACTGCAAGTTAAGAAGAAAGAGGTAAAAAAGACAAAAAAGATGGCGAAGAAGGAGTGAAAACTGAAGATTAGATTATTATTAGTTAGTTTATACCTCCCTAACCGCAATAAATGCGATCCAAAGAGAGGAAGACGGAAGGCACCATTTGGTATGAAGTTAAGGGAACACGGAATCTATGCAGAAAGGACACAGAAGCAGTAAGTTGAGAAAGAAATTCATGATACAAGATCATAGTTGAAGAAGAAAGCACTAGGTACGCCCCTGGGAGCGTTAATTCCCATAGATACAATAGTTGTATCCCCCTGAGGGGCGTGGAAACAAAGAGAAGTAAAGTGGGCGTAGGAGACAGAAGTCCCGAAGGCCTGTCTATGGCTAAAGTAACCTAGCATATCGCCCCCGGGGGTGCTGGTCCCCAAAGCGTAGACTGTACAAACTTAACTAACCTCAACATATTGCCTATGTCATCCCTCCTGAAGAGGCACATTAGCTAAAAAAGATTAGATGTTATTTTTTAAGCCTTCATGACCACAAAGAAGGTGTTCGAAAGAGAGGAAGGATGAAAACGCCATTTATGATATCGTTAAGGGAACGCAGAATCCTTGCACTAAGGCGTGCTCCAGCACAAAATCTCCTGAGCGCAGAAATAGTAAGTTAAGAAGGAAGGTTATGAAACAAAATAAAAGTTTAAGATGAAAGTAATAGGGGCTGAAAACCAAGACAGCAGTGAACAGAAAAAAGGATGGTCTTTAATGAAACACATTTAATCTATATTATAAAAGGAGCCGCGTCAGTCCGTCCGTCCGCCCGTCCGTGTGTCACACCCACCAGCCTGTAGTGTGAGATGAGCGTATACAAGCTTCATCAACTCCACAATTTCCAGTGCCTTAACCCAGCAGATTGGGAGTCGGAATATCACGTGTATTGGTAGGTTAAATTAGGTTGCATAGAATATCAGCGGTTGAGACTTGGCAAAGTATTGGAAAGCCATAGAATAGTATGGGAAATCATGGGAAAGCCATGTTGAAGCTCAGCTGGTCCTATATCCAATCCTGTCATTTTTTTGGCGGGCCGTGTGCACTCGTTTCTACAAAAGAGGGCCACCGGACTATCAGCTCGGGATCTCACTTGCACCCCCCGGGAGTACTAATTGCCATAAATACAGTTCTTGTATCCCCATGAGAGGCATAGGCAAAAAATTGAGCAAGTTCTTGACTACAGAAACGTCCCCACGGAACGACAATTCCTCCCCCTCCCATCCTCAAAAAAACGTCAACTTTATTTTGTATAGTTTTCGGAAATAAAATTGTTCAACTTGCTCATCAAGACATGACATTTTTCCACTTACCAAAAAAGACATGACATTTTTCCACTTACCAATCAAGACATGACATTTTTCCACTTGCCAATCAAGACATGACATTTTTCAACTCGTCCATTCAGACAAAACATTTTGCAATGCGCGTATTAGGACATGTTTCACAGTAGTTAGGCAGAGTGCGCCTCACAAACGCACACGGTGTACGTATAACCTTAACCAGGCGTTATACGCACACGGTGTACGTATGACCTTAACCAGGCATTATACGCACACGGTGTCTCCCCTCATTCTGACCATAGGAACAGCACGCGATTGAGAAGTTCATAAAATGAGATAAAATTGGAAAAATAAAGCAACAAGAGCTAGAAACGGACAGCAATGAACCGAAAATAGATTGTTCGTAAGAACATCGAAACCAGATTCTATTTGAACAAAAATAAACTGACTTAACCTTCAGCTCGGGACCTCACAGCTTCCTCCAAGGAGTGCTAATTCCCGTACTTGCAACAACTATATCCCCCTGAGGGGAACGATTATTAAAGTAAAAAAAATATCCATTTCCCTATTGTTTTCAAGGCGCAGCTTAACGAATCACCTGTCGCCAGATATTAAAAATTCTCTTTGTCCGCTCCATGACTAATGCGCGCCAGCCGAGCAGGTCTGTCGAAATATGTAGAGAGCCAGCCACTTCCAGCATCCTTGGTCTGTATTTGCTAAGGGAATTCTCGGAGCCCCTTTCCAGCGGTGACTTTCAGTTTCAGTGCCCCGGTGTCGGTATGTTTACTTGATCGACGAATGCTGCTCGTCGGGTACAATTTCCGAGAACCTGAGAACAAATTACTCACAAATCATTGACAGCTGAAGACAGAAGTGATTCACTGCTTGCAGGGAAGAGGGAATGAGGGTTGTGATGACATATGTTCAGTTTCAAACTCGAATGGTTGACGTTGTGGGACCGCACGAATGGTAGACGGGGAAATCGACGAGCTTGAGAATAAATTACAAAGTGCTGGATATAATACCGATTACAGAACACAGAATGTAATTGAAGTATTTTCTATTTCACAAAGCTTTGCTAGCTCTCTTAGATGCAACTATACCCTACACCACGGTAGAGGAAACAGGGTAGAAGCATTTCTACGGGGGAAAATACACCTTCTTTTGTTCGGCTGGCCAATAGAACGGCTTTATTTCGAACGAACTTCATGACGTCACCATTGCGACTGGTCGTTAGGCCAATAGTGGTACCGGATTTGGGACTAGCAGTGCTACCAGATGCAATATGAGCGCTTCTATTGGTTCGTTGCCATGACGTCAGCATTGCTACATGGTCGACAAAAAAAAGACTAAAATTTAATACTTTCTTCTACATTGCCCTACACCACGGTAGAGGATACAAGGTAAGTTCAAACCAGTCTTTTTTCGTTGACAGCGTGGTTTTGCTGACGTCACGGTAACAAACTAATAGCAGCGCTCATATTGCTTCTGGTAGCACTGCTACCCCCAAATCTGGCTCCACTATTGTCCTAACGACATGGCGTTATGGTGACGTGAAAAAGTTTGTTTGAAATAAATCTTTTCTATTGGTTAGACGAACAAAAGCAGGTGTATTTTTTCACATAGAAATGACCCTACCTTGTTTCTCCTACCGCGCCCTACACCAGCCAGACCGTCAAGCCGACCGTGTCACTTCAGGCAGATAACCGCTAACCAGGCACTTTTACTGCCTTATGAAAATTAGGCAAAATTTACGCCCTCACAATTACACCTCATAATAACTCTCACTCATCAAAGAAAATATTACGCTTCATTATTTTACCTACCATTAATAAACCTCATACTACAAAACAAAAAATATACCTCATCACAAGCTCAAGAATTAATATTTTTTCGGAGGATAAACTTATTTTCACCAGTTCATTCGTCAAAAAAATTAACTTTTGTGCTTGTCACGTCGTGCTCGTCCAGTTACAGCTATAAGGATTGATTAATAAATTAGTTTTAGAATTCGTTTTAGAATCAGTAAAAGATGTTCGAAGAGAGGAAGGATGAAAGCACACTTTAGTGTAAAGATAAGGAAAAGCACAATCTATGTACAATGTATGTTCCCGAACAGGATCCGAAGCGCATAGAACAGTAAGTTAAGAAGGAAGGTTGCGAAACAAGATAAAAGTTGCAGAAGAAAATCAGAGGTGCTGAAAAACAGGACAGCAGTGAACCTAAAAAGATGGTCATCAACAAAACAAAAACATTTCATTTCAATGAAAAGAAGGCCTACCTAACTCAATTCAGGACCTCACATTTCCCCCCAGGGCATCCGTGTGGAACACAGCACACTTAGCAATGTATGCATCACTGAACGCGTCTTGATTTCTTTCGTTTCCCATGTGGCTCAGACTAATTTTCATTAACAAAAGTGGGCAATTGAAGTTAGGCTTGTCGTTTTCTTGTTGCTCAATCTGATGTTTGAAAAAGAAAGCAATCAGTCGAATTTTAGTAATGAACAGATATTTGTTGTTGGGGTGCGATGAATGGCGTTTGCATGGGAGTTGTAATACTGAACCAAACACCTAGACCAATGCACTACATGATGAGACTCAGTCGTTGGTTGGTCCGTCTCTCTGTGACGCTATTGAAGGGTTACATAGGGTGAATATGGCGTTTAGGATTGACGTGTTTATTGACTGTCTCTGTGGTACGACCTGATTGCATGATTTAGGTGCTTTCTCGAACATTATCGAGATTAGATCGAAATAGATGTTAGTTTAAGCGTCCTTAACTACAACAAGGGTGTTTCAAAGAGTGGAAGGAGAAAGGCACCATTTAATATGGTCTTTAGGGAAAGCGGATACTATGTAAACAGTGCATAGAAACAGAAAGTTTTGAAAGAAGTATATGAAACGAGATATAAGTTGAAGAAGAAAGTAGTAGGTGCATAAAAACAGGACAGCAGTGAACCGTAAGAAAAGATGGTCCGAAACCAATCAAAAACTTGTTCTATTTCAATAAGAGGAAGACCTACGTAACCTTTAGCCAGGGACCTCACATATCGAACATTATCGAATATCTTCACTTTTAACGGGACGTTTACATGCACTATAGTGACCTGAGAGGCACACAGATGTCACCGTTGCCGTAAGAGCCTCAGGAGCACACACCTTTGCGAAGCGCGACCTTGCTTCGAAAGTAACGCCGTTACTGAGAACACGACCTCGGGTTACTTGCTTGTCACGGTCCCTAACGATACGAAAGGTCTAGATTTTGCGAAGGGGTCTCTCATTTAACGCGTCTCCTTGGTCTGGATCCGCTGCAATCTGACAAGACTTGTCATAGAAGCATTGGTATTTGGTCAAATTAAAGACAAAGACACGGCTTGTGTCTCGCCTACACAAATTGTCGTAGAAAATGAATGAGGGCACAAAAAGAAGTTACAAATAATTTTCCCACAGACGCTAAAAAATCGAATTAAAACGCGCAAAATCGTTTCAAGAGCACAATTCGACAAGTAGGAAGAAAAACGTATAAAAGCTCAATTGATCCCAATAACTTCTTTCTTAAATTGCTTCTCATGCGACTGTGCAGAAAAAAACAACCAATGAAAATCCTGTTGTTGGTAACATTCGACAACGAAACAGTGTACGAAAAACTTGTTCAGGGAATCAAAATGCCTCAACGCAATTGAAGCCAAATATTCCCGATATTAGTTGAAATGATACGGGAACATGACCTGAAATACTCTTGTCCTCTGTGGGATGCCATATAAATGATACTTAGGACTTCCACTGCTGAATCTTATTTAGGAAATTTCTCGGGTTATATCTAATTAGGTCAGCAAATTGGTGTTTGTAGATGAACCATAAAAAAGTCGGAGTGTTTCTTGGAGGTCAACTGGATCTTTTTGATGGGTCTTGAAGCCGCATTTTTGCGGTTTTTTCAGCTTACACACAAAGAGTACTTAGGATGGAAATAACGAAGACAATTTTCGAGGAGTGTGGTGAACGTTTTCAAAGATCTGAAAAAATCGCTAAAAGATATCGCGAAGTTTGAAAAACTGCATAAAGGTATAGCGCTAAAATGAACTAGTGATATATTCTTTTTCTTGTAATTATCTTCCATACAGCAGCATTAAAGATACTCTAAACATAAATTTAACAGAGCGGCAGTAGCAATTCTCTAACCTGACACGAAAAAGAAAGTTACAGTTCAGCTGCAGTCAAACGAGTGTCATTTCTAACTGCTTGATATCTTGAACAACTGATGATACACAGAATTGACGCATTTATGTGTATAATAATAATAAAATCATATAATAATAGAATGGCGATAAATCAACTTCGAAGCGCAATACACATTGATGCATCGTATAGTAATGTATTTTTATTGCATTACATACTGATGTATCAAACATTGGTGTATATTTATTGTCTTACATGATATAGTATTACATATTTATGTATTTTTATTGCCTTACATATTAATTCATTAAACGGTGATGCTTTTTATTACATTACATGTTTATGCATCATTCATTGACGTATTTTATTGTCTGACATATTGATGTATTACATACGGATGTATAGGACTGAATTTCGATGCCTTGAACTGCAAATAAAGCTAGAAGAAAAGACCACTACGCGTGTTGACAACGCCTTCAATCCTCGCATTTCACTCTCACCATCCCGCCATGCATAATTCATTCAAAATCGGTTTGAGGCAACGTTCACATGTAGGACACGAAAGTGAGCGATGATGGACATTTTGCCACGCCCAGAGCGCAAGGAAGGAAGAACGAAATGCACGGCCGCTCCGAGTGAACGGACGTCTCCTGTGGGAACAGGTTTTGAGATCAAGCTCTGCATTTTGACGTGACCTATACGCATTGTTTCGTCCAGGTGCTCCTCCCTATTTCATGCAAGAAATACACTCGTTAGATTACATTAGGATGACGAAATCGTTCATACCCCTGGACATAAGTCCCTTTAAATGAAACTTCACACATGATGACTGTGTTTTGCTTTCGGGTTTTGGTCATGTTCGAAATACACACCCTTGTTGAGCGAAGTAAGGTGTGATTGGCCAAATGGTCAATTTTCGTCATTGCCACCAAGACATCTATGACCTGTTTCGTTATTGTTTCCAACACGTCTGACGTGTTTTGTCATCGTCAACTACACGTCTGACGTGTTTTGTCATCGTCAACCACACGTCTTCAGACGTGCTTTGTCATCGTTAACCACACGTCTGTACGTGCTTTGTCATTGTCACCAACATGTCTGACGTGTTTTGTCCTTGTCACCAACATGTCAGTGACGTGTTTTGTCATCGTCACCAACACGTCTGCGACGTGTTTCGTCATTGTCACCAACACGTAAGTGACGTGTTTCGTTATTGTCACCAACACGTAAGTGACGTGTTTCGTTATTGTCACCAACACGCGACGAATGCTCGGAACTGCTTACATACTCATTTTAAAAGCTCGATAGAGCGTCAATCGTAGCCACAAACGCGTTCCGAATACGCGTAACCCAAGCGCAACTTTCGCAACACTCAT
Source organism: Morinoia aosen (assembly GCA_030386875.1). Classification (NCBI taxonomy): domain Eukaryota; kingdom Metazoa; phylum Arthropoda; class Malacostraca; order Amphipoda; family Talitridae; genus Morinoia; species Morinoia aosen. The sequence continues at coordinate 21,425,589 of CM059556.1, forward strand.
GATGCCATAAAAGACCTACAGCTTTAAGCGCTAAAGTCAATTTCGAAACTCGCCTAAAACGACTCATGAATTTGGGATCTTGGTTTTGAGCGAAGCTCCAACAAATTAGCTGTCAAGCTGCGGCTCATGCAATGGAAGCTCGCCCCAATCTGGGATAAACTCGAGCTGCGAAGAGTTCCCTTAGAGTTAACAAAGGAATTGAAAAATAATGATAAATCCGATGTGTGTTGATTGCAACTCCTGGTGGCAAGCCTGCCTTCGTTCGCAAACCTCACACCGGCTGCGACTTCTTTGTATGAAGACCTCGTGTCTTTGTATCGAGATCTCTTGCGTCTTTGTGGGAAGATCGTGTCTTTTGTATGAAGATCGCGTCCTTTGCATGAAGGCCTCCTTCTTTCTATGAAAATATTCCACGTTTTCAAACCAAAATATCTTGTTTCTGCTCACAGACACAAAAAAAAACTGTCTCCGCAGCGCGCTGGAGCATGATCTTTGACTGCGAAAGGTACTAATGGTGAAAGAATTAACGTAAGTGAAAAATGAAGTCCTCATAATAAAAGATGAGAATATATTCAATTAGATTAAATGTCACTTCCCTAACCGCAACAAAGGCGTTCCAAAGAGAGAAAGGAAGAAGGCACCATTTACTATGAGGTTCAGGGAACGCGGTTTCTATGCCCAATGTGCATAAAAGCAAAAAATGGAAAAGGAAGCTAATGGAACGAGTAAAAAGTTGAAGAAGAAAGTAGAAGGTGCATGAAAAACAAGACAACAGTGAACCGAAAAATGGATGGTCCGTAGCAAAACCAAAAACCTATTCGATTTTAACAAAACGATGGCCTACCTAACCATTAGCTCGGGACCTCACATTTTTCCCACGGGAGTGAAAATTCCTATAAATACAATACCTGTCTTCCCTTGAGGGAACTGAATCCAGATTGATGCACACGATGGTGAATAATACAACTTGGGCAAAATACTAAAAGGACACCGAACTTCACATAAGCAACTGCTGCGTATAAAAGAACAAGAGCTGATAAGCAAATAATCGCTACAATGAATTGGAAATTTGTGATTTCCACCCATTTTAGTCGACATGTTATCGGAAAATAATTTTGTGCAAGCTTCACAGGGACAACGAGGTACGAGCTAGAAATATAAAATGAAACCCTGAAATATTTCTAAAGCAAACGGCAGAACGCAGATATATTTATGCTAGAGTTCTCTACTGGTTGTTGAGGTTTATTTTGAAAATGAACAAACATTCTAAATTTCTAATACCCCAGTAACTGGACGCGTGTCTAAAAGTTGTAAATTGTATGGAATCGCGTCCTTTACCGCAATATACTACATGAACCCGAACTGCAAAACGAGGTGGGCATGTCAGTTGGGCGCCTGTTCAAACGGTGACTCCCACGTGCTCCCACACTCGAATCTGAAGTAAAAAAAAAAACACACAGTCAAACAAATAAAAATTCTCGCAAAAAACAGACAAAAAAATAAAAATTCTTGCAAAAACACAAAGTCAAAATCCTCTGCAAACTCGAAAAAAACCCTCGCGAAAAAAAGCGAAAATTAAAAAAAATGCAAAGGCTTAAACTTGATGGACCAAGTTATCCCTATACATACGCAGACACCCAAGTGCACCGTACACAATATTTAGGAACCAAAAAAATTAGATCATGCAATATAAGTTATTTCAAGCCTCCCTAACTGCAACAAAAGTGTTCCAAAGAGAGGAATGACGCAGACACGTTTTCTCTTGAGCTAAGGGAACTTGGAATCTATGCACAAGGTGCTTTTCTACTCAAGATCTCTAATGTATAGAAACAGTGAGGTAGTAAATCTAGAAGCAAGATGAGAGTTGAAGAAGAAAAAAGCAGGTGCTCACATACTGGACAGCTCTGAGCCATAAAAATCCTCTACTGTGCAAAAATGTTTATTCTATTCCAACAAAAGACCTACCTAACCGTCTGCTCAAAACCTCACATCTTCTCCGTGGGAGCACTAATACCCATAATTACAATAGTTGTATCCTCTGAGTGGCATGAAGTACAATAGTTGTATCCTCTGAGTGGCATGAAGTACAATAGTTGTATTCCATGAGTGATATGAAATACGATAAATGTATTTTATGAGTGATATGAAATACGATAAATGTATTCTCTGAGTGATATGAAATACGATAAATGTATTCTCTGAGTGATATGAAATACGATAAATGTATTTTATGAGTGATATGAAATACGATAAATGTATTCTCTGAGTGATATGAAATACGATAAATGTATTCTCTGAGTGATATGAAATACGATAAGTGTATTCTCTGAGTGATATGAAATACGATAAGTGTATTCTCTGAGTGATATGAAATACGATAAATGTATTCTCTGAGTGATATGAAATACGATAAATGTATTCTCTGAGTGATATGAAATACGATAAATGTATTCTCTGAGTGATATGAAATACGATAAGTGTATTCTCTGAGTGATATGAAATACGATAAATGTATTCTCTGAGTGATATGAAAAGCAATAGTTGTATCCCTTGAGTGATATTGAATAAAACAGTTATGTCTCGTAAGTAATATGGAATACAATAATTTTACCCCTCGTCTGATATGAACATCAGAATTGAAAACTAGAATAAATTGCACCGTATCTGCAGCGAGCAGCAAGTTGCCCCAAACAGAAGCGCCGTATCACGCCACACCACCACTCCCGCGAGCGACTTTCTTCGGTTGGTTTCAGCTTGTTAGCGCCAAGGTCCGTGTCGCAACGCGCCCTCATTTTCGGAAATATTTCACGGTGAAAATGACGTAAGGATAGCACGAGTCACGCTAACGTTCCTTTTCTTTAAACATTTGAGAGTTCACATTCGTACTTGAATTTTACGAGTAAGAACCCCTTCGCTAGCGCACTTAAATGGCGAATGTAATGTCAAAATAAGGCACTAACAGGGTGATTTGATGTTATTTTTTTAATGATTACTCATTTTTGGATGTATATTATTTCAGTTTGATAACCCAGCTCATTGAAAAGCAAAAAAAGTGGCGAGTTCTCAGATTAGATTAGATTATTAATTAGTTTAAGCCTCCCTATCCGCAACAAAGGCGATCCAAAGAGAGGAAGGAAGAAGGCACCATATAGTATGGAGTTAAGAACGCGGAATCCATGCAGAAAGGGCATAGATACAGTAAGATAAGAAAGAAGTTCATGAAACAAGATCAAAGTTGAAGAAAAAAGTAGTAGGAGCTGAAAAAACAGCAGTGAGCCGAAAAAAGATGGTCCTTAACATAATAAAAGCATTTTATTTCAACAAAAAGAAGGCCTACCTAACTCGCAGCTCGGGCCCTCACACATAGTCCCCCTGGGAGCGCTAATTCCCATAGATACAATAGTTGTATCCCCCCGAGGGGGGTGAGTTTTCATGGGACTGAACTTGTATAATTACATGACGGCAATAAATGGCTGAGAAACATGTAGCGAAAGTCATACGAGAACTCATTTTTCAACGATTTGCATCAGTCTGCTAAATACATTATAAAAGTGAAAAGCCACTCACATGTCTTTCATCATTTCTTATTCATTTCTTAAAAATATTTTTATAGTCTGTATTACGCTACGTTGTAAAAAATATTAAAATACAAAAACAAACATGAATTTATATCCAGTTTACGCACCGTAATACAATTTTTACAATTTTTTCAATTCGATACAACGTGCACAATTCCATATCAATTACATTATTCCGGGCAATTAAAATAACTTTAACAACTCTTACATGATACACGTAAGAGCTCTAAGTAACTATGCTAGAAAAATTTAGCCTTTGAAATCATAGGCTGAAAAAGTCATTACGAGATAAATGCTCGGGGCATTTTTTACCAAAATCCCCAAAAAACTGAGAGGTTTCAACTTAATTGGTCTCTCGCGGCAGTAATGAGTGGTCTCCATTGGACACGGTACTCCAAAAGAATATATAAATCACTGCATGAGAGTATCATCAGTTAATTTAAAAAGAAATTTTCTTGCAGCAGACAATAGAAAAGTGAATCAGCAATCGGTGAATCACTTTCTTCAATACGAGAACATAAAGCAGCAAATACGCGTTAACGCTGACATGCTTTGAAAATTGTGTTAATTTTAACTTCCCTAGTCACAGCAAAGGGGTTCCCAAGAAAGAAAAGAGAGAAGCGCTTTTTAGGATAGAATCAAGGGAACTGGGAATGTATGCGCAATGTGTGTCCTCATAACTTGCACATAAAAGCAGCAAAATTTAAAGAAATTATGAAATGACGGAAAATTTTGGAGTAGAAAGAAATAGGCGCCTAAAAAAAGGACAATAGTGAATCGAGAAAACAGAGTCCTTCAATATATAAGATCGATTTTATTACAATAAATGGAGGGCCTTCCTGACCTTCAGCTCGGGATCTCACATCTTCCTCGTTGGAACACTAAACTAAAGGACAGAACGAATTTAAACTGGCAACTTTCAAGCGTCCTGAGAAGGTAAAAAAAATGATTGGGAATGATTAGGAATGCTCTGCCAAATAACTGAATACATTCGTTGAATGCTAAAAACGCTTGCTTCATATCTCTCTCTCTCCCCGGCAGGCCCCACGTAAATTTTCACCGATTGAAATCTTTGAATTACTAATTGGTCATTCTACATAGTATTGATCACAACTTCTCTTTCGTAAAACACATACCAGCGTCGAATGCGATGCATTCACTCCTAAGTCTGCGGCAAGTTAAGTAACGAATGTTCTATGTACATTTCAAGCACTTCCCCCATAAGGAAAGTAAATCTCTTTCACTACTAAAGTACACTACGGTAACGAGTAACATGCCCAGTTTAACCTTTTCGCCGCCTGCATGCATGTTTTTCGCCGCAGAAGTAATTAAATTGCTTGGGCAACGAAAAACATGCATGCTCCGGCGAAAAAGTTTGATTGGGTAGGGCTTCAAATCCTCCTTGGCTTGGGGGTAAAAACCTCCTAATTAACATTTCACTCCCTATTAAATCCTTCGGGTTCCCTTGAGCTTCATTTTCTTCCCAATTAATTCATTAATACCATTGGGGAAATTCTTCTAGTTTATCTCGCGTTGAAAGGCGAAGAAAATTGCTTATCATCTTTACTAAAACACTCACTTCAAAATTCAATAATTCAAAAATTTGTGAAAATATAAGCATTAGGGAAAACAAGAGAGATGACATTTTTTAGGCGCAGGACAAATGTCATCTCAATATTAATACGCCAATTCTCTCGTTAATCATAAAGTTAAATTAAAAAATAATACTCAAAAATTACGTGAGCAAATGAATGTTGAGTTACATAGCATTTCTGAGAAATGCCCTTCTGCCTCCCCTGAGACTCCATCATAAAAATTCATCAATGAAAAATCAAAGGCATTATATGTTTAATTGAAAACCTAAATCATGATTTGTTTTATTAAAAATAAAAGTCTTGATTTGTTTAATGAACAACCAAAGTCATAATTTCTTTATTTAGAAATCAAAGTTTTAATTTGTTTAATTAAGAATCAAAGTTATAATTTGTTTAATTAAGAATCAAAGTCATAATTTGTATCATTAAAAATCAAAGTCTGAATTTGTTCAATTAGAAATCAATGTCCCAATTTGTTTATTTAAAAATCAAAATCCCAATTCGCTTAATTAAAAAACAAAGTCCCAACTTGTTTAATTGAAAATCAAAGTGAGAATTGTCTCGCACTCAGTTCTTCCATTCACGCTCCTCTGACACCTTCACGTCATTTCCAGTTGAACTAAAGTTTCGCGCGTATAATTTAATTTACAAATTATTCTCGTGTTTTTATGCCCATAAAACCACCGTGCTAGTAATTATAACTCAAATATGTAATCAGGATACTCTTTCTAGAGGATATTCAAACGTAGTAGAAAGAACAAATGATTCGGACATGACACACAATGCACTCTGAGAACAGTGCACGCGAGTAAACAAAGGCGTGTCGCGCAGTTAATTTTCACTCCCCAACATTCTCAACGCCATTTCAATCCAACTTCCAAATTAAGAACTTGTTGTCCACTACCCTATTACTCATCACAAGCGAAATTCAAAACTTCACCCGTATAACTGAAAAAAATTTACTAATTTACTCAGTCTAATTTACTCAGTGAACCAAAATTCAAGACTCGTTCATTTTCTGGATGGGTAGATTTACTGGAACGTTCAAAATATTTTCTTCTAAAAAGGCCATCTAGAAGAAATTCTCCTGTAGGCTCGATGACTTGCCTCCTCTACTTCACTCCTACTTAGGTGGCAAGTCAACGATGCCTTCATTTCCAACACACGCTGCCTTCACTTCCAACACACGCTGCCTTCACTCCCAGCACACGCTGCCTTCACTCCCAGCACACGATGCCTTCATTTCCAACACACGCTGCCTTCATTTCCAACACACGCTGCCTTCATTTCCAACACACGCTGCCTTCATTTCCAACACACGCTGCCTTCATTTCCAACACACGCTGCCTTCATTTCCAACACACGCTGCCTTCACTTCCAACACACGCTGCCTTCACTTCCAACACACGCTGCCTTCACTTCCAACACACGCTGCCTTTACTTCTAACACACGATGCCTTCACTTCCAACACACGATGCCTTCACTTCCAACACACGATGCCTTCACTTCCAACACACGATGCCTTCATTTCCAACACACGATGCCTTCATTTCCAACACACGATGCCTTCACTTCCAACACACGATGCCTTCACTTCCAACTCACGATGCCTTCACTTCCAACTCACGGTGCCTTCACTTTCAACACACGCCCCCTTCACTTTCAACACACGATGCCTTCACTTCCAACACACGATGCCTTCACTTCCAACACACGATGCCTTCACTTCCAACACACGCCGCCTTCATTTCCAACACACGCTGCCTTCATTTCCAACACACGCTGCCTTCACTTCCAACACACGATGCATTCGTTTCCAACACACGCTGCATTCACTTCCAACACACGCTGCATTCACTTCCAACACACGATGCCTTCATTTCCAACACACAATGCATTCATTTCCAACACACGATGCATTCATTTATAACAAACGATGCATTCATTTCCAACACACAATGCATTCATTTCCAACACACAATACATTCATTTCCAACACACAATACATTCATTTCCAACACACGATGCATTCATTTCCAACACACAATGCATTCATTTCCAACACACAATGCATTCATTTCCAACACACAATGCATTCATTTCCAACACACAATGCATTCATTTCCAACACACAATGCATTCATTTCCAACACACAATGCATTCATTTCCTATGCACGATTTATAAACAGTAAATTGAGAAAGAAATTTATGAAACATGATAAAAGATGAAGAAGAAAGTAGTAGGTGCGGAAAAACATGACAGCAGTGAACCAAAAAATAGTTGTCTTAACATAACAAACATTTAATTTCAACAAAATGAAGGCCTAACTAACTCTCAGCTCGGGCCCTCACACATATAACTTAACAAGAGGCAAATTTTTACAATATCTGCAGTGGGGGGTCCTGGACATCTACAGCTCAGGCATGACACTCAAGGTACGTTAATGAGAGGAGATCGTATCTAAGCCAGCGGTGTGGGAGGCAGGAGAACCTTGATTACAAGAGGATTTTTTGTACGTCAATTACGACATTCTACGCGCGTAAGAAAAAGGCTGTTCTGCTGGTGCACTTGCGTGAACTCTTTTCAGAGGTCCTTTCATCCCTTCGCAATATAAATTACTGATACAAATCAAAGTGAATTTCAAACCTTCAACGAGTTGCATATATTCTTACGATGCGCTCTACTGCTGTAAAAAATTACTGGTGCCTTGTAGCTCGAGCCTTAAAAAGATACGTATATAGTTATGATGCGTTTTACTTCTGTAAAAAGTTACTAGTGTCTTGTAACCTTATGAGTGATAATTTGTCACACGCTTCTTTCTCTCACAATCCTCATGTTAAAAAATCTCATACGGCAAAAATCTAACCTGAAAGCTTATGAGATTTCGTGCGATAGAAATAAGATCATTTCTGTCATTATTACTTGAAGAGAAAATTTCAGTAATCAGATAACCGACGTTCGTACTTTCAGATAACGTTTGCTCGTTATTACTATTGAAGTTATAAGTGTTCTGATTAAGACTATAAGTTAGTTCATGAACACCAACGACATCAAAGGTGTTCCAGAACGAGGAAAGATGTAGGCATCATTTAGCCTGGAGTTAAAACATGGAATCTGCGCACAAAGTGTGTTTCCACTAAAGGTTCTCCGCTCGTAGAAAGTTGGTCATGAAAGAAGGATATGAAAAAAAGTAGAAATTGAACAAGAAAAAAAATTTGCGGGAAAAAAACAGCAGTGACCCGATAAAATATTGTCCAAAACAAAATTAAAAGCTTATATTACTTCCACAAAATAAAGGTCAGCTTTACTCTCAGCTCGGGATGTCACATAGTACAAGTTCTGACCTGAAACAAAAAGCAGTAATTTATTAAAAAGCCTTCTAAGTGAGTTTAAGCATAAAAAATTATGGATTTATAAATTTTCTCTTAAAATATTCATCCAATCGTACGTAATTTTACCAGATTTCCGTTTCGAAAGCCAGCGATGGCTTACATTCATGAATTGCAAAAAAAATATAAACGTGCAATTTCAGCGCCATTCCAAGGATAAAAACGAGTGCACCTTTTAATCATTTATTCTTTGAAAAGGAGAAAATATAATAACCCACAGCTCTGAAATACACATCTACACTTATGGCACAAAAAAGGTATCAATTTATACATAAAGTTTCCATTCATGCAAGGGAGCGCTTTATTCATTAATGAGAAATTCAAAATTTAAAAAATATTTTCAGCTTACGAATTTAGTTCTCACTTGTCTGGATCAACGAAATGTTAATATTAGGATAACTTAATAAGTAAAAAATACAAATGTCTGCGTTTGCATCGTTCCAATAGGGAAACAAAATATCGCTATGTTGTATCTTATGATTCATATTGAGTAAAAAATGCATCATTAAAATTGTATGCTACAGAATTTCTACATCATAAAAAGTTCAAGCCACTTTTTCAATCACGTCAATTTATCACAACATAACCCTCATTAGCACCAATCGTTAACATAGTCTTCAATTTTTTCACACATGATTTAACTTGAAATCTAATATCAAGATCCATTACAATTTAAACGTATAGTCGTAACATATTCTCCAATAATCGCAAGATGTCAATTTGGAGTTAATCACACAATTTTAACTTTAGGGAGACCATCACATTTCCTTCACCTACATAAAATAAAAAATTTTTATTTCAAGAGCAAATCATTAAATTTCTTAATTTCATCAGCAAATCCCGACATAGCAGGAAAGCCCATCGCTAAATGCACTTACGCTTACAATTTCACGAACAAAGCACAACATTTTCTTTAATTCCAATAGCCAATCACGCCATATTCGTGAAGCCATTCGCTCAATGTTCGTAAGTTATAATTTCACGAGTAAATCCCATTTACTCCAATTCTAATACCTAATCACGCCTTATTCGTGAAGCCTGTTGCTGAGTGCTGCGAGGTTACTTCTTGATCACCAAGCCGAAGTCGGCGTTGGCGACGTCGTACATGGCTTCTGCCTGAGCGCAAGGCAGGGACGCGACCTGGTCGTTGCAGGACAGCGTGGCCTGGTCAAACACCGTCTCGTTGCCGCAAAAGAACGAAAAATGCGCCGTTTCCAGCACCTGGCCTGCGTCGTCCTCCACTGGGAAGCAAACGTGGAACAGTTGGCAGTTGTTGGCAGTGTCGGCGTAATATCTGAAAGTAAAAATTCAGCGAGTTTTCGAGTGGGAATTGCCTGTCAAACTTCATATTATTAATATGGAACAGTTACCAATCGTTGGCGGTGTCGGCGTAATATCTGGAAGTAAAATTTCAGTTAGTGTTCTTGTGTGAATTGCACGTCGAACGTCAAATTATACGCAATAATTCGCCTTTGTTGGCGTATTATCTGTGGATGAAAAAATCTGGCGAGCGTTAAGAAACAAATTTCCTTTTCAACCTAAAATTATGGACTCAAATACTTCAACACTTAATTAACTGGAACGATATTTAATTCTAGTTCTGAACATCTGGGAATAACCGGGAGTTATTTTCTACCAAAATAAATTGAAATTCAAAAAGCCGTTTTATGACTCGAGGAACGACGGTTTTAAATTTGTTTTAGCAGTATTTTCCAATGATAATCACAACTTAAAGTACTGCGGTACTAAGTACTATCACACCTGTCAAGTAAAAAAGGTGTAGTCATCTCCAAGATAGCCGATATGGAAGCCATTTCTCGCATCAAAAATGCGTGCAAAAAAAGAAGCGAATAAAATTTGCGCATGCCAGCTCAACGATGTGCGCTTAGCACTTAGACTGCGGCAGGTAAAGCTGAGCTTTAATATTCAATTTAAATTTACATTCTATTCAAATTTAAAGTCAATTGTTGAAAGCAATGTTGGAAATACCGAACATTAACTGAATCAGGTCTTCATTGAATTTTGATAAGTATTTTTCAAATTGAGTTTGTGACTACTGGCTGGTCAGCAGCACAGTGAAAACTCTCTCAGTTATCAAATATGGCTCGCGTCGCAGTCAAAGCGTTAGCATGGAGCGAAGTGTAAATTCTACTCATTTCCGCTGCGTTAAGTTAGCTGCCATGTGAGGAGTGTTTGACAAGTACCTCGGGTGTCTCGCATTAGGGGCTTCAATGTTGATATATAGCCACATCGCATAGAAACAGTAAGTTGAAGAAAGAGTGTTAGGAAACAAGATAAAAGTTGAAGCTGAATATAGTAGGTGCTTCTAAACAGTAGAGCAGTGAACTGAAAAAAGACTTTCCTTAACACAATTTATAGCGTTATATTTCAACAAAAAAATACCAACCTAACTCATAGTTTGGGACCCCAGATTTCCCCCCGGGGGCGCTTGATGAATACAGTAATTCATGCCTAGCTATATTTAATCCCGACAAGGACAATTGTAGCACCCCCGTGTGATCTTTCCACATAATCCGCAAATAACTTTCTGTCCGAATCAAGAATAATTGACGCCTGGCCTTTCCTTCCTAACCGACTTTCTCCCTTCACCATGTACTAAACTTCAAAAACTACACAAGAGAACTTCCTTTCTCCCCAGAAGGTTTACACTTTACTTTCCAAGCCCCCTGAAACTCGGCCAGTTTGCGCAGTAACCTCAACCTCAAGACCCACCCATAGCTCCCAACATCTCACTCTGGTCCACAATGGCAGCAAGAAGATACGGTTGTCGCGTGGACGTAAACACGTCAGAGGAATGCTTGCTTGCGTCCCTTTTACTCTCCAGTTCGACTTTTGGAAGTGTCCCTAAAAGGCGGAGGTCACGTGACCGACAATTGGTTACTCTGATCTGCAACGCAGGACAGAGTTATAGCTGAGACAGAGGGGATACCTTTCTAAAATTGAACGGCTATTGGAGGGCTGCTCAGGCAGAGGAGGTAAGGGAAATATTAAATTTCAATAAGTGATTGTATTTTCGTCTTACGTGTGTGCACAATTCCCCGTGGAGTTAGCGGCATGTTTAGGAAGGGGCCTTAAACTGCGGCTTTTGGCTTAAGACCCGCGTTCTAAATCAGGAGTAGGCACCCACAAGCTATGCTAACTCGTCGCATTTAAGAGACGCAATGAGGCCTACTGGCGTTTTTCTTCGAATTTACACTCTAAGTCGAGGTTTTAAGACTTCTAAGTCGAATGGAACCTGTGAGCTAAGAGCAAAGGTTTCACTCAGCCAATTCATTAAACATGAAGCTTTAAATAAATCAAAATGAAGAGGCTTCACATATCTAAACCATCGGCAATGAGCGGCTTAAAACGGTTAGAAATATTGCTGCTGAGTTGACAAGTAGACAAGAGGTTTTCATGAGTACGCAATTCATGAACTGCAGTTCGTGTAGAGTATCTTACCTAATATTACCCGTGGTGTAATTATTTGTTTAGAATCCGCTTCTTCCTTTTTTCTCTGACGCTCACAAGGATGCTTAATAACCGTATCTTTGAAAAGAGTTTCACCAGTGCAGAAATACAAAAATATTTTTAATCGCTGGTACTATTAGGATGGATATATTTGCTTATCATCCACATCGAAAAAATTCATTCTAGGAATATGTTGAATCCCGTCATTTTTTTTTTGACAGGTCGTGTACACTATAGTTACTAAGAATCAGGGGCCGGCTGTATAATTATGATCTACTCTACACATGGAGAGTTCGTATTGAGAATTGGTGTCAGCCTGCAATTGGGATTAAAATTTAGGTTAGATCTTATTGTACGGAATAGTGATAAACATATGAGCATTTTAGTTCTAGAACTCCTTCTTTAGTTTTTGAAGACATGAAATGACTGAATATGATAAACCTAGATAAAAAAATGTGTCGTGAATGAAATAATAAAAGAAACTTGAAGCGACACGTCTACGTTTGAAAAAACTCGATGGTTTTAACTAGCCGTGAGAGCGTACGTATAATAATAATCATGGGGATTAATTACCATAAAAGCTTAGCGTCGTTAAATTTTAAACGAAGATGAAGTGAGGGGTAGCGCGAACACAAGTCTGCATTTGTACTGTAAAATGACGCATGGACTTGCAGAGTCCACCCTTAAATTAGTCAAATTATAAGTTTCAGCTCCTCCTACCGCAACCAAAAGTGTTCCTAAAAGAGGAAAGTGGAAGGAATCCTTTAGATTTGAAACAAGGAAACGAGGAATCCATGCACAATGCGTGTCTCCACGTCCTGCAGAAAAGAACAGCAATACTGAAAAAAATTTATGAAATATGATTGAATAAAAAATTTACAAGCTTTGGAAAAATGACATTAGTGTGGTCCTTAGACATTTCAGACCTTGAAATTAATAAAAAAAATTCAATAGCAAATCTGAACTCATCTGAAAGGAACGTAGGAAGTGAGTAGAGTCATTGTGATATTCTCTATACACATCATTGGTAATCCACACAACAAACAAAATGAATGGAACTTTAAAATTTGAGAAACTATTATTTTCCGACAGTCATCATAAAACCTTCCATGTGAAACTCGAATAGCACAAAAAAATTTACTGAAATAAAATTATTGTCCATAACGTTGAAAAGAAGTAGAAATAAAGGACACCAAAATGACAGAGAAGGAGTAAAATTTAAATGTGCATAGCTTTTAAAACACATGAACACAATTTTGCCTATATAATTCCCAGGACACCAATTCCAGAGCACCCATATTGGCTCGACACCTGGAAAACATCGGTTAAAATGAAACGAGCTCACTGGAGCAGCCGGAGGTGAAAGGGCACCAAGTGAAATGAAAATCATATATGGAGCTGAGCAAGACGAGCTCAGCGTAACCTAAGCATGGGAAAATCAATCTTGAACAAAGGCGGTACAGGACAAGGATCTCAGATTTTCACTGAATTTGAGGATTGTGAATTTTCAAGGAATTTGAGGATTGTGAATTTTCAAGGAATTTGAGGATTGTGAATTTTCAAGGAATTTGAGGACTGTGATTTTTCAACGAATTTGAGGATTGTGAATTTTCAAGGAATTTGAGGATTGTGAATTTTCAAGGAATTTGAGGATTGTGAATTTTCAAGGAATTTGAGAATTGTGAATTTTCAAGGAATTTGAGGATTGTGAATTTTCAAGGAATTTGAGGATTGTGAATTTTCAAGGAATTTGAGGATTATGAATTTTCAAGGAATTTGAGGACTGTGAATTTTCAAGGAATTTGAGGATTGTGAATTTTCAAGGAACTTGAGGATTGTGAATTTTCAGTGAATTTAAGGATTGTAGATTATCAGTGAATTTAAGGATTGTAGATTATCAGTAAATTCAAGGACTGCAGACTTTCAGTGGATTTAAGGACTGCAAATATTCAGTGAATTAGAATTAGCGAATCTCAATAGAAGACTGGCTTTGATATTACGTACGGTTGATTATTATGGTGAAACAATACGTCGGCTAAAGCTATATTGACAATTAACATACGTAGGTAACGTACACAAATTTTCAGTCAACCATTGCCATCACGAAACGGAAAATGTATCAATTCTATTACCCTACAACAAAATTTCTTGAAAAATTTTCAATCTGAGAAATACTGCTAAGATGATGATGATATACACGAAATATAAATTCACCGTTGATTCAAAACATTTTACTCAGAGGCAAATAAAGAATAAAACCACGCGCACAATTATTGAGGCATCAGTTAATTTCGCATGAATGTCCTATGCGCTAGAATGCTTGATAACTTGACACTGAAATCAAATGTGTTTATTCAAATGCATCATGCTCGGTGAATAAAAAAACACACGTACATGTATAGATACATAATTTTCATTCTTATGAATGCAGTTAGCGTTAAAACGCTCGATGGCTCATCTGTGTGCCCGTTACCTCCCCACAATCGAGGCTGTACTCTCAAGTTGCGTCCACTGCGACGCAAAATCAATTTAATGATGAAAACGAAAACATTTTGCGATTTCTGAGAGGCTGAGCTTCTAGGAGCACTTGAATCGATTTCTAAGAGACATGCAAGCGATGGCGGTACTTGAGGAAAACTTGTTTGGTTCTTGTGATTGGAAAGAATCCGTGAAGTGCTTTAAAATATCGAGAGAACTCAATGGTGACGCAAAAGATGACCCACAAAAATTATCGTGAAGAGCTTTGAAATATCGAGAGAAGACAATGATAAAACTCAAGCATAAATATCTTGAAATTTCTTCTTAGTTCAAAAGGAATGCAAGACGACGATCCTTGAATACAATGAATAACTCATCGGAAAATATACAGACCGATTCAATCAAACAAGGTATACTTACATTCCGCTTTAAAACAGCAGAAAAACTCATAAAAAAATTAAAAAACCTATTGAATTAACTCAGATCTCTGTACGACTCTTTAACATAGCACGAAAATAACATTAGATTATGATGTTTCTTAAGCCTGCCTATCCGTGACTAAGGCAAACAAGAAAATAAGACTAAAAAGAACTTGCTCGCATGCAATTCAGCAGGCAAATGAACCTGCATGCATTCAATTTAGCAGACATAAGAACTCTGCGCCAGTAATGTGAGCACTGGCACGCTAACAACAGGTTAAGATTATGATTATAAGTTATTTTAAGCCTCCCTAAACGCTAACATCACGCCTTGGATTACCCGTATCTGCGTCCCTCGCAGCGGAGCGTTTCAGAATAGGATCTCGCCCACAGGACGGACCCTGCACCAGTAATATGAGCACTGGCACGCTAACATCAGATTAAGATTATGATTATAATTTAGCTTTAGCCTCCCTAGACCCTAACATCACTCCATGAATTACCCGTATCTGCGCCCCTCGCAGCTGAACGTTTCAGAATAGGACCTGGCGCGGAGGATGGACTCTGCGCCGGCCGGCAGCTGGTAGGCCATGCGCGCCCAGGCCGTGGCGGCGCACAGGCAGAGCACGAGCGGCAGCAGGCGGGACATGTTGGGGTTCTGGGGGAAAAGAGGGGACATGGTGGGGTTCTAGGGGAAAAAGAGGGGTGCTGGTAGGATACTGAGGGTACTTGTGGGGTACTGATGGTACTTTCTGATGGTACTGGGGGTACTGGGGCAGAGAGAGAGGAGCTGGCTGGTTCCAAGCGTTCTGGAGGCAGGTACGGGGCTGGCTGATAGAACTGTGAAGTTTACTTTATGTAATTTTTTCCGTGACTAATATGAAAGCAAAGCAATGACAACTTTATAAGATAAACAAAAACTTGGCTAACTCAGTGTCACACCAAGAGAAGTAAAATCATAGATAAGTGAACGAAAGCGCCAATAAAACATGCAATTCAAACTTGCTTGAATCAAAACTAACGTTCCCTATTTCTGATTTATCTAAATTTTAGAAAGATTTCGAAACTATCGGCTATGCAGTGACGGTCGAAAGTTGTCATATTCATCTGTCGCAAGACAAACCAGGGCTCTGAAGTGATAAAATAGAAAACAGCTTTGTTGTCAGGCTCAATTTTTTCGTTAAAGTTTCAGTGATATTACAGTGATTTAACTTGTAATAGCTTAAAGTAAGGCAATTTTGAAATATTGAATATCCTAATGAGTTTCGCTACGATTCCTCCATCAAATTGTTCATTTGTAAATGCTCGTTACGAGTCCAGCGTTCTCCTGTGAAGTCTACGTGTTCTATGCTCATCACTCGACTGAATTGGAGTGTTCGGGCTGTTTGGAAATTTGAGGAAATCTGCAACTAAACGCGATCTCACACGCTAACTGCTTGCTGATTCAGAGGGGATTTCCAGTACGCGGGGCGACCCGTCGGTGATCAAAGTCTTTTTATTATTATCCTCAACCCAAACCCAATGACGGCTCTTGTGCTCCTGTTCTTATAAAAGTTGAACGTTTGAATTGAGCTCAATTGTGTTCGAATTTCAAGTTCTAGTTTAACCAGACACTTTTACTGAGTTGACGAGAATAATTTGCACAAGTTCCCGTAAGGGGAATCAAATTTCACCAACTTCACCAAAAACGCTTGAGTAAAGAGTCTCGGTGTATCCATTTTACCGGTTTCCTCAACATATTCAATCAGAATACTTCCACCTCGTGGCATGAAATCCTGAATATACTGACTGAACAGTCAAAACCTATTTTAGATTTTTAATAAATACAAGCAAAATACTTTTTTTCCTGAAATAAATATTTCAAATTTACTGACAGAATATTAAATTCATGTCATCCCTTCAATGAATCCAAGCAAAATACTTTTCTTTCCTGAAGTGAAA
The DNA here is from genome assembly GCA_030386875.1 of Morinoia aosen. Classification (NCBI taxonomy): domain Eukaryota; kingdom Metazoa; phylum Arthropoda; class Malacostraca; order Amphipoda; family Talitridae; genus Morinoia; species Morinoia aosen. Next base: position 21,442,463 of record CM059556.1, read on the forward strand.
GCCCCGAATTCACTGACAGAACAGTCATAATCCATTATAGCTTTTTGATAAATAAAAGCAAAATACTTTGATACCATGCCATAAAAATTTCTGAATTTACAGACAGAACAGTCAGCATTCATTTGCCCTCTACAACTGATAAATTCAAGCAGAATACAACTATTTCTCAAAACACAAGCCCGAACTTGACTGAGAGAACCCTGCCAAAAGTAGCATCTTTGATGTATCTTACCTTACCGGAGATGATCGAGACACAGATGCTGGAGTTGGGCAGGGGGCACTTAAATAGAGAGACGCGGCCTTCGCAACCGACAAGTTTACCGGCCTACTGAAAGTCTTCTGTGGGTTTTGCTGGGTCAGCAGTGCCTGGCGGGCCTTTGCCTCTAGTGTCAATACGACCCGACATTGGTTAGATAAGTTAGTTTCAGTGTTTTTAATCAATATACCCGCATATTAGTTTAGGTAAGTTCTGAGCTTTTCTAAACAATATGACCCTACATCAGATCAGATAAATAGTTTAAGCCCCTTAAATCAATATAACCCTACATCAGATTACACAAGTTAATATAAGCCTCTCACCTTTAACTATATGTTCAGGCGATCGAGAGAGTTATATCACATTTACGTATCATACGATAAAATTTTTCTGGTCAAAAAATAAAGGCTCCATAGAATTTATGAAATAAAAGTAATATTTTGAAGAAATTCCAAGATATTTTTTGTCTTTCCTTCAAATTCTTAGACAATGTTAGAGATGTCGTGCATCCACCGGCCTATATGAGAAAGCGAATCATTTTTGATAAATAGTGACTTACGTTAAGTGTGTCTTGGTTGGCACAGTTGTGTGTGTCGTGTCGGCCATGAGAGAGTGTGTTACTATAACTGGATTAATTTTGTACAGTGATCACACTCTTTCGTGGGTCGACTTTGGCTCAAGTTCACTCACAGAAGTGTGTCGGTTTCCCGATAAAAAATTTTCAGTGCACTTTAAGAAAATGTAATGATTAAATATCCATGTTATCGATTACACTTATTGTGGGGAAAGAGTACAGTAAATAGTGTGGAAAGAGCATATTCGACTCAATTTTGCGTGCAGGGGATGCTGATATTTTGAGACTTAAAAACTCCGGAGTGTTTTCTGGAAAGGCGCATGTGTGAAGAAATTTCAAACAGAATAGCTTACTCCTTTCATAACCTCTCAGCGTTGTAATTCGACTTCACCTTAACCCTTCCAAGCGTCGGGATAAAATATAAAACTAAAATAAAAACACTAAAACTAAATAGAATAAAACTAAAAAAATCACTAAATATAAAACGGAAACTATACGTTTTGGGACGTTCTACTCACAAATCGTGTTCTTGAAATACTCGGCACTATATTTTTTTTTGACTGAACTTTCTCGGCCCTTAAAAACTGAACCTTTGAATCCCGTCACAGTTTCCTGCACCCTAGCATCCTGTCAAAGTTTCATAAATCATTGCATCGTATTTCAGTTTTCTGTATCCTTCTGCACCTTAGAATCTTATTTGCGCGTTATCCAGCCCAACATCATCCTGTCAAATTCATCATCCACATTCATCGTCCTGTCAAGTTCATCATCCAAATTCATCATCCTGTCAAGTTCACCATCCAAATCCATCATCCTCTCAAGTTCATCATCCAAATTCATCATCCTGTCTAGTTCATCATCCAAATTCATCATCCTGTCAAGCTCATCATCCAAATTCACCATCCTCTCAAATTCATCTTCCAAATTCATCATCCTGTCAAGTTCATGATCCAAATTCATCATCCTTTCAATTTCATCATCCAAATGCATCATCCTTTCAAGTTCACCATCCAAACTCATCATCCTTTCAAGTTCATTATCCAAATTCATCATCCTGCAAAGAACAACATCATCCCGTGAAGTAATGCAAAGCACAATGTTCGGTATGCCATGGTACGGAGCACTGTGCATCACATTCTGTACAGGTTCTTCGCATTTCACAGCTCGTGTTACACGACAGAAACTAGACCACTATATACCAGTACACCAGTTAGGTACAAGTTGTACCAGTGAATAGAAAAGACCTTGCAATACAACCAACAGAGTGGCAGAACTCCAAAAGTCCGATAAAGATCACTGTCTCGTGTGTTATTATCAGTTAAGGATGTTAATGTTAAGATATTTTAAAAACCAATGAATCAACATTTCATGTTTTTACTCTATTGGAAATAAACTGTTTTTATTTCTTTCTTTCTTTTTCTCTCACTCGGCGCACGTATTATTGCGTAGATTGACCAATTGCTCTAGCCACAGGTTCACGAATTTTTGCCTTACGTTTGTTTTCCAGGTGAATAACTCACTGGCTATGCGATTTGCTGACCTATTTACTCAATCAATTGGTCAGTAGATTTCCCTAGCTATTTTACATCCCTATGGCCATTGTGTATTTCCCTGATAGTTAAATAATTCATTGATTTGTTAAATAAGTAACCCAATCAAATACACATTTGGCTAGCTTGTTAGTAAGTTAAATAATCCAATGGACACGCTAATTTTCCACCCGATTAAAAACTTTCTCACGGACCAAAACACTTCTCGTTTGCAGAAACCACTTTTGCATGAAAAATAATTTCTAAATTACAAGACAGATTATTGCAGTGAAGTACGCATTCTTTCTAAAGACGGTTTTTTCTTTGCATAATTTAGAAATAATATTACTCGCGAGAATATTTACGAGCGAAAGATGACGATGAGAAGCACGGCGGCTCCACTGCAACGCACAATAAATTCTTTTCTTCCACCGAACAACGTCCGCTCGAGCTCGTGCGTGTGGCCAAAATTTGCCAAAGTTGTCTAAATCTTCCATCGTGGTCGTAAACTTTAAATTGTTAAAAAAGTTCGCAGCCCACAAAGAAATTTATTTCAAGCCTGCCCTCTCAAAAGCAACAGCCTTATGTTCCACGTCAGACCCAAAGCTGTCCCACGCCAGACCCAAAGGCTGTCCCACGCCAGACCCAAAGGCTGTCCCACGCCAGACCCAAAGGCTGTCCCACGTCAGACCCAAAGCTGTCCCACGCCAGACCCAAAGGCTGTCCCACGCCAGACCCAAAGGCTGTCCCACGCCAGACCCAAAAGCTGTCCCACGCCAGACCCAAAAGCTGTCCCACGTCAGACCCAAAGGCTGTCCCACGTCAGACCCAAAGGCTGTCCCACGTCAGACCCAAAGGCTGTCCCACGTCAGACCCAAAGCTGTCCCACGTCAGACCCAAAGCTGTCCCACGCCAAACCCACAAGCTGTCCCACGCCAGACCCAAAGCTGTCCCACGCCAGACCCAAAGCTGTCCCACGCCAGACCCAAAGCTGTCTCACGCCAGACCCAAAGCTGTCCCACGCCAAACCCAAAGCTGTCCTACGCCAGACCCAAAGCTGTCCCATGCCAGACCCAAAGCTGTCCCACGCCAAACCCAAAGCTGCCCCACGCCAGACCCAAAGCTGTCCCACGGCAGACCCAAAGCTGTCCCACGGCAGACCCAAAGCTGTCCCACGCCAGACCCAAAGCTGTCCCACGCCAGACCCAAAGCTGTCCCACGCCAGACCCAAAGCTGTCCCACGCCAGACCCAAAGCTGTCCCACGCCAGACCCAAAGCTGTCCCACGCCAGACCCAATGCTGTCCCACGCCAGACCCAAAGCTGTTCCACGCCAGACCCAAAGCTGTCCCACGCCAGACCCAAAGCTGTCCCACGCCAGACCCAAAGCTGTCCCACGCCAAACCCAAAGCTGTCCCACGCCAGACCCAAAGCTGTTCCACGCCAGACCCAAAGCTGTCCCACGCCAGACCCAAAGCTGTCCCACGCCAGACCCAAAGCTGTCCCACGCCAGACCCAAAGCTGTCCCACGCCAAACCCAAAGCTGTCCCACGCCAGACCCAAAGCCGTCCCACGCCAGACCCAAAGCCGTCCCACGCCAGACCCAAAGCCGTCCCACGCCAGACCCAAAGCTGTCCCACGCCAGACCCAAAGCTGTCCCACGCCAGACCCAAAGCTGTCCCACGCCAGACCCAAAGCTCTCCCACGCCGGACCCAAAGCTGTCCCACGCCAGACCCAAAGCCGTCCCACGCCAGACCCAAAGCCGTCCCACGCCAGACCCAAAGCCGTCCCACGCCAGACCCAAAGCTGTCCCACGCCAGGACCCAAAGCTGTCCCACGCCAGACCCAAAGCTGTCCCACGCCAGACCCAAAGCTGTCCCACGCCAGACCCAAAGCCGTCCCACGCCAGATCCAAACTCTGTCCCACGTCAGACCCAAACGCTGTCCCACGACAGACCCAAAGCTGTCCCACGTCAGACCCAAACGCTGTCCCATGACAGACCGAAAGCTGTCCCACGACAGACCCAAAGCTGTCCCACGACAGACCCAAAGCTGTCCCACGACAGACCCAAAGCTGTCCCACGTTTGCTCGGTCGTCCCAAGACCCAGTCAAGGTTACCGTCCATTGTCACTAGGAAAATAAACACTGACGATGTCGAGGAATAAATATAACTGAAGGCCTCTGAGGAGCGAAGATTCTTCATTAAATATGCCGCTTTTGCGGGGACTCCAGCGCGCGCGCACACAGCGCAGGCAGTCGGCTAAAAATAAATTGACGACCCTCGACAGCGAAAAAGCATGGCTAATTTGGCCGAAAAACGGCAGGACTACCGAGAAATTAGCGCTAGGGGCTGTAAAGTGACATCGTTCTAACAACGCATTGTATTTGTAAAACTAATTTCAGCTTCAATTGCAGATTTTAAAAAGTTTATTTTATTTTTTGAGAGACGTTTTATGGTTAAGAACTGCTTGAGAAATGCTTGTTTGTGATCAATATGTTCATTACAGGCACTATCTTCTTTTCGTCGCAACTTTTGTATACGTAACGTAATTTGCATTCTGAATTCACAGTTGATGTAAGATTAGATTATTAGTTAGTTTAAGCCTCCCATCCGCAAAAAAATGCGATCCAACGAGAGGAAGGAGGAAGGCACCATTTAGTATGGAGTTGAGGAAACGCGGAATCTATGCAGAAAGGGCACAGAAACAGTAAATTGAGAAAGAAGATTATGAAACAAGAATAAAGTTGAAGAAGAAAGTAGTAGCTGTGAAAAACAGGACAGCAGTGAACCGAATTAACATAACAAAATACATTTTATTTCAACAAAAAGAAGGCCTACCTAACTCTCAGCTCAGGCCCTCACACATTTTCCCCCTGGGAGTGCTAATTCCCATAGATACAATAGTTGTATCCCCCTGAGGGGAGTTGATGTAAGAATATAGTTAATATTCTAAAGCGCACATTCGCACGAACTTGTAATATTCTGCGCTACTTATGGATCCATATTCTGCCCTGCTTTTTCTCTATTTAGGATCTCAATAATGAACCACTTATACATTGGAACAGTAAATTGAACAAGATTAAATGATAGTTTAAGCCTTCATTAAAGGCTTTTCAAAGTAGAAGGAAGGAAGGAATGTACCATCTAATATGTAGTTAAGATAATGCAGAATCTATGCACAAGGTACATAGAAACAGTAAGTTGAGAAACAACTTTATGAAACATAATGATAATTTCTTACGGCCATTCTTTCATTTCTTCATCTTTCTTATTTCAAATGAATAATAGTTAACTGTAAAACCTGCGTCGTCTACCATAACCTTAAACCAAAGTCAGGATTTTGGGGAGGTTTTTTAAAGTTACCATACCAGTTTTGACTAACTTCGTATAAGGAGAAATGACAACCAAGGAATGTTGTTTTCCACGCAGTTCTGTACTTTCAATGGGCCTACATTGTAGCCGTGTTTTTCTTTTTTTCAAAAATGTGAAAAACTAGTATTGATAACACTAGTCATTTACCCAGAGCTTGTGACAGGAGAACACTAGTCGTGGGGTTTGTATTCCAAAGTTCAAAACTTATTACACTAAGCATGCAACATACCAAGATATATAATAAAAACACGGGTCAAGCTTCTTTGAATCTACCTTTACAGTAGTCTTCACGTTATAAAAAGATTTTCAAAATGGTTTTGAAAACCGGGGGAAACTTATGGAAATATATTTGAGCCCAAAGAGGTGAAATTGTTATGAATATCAATACACAAGTATTTGTTTTAAGTGATTTATAAAACTACCTCTTTACTACTTCCTTCATCCTTGAATATTTTGCAAAATTATTTCCGAGCAAATATCATGCTCTATATAATACGATCTTAAGGAACTCAAGATTATTACTTTCAAATCTTCAACACGTTTCGTGCGAGGGGACCCACCGGTGGTCACTGAGGGGATTTTCATAATGCTGCTGACCAGCCAACAGTCACTTCCTCAACTTCTAGAAATATGTAATGAAAACTAAACTAAAGCAAGATCCAATTAATGTTTGTCAATTTAAAATTGCTCACTACAATTGACCCTAAATTTGAATGGAACGTTGAACTTTACTTTAATCTAGCCATTCTCAACCTTTCCTCTATCACTGACCTCGGCTTTATGCATTTCTCTATTTACCTCCTACTTCCATACAAAACACACTTTCTTTGCATTCTCTTATTTTACAAAACTAAGTTTAATCAAATTATTTTTCAAACTTTTAAATTATCAGGCCCTTCAATTATTTACCTCCGACTGTACAATTATTTTACCACTGAGGGTAAATTTACCTCTGGTTGAGAACCACTGGTTTAACCCATCGCCGGGAAAGTACGTGTTACGATATTTTGTGCGATAGGGAGTCCACTTTGTTCACAACTGCGTCATATTTCGCTCCTTGTCACATCTCCAAAATATCGAAGTTCTTCATCTATGACGAGTCAATGCAAAACTGCTTCATATTTCGCTCCTTGTCACATCTCCAAAATATCGAAGTTCTTCATCTATGACGAGTCAATGCAAAACTGCTTCATATTTCGCTCCTTTTCATATCTCCAAAATATCGAAGTTCTTCATCTATGACGAGTCAATGCAAAACTGCTTCATATTTCGCTCCTTGTCACATCTTCAAAATATCGAAGTTCTTCATCTCTGACGAGTCAATGCAAAACTGCTTCATATTTCGCTCCTTTTCATATCTTCAAAATATCGAAGTTCTTCATCTATGACGAGTCAATGCAAAACTGCTTCATATTTCGCTCCTTGTCACATCTCCAAAATATCGAAGTTCTTCATCTATGGCGAGTCAATGCAAAACTGCTTCATATTTCGCTCCTTGTCACATCTCCAAAATATCGAAGTTCTTCATCTATGACGAGTCAATGCAAAACTGCTTCATATTTCGCTCCTTGTCACATCTCCAAAATATCGAAGTTCTTCATCTATGACGAGTCAATGCAAAACTGCTTCATATTTCGCTCCTTTTCATATCTCCAAAATATCGAAGTTCTTCATCTATGACGAGTCAATGCAAAACTGCTTCATATTTCGCTCCTTGTCACATCTCCAAAATATCGAAGTTCTTCATCTATGACGAGTCAATGCAAAACTGCTTCATATTTCGCTCCTTGTCACATCTTCAAAATATCGAAGTTCTTCATCCATGACGAGTCAAAGGAAGGTACTGGAGATCCGTTCGTTGACCTGCACTGAATGTTTAGAGGAAGGTGAGCGCATCCAAAGGGGTGGATGACCATACAACACACCACGTACACTTCACACACGCAGGTTGACGCAATCCTGTGTACTGTCTGCCTTGCGCCCTTCTTTATGCTCCGGTTTTAGTGCTACTTACCTTGTTTTGATCTTTGCCTCGTTTGGCACGCCACAAATTTGGCAAATGCCGTGACATCGCAAGTGTCGCGATACGAAATGGAGCGAATTTGTTACGCTTACCTACCACAAGGTTCAGCTACACGATTTATTGATTATAATTTAGTTTTAGCATCCCTTTACCACGACAAAGATATTCAGAGAAAGGAAGAAAGAAGGCACCATTTAGTATGGGGTTAAGGGAACGTGGAGTCTATGCGCAAAGGGTGTTTCCATAAAGGATCCCGTGCGCATAGAAGCAGTAAGATAAGATGGAAGGTTATGAAACAAGATACAAGTTGAAGAAGAACGTCAGAGGTGATGGAAAAACAGGACAGCAGTGAACCGAAAAAAGATGGTCCTTAATTAACAAAACAAAATACATTTCATTTCAACAAAAAGAAGGCCTACCTAACACTCAGCACAAGACCGCACATTTCCCCCCCTGGCTCCGTTAATTCCCATAGATACAATAATTGTATCCCCCTGAGGGGTTTCAGTGGCACGATGACGCTAATCAATACCAGGATGATGCCTCCGATGCTCCAGTCGTGAGTGGCGGATGCTTCAGTAGCGTGAGACGCCTCCATTTAGCGCCTTATTGGCATAGAGAATTAGATTTACATGGCTTTCACTCGAATGCAGCTGTGTTTGCTCCTTGTTTGCCCATTGAAAATGTAAGTTGTGAATTTATTACACAAGGTAGAGTCTTATCTATACCCACATAGAAGATTAAAAACAAGTTCAGCAGTCTCTGCTTTGCATAAATTATACTGTGAGGAAATATTAGAAGAAGCAGACTCGTACAATGATTTTGAAACACCAGAAAGTATTTTGTGAGGAAGGCGGTGAGACGTTCTAAGGAAACCGATGTCGTTGAAGGAAATGAACAACTTTGAATAAGCAGTCACTATGTGCACGGAGAACATCAAATAAATTTTTTGTTTTCGATAAGGTTTTTCATTGATTTAAAATTTTGAGCTTATGACGCCAAGTTAAATTTCAATAGCAGCGGTGAGAGCATAAGATAAGATTAGAAGTTAACTTATCTTAAGCGTCCTTAAACACAACCAAGGTGTTCGAAAGACAGGAAAAGATGAAGGGACCATTTAGTATGGAGTTAAAAGAATCCGGAATTCATGCACAAGATAACTTTTACACAGAAACAAGTTGGGAAGATAAATCATGACACAAAAAGTTGAAGAACTTGAAAAATAAAGTAATTAGGGCTGAAAACTTCACCGTAGTGAACCAAAAAAAGATAGTCCGTAACAAAAGAAAAACTCGTGTTTTAACGGTAAGCAAACCTGCCTAACCTTTAGCTCGGGACCTCACATATTCCCGTTGAAAGCGCTGCTCCTCCACCTTGAGAAACAGCGAGCATAAACTGATATAATCAAAAATAAATACTGAAGTTAGTTGAGGAATGAAGCACTGAAAATACGTTTGCATTAGTCGTCTATGTAAGAACAGCGAAGGGCACACAAGAGACTCTTTTTCTAATTCTGTGTTGTGAACCGAGCTAACAAAAACCAACTTACAAGGGACAAGTCGGCGTCTTCAGAATACGAGGAGGGCTTCTGAGATACAGAAGCGCAGCTTAGGTTCCAAAGGTTAAGCCAGCGAATTTGTTCCTAAAGGATCGGTAAACTAAGCGAAGCCACTCATTGAAGCCCACGCAGCACTTGCACTCACTACATGGAGTCAAGTCACAGTTTGCATAATGTGCAAGTTGCTTAACTGACGGTGAAAGCTACGGGAAATTCGCTAAAGGGCATGCAGACGTTACTAGAGCCCCCGCCCGTCTACGTAGAAAAAAGTCCGTTATTTATGGATGGATTTCTCTGAAATTTTCACAGTAGGTGTGAAATGATGCATAGATCATTTGTTATTTCGACGAAATTTTTGTAGCTGCACTTTTTTTTTTCTTAAATATGATAAAAAAAGGGGGTTTTGTAAAATCTATCTCCTTCTACAATTTTTGAAGTTACAGAACCAGTACTTCGTTTTTAGATTGCTTATATGTCTATATAACCATATGCAATAGGGAATTTCGATAACTTCTTTTTGTGGATTTTGGGAATTAAAAATAAAAAATAAAAATTTTTTCTTCATTATTTTTTTTTCATGTGTAATTTTCAAAAACTTAAATTTATCCAAAAATGTCATTGCATATCGATACTTCTTGCTAAGTGCTATCGAATGGTATATAAACCATTTTTGTAGCTCTAAAATTGTGGAAGAAGATACATTTGAGAAACCAATTATCATGTTTCCAGAAAAACGCATTTTTCACATAAAAAATTTGTTTTGTCTTTTTATCTTTTGAACTACAAGGTTTTCTACAATGAACTCTTGAGCGTTTGTAGCTCTTTTCAAGCCCTTTCGATTGATATAATTTTCATTGCTGTAGCTCTGTAACTCTCAGAAAAAATATACAACGAAAGAGAATAGGTGTAATTTTGAAAATAATTAATTTTTTTCAATTTTTTCATTTTTTTCGACCAAAATACGTTTTTTTTGTCAAGTCAACTCCTTTGTTTCATAGCTCTTTTCAAGCCCTTTGGATTGGTGTGCTCGCCATAGCTGTAGCTATGACACTGCAGCTGTCATCGCGCTATGAGTGAAAGCTGCGGTATCATAGATACGGCAGAATAGCTAAATTCTGAAATTGTCAAAATTTCATAAAAAATATTTATTCAGCCTTAGAATGTTTCGTTTGAATAATGGAACCACTTTGAGTAGCCCATGAACGAACTATATTGCCATTGCCGCAGAGAACCACGCTCGATTGACTCCCAGTTATGAGGGGGGGAGGGGTCAAGGTCACGCCACCCCCATCGCTTTCCCCCCCTCTGTTGGGCGAACTATTTGGAGTAGACGAAAACGGATAGTACCGATGGAAGCGCAAGAAAATCCTCTATAAGATGCATATAAAAACAGAAAATCAACACATATCCTAATTTCTACGTAGATGGTCTCCTTAAGATCGTCTTAATAAACGGTAAAATTGAGGAGTATCTTAATACCGGTAAAATTGAGGAGTATCTTAATACCGGTAAAATTGAGGAGTATCTTAATACCGGTAAAATTGAGGAGTATCTTAATACCGGTAAAATTGAGGAGTATCTTAATACCGGTAAAATTGAGGAGTATCTTAATACCGGTAAAATTGAGGAGTATCTTAATACCGGTAAAATTGAGGAGTATCTTAATACTGGTAAAATTGAGGAGTCTCTTAATACCGGTAAAATTGAGGAGTATCTTAATACCGGTAAAATTGAAGAGTATCTTAATACTGGTAAAATTGAGGAGTCTCTTAATACCGGTAATATTGAGGAGTATCTTAATACCGGTAATATTGAGGAGTATCTTAATACCGGTAAAATTGAGGAGTATCATTATAACGGTAAAACTAAGGCGTGTTTTTATAAACGGTGAAATTGAGGTGTATCTTAGTAAACGGAGATATTCAGGAATGTCTTCATAAGGGGCAAAACTGAGAAGTATTTAAATAAACGGTGATATTGACGAATGGATATCTTAAGAAACCATGATAGTGAGTAGTATCGTGGTAAACTGTGAAATTGAGGGTTATTTAAATAAAGGAAGAAATTGAGGAGTGTTTCAATCCACGGTGAAACTGAGAAGTCTTTTAATAAATGTAGGTTCTGACGTGTATTAACATAGGCTGAAACTGATGTGTTCCAAAAAATGTTGAAACTAAATAGAATTTAAAATACCTTTGTAGTTGAAGAATATGTTAATAGACGGTGAAAGTAAAGAATGTCACATCACAATGGGGGAAATACTATGAAATTTTCTGTTTTCTACTCAGTGAAATGGCGTTCATACACGAGAAATTTTTTTTGCGCCGAGCAATATTCGAACACAAAGACTATAAATTATGCAATTTTTTCACATCCCAAAATAAATTTTAAAAAGTTATTCTACTCCTAAATTAATTAAACGTTTCTAAAGATAAGAACTTTCAAGAACAGATACAGACAATAATTTAACTCATGTGCAATTAGCCATATTCTGTTGAAAAATGGCAGAACTTTAGACTGCCTTAATGAAGCACAGAAACTTCGACTTCGTGGTGACCCTCCAGTGCTCAAAAACTAATGTTTCACGTGTATTTGACTAAGAACAAATGAAAGCATGTTCCAATTATTCATTCGTATACTTAAATAGTGAAATCTATTTTATACTAATTTAAAACTCTCCGACGACAACAAATGCAATCTCAAGAAACCAAAGAGGGACTATTTATTACGCACAGTAGAAAAGATGGAATCTATCCACAAAGTGTCCCCAAGCAGGAACCCGGCGCTTAGAAACAGTAAGTTAAGAAGGAAGAAGAATAAAATATAGAGAAGAGATAGCGAATATGGCATGAAAAGTTAAAGAAGCAAAGAGGACATAAACGGCAGAATTCCTGGAGACTTATCAAAGCAGAGATAACCTTTGAAAATTGTAATTCAGTTTAATTTCAGTTAAACATTGGACGTTCAGTTAAACCAATCGTATTTAACGTGTTAACGTGCATCCAGTGCAGAAGTTATTCCTCCAAAGATCTAGCAAAAGAGAAGAGAATCATGAGGTGCCTCGTCAATTTCTTACCTTTCATCCTCCATTAAGTTACTATTTTTCTTTGTTTTGGGCATGAATTCTGAGTAATTGTTGCGTGGGCTCTAACAAATTTGATCTGAAGGGCAAATTTGTTACTTCTAACTACACTTTGTGCCTCAAAATAAAAGCTCTATCAAAAATTTATTACAGTATGCATCAAAAGATTGCTCTCATCACTCATGCAAGAATAGCCATACCGTATCTGCCTTTCTCATCGCTGTGCCAAGTTACGATCGACAGGCACGAGTCTTAGCATTTTCTTAAGCTTCCACCACACGACGTAATGCCATCATTGATTGCTCTATCCACACAGCAAGTGCTGGGCTTGAGTTTAACCAATTACGGGCAAAGTGTTAACACTCTGACTGCCATTGGTTGAACTGAAGCTCAAAGTTCAACTCTAATTTAAAGTTAATTGTAGGAAACAATTTTGAAAATGGCAAACATTAACTGGATCGTACCTTCACTTTGCATTAATCAAGTATTTTTGGATCGTGCTTTCACTTAGCATTAGTCAAGTATTTTTGAAAACGGAGTTTTGTGACCACTGGTCGTTAAAATTTCCTTCGTGGCCACCGGTGGCGCACGTTGCAGCCAAAGTGTCATCATTCACGCGCTCGAGACGCAACGCTGTGCCGAATAACAAAGGACATGGTGTGACATGGAAAGGAACAGTTATGCAACATCTGGATCAAGATGGTGCCCATACAGCCTCAGCCCCTATAACCGGTCTGCAAAACATGGGAGCGCGTCCAGAAAAGCACGCACCTGGCGTGACGGACTGCAGGAGGGTGGTCACAGCACTCCAAGTTAGCGGCTTCAGAAACAAAGGGTTTGCACTTTCACAAGGCGGACTTAGAGAGTTCTCACTTCTGAGTCTTTCCTTTTACGAATTGAATTGAGATTCTGATCGGTGTTCAGGAGACCAGGACATCGAGATCAATTCGTATTTTTTTAACAAACTAGATTAAAACCTCATTTCATAGCGACGTATAATATGGATGTAGTGTGAACGTATTGTACTCGTATTGTTGTACTCGACTGAAAAATTTATTTTTAGCTTATTTTTCATTACCAATTGTATTAATTGGTGACCAGCTGACACCAAAGTAAGTATCGGTATAAAGTAGTTTTTTGAAGAGTAACGCCACATTAAAAGTAGTTCTGCTGAAATAAACTTCTTAACTGAAATTTTTTTAATATAATTCATTTTCTAAGATTTGAAGTGATATTGCATTACGACCGACACAGCATAATAGTTAGTAATTATATATTTACATTGCAGTTCACGCAGAAAAATTAACAGAGCTAGTAAACCCAACTGACTGAAGTACCGAGAGTTCATTTCGGAGTTCGTGACAGCTGGTAATGAAGGGGGTAACATCTTGACCAATATTTGCCCAAAAAAATTATCAGAAATAAATTGTCTAGTCCACTTTTGGAAAAGCTTTGATTTTTTAAATCCTCATGGCTAAAAAAGCAACGAAACCTTCGTCAGCTAGCTATGGGCAACTGATTAGATAATTTGGATGGACCGTCCTTAACAACAGCATAGATGTTCCAAATAGAGGAAAATAAAGCAACACTTAGCACGGAATTCAGGGAAAATTTTTTTGGCAAAGTGTGTTTTCACACAAGAACTCTGCACATAGAAACAGTAAATTTGCAGGAAATTTCATGAAACATGGAAGTTGAAGAAGAAAGTAATAAGTGTTAAGAAACAAGACCGTAGTGTATCGAAAAAATGGTCCGTAACAAAATAAAAACCTATTTTGTTCCAACAAAAAAGAACGCCTACCTAACTCTCATTGTAGCTTCAAAAAATACACACGTGAATTAAACATCAAAGCAACAGATCCAACAGGGAAAAACTTTTCCATAACTCGCATGAAATTCCAACCGTTGTATCATGGTTATTCTTAAACTCTTTAAGAAATCAACCTCAAAATGGGTTTATGCTCAAAACTTCCTGGTTGTGAAATACAATTTTGAAAGTGCTGAATATTCTTACCTTTGCCCTAACACTATTTTAAAGATACCATGCCCTCAAGTAGAACAGTAAGACTAACTGATTCTATGTTAAAAGCAAATGTTAAATTTTGTGTTGCATACTTCAGAATTTGTTCATCTTTTAGCATATTTAAATAAAGCCTCGTATCGCATAATGCTAACATTGTTCACTGTTATACATCGAGTTGCTTCTTGTGCTTTACTTGTCATGAAGCAGACGGTTGAAAATACAAAAATTATCAATCATTTAAATTCTTTCAAAATCTCTTAAATATGAAGCGGAATTTGAATTTGATTTTCAAACAATCGAGCTATTGCCATGTACAAACTTCGTGCATATTTTCACCATTTTACTACATGCTCAAGTAAAAAAAAAAGAGACATATCGTGATCAAACTTGGATAATGTATTATTTTTTTATTTTTAGTGACCCAACATAATAATAATGCCACCATTACGGTAAGTTATGCTCTCGTCGCTACGCTAAATTACAGCACTGAATTGGCTGTAAATCGACACTTTGACAGCAGCAGGAAAAACTGAAATTGAATGTTCAATTTAAATTCGAGGTCAGTTTTAGTGAGCAACGTTGAAAATACCAAACATCAACTGGATCATGTTTCCATTTAGTTTTGATCAAGTATTTTTTGAAATTGAGTTTGTGACAACTGGTTGGTCAGCAGCATAATGAAACTCCTTCAGTAACCAAATGTGACTCACGTCCCAGTCAAAATGTTAATGTGCCAACTACAGCAGTAAAGGCACCTGGGTCTCATCCAACTCTTTTTCTGGTCCAAGTTAAATATCTTACAATCAAACACAAGTCAGCCGGTTTAAAAATGAATGAAAAACTCACAATTCACGTGGACTAGGAATAACGACTCAAAATGTTGAACTCAAATTCATTAGGCAACTTCATATCTAGATACTACAAGGGAACTAATGTACATAAAGTGAAATTATAAATCTAAAATCATTATAATTGTTTTACCAATAAGGACTAATATAACAAAGGAAAAATTCATGAAAAAAATAACTTGTGTTCATTTGAGAAATTAAATCTCAAACGTATGATCTGGAGATACACGTAAAGGTAACTGTAGACAACCACAATCTATAAATCAAAACTCATTTTCATCGGGTTTGAGTGCAGAGCTAATAACATGTGTAGATTTTCAATTGCGAAGAACGTATTCCATACGTATATGAAAACCTCTTCGCAATTGAAACCTCTTCGCAATACGTATTCCATACGTATATGAAAACCTATTCCACTACATTTGTCAAGATCTCCCGAAGAGAGACCTCTTCCAAGTCAACGACTGAACCTTGTCGCTCAATCCTCTCGATGTTCATAACCAACCGAATGCGAACCATAAGTAACAAGGATGAAAATTAGTGCATAGTCAATCAAAGATATTGATAGCTTGAATTAAGCCACGTATTAGTTGAACAACTGCAACCTACACGTTGAGGTTCGCATGAAATGATGTTGTGTAACTCTGCATGCTGTAGTCAGGTGATCTGGTGTCTAATAAACCAGGCAGGATCGGGCAAGCTTTGAAGGTTGGCAGCCTTCATAGAGGTAATTTATTCCTCGAGTGAAGAGTTCTCTCGCTTTCATAAGCCGCCTGGCATTGACCGGCTGCGGAAAACCGGTAGCGATGTTTTTTTTTTGCTCACTCGTACATCCTCGATGCACTTTCGTTCAAGGGCACGTGCATGACTTGCCGTGAATTTATTTTATTTCTTACATCGTGTAGCTGCGAGCTGAACGTAAATGGATTCGCAGCGCTCAAAACGAAGAATTCGAATAAAGGCATTAGGTAAGCCTAAATAAGTGACGTTTGAAGGCATTCTAAATTGCATTTTTTTATCATAGGGCCCTTTAGCACAAATGTTACTTCTATGGATACATAACTTGAGAGCCATGATTTTGTACGCAAGTACTCAGAAATTATTTTTTTTTAAATTAAAAAAACTTTCACTTCTCAGTAATAAAATCAAAAAGACATTTTAACTTTACTCCCAGCATTGGTAAATATAACAATGCTACCAATAAAACTCTCAAACTTATCCTTTACGTACGATTAGCTAATATTTCTGTCGATTTCATATAACAAACGAAAATATAAAGCAAATTAATTCAGGTACATCAAGTGGGATTAGATAAAATGTTAGTTAATGCCTTCCAATCCGCAACGGAGGTAATCCAAAGAGAGGAAAGAGGAAGGTACCATTTAGTATGGGAGTAAGGGAACGCAGAATCTTTGCATAAGATACAAAAAAACAGTAAGTTGAGAAAGAATTTCATGAAACAAGATAAAAGTTGAAGAAGAAAGTAGTAGGTGCTAAAAAACAGGACAACAGTGAACCGAAAAAAAGATGGTCCTTAACATGACAAAAAACATTTCATTTGAACAAAAAGAAAGCCTCTCTAACTCTGAGCTTGGGACATCAAGTGGTAAGTGAAGTTTTACATTCAATGTCGAACATACACACAATTACTATACCTGAACCAAAAAGCAGTACAAAGAATTACTTTATTATTACCAACCATAAGCAATGCAAACATTTCTTCACTAGGACCAATCAAAAGCAATACAAACAATTACTTCACTAGGACCAACCAAAGCAGTACAAACCATTTCTTCACTAGGACCAACTAGAGCAATACAAATAATTACGTTATAAGAATAAACCATAACAGTTACTTTACTAGGACCAACCAAGAGCAATACAGGTGCGCATTTCCTACATCTGAGAGCGACCACAGCCGAGCGTTCCCACAGAGCCAGGCCCGCACCACACTTCAGAATTAACTCCATCCTCCTCCAGCAGCATCTTTCAATGTGAGGTAAGCGAGATTTGTCTCTCCGCGGCCCCGACAACGTTGACCAAAGCAATTACTATTCAGGGACACGAACAAGTTCCTTGTGCAGATGTACTGAATATTAAGAGGTGCTTGGCGTTACGTGGCCGTGTCCGAGGCACGGGTGTGTGCGCTGTTAGATTTTAATCGAATGTTTCTTTCGATGTAGGCACGCACGTGACGGCTCTTAATAATTTTAAAAAGGGGTATGTAATCTGTGATTTGTTTCCTCAATGGACGCCTAAATTTAGAACCACTAGGTTTTTTGTTACTTGAATCAAGGATTTATTTTACATGCATATGACACGGTGAGGGACATATTTAGCGTAAAAATAATGAGTTTAAATACAGTAAATACTTTCCTTTAGGGAGGTTATTGTACAATTACCTCCCGACCAAAATTCCTACGCTAGTCCACACATGCATATCATCCAACCCTGTTCAACATCGTCTGTTTGCCATTGAAAATAAGTAGACGATCGGACCCAAGAAGGTTCCTTCAGAAGCGAGTCTGATGATGCTGGAGGGTAAACGCATCTGGAAGGTAACGTGGGAAGACATACTGGATATAGATACTAATGAGCATATCGTACACACAGGATATACTAATGAAGATACTGTACACACAGGATATACTAATGAAGATATTGTACACACATGATATACTAATGAAGATATTGTACACACATGATATACTAAAGAAGATATTGTACACACAGGATATACTAATGAAGATATTGTACACACATGATATGCTAATGAAGATATTGTACACACATGATATACTAATGAAGATATTGTACACACATGATATACTAATGAAGATATTGTACACACAGGATATACTAATGAAGATATTGTACACACATGATATAC
Organism: Morinoia aosen; assembly: GCA_030386875.1. Taxonomy (NCBI): domain Eukaryota; kingdom Metazoa; phylum Arthropoda; class Malacostraca; order Amphipoda; family Talitridae; genus Morinoia; species Morinoia aosen. The sequence goes on from CM059556.1 coordinate 21,460,619, forward strand.
TAATGAAGATATTGTACACACATGATATACTAATGAAGATATTGTACACACATGATATACTAATGAAGATATTTTACACACAGGATATACTAATGAAGATATTGTACTCACATGATATACTAATGAAGATATTGTACTCACATGATATACTAATGAAGATCTTGTACTCACATGATATACTAATGAAGATACTGTACACACGGGATATACTAATGAAGATACTGTACACACAGGATATACTAATGAAGATACTGTACACACAGGATATACTAATGAAGATACTGTACACACAGGATATACTAATGAAGATACTGTACACACATGATATACTAATGAAGATATTGTACACACATGATATACTAAAGAAGATACTGTACACACAGGATATACTAATGAAGATACTGTACACACAGGATATACTAATGAAGATATTGTACACACATGATATACTAATGAAGATATTGTACACACATGATATACTAATGAAGATATTGTACACACAGGATATACTAAAGAAGATACTGTACACACAGGATATACTAACGAAGATACTGTACACACAGGATATACTAATGAAGATATTGTACACACAGGATGTACTAACGAAGATATTGTACTCGCAGAATTTATTAATTACGATAAATCTTGTGGGCAGCCATGCTGGGCCCGCCAAGGCTAGCGTGTAACCGCTGTAGACGATACTGACCTGAGAGGTAGGTCAGCCTGCGCAGATCACAACTCGGCCTGCACAGGCCACAACTCAGCCTGCACAGGCCGCAACTCAGCCTGCACAGGCCCCAACTCAGCGTGCACAGGCCCCAACTCAGCCTGCACAGGCCACAACTCAGCCTGCACAGGCCACAACTCAGCCTGCACAGGCCACAACTCAGCCTGCACAGGCCACAACTCAGCCTGCACAGGCCACATCTCAGCCTGCACAGGCCCCAACTCAGCCTGCACAGGCCCCAACTCAGCCTGCACAGGCCCCAACTCAGCCTGCACAGGCCCCAACTCAGCCTGCACAGGCCCCAACTCAGCCTGCACAGGCCCCAACTCAGCCTGCACAGGCCCCAACTCAGCCTGCACAGGCCCCAACTCAGCCTGCACAGGCCCCAACTCAGCCTGCACAGGCCCCAACTCAGCCTGCACAGGCCCCAACTCAGCCTGCACAGGCCCCAACTCAGCCTGCACAGGCCCCAACTCAGCCTGCACAGGCCCCAACTCAGCCTGCACAGGCCCCAACTCAGCCTGCACAGGCCCCAACTCAGCCTGCACAGGCCCCAACTCAGCCTGCACAGGCCCCAACTCAGCCTGCACAGGCCCCAACTCAGCCTGCACAGGCCCCAACTCAGCCTGCACAGGCCCCAACTCAGCCTGCACAGGCCCCAACTCAGCCTGCACAGGCCCCAACTCAGCCTGCACAGGCCCCAACTCAGCCTGCACAGGCCCCAACTCAGCCTGCACAGGCCCCAACTCAGCCTGCACAGGCCCCAACTCAGCCTGCACAGGCCCCAACTCAGCCTGCACAGGCCCCAACTCAGCCTGCACAGGCCCCAACTCAGCCTGCACAGGCCCCAACTCAGCCTGCACAGGCCCCAACTCAGCCTGCACAGGCCCCAACTCAGCCTGCACAGGCCCCAACTCAGCCTGCACAGGCCCCAACTCAGCCTGCACAGGCCCCAACTCAGCCTGCACAGGCCCCAACTCAGCCTGCACAGGCCCCAACTCAGCCTGCACAGGCCCCAACTCAGCCTGCACAGGCCCCAACTCAGCCTGCACAGGCCCCAACTCAGCCTGCACAGGCCCCAACTCAGCCTGCACAGGCCCCAACTCAGCCTGCACAGGCCCCAACTCAGCCTGCACAGGCCCCAACTCAGCCTGCACAGGCCCCAACTCAGCCTGCACAGGCCCCAACTCAGCCTGCACAGGCCCCAACTCAGCCTGCACAGGCCCCAACTCAGCCTGCACAGGCCCCAACTCAGCCTGCACAGGCCCCAACTCAGCCTGCACAGGCCCCAACTCAGCCTGCACAGGCCCCAACTCAGCCTGCACAGGCCCCAACTCAGCCTGCACAGGCCCCAACTCAGCCTGCACAGGCCCCAACTCAGCCTGCACAGGCCCCAACTCAGCCTGCACAGGCCCCAACTCAGCCTGCACAGGCCCCAACTCAGCCTGCACAGGCCCCAACTCAGCCTGCACAGGCCCCAACTCAGCCTGCACAGGCCCCAACTCAGCCTGCACAGGCCCCAACTCAGCCTGCACAGGCCCCAACTCAGCCTGCACAGGCCCCAACTCAGCCTGCACAGGCCCCAACTCAGCCTGCACAGGCCCCAACTCAGCCTGCACAGGCCCCAACTCAGCCTGCACAGGCCCCAACTCAGCCTGCACAGGCCCCAACTCAGCCTGCACAGGCCCCAACTCAGCCTGCACAGGCCCCAACTCAGCCTGCACAGGCCCCAACTCAGCCTGCACAGGCCCCAACTCAGCCCGCACAGGCCCCAACTCAGCCCGCACAGGCCCCAACTCAGCCCGCACAGGCCCCAACTCAGCCCGCACAGGCCCCAACTCAGCCCGCACAGGCCCCAACTCAGCCCGCACAGGCCCCAACTCAGCCCGCACAGGCCCCAACTCAGCCCGCACAGGCCCCAACTCAGCCCGCACAGTCCCCAACTCAGCCCGCACAGTCCCCAACTCAGCCCGCACAGGCCCCAACTCAGCCCGCACAGGCCCCAACTCAGCCCGCACAGGCCACAACTCAGCCCGCACAGGCCCCAACTCAGCCCGCACAGGCCACAACTCAGCCCGCACAGGCCACAACTCAGCCCGCACAGGCCACAACTCAGCCCGCACAGGCCACAACTCAGCCCGCACAGGCCACAACTCAGCCCGCACAGGCCACAACTCAGCCCGCACAGGCCACAACTCAGCCCGCACAGGCCACAACTCAGCCCGCACAGGCCACAACTCAGCCCGCACAGGCCACAACTCAGCCCGCACAGGCCACAACTCAGCCCGCACAGGCCACAACTCAGCCCGCACAGGCCACAACTCAGCCTGCACAGGCCACAACTCAGCCTGCACAGGCCACAACTCAGCCTGCACAGGCCACAACTCAGCCTGCACAGGCCACAACTCAGCCTGCACAGGCCACAACTCAGCCTGCACAGGCCACAACTCAGCCTGCACAGGCCACAACTCAGCCTGCACAGGCCACAACTCAGCCTGCACAGGCCACAACTCAGCCTGCACAGGCCACAACTCAGCCTGCACAGGCCACAACTCAGCCTGCACAGGCCACAACTCAGCCTGCACAGGCCACAACTCAGCCTGCACAGGCCACAACTCAGCCTGCACAGGCCACAACTCAGCCTGCACAGGCCACAACTCAGCCTGCACAGGCCACAACTCAGCCTGCACAGGCCACAACTCAGCCTGCACAGGCCACAACTCAGCCTGCACAGGCCACAACTCTGCCTGCACAGGCCACAACTCTGCCTGCACAGGCCACAACTCTGCCTGCACAGGCCACAACTCTGCCTGCACAGGCCACAACTCTGCCTGCACAGGCCACAACTCAGCCTGCACAGGCCACAACTCTGCCTGCACAGGCCACAACTCTGCCTGCACAGGCCACAACTCTGCCTGCACAGGCCACAACTCTGCCTGCACAGGCCACAACTCAGCCTGCACAGGCCACAACTCAGCCTGCACAGGCCACAACTCTGCCTGCACAGGCCACAACTCTGCCTGCACAGGCCACAACTCAGCCTGCACAGGCCACAACTCAGCCTGCACAGGCCACAACTCAGCCTGCACAGGCCACAACTCAGCATGCACAGGCCACAACTCAGCCTGCACAGGCCACAACTCAGCCTGCACAGGCCATAACTCAGCCTGCACAGGCCATAACTCAGCCCGCAGCACAGGCCACAACTCAAACTGCGCAGGCCACAACTCAACCTGCGCAGGCCACAACTCAGCCTGCACAGGCCACAACTCAGCCTGCACAGGCCACAACTCAGCCTGCACAGGCCATAACTCAGCCTGCACAGGCCATAACTCAGCCTGCACAGGCCACAACTCAAACTGCGCAGGCCACAACTCAACCTGCGCAGGCCACAACTCAACCTGCGCAGGCCACAACTCAGCCTGCGCAGGCCACAACTCAGCCTGCGCAGGCCACAACTCAGCCTGCACAGGTCGATGCCGCGGAGGAGAGAGGCGAAGGGAAAGTTCGGACCGGCAGCCGGGCAGCGAAGCCGGAGTCCGCCACGCCGCCCGTCCGGCAGCCGTAAAGCAACCCGAGTCACAGCAGCACAACACGCACGGATCTCAGGCACACTATCCTACTCGATTGAGTTTGTTCTTCTACGTCACCCGTTTCGCAGTCGGACCTATGATTCTTATGTACACGATTAAGTTTGTTTTTCTATGTCACCTGTCTTGTAGTCGCACCTATGATTCTTATGTACACGATTGAGTTTGTTTTTCTATGTCACCTGTCTTGTAGTTGCACCTATGATTCTTATGTACACGATTGAGTTTGTTTTTCTATGTCACCTGTCTTGTAGTTGCACCTATGATTCTGATGTACACGATTGAGTTTGTTTTTCTATGTCACCTGTCTTGTAGTTGCACCTATGATTCTGATGTACACGATTAAGTTTGTTTTTCTATGTCACCTGTCCTGTAGTCGCACCTATGATTCTTATGTACACGATTGAGTTTGTTTTTCTATGTCACCTGTCTTGTAGTTGCACCTATGATTCTGATGTACACGATTAAGTTTGTTTTTCTATGTCACCTGTCCTGTAGTCGCACCTATGATTCTTATGTACACGATTGAGTTTGTTTTTCTATGTCACCTGTCTTGTAGTTGCACCTATGATTCTGATGTACACGATTGAGTTTGTTTTTCTATGTCACCTGTCTTGTAGTTGCACCTATGATTCTGATGTACACGATTGAGTTTGTTTTTCTATGTCACCTGTCTTGTAGTCGCACCTATGATTCTTATGTACACGATTAAGTTTGTTTTTCTATGTCACCTGTCTTGTAGTCGCACCTATGATTCTGATGTACACGATTGAGTTTGTTTTTCTATATCACCTGTCTTGTAGTTTCACCTATGATTCTGATGTACACGATTGAGTTTGTTTTTCTATGTCACCTGTCTTGTAGTCGGGCCTATGATTCTGATGTACATTGGTATTAAATCTGTGTCAAAGCTTTTCAGACGAGTCTTTCATTCAGACTTATGCCTCCGATGTACACTGTCGACAAAGGGATTTCAACTCTTCTGTAAGACCAATCCTTTACAGGAAGGAATACAGGATAAGGACAACAAATAATAGAAAAGAGAGATATTCTTTTGCAAACAAGTTTATATAAAAACCGAAATTAAACTACTTGACGCAATATTTCAGTTAAAATCCCTACATGCAAAAATAGGGCATAAAAATGAAAAAAATTTACTATTACCATGAGTGTAATTTTTGTATAGTTTACACCGAAGAATTCCTTATTCAATCCTTAAACTGTTTCATTCTCCAATATTTTGTAGTACACCACTTATTCAATTCCACAACGACGAATTGACGCTGACAATCTTAACTGAAGGTTTTGCACATATCTTCACGAACGTAAGCCCATTCTTATCAAATCGAACTAAACTCTCAAGCAATGCCACCAGTTTTCAATAGGGCTCGGGTCTGGGGTCTGGTTTTCCATTCGATTTGTTTCACGTTGTACTCAATAAGTCTTTTCTTCGTAAGTTTTGTTAGATACTTCGTTTTGCAAGAAGATGCACTTCACATAAAGTTCCAGTTTTGCCACATAAACGCTGTTCAAAATATCTTGGTAGTGTTGACATTTATTGTACCATTTATTGCATCTCGCCAGTTCCGTTTGCTGGAAAACATACCCAGGCATCCGCCAAGCTTTACGGTAGGAATTGTGATCTTCGGCGCAAAGGCAGTACTGCCTTCTCTTTAAACATGGTGTCGTGAATTGCAACCAAATAACTCAATTTTGACCTCATCGGTCAGGAGATGACTCTCTCAGAAGATTCCTGATTTAGCTTTACATTCAGGAGGAAATTTCAACGGGGCATCCTTACGTCATTTCAACTAGACAAAAGTTTTCCTTAGGGATTAGATTAGATTATTAGTGAGTTTAAGCCTCCCTATCCGCAACAAAGGCTATCCAAAGAGAGGAAGGAAGAAGGCACCATTTAGTATGGAGTTAAGGAAACGCGGAATCTATGCAGAAAGGGCACAGAAACAGAAAGCTAAGAAAGAAGATCATCAAGCAAGAAAAAGTTGAAGAAGAAAGTAGTAGGTGCGGAAAAAACAGGACAGCAGTGAACCTAAAAAGATGGCCCGTAACAAAACAAAAACCTATGCTATTTTATCAAAAAGAAAGCCTACCTAACCCTTAGCTCGGGCCCTCACATAGTCTCCCTGAGAGCACTAATTCCCATAGATACAACAGTTGTATCCCCCTGAGGGGAGTTTTCCTAAGGGAACGCGTCTTCACTTGATCTCTATGGAGTTCATTGCTTATAGTGCTAAGTGGAACACTTGTGCCTGGTGCTGAGAAATCTTCGTGAAATTCTCCGTGGTCATTGGAATGTTTTCAATTTTCCAGTATATTTCCTATAAAGATAATAAAGATTTCTTACTCTGTGCACCAAATATACTGCAGTCTACACAGTTCCTCGACTCTTAAACGGCCCATAGACGATCACTTAATTGTCAATATCATTGACTCAATATATTGGTGAAATTTTATTTGCCCACTTGGTCAATTAATTGACGGTCGTCAATCAAGCCCACAGATGATCAATTAAATTGTCAATATTCATTATTGTCAATTATATTTACAATAAAATTGTTCGTCTATAGGCCGCTTTACACATCGAAACAACTGAAGCAATGATCGTGATAGGAACCAAGCCCATCCGACTTCTGCCTGTAGATCTCCCCTGCTTTCAAATTTTAATTATCATTTCTTCTCTCACCAAATTTGAAAATTATTTGCAATTAACCTTGACTGTACTGCATTGCGATGCCGCAGTGTTGACTGACCGCATAAGTATTTAGATACCGCACACATTAGCTACTGAGTGCATTGTAGGAACTGCATCTAGAACATTATGCATCAAACTCTACCAAAGGTAACTGAAGCTGTTAAAAATAGAAAACTATTTCTTCAAAACTTTGAATGTACATAAATTTTGGCAGACACATAGTAGTCAAATTTTGTACTTTTCTTTTGTGTTCTGTATTGATGCATTTTAATACAAATATTTTGTCAACTAGTTTCGCTCCAGTTTGTGAGAAATTTCTTTAATGAAGAATTCCTTCGTTTATAAACATTCGATTCCGCCCACTAAATATTACATCGATGCATTTGCTCATGGGTGAAGCAATTGTCTCTTGTTGCAGAAGAATCGAAGGTTGCGCTACGCCTTCGAATTTGTGACCTGATGTTATCGTTTTCTAAAAGTCAGCGCACTAATAATTTGGGCAGAAATAGCCTGGCTACGATTTTGCACGAACAAATAACGAAAGCGTAAACATAACGAGTGCGATCGGAAAAAATTTAAAAATGAAATAGCTTCAAAATAAGTGTAAATTATTAGATTGGATTCTAAGTTAGTTTAAGCCTCCTTAACCGCTTCAAAAAAAAAGCGTATCGAAGAGAGGAAGAATGAAGGCAACATTTAGTATGGATATTAGGGAATGCGGAATCAATGCAGAAGAGGCATAAAAACAGTAAGTTGGCAAAGCAGTTAATGAAACGAAATATAAGTTGAAGAAGAAAGTAGTAGGTCCTGAAAAACAGGACAGAAGAAAACCGAAAAACAGACGATTCTTAATTAACATAACAAAAACATTTCATTTCAAGCAAAAAAAAGACCTACCTAACTCTCAGCTCGGGCCCTCGTGTTTCCCTTTGGGAGCGCTAATTCCCATAGATACAATTGTTGTATCACCCTGAGGGGAAATTACTGCAGAATAGAATGAAATTAAAGTTGGGTGTAAAATATATCTGAGCACAATATATTACTGCTTTCAGAAATTATTTGTTTCGAGTGGAATAGGCACCGAAATGGCATGGGCCCCGAACTGGCGTGGGCACTGAAATGGCTTGGACACCGAAATGGCTTGGACACCGAAATGGCTTGGACACCGAAATGGCTTGGACACCGAAATGGCTTGGGCACCGAAATGGCTTGGGCACCGAAATGGCTTGGGCACCGAAATGGCTTGGGCACCGAAATGGCTTGGGCACCGAAATGGCTTGGGCACCGAAATGGCTTGGGCACCGAAATGGCTTGGGCACCGAAATGGCGTGGGCACCGAAATGGCGTGGGCACCGAAATGGCGTGGGCACCGAAATGGCGTGGGCACCGAAATGGCGTGGGCACCGAAATGGCGTGGGCACCGAAATGGCGTGGGCACCGAAATGGCGTGGGCACCGAAATGGCGTGGGCACCGAAATGGCGTGGGCACCGAAATGGCGTGGGCACCGAAATGGCGTGGGCACCGAAATGGCGTGGGCACCGAAATGGCGTGGGCACCGAAATGGCGTGGGCACCGAAATGGCGTGGGCACCGAAATGGCGTGGGCACCGAAATGGCGTGGGCACCGAAATGGCGTGGGCACCGAAATGGCGTGGGCACCGAAATGGCTTGGGCACCGAAATGGCGTGGGCACCGAAATGGCGTGGGCACCGAAATGGCGTGGGCACCGAAATGGCGTGGGCACCGAAATGGCGTGGGCACCGAAATGGCGTGGGCACCGAAATGGCGTGGGCACCGAAATGGCGTGGGCACCGAAATGGCGTGGGCACCGAAATGGCGTGGGCACCGAAATGGCGTGGGCACCGAAATGGCGTGGGCACCGAAATGGCGTGGGCACCGATATGGCGTGGGCACCGAAATGGCGTGGGCACCGAAATGGCGTGGGCACCGAAATGGCGTGGGCACCGAAATGGCGTGGGCACCGAAATGGCGTGGGCACCGAAATGACGTGGGCACCGAAATGGCGAGTGCTCTGAAATGACGAGGGCACCGAAATGACGTGGGCACCGAAATGACGTGGGCACCGAAATGGCGAGTGCTCTGAAATGACGAGGGCACCGAAATGGCGTGGGCACCGAAATGGCGAGGGCACCGAAATGACGTGGGCACCGAAATGGCGTGGGCACCGAAATGACGTGGGCACCGAAATGACGTGGGCACCGAAATAGCGTGGACATCAAAAAAGAACTACTAAGAAGAGGAAAAAATGCTAAAAACATCGTGGGTATACAAATTGCAAAGGTACAGAAACATAAATTATTAGGGCATAAATAGAATGGGTTTCTAAGGTACAAATATTTCAGGCATTAATAACACTGATAAAATAGTACAAATACATTAGATGTAGGAGGAGCGTTGGTGACCATGACATTTTTGCCCGTTTGTGTAGCATAAATTTTATAGGTTTGGAAATTATTGGCATTAATGGCATTGGCCTAAACAGTCAGGGTCTAAATAGTAGGAGCTCAAATAGAACAAGTATTGCTAGCATTAAAATAAATAACACTATCATAAATTGTACTGGTGCAAACATCACAAGCATAAACAGCTCTGGCAATAATAGCATTAACATATGTAAATAGCTCTAGCAATAATAGCATTAGCACAAATAGCACTAGCATAAAAGACACTGGTTCAAATAGTATTATTATAAATAAAACTAATGTAAATACTAGTTCTATAAATATAATTGGTATGAACATTATTGGAAGGCATAAGTGATTGATTGATTAGAAATTTAAGACTCCCTTACCACAACAAGAATGTTCAAAGAGAGGAAGGAGAAAGGAACCATTTGGTATGGAGACAAGGGAACGCGGAATCTATGCGCAAGGTGGGTTCCGCGCAAGATTCTCTGCGCATAGAAACAGTAAGTTATGAAGGAAGGTTATGAAACAAGTTAAAAGTTAAAGAAGAAAGTCAAAAGTGCTGAAAAACAGGACAGCAGTGAACCTAAAAATGATTCATAAGAAAACTAAAACAATTTTATTCAAACAAAATAAAGGCCTACTTAACTCTCAGCTCAGGTCCTCACACATTCCCTCTGGGAGCGGCAATCCCCATAGATTTGATAAAATGGGTGATATGAATAAAATCACAATAAATAGCATAAGCATAAATCGAACAAACTATTCCGGTTCTTCCCATACTTAATTTCATGTAACATTCTGAATTCCCATCGATACTAAGAAAGGGATGGTAGGAATAAATTTGCAATAAATAGCATAGGCATAAATCGAACAAACTATTCCGGTTCTTCCCCCATTTAAATTTCATGGAACATCCCGAGCAGGACCTGGCCCCTGAGCAGATTGATTTACAGCCCCGCTGGGGCGGCCAAAGCACCTTTCGAATGCGTGAAAAAGTCACGATTGCGTAACCGTGCGAGGCAATCCCATAAATCTTCCACAAACGGCAATTTCTCCGAGCCAACCCAGTGAGTCGGTGACGTAATAACAGAGAGGACGTGACTCTGAAGAACAAAAATCCAGAGATAATTCACTGACTTCACAGGACGTCAAAAATGTATTGGGACTTTGTCGAATTTTAATAAGAAGTTTTCCGTGCACCTGTGAATAGAATCATGAAAGCTTTTGTTGGTCTTTTCATTGAAGCAATGAAGTCCTGAACGAAATCGAGAAGCCTTCACGGTGCTTAATTCCATTTTCTAAACTGTTATTGTTCATCCGTGCTCTTCTTAAAATGTTCAAATGGACTCTATTTCGTTCTAATCGTACAGTTTATAAACTAGGAGAAGTACTGCAGATTTCTAAACCAGAAAATGGCGTCAACTTTACGAAAATCTCATTACTTCAGGGTTGCCCATCACCAATCTTTCGCTCAACAGGTATAATTTTTGCTTTTCGGCAATAATTCAAGGGAAAGTGGAAGCTATGCATCAGGCAATGATTCTAATATACATTGGAAGCGTCTACATCTGCGTGATTCACGCACTTCCCAAAATTATAGCGTTTGCTAAAATGACGTCAATTGTAATTTGTTGATTATGTAAGCAATTTTATATTCTATATACTTATATGCTCAAAAATTACGATTCATATAGTTCGTTTTATGTTGGTCTTGAATTATTGATGATTTTGAGTTGGATCACAAACTCGATAACGTGACGACAATAGTCAACTTACAAGTTTCACTCACACACAACAATGCCGGCTAAAAACAGTAGAAATCACACCAAAAACACGCACGCTAGAGATTAGAAATAAACTTTTTCTGCGTGTTGATGCAGGAGGTCAGGATTCCCATCTGGTCAAATTGAATACACAGTAATGTGGATGTCAGATTTCAGCATTCGTCCATCCTAATTCATCATTCGTCCATCGTACTTCAGCATTCGTCCATCGTACTTCATCATTCGTCCATCGTAATTCAGCATTCGTCCATCGTAATTCATCATTCGTACATCGTAATTCAGCATTCGTCCATCGTAATTCAGCATTCGTACATCGTAATTCAGCATTCGTCCATCGTAATTCATCATTCGTACATCGTAATTCAGCATTCGTCCACCGTAATTCAGCATTCGTCCACCGTAATTCAGCATTCGTCCACCGTAATTCAGCATTCGTCCACCGTAATTCAGCATTCGTCCACCGTAATTCAGCATTCGTCCACCGTAATTCAGCATTCGTCCACCGTAATTCAGCATTCGTCCATCGTAATTCAGCATTCGTCCATCGTAATTCAGCATTCGTCCACCGTAATTCAGCATTCGTCCACCGTAATTCAGCATTCGTCCACCGTAATTCAGCATTCGTCCACCGTAATTCAGCATTCGTCCACCGTAATTCAGCATTCGTCCACCGTAATTCAGCATTCGTCCACCGTAATTCAGCATTCGTCCACCGTAATTCAGCATTCGTCCATCGTAATTCAGCATTCGTCCATCGTAATTCAGCATTCGTCCATCGTAATTCAGCATTCGTCCACCGTAATTCAGCATTCGTCCACCGTAATTCAGCATTCGTCCACCGTAATTCAGCATTCGTCCATCGTAATTCAGCATTCGTCCACCGTAATTCAGCATTCGTCCACCGTAATTCAGCATTCGTCCACCGTAATTCAGCATTCGTCCATCGTAATTCAGCATTCGTCCATCGTAATTCAGCATTCGTCCACCGTAATTAAGCATTCGTCCACCGTAATTCAGCATTCGTCCATCGTAATTCAGCATTCGTCCACCGTAATTCAGCATTCGTCCACCGTAATTCAGCATTCGTCCACCGTAATTCAGCATTCGTCCACCGTAATTCAGCATTCGTCCACCGTAATTCAGCATTCGTCCATCGTAATTCAGCATTCGTCCATCGTAATTCAGCATTCGTACATCGTAATTCAGCATTCGTCCACCGTAATTCAGCATTCGTCCACCGTAATTCAGCATTCGTCCACCGTAATTCAGCATTCGTCCATCGTAATTCAGCATTCGTCCACCGTAATTCAGCATTCGTCCATCGTAATTCAGCATTCGTCCATCGTAATTCAGCATTCGTCCATCGTAATTCAGCATTCGTACATCGTAATTCAGCATTCGTCCATCGTAATTCAGCATTCGTACATCGTAATTCAGCATTCGTCCATCGTAATTCAGCATTCGTCCATCGTAATTCAGCATTCGTACATCGTAATTCAGCATTCGTCCATCGTAATTCAGCATTCGTCCATCGTAATTCAGCATTCGTCCATCGTAATTCAGCATTCGTCCATCGTAATTCAGCATTCGTCCATCGTAATTCATCATTCGTACATCGTAATTCAGCAATCGTCCATCGTAATTCAGCATTCGTCCATCGTAATTCAGCATTCGTCCATCGTAATTCAGCATTCGTCCACCGTAATTCAGCATTCGTCCATCGTAATTCAGCATTCGTCCACCGTAATTCAGCATTCGTCCACCGTAATTCAGCATTCGTCCACCGTAATTCAGCATTCGTCCATCGTAATTCAGCATTCGTCCATCGTAATTCAGCATTCGTCCATCGTAATTCAGCATTCGTCCATCGTAATTCAGCATTCGTCCATCGTAATTCAGCATTCGTCCATCGTAATTCAGCATTCGTACATCGTAATTCAGCATTCGTACATCGTAATTCAGCATTCGTACATCGTAATTCAGCATTCGTACATCGTAATTCAGCATTCGTCCATCGTAATTCAGCATTCGTACATCGTAATTCAGCATTCGTACATCGTAATTCAGCATTCGTACATAGTAATTCAGCATTCGTACATAGTAATTCAGCATTCGTACATCGTAATTCAGCATTCGTACATCGTAATTCAGCATTCGTACATCGTAATTCAGCATTCGTACATCGTAATTCAGCATTCGTACATCGTAATTCAGCATTCGTACATCGTAATTCAGCGTTCGTACATAGTAATTCAGCATTCGTACATAGTAATTCAGCATTCGTACATCGTAATTCAGCATTCGTACATCGTAATTCAGCATTCGTACATCGTAATTCAGCATTCGTACATCGTAATTCAGCATTCGTACATCGTAATTCAGCATTCGTACATCGTAATTCAGCATTCGTACATCGTAATTCAGCATTCGTACATCGTAATTCAGCATTCGTACATCTACACCGTCCTTCATCATTCGTAATTTATTCATCATCATTCTTGCATGCTAGGGAATGTGCAACGACCAATCGTGAACTTCTGTAAAAAAAAAACAGCACTAAGAAACCAAACGTTTTATGGAGCTGCAGACAAGGACCTGCAGAGAGAACTGTATCCTATGCTAAATATTAATTTGTGCTTGAAAACGAGTTCCCTCTTGCGTTCAGAGTGTCGAATCTGTCAGCTGAATTTTCAAATTTACTCTTTATTAAATTTATGTTCGAATTCATCGAGAACTGAGCCATCCATTTCAAATCTCATTTCAAACATTTAATTGCCTAATTTAGAAGCCATGAATTCCAATTTACTGCGCACGACCAATGCGTAATTGCATTGCAACGCACGCAAAAATTTAATGAAGATATTTACTACTAGCATTCACAGCGTAATTTTCAATTTTACTTTACACTACCTGGAAGATTTTCTTGAGGCTTTACATCTAAATATTAGCTTTTAACTAAAATTGAATATAAACACCTTAATCTGGCAATGAAATTTATGATAAATCTTATTTCTTAGAAAAAGAATCTTGAACAGACAGATAACCGTTATCCACGATACGATTAAAATTCCAAAACATCTCACTTCTCTCAAAAGTGAATCTTAGACAAATAAACGTTATTCATGATACGAGTAAAATTATGAAACAACTCGCTTCTTTCGAAAGTGAACCTGAGGTTGATAAATACGTTGTATTCATAATACAAGTAAAACTCTAAAATATTTTGTTCCTCTCGAAAGTGAATCTTAGACAAGTACCCTGTATTCATAATACGAGAAAAATTCTAAAACACATCGCTTCTTTCAGAAGAGAATCTTAAAAACCCCTACACCCCTTATTCATAACACGCAGCAGACGAATATTAATCTGTAAGCACAGGTGTTCTTTCAGCTGCTGAATATAGAAGGAAGGAAACATCACGCGCCGCCAGGCAGCTGCGTTCAAGTCTCCTCAAATGCTCAGCAATTTTCTCACAAGTTTGTGAACGCAGAGGAGCCTCGTCCCGTGGGCTACAAAGGTCATCCCCAACGAAACCCCTCCTTGAGGAAGACCTGTGTTAAAGAGTAGAAGAAAAGAAAGTTACGGCCTGGGAAGGTCGCAATCTCCATGGCCATCTCCTTCTCCTCCACTCCCCAGAGAAGAGGCAACAGCCCCTCCCTTGATGAGGGGCTTCGTTCTAAAGTCCCCGTGATGAGGAGCATAATTAGCCTTCATAATGAATGGATTCAATAAGCCCCTCCTAAATTATAGTGAGTACACACAGCGGGCGAAGCGTGTGCTCACAGCACCGTGAATTTCAGAGTTAAGCCCTGCCTTTCCGGCACCGCCAAGCGGAATTCAAACGCAAAACGAGATTTGACGCGGATTTTTTTATTGGGTGGCCGTGACATGTTGGTCAGGAATTGAGCATCATCCCTTTTAACGAGAGAGAGTTGACGAGAAGTTTAGGTAAGGTTTTCACTCCCGATCTACCCCCGACGGAAGGCTTCTACCGTAAAGTTTGATTTGCGTGCCTTGTCGAATGCAATTAAGAACTCAAGCAGTTCGCCTGATGCAGTCATCAGTCTTATACAGTTCATGAATACTGTTAGAATGGGAAACAATTTGCACGAGCTACACTAGCATTTCCATTTTCTGCATTAAACTTCCCTGAGCGCTCAAGTCGCAATAGAACTAAGCCAGAAATTATTCGTAAAATTTTCGCTGCTTTGTGATGCCAATGAAAATTAATATAATTCGTAAGACGTTATTCCATCGAAAGTATGCAAAAACTAAAAACGCTGGCACAAAGTTCATGTTCAAAATAAGTGCTACATAAGCGTCTCAGAACATTCACCGCGTACAAATAGATACACAAAATTATTTTCCAAAAATAAATACAAATAAACTCTGAACAACAAAATGATGGAATACTGACGTGTAACGACTGTACAAAAGCGTCGATGGAAATGCACAATTACAAAATGTGCATCAGTGACGTCGATGAAGTCAACGTATCGATTTTCAAATTTACAAAAGCAAGCTCTTCAATCATCCGTTGTTGGTTCACGGTTGAATGCTTCTTTACAGATCTATAGCTGCGAAAAATTCAGGTATTTGCGCTTATTTTCATGGAATAGCAAATGTTGAAGTGCCGTAATTTAGTAGAGGAATTTAACTATACCAAAATATTCTTAAGATATTTTCAATGTGGTGCATGCGTTTTAGAAGAAAATCCTTCACACGTAAAATTTAAATTTCCGTTCAAACGTGTTCATATTTCAATTCATCATCCATACCTTCACACAATTTTAAAATTAAATTCTGCCCAGAAACTCCGTTCAAATCAATTGACCGCTATAAATTACTTGTTTCAAAAACATTCACGATCTATCCTCGCCGCCCTGTAGGTAGCTGAAGCTACATTCGTTTCAGAAATTATTATTTTTTACTCGTAGTAACATCGTCAACTTCACGGCAGGTTAGCCCGTAAATAAATGAAAAAAAAACACCGAATATTCAAGTCTTCAATTTTCTTGAGTAAATTTCCTCACTTCATATCACATAGATAAATAAATAAATATCCATCTGTTTATGTACACCATAATTCCGCTAAACAAAGAATGCATTTACGAGAATAAAAAACAAAACACTGTTAGCCTTGATGAAAATAACGTCAAATTGAGAAATGTTCGTAATGGTGACTTGGAGAGAATGAAAATTTTTACTCTGTGAAAAATTTCCAGTTCCTTCGAAGTTACCATTAATTAAAAATAACGACGAAAAATAAATCGCTATCTAATTTCAAATTTAAATTATCACGAAAAAATTGTGCAAATGAACATCATTCAACAAAAAAACTCAAGATTTTGCTACTAGAAATGCTAATAAAATATTAAACTAATTCGTTAAAATGCGAGGCTGCTCAGGTATGCAAGGCTCCCTGAATTGTTCAAATAAGTAAAAAACATAACGTGTCAAAATTTACAACCCAATGTAAAAGTTAGATCATCAATTTCACATTCTAATTCAATAACACTACGCTTTAAACCTAACAGCCTATTTGTTTGAACTAAAACATTAAAATTGCAATAAATATTTCAACTATTCATCAATATCTCTGAAACAAAAACAAAATCTTTTTGATCAACTTTTAGTTTAACATCAAGTTAACAACAGCTGTGAAAAAAATGTTGGACCTTCGCAGACACATTAAAAAATTTTGCCCTCAAAAAAATATTTCCCTGCTAGGAGCTGCAACGTGATGAAGCTTTCGCAACTGAGCCATCGGTAAAAACACGTGACCTCATCAAGCGTACATACGACTCGGATTATTTATTCATTCGACGTTCGGCGCTCGAAAAGATCGATCACAAAGCCTACAAACTGAAACACGCAGAGGCAAAATAAAACCGCACTTAAAGGGACACAGAACTAGCAAAATAAAATAAAAATCAACCTAGAACAAGAACTATACAGGCGTAAGAAATAATCGTTATTTATAGGTCAGGAATGACCCCGAACTCGGCATTGATGACATCGTAGAAGTTCTGGGCTTCGTCGCACGGGAGGGCATTGTCTTCCCTCTCGCAGGTGAGGGTGGACTGGTCGAAGATGGTCTGGTTGCCGCACACGAACGAGAAGTGCGCCGTCTCGATCACTTGGCCCGCGTCGTCCTCGATAGGCAGGCACACGTGGAAGATTTCGCAGCTGTTGTCGGTGTCCGCGTAGTACCTGAGGTAAAATAGTGCCCCAAAACGAGTCAAGAGAGAATTTCATTTGGGAAGTTAATCAAGGGAAGAAATGTCAGAAATATTCACACGTGGAAGATTTCGCAGCTGTTGTCGGTATCCGCGTTGTACCTGAGCAAAATTAATCAAGAGGGAATCTCATTGGGGAAACGGATCAAGGGAAGAAATTTTAGAGATATATTTACCTAACCTAATAATATATTTTTTTCCATTTTGGCAGAATACGAGCAAAAGTTTGTGTTGAAGAATATTCTAAAGAAAAAATTTTTTAACAAGCAGTCGTAATGAATTATTTTCAGTAATCGGTCGAAGAAGTAACTAAATTCAGGAGAACATTCTTAAAATAATAAAGTATAAAAGAAAAAGAATGATTAATTAAGAATTTAAAACATAAACGAATCGGAAATGAAGTAGGCGAGTATCAAAGGGAAGGACATATTACATACAGACAATATCTGAAACCACACGGAAACAAAGTAGAACTGTGTAGCATTCATTCTTTCAATTCTGTTTCAAAGATAATTATATTCGTCTCATACGTAGCCGCTTGGTAATCTTATGCTTCCCATCTCAGGAAACATCTCTAAGCGTACTTCCTGTGAAGTATGCTCATAGTGGAATATGTTTAATGGTCTGAAAGTTATAAGGTTAAGAATTGAAATTCTTGCATCAAAATGCCTGGATTCATCAATCAGTTGACAGACATAATTCAAACGATATCCGACATTTACCCATGCTTCTTAACAGAGACATAATTCAGATGAAAAATAACATAATTTACCCATGCTTGTTAGCATAGGTAAGTGATTCATTCAAAATCACAAGGAAATTGAATTGAAAAGAGCCGATTGTTAGTACTACTACTACAACTACAGGTGTTTGTAAATTTCCCCTGACTGAGGTGAGATTTGCTGAAGAAATTAAAAGTTTGATTTATCAGAAGCGCGTTCCTCATCTCAAGTCTCGTAGGAAAATTCGGCTGGCGACACGAGTTATCAGTGAATGCTTAACCTCATTACAACCACCGTCATGACATTCACCTCCCCTTCAACCACCGTCATTACAACCACCGTCACAAGACTGGCCCTGGCATCAGGTTGTCACCGAAATCACAATGTAGAAGGAACTTCCACTTCGCAATGTACTTCAAAGGACACGTCAGGCTGCAAATTACGCAACAAAACATTTCCGATATGTTTTTAGGAGTAGATTTTTATATCAGGCTGTTCAGTGAAACGCTGAAAATATGTATTAAATCGATTAGAAGTGAGAAAACGCGCCACGGCATCCTAGCTATATTGATATCTGTAAGTAAAATGTAAACGAAATGTAACGATTGTTCTGCGATGTATACATGAACGCGTTGTGTGAGCAAATTATTCATTTACAAAGGGAGAACCGTCATTTTAACATCCCCTTACATTGTCAGGAAACATTCCGTGGATAGAAGCAATTGATTTACGCAAGAGTCATCAATAGCTGTGAATCGGTCTATTTCAGTCCAAAAAAATTTGTAATTTAAGACCACGGCGTAAACTAATTCTTGAGTAATTCGGCTCAAAATGAGTGAAATATGCGAACACCTCCTAGTGTCAATCACGAATTCCAGAATCTGATGTTAAGAAGAAAGCACTCAATTCAATTATTTTTCTGCAGTTTCGCTCGCTAGGAGGAGGAGTGTATCAGAGATACATCCATTTTATATCAGACTAAGGGCAACTCGTAACTCGCATAGGACAAGTAGCATAAGCATGGTAAAACAATACCAGCACTGGGACGCTAACATCAAGCCACGGATTACCCGTACCTGCGTTACTCGCAGCGGAGCGTTTCAGAATAGGATCTCGCCCACAGGACGGACCCTGCACCAGTAATATGAGCACTGGCACGCTAACGTCAGATTAAGATTATGATTATAAGTTAGCTTTAGCCTCCCTAGACCCTAACATCACTCCATGAATTACCCGTATCTGCGTCCCTCGCAGCTGAACGTTTCAGAATAGGACCTGGCGCGGAGGATGGACTCTGCGCCGGCCGGCAGCTGGTAGGCCATGCGCGCCCAGGCCGTGGCAGCGCACAGGCAGAGCACGAGCGGCAGCAGGCGGGACATGTTGGGGTTCTGGGGGAAAAGAGGGGACACGGTGGGGTTCTGGGGAAAAAGAGGGGACATGTTGGGGTTTTGGGGGCAGAGAGGAGACTAGACGGGGGTTCTGGGGACAGATAGGGGGCTTTCTGATACTGTGGATTCTTGGGCAGAAAAGAGGTCTGGTTGGTTTTGATGGTCCTAGAGACCTCTAATCTAAAACAAACATCCATACAGATTAGATTAGATTAGATTATTAGTTAGTTTAAGCCTCCCTATCCGCAACAAAGGCTATCCAAAGAGAGGAAGGAAGAAGGCACCATTTAGTATGGAGTTAAAGAAACGTGGAATCTATGCAGAAAGGGCACAGAAACAGAAAGCTAAGAAAGAAGTTCATGAAACAAGAAAAAGTTGAAGAAGAAAGTAGTAGGTGCTGAAAAACAGGACAGCAGTGAACCGAGAAAAAGATGGTCCATAACAAAACAAAACCTATTCTATTTCAACAAAAAAGGAAGCCTACCTAACCTTTAGCTCAGGCCCTTACATAGTCCCCCTGGGAGCGCTAATTCCCATAGATACAATAGTTGTATCCCCCTGAGGGGACAAACATCCATACTTTACCCCGTGAAGATTAAGCACGAGTCATCTTCAACTTCCCGATGACGAGAGACATATTTTACCCTGCATTCAGGCATTTCTTGTCACATTTATCACTCGTATTGTCAATTTTAAACAAGGCACACATTGTAGCAACTGAGCAGGAGAATCGCCTTGCTCGAACTTCTGTACTTCGGATTCCGTAACTTGATATGAAGCGAAACAACTACCGCAGCTTCACTCGCACCTTCATATTAATAATACGCATTTTATGGCTCGCTCGATTGGTCTCTCTATCCTCACGCCTCTTAGTGAACTTGATGCCTGAGCACAACAATGACCAAAAATTTCTAACTTCAAATTGTAGCTATAGAATGCTAACCCTTTGACTGCGGGAACTAAATATTAAGTTCAACACCAATCTCAAATTTAAAGTCAATTGTAGTAAACTATTTTGAAAATACCAAACTTGAACTGGATCGTACCTTCATTTTGCTCTAAGTATTTATGAAAATTGAGTTTGCAACTACTGGTCGGTCAGCAGCATTATGAAAATTAGCTCCGTGTACTACTGGCGGCGCACGTCGCAGTCAAAGTGTTAAGAGAGTTTTGTTGGATGGTTATCTTACCGCAAACACACTACTATAGAGAAAACAAAATAAGATATTACGATCATAAATAGTTTTAGCCTCCCAAGCCACACAACATGTGTTTTCAAGAAAGTAAATAAGAAGGCACTATTAAGTATCAAACAAAGGAATCAGGGAATCTATACACAAGTGGGTTCACACACACATAATTCCTTGCTCACACAAACGCCAAGATTAAAATAAGGTCACATAATAAGATAAAACTTGGACAACAAAGTAACAGGTAAGAGAAATGAATCGAAAGAATCTACGTTCAGAATATTCATTTAGGAACATTTATCTCGTATGAGGCTTAGCTCTACGCTATAAATAATGCCCTAATTTCCGCAGGCGAGGGCCGTGTACACAACAGCAAGATCACACAATTATACAGAGAATGTAGTTGCATACTTATGCTTTGCACTCAAAGAGTACTAATTTAAATGAGGGTAAAAAACGCGTCTATCAGAATGCACGCAATCCTTACGAGTAAGGTTGAAAATTTTCTTCAAATATACCGAGTAGCATTTAAAAAATTATCGCCATAGTACAAAAGGGTGTTGCCGCCGTTCCATCTGTTGAAGTACATTCCATATTGTCAGTCTACAGCCATCTCAGCACTACTTGGTAGTAGTGGGTGCTGAAAAACAGGACGGCAGTGAACCAAAAAAAGATGGTCCCGAACAAAACAAAAAACGTTTTATTCCAACAAAAAGAAGGCATACGTAACTCTCAGCTCGAGCCCTCACATAATCCCCCTGGGTTCCCATACATACAATAGTTGTACCCCGTGAGGGGAGCTGGTTGGTTTTCTTGTTGAAATTATTTTTTTTTTATGAAAATGTCCTGCGTTCTTGTTGAAATTAAGGATCTTAGTTTCGGATTAGATCGAGACAAAAGTTTCCCTTAACTCGATGGGACGCATGCAAGTGAAAGCGTACGATCTGTGCTGGCTCTTTGGGCCCATATCTTAAGCGGCCCATAGACGATCAATTTAATCGTCAACATCATGGACTCAATATATTGATGAATTTTTTTTTTTTTTGCCCACAAAGTCAATAATTTGACGGTCGTCAATCAAGCCCACAGACGATCGATTAAATAGTCAATATTCACTATTGACAATTATATTGACAATAAAATAGATCATATCTTAACTCTGTTGCCTGAGGAAGGAGCCACGAAACAGACTCGTTCCGTTCACCAGCGATCAGGCTATCATTTATCCGCTGCATAAGGAGTTTGATAAATTATTGGGATTGTGGGCAATAATTGATAGATATTTAATTGAAGAAATGAATATTTTTATAATAGAAATATAAAAATTTTATAATTGACAGAAATGTTAAACAAGTAATTTATGGAAATAATATACATTCGCTTCACCATTATATTTGAGAATTCTTGTAGTCTGAAATTATTTCAACTTCAAATAGACTGTTCGTGATGCAGAACCCAACGAAAAGTTAATTTTAAAATGAATTTCATTGAGCCGGTAGTAGAAAGGGTTAGTCTCTCTTAGAGGTGCTTATTTTTTACGTCTGAACAATCAATCCTTCACCGGACGCAAACAATCATGTTGAGACGGCGCGCAAAACGAAAGTGACTTCTCTATTGGGCCTGTCTATTGAAGGAGGGTCTGTCATGTCCGTGCAAAAGATCCATTAGTGAGTCCAGAGTTGCCATGCTGGCTTTTCACGCAAAATTTTCGAGTTTGGGATTTTTGGAGACCCAAAATCTATGATAAACGACCGCTTGTCATCGGGCATGCCAGATGAGGAGTGATCTTCAAAGCCCAAATGCGTTTAAAAAGCCCTAACTTGTAGATTTCTACTTGAAAAAAAATCTGGCACCACTGCACGAGTCTGTGTGCTTAAGGTCATGCCCTGCGCGGCTTCACATTCTCAATAAGAAATAACAAACGCCGGAGCTGCGCATGCGGGGTAATGGAGAGAGAGAGCTCGTCTGACTTTCATCCTACCTAACATCGCTTAATTTAGCCGGGATGACCCTCGCTGTTATTTAAGTGCCGCCACTCTTCAGTTGAAGGGGATGATCCTCCCTCATGTTTGGGGTCCGTAAGTAGTCAACTATTCAGTTGGAGTAATGGCGCTGCTATGTGTTCACTGACGCTGAATTATTTGGTTTCAGAATGGGAGAGCAAATATGCAGAGTGGCTTAACCCACAAATCAGAGTCAAACCTGAAGAGTGGATTAAATGATAATTTCACCTCGTAGATGTCTTTCAGGCAAAGTGGCCCAATTCCCAGTTCAGTTCCTAGTTAGTGACTCGGCTTGAAATACCCAGTTTGGCAACCCTACGCCTCTAACTTAAGTGTCCTAAAATTCTGTGTTTTGTGGGTTAGAACACTCTGCACATTTGCCCTCCAATTATTTGAACGTTTCGATGCGAACCAACGGCGTTCTATACTTAAAAAACGCACTTGAAGAGGTTTGTTTTAAAAACGATAGAAACGTCAGAACTAGTTAATGGGTTTTCGAAGATTGTATTCAGACAAGTAACGTTTCATACCCCTAAGTAATTCATGAAAAAGTTGAAAAGCGAGAATAAACGTTTGCAGTAACTGAACTGATTCAACTCATTTTGCCTATAGTTATTATTTAATGAGTATTTTACAACCAACATTATCCGATTTCTAGCCTGAGCCACTGATTGTATAATTCTATAAAGAAGTTAGACCAGAAAACAAGCCCCCTTGGTAGGAATCCATACACATTCCCAAGACACATTTACAAGAGCAAAACTTGAAAATGAAATATTCACTAAGTTGACCCGTAGAACTCAATCATTTACATGAAGTTATTAGTCCAAATAGAGGTATTTGCTCTAGAATTCCAAACTTTATTTTATTATATGTCAGCTTATGCCTCCCAAACTACGGCAAATGCGTTCCTAAGAAAGAAAAAATGAACTAATTGTTTAGTATGGAGCTTGGGGAACGTAGAATTTATGCATTATGAGTATTTCGAAACAAAATACCGTGCACATTGAAACGATAAGTTAAGAAGGAAGTGTTCGAGAGTTGAAAAATAAAGTAGTAGATTCTGAGAAGCAGGGCAGCAGTGAACTGAAAAAAAGTTCGTTACAAACAAAAACTTGTTCTATTTCAATGAAAGGAAGGCCCACCGAATTATCAGCTCGAGACCTGACAATTTTCCCTCTTGGAGCAATACAGATTCAAACAAAAATTGTAACCGTTGGTAGCCTAGCAAAGGTGGTTTCACATGAAGCGTCTGTAGGAAAGCAGCAAGCTTTATTTAAATTTTCTGAGGCACGCTGAATAAATGTGCCCATGTTAATGAGTTTGCTTTACTCAGTGTACAAGTTTGAACGTTTATGTACACTTTATTCTCATGTGCGCATTTCATGTATCCTGTGCTTGCTCTGTATAACATATTCTAACGACCGTAAAATATAAACCGAACTTAAAGTACGAAAAAATGTAAAATACCTTCGGAAAGTAAAATAGGAAAAGAACCTAAAGTACGAAAGAAAAGTACTATATAAATGAAAAGTACTATACGAATGAAACGTAATATACGGATGAAACGTAAAATACGAATGATATTCAAAGTACCAGGTTTACTCCTCAAGAATTGAACCTTAAAACAATTCACATCGTCGTAGCGGCACAGCTCGTAGCGTACGTCCATTAAAAAAAGTTACTCTACCAGCTGCATTGCTACAATGCTGTAAATTACCTAAAATCTGAACCGAAATCTTTACGAATCGAACCTCTGTGCCAGCCGAACGTGCGCAACACTTCTGAGAATCTCTGATACACATTTCACTGTAGTCGTCGGTATCAAACACAAGAAACTATACGAGCAGTAATGAACTGAAACGTCACGAAGAATTTCACTCATCAAGCCAGGGTTCACAAAGAGTAGATGGGTCATTTCAACGGTCGCCTTCAAACATATTAGTGACCCAGAAATTATAGAATATTCACGACGAAACCTTCACCGAGAAGTTTTAACACTCTGACCGCCACGTGAACCACCGGTGTATACGGAGGGAATTTTCATAATGCTGCTGACCGACCAGTGGCCCCTGACTTGATTTTCATGAATACTTAATCAAAGATACATGAAGTTACGATTCCGTTAATGTTTGCCATTTTCAAAATTGCTTACTACAACTGACTTTAACTTTGAGTTTTCTATTGAACTTCAGTTTAACCCATTGCAGTGAACGTGAAGCATACCTGAGCCTTCATGAACATTTTCTGTTTATGAATGCTCTGAATAGAACATTTCTGAACATTTTTTTTTCATTTTCTTAGAGGTGCTGAACACGACGTCGAGTACAGAATTCTATTTCTGTCAACACACGTCGACGCAACTAGCAATCGAATGAGGAATCATTACACTGCAGTCCCGATGGCGTAATTAACGTTGGAACCATCTTTTATTCAGTGAAAACGCAAGCTAAGCAGTTATCTGCACTTCAAGTGGCCTGGTTAAATTTTAACCAATGATGAGATCCTCACGACGAAAATATGCGTCAAAATTGAATAAAGATTCTAAAACCAGATGAAGTGACTCAAACTGAATGACCTCACCAACTTCTTTCGTACTAGGAAACTATTCAAAAAGTTTTGCGTTTTTCATTATGCAATATAAGCTAGAGCCCGATCAACAAAACCATTGTCAACTTTGACAATAATGCACCTTATATTTGCATAAAGTTGCAAATCTAGCAGTAACACTGTTCAAATTTTGGTAGACGAATATTGAACGCTTTTTACACTTCAATACTCGCGAGTGTTCCAATGAACAAGACAAGTTCGATCTCAACAACTTTTTTCTAACACTCCACTGGAACGTTTTTTACATTTGAATGCTTTAGTAGATAATTTCAACCTCAAATACGTTGTTTCATTTCCCCACTATAACTTACACTAACCACACTACACGTCCCGCACCCCGAAACCAAGTGCACAACTCAGTTTCCATACTAACGTACCCTGGAAAAGGCACCCAACTTCTTCTTGCACCAAAGTCTCATGAAACGAATTGCATGAAACCAGTTTTCACTCTACCAGTCACGTGCCCTGGAACGGCACAGACACGCAGTTCTCGTAGTGACAGCTCAATACTGGATCGCTGTGAAAGTTCACGAAGAGCTGCGTTACCTCACTTACTGTTGTAACTCATTTACGTACACTGAAACACAGCACACACAGCCCTCACAGCCATCACTGCAACACCTCACGTGCCTTGCAACACAGCACACACACCCAGCCCTCACAGCACACACACACACACCCACCCTGCCCTCACTGCAGCATCTCCCGTGCCCTGAAACATAGCACACACACACATCCAACCCTCGCAGCAACACAACACACACCCAGCCCTCACAGCAACATCTCACGTGCTCAGAAACATAGCACACACAGCCCTCACTGCAACACCGCACACACATACAACCCACGTGCCCTGCGACACAACACACCCAGCCCTCACAGCAACACCCCACACGAGCAGAGAGTGGCGGCGAGGACCCACCTGTGGAGCGGGTCGGTAGCAGAAGAAGGAAGACCAAAAGTCACTGACGCGACGCGTGAAGGGACAGCGTCTTATATTCCCGCTGGCTGACCTTCGAACCCCGCATCTCGGTCGGCAGATGCGTTTCTGGGGCTCCCAGCGAGGAAGAAAGCGCGTGCTGGAGACACGTGGGCGTGTTGCCTCCCTGCTCTGGCTCAGCTGGTCTGGCCGCCAGGTTTTCATAGATTTGCGCTGCTGCAGCGGACAGCCGCCTGCGGAAGTTCTCATGATGCCTTGGCTATGCAGCTCGCAGATTTTTTTTAGTAGAAATCTTGAAATTTGAGTGTTTCATATGAAATTTAATTCTGAGCATATGGCAGGAGGTCCGCGTGAGGGAACAATCGTGAACTGAGCAGTAAAGACTCGGAGTCTGTTGATAATTGAGTGGCCAAAAATTTCACTGCCCTACCGAACAACGAAGCGATTCAGTTGATTAAACTTTATCTGTATGGCGAATTGTGTGGCTTTGTTGTATAAGTTTCTTGTACAGCAAATGCAAACCTCCCACGGTAAACAGTTCAATCCCACAGCTTCATTTAAATAATCAGTAACGCCTGTGACAGCATGATTACCCAACTTCTCCTCTTTAACTCACGAATATGATCAGAGTTTTGAGAGAGACGAGCAGGCTGCCGTCTGAATAAGGTTTCACAAATAGGCCTTTTTCAGGCCCAAAATCTCAAATTTTGGATCTTTTAAATTGAATTCAACCGAGAAAAGCAGGCAGTTTTCGCAACCCTGATGAGCAGTCAAAATTTGAGCGCTCTTCATTGTAAGTAAAGCTTATTTAAAAAAAAGCCCAAATATGAGAGTTTTGGTTAGAAAAAAGGTCACCTGACTACACTGTCCTGAAAAATTTGACACGTTTTCTGCCTCCCAATGGTATATCGACTTTTATCGCATGAGAGAATATACTAAAGGGTAGATTTGAAATCAAATAAAAAATCACCGTTAATACCAAAATGTTCTCGTAAAATTTGTACTTCTATGTTGACAATAAATTTCAATGCCACGAAAATAGACAATAATTGTTAGGAGGTACTGTAATAATTTCATTTTACATGATACATTCCTTCGAGGTATTTTAGTATGCTAAAATATTCCATTATCGAGGAGAAAATAAAAGTATTAGGTTTTCCTACTTTAAACTACAATGCAGTTCCCTCTACAACGTAAATTCTTACGCATCGAAAAAATCGATTATTAATTGAAGATAGGCTAGTTTAATCCCCCCTCATCACAACAACGGTGTTCAAGAGAGAAAGGAGGAAGGCACCATTTAGTATGGAACTAAGAGACCGTAATCCTCTTCCTATTGATCCGAGCGCAAGGTGCGTTTTCTTCACCTCTCTCATAGAAAACGCAAAATCAAAAGAAGCTCACGAACAAGATACGCGTTGAAGAAAAAATATCAAGTGCTGAAAAAGGAACAACAGTAAACCAAAAATTTGATGATACAAATTTTCCGTAAGAAAGTAGAAATGAACTGTTCTGATGCAACGTGAGGAAACAACCTACTATCAGTTCTGGACTTCATATCATCCCCTTAAAAATCCCCTTAAAAGTCCCCTTATCATCCCCATATCATCCCCTGGACTTCATATCATCCCCTGGACTTCATATCATCCCCTTAAAAGTCCCCTTATCATCCCCATATCGTCCCCTGGGCTTCATATCATCCCCTTAAAAGTCCCCTTATCATCCCCATATCGTCCCCTGGACCTCATATCATCCCCATAAAAGTCCCCTTATCATCCCCATAAAAGTCCCCTTATCATCCCCATAAAAGTCCCCTTATCATCCCCATATCGTCTCCTGGACTTCATATCATCCCCTTAAAAGTTCCCTTATCATCCCCATATCGTCCCCTGGACCTCATATCATCCCCTTAAAAGTCCCCTTATCATCCCCATATCGTCCCCTGGACTTCATATCATCCCCTTAAAAGTCCCCTTATCATCCCCATATCATCCCCTGGACTTCATATCATCCCCTTAAAAGTCCCCTTATCATCCCCATATCGTCCCCTGGACCTCATATCATCCCCTTAAAAGTCCCCTTATCATCCCCATAAAAGTCCCCTTATCATCCCCATATCGTCTCCTGGACTTCATATCATCCCCTTAAAAGTCCCCTTATCATCTCCATATCATCCCCTGGACTTCATATCATCGAACCAATCGCAGATATCAAATTTCTAATATACGAATAACTCCTTAATAACACGGCAGCCCAGCTATGGCACATGCCATACTGCACAAGCCAGAACACTAAATTAGGTTATATCTGAAGAATGTACTGTAAATAGCACAATAATTATTTTTTTCTACTCAATTTTGCTACGAATTGAAGGTATATTAATGTAATACATTCAAGTATGCAACATTTTAAACACTAAATTAGGTTACTTCTGAAAGATGTGCTTTACATATATAGCACAATAATTATTTTGTTCTACTCAATTTTGCTACGAATTGAAGGTATATTAATGTAATACATTCAAGTATGCAACATTTTAAACACTAAATTAGGTTACTTCTGAAAGATGTGCTTACATATATAGCACAATAATTATTTTGTTCAACTCAATTTTGCTACGAATTGAAGGTATATTAATGTAATACATTCAAGTATGCAACATTTTAAACACTAAATTAGGTTACTTCTGAAAGATGTGCTTACATATATAGCACAATAATTATTTTGTTCAACTCAATTTTGCTACGAATTGAAGGTATATTAATGTAATACATTCAAGTATGCAACATTTTAAACACTAAATTAGGTTACTTCTGAAAGATGTGCTTACATATATAGCACAATAATTATTTTGTTCTACTCAATTACGCTACGAATTGAAGGTATATGAATGTAATACATTCAAGTATGCAACATTTATTACATTTTTACATTGAAGATTCTTTGAAACCCTATTCTATTGTTCTCCACTTAACACCTTGACTGCGGTGTGAGCCACCGGTGGGCACTGAGGGGTTTTCATAACGCTGCTGACCAACCAGTGGACACATTCTATTTCCATAAAATAATCAAATAAAACTAAATGAAAGCAAGGTCCAGATAATGTTTACTTTATAAAAAATTACTAACTACTATTGACTTTAGATTTGAGTCAAATGTTGAACTTCAGTTTTACCTGCCGCAGTCAACGTGCTGAACAAGGCAACCCAGTCTAACTTTTTCGCCGCCTGCATGCATGTTTTTCGCCGCCCCATTTATAAAATCGCTTAGGCGGCGAAAAACATGCATGCTCCGGCGAAAAAATTTGACTGGGAAGGGTTCACCTGCCCTGCTGCAGGTAATGCCAACGATAAGTGCATCAGAAACTCATTCATTGCGCCACACCTTCACTGTAATGCATTCCAAGAACCAGATAAACAGGTTGAGAAACAGGTAAAAAGAA
This sequence comes from Morinoia aosen, assembly GCA_030386875.1. Lineage (NCBI taxonomy): Eukaryota > Metazoa > Arthropoda > Malacostraca > Amphipoda > Talitridae > Morinoia > Morinoia aosen. Next base: position 21,490,396 of record CM059556.1, read on the forward strand.
ACCGTATAAAATCTTTCGACACCTTTAATTCATTCATATGCTCAGCCCGCAAGATAAAAAACAAGCTCATGTAGCATTTCAATCATCGCAATAATCATCATTACATCCAATCATCGGCAACGTAATCCTCATCCTGTACATCAATTTCACCATCGAGGATTGGCATCAGTTCAAGTCCCGCTCCCCCTAGACACACGCAACTGTACGGCGAGGTCCAAACGGTAATCCGACTTTCACTTAGACTTTCAGACCAATGCCCGTTAAATGGTTCCAATCGCTTCTGCTCGAACCGCGAGTATGGCTGGTGACCTGGCTACCTGGAGACGGGCATGAGCTCCAGTGCGTCGTAGTAGCTGCCTTTGTTGTCTAATTAAAGTATATGGCCGAGGGGTCCATGCTGACCAAACGCCCTATAGTGGCCCCCCGTGCCCCCCAGCGGCCCAAATCAGCCCCCCAGCAGCCCCCCAGCAGCCCCCCAGCAGCCCCCCAGCAGCCCCCCAGCAGCCCCCCAGCAGCCCCCCAGCAGCCCCCCAGCAGCCCCCCAGCAGCCCCCCAGCAGCCCCCCAGCAGCCCCCCAGCAGCCCCCCAGCAGCCCCCAGCAGCCCCCAGCAGCCCCCAGCAGCCCCCAGCAGCCCCCAGCAGCCCCCAGCAGCCCCCAGCAGCCCCAAGCAGCCCCCAGCAGCCCCCAGCAGCCCCCCAGCAGCCCCCCAGCAGCCCCCAGCAGCCCCCCAGCAACCCCCAGCAGCCCCCCAGCAACCCCCAGCAGCCCCCCAGCAACCCCCAGCAACCCCCAGCGACCCCCTGCGGCCACTGGGGCCAGTTTAGGCTAACAATCAGAACCAGTTCAAGCAGCCCATAGAATAAATAACCAAAATAACCTAAGTATCCTCAATGGCCTTAGAAGTACAAGTAGCTCAAACAACTTCAATAATCTAAATGACCAAAATGGGTCAAAAAAATCTGAAGAGTATAAATATTCAGGCGACTAACGTTTCCAAGTAGCTTCAACAACCTCGTCACCCTAATGAGCGTGAGAAGCTTAAATAGGCCATGTGGTGAATATGTTTTGCTTAGCGGGAATGCCTGCAGAAATCAACAGTGCTTATATATCTTAAGCAATCTCGGTAGTCTACGCCTAAACAGGCTAAATAGCCTAGATGGTCACCATGGCCTAAATAGTTTAAATACCCTTTATACCCTAATTACGCTAAATACCCTAAATACCCTAAATACCCTAAATACCCTAAATACCCTAAATACCCTAAATACCCTAAATACCCTAAATACCCTAAATACCCTAAATACCCTAAATACCCTAAATACCCTAAATACCCTAAATACCCTAAATACCCTAAATACCCTAAATACCCTAAATACCCTAAATACCCTAAATACCCTAAATACCCTAAATACCCTAAATACCCTAAATACCCTAAATACCCTAAATACCCTAAATACCCTAAATACCCTAAATACCCTAAATACCCTAAATACCCTAAATACCCTAAATACCCTAAATACCCTAAATACCCTAAATACCCTAAATACCCTAAATACCCTAAATACCCTAAATACCCTAAATACCCTAAATACCCTAAATACCCTAAATACCCTAAATACCCTAAATACCCTAAATAGCCTAAATAGCCTAAATACCCTAAATACCCTAAATACCCTAAATAGCCTAAATAGCCTAAATAGCCTAAATAGCCTAAATAGCCTAAATAGCCTAAATAGCCTAAATAGCCTAAATAGCCTAAATAGCCTAAATAGCCTAAATAGCCTAAATAGCCTAAATAGCCTAAATAGCCTAAATAGCCTAAATAGCCTAAATAGCCTAAATAGCCTAAATAGCCTAAATAGCCTAAATAGCCTAAATAGCCTAAATAGCCTAAATAGCCTAAATAGCCTAAATAGCCTAAATAGCCTAAATAGCCTAAATAGCCTAAATAGCCTAAATAGCCTAAATAGCCTAAATAGCCTAAATAGCCTAAATAGCCTAAATAGCCTAAATAGCCTAAATAGCCTAAATAGCCTAAATAGCCTAAATAGCCTAAATAGCCTAAATAGCCTAAATAGCCTAAATAGCCTAAATAGCCTAAATAGCCTAAATAGCCTAATAGCCTAATAGCCTAATAGCCTAATAGCCTAAATAGCCTAAATAGCCTAAATAGCCTAAATAGCCTAAATAGCCTAAATAGCCTAAATAGCCTAAATAGCCTAAATAGCCTAAATAGCCTAAATAGCCTAAATAGCCTAAATAGCCTAAATAGCCTAAATAGCCTAAATAGCCTAAATAGCCTAAATAGCCTAAATAGCCTAAATAGCCTAAATAGCCTAAATAGCCTAAATAGCCTAAATAGCCTAAATAGCCTAAATAGCCTAAATAGTCTAAATGCCCCCAAATAGCTTAAATAGCCTACATAGCACAAACACTACAAATAATCAACATTGTTTACATAGCCTAAATAGCCTACATGGCCTTAATAGAGTAAATGCACTAAGTGGTCAACATGGCCTAACTAGCATCAACAGCCCCAATAATCAGCATGGGCTATGTAGCCTAAATGCGGCAAATGGCCTAAATAGCATCAACAGCCCCAATAATCAGCATGGGCTATGTAGCCTAAATGCGGCAAATGGCCTAAATAGCATCAACAGCCCCAACAATCAGCATGGGCTATGTAGCCTAAATGCGGCAAATGGCCTAAATAGCATCAACAGCCCCAATAATCAGCATGGGCTATGTAGCCTAAATGCGGCAAATGGCCTAAATTGCATCAACAGCCCCAATAATCAGCATGGGCTATGTAGCCTAAATGCGGCAAATGGCCTAAATAGCATCAACAGCCCCAATAATCAGCATGGGCTATGTAGCCTAAATGCGGCAAATGGCCTAAATAGCATCAACAGCCCCAACAATCAGCATGGGCTATGTAGCCTAAATGCGGCAAATGGCCTAAATAGCATCAACAGCCCCAATAATCAGCATGGGCTATGTAGCCTAAATGCGGCAAATGGCCTAAATAGCATCAACAGCCCCAATAATCAGCATGGGCTAAGTAGCCTAAATGCGGCAAATGGCCTAAATAGCATCAACAGCCCCAATAATCAGCATGGGCTAAGTAGCCTAAATGCGGCAAATGGCCTAAATAGCATCAACAGCCCCAATAATCAGCATGGGCTATGTAGCCTAAATGCGGCAAATGGCCTAAATTGCATCAACAGCCCCAATAATCAGCATGGGCTATGTAGCCTAAATGCGGCAAATGGCCTAAATAGCATCAACAGCCCCAATAATCAGCATGGGCTGAGTAGCCTAAATGCCGCAAATGGCCTAAATAGCATCAACAGCCCCAATAATCAGCATGGGCTGAGTAGCCTAAATGCCGTAAATGGCCTAAATAGCATCAACAGCCCCAATAATCAGCATGGGCTATGTAGCCAAAATGCTGCAAATGGCCTAAGCCTACGCTGTTACGCAAGGTGGCCTGGAAGCTTCTGTTTGATTGTAATTATCATAATTTTTCTTGCAGCTGCCACGCGATGTCGCGCGTACTGGGCTGATACTTTAGAGCGAGTATTTTTCTTCTGTACGCCCTTTTCGAAATATATGGATAGCTTCCGTCATTAATGCTACCCTTATTAAATGATGACATCATTTTCCCCCCTTGCGATACTTCGAGTAAAAAAATATGATCCTCATATTTACCACATATGCTCATATATTTCCGCATTTATATTTTTCATTTCGATACACTTCATAGCTGCAACACTTTCGTGAAGCATTTTATTGATAAGCCGCACATCACTAAAGAGGCGCGTATCACTACGTATACTCGCATGTGTGCACTGATAAGTACGTTAGCTTTAATTAATGAATGGAGAGCTTCCACGTACTTCAGCATGGATGTTAGGGCTCATACTCAAGGATGATTGAGTGATAAATTTGGCTGTCAGTCTACACTGCCTGTTGTCGAGGCGGACAATATTAGCGAGCAGAAAATATCGTCAAGGCAGACAATGTTGGCGAGCAGAAAATATTTTCGATCAGACCATATCGGCGAGGCAGAAAATATTGGCTAGGCGTACAATATTGACGAGGCCAAAGATGATCAGTAAGGCACGACAACGACACGCAGATCCAAGAAGTGAGAAGCAAGACAATGATTTACTAAGTAGGAGCCTACGAATGAATCTACAAGTCTTGACAGCTTCGCCTGAGTTATGAATGGCGTTTGAATGATTCATAGTGGGCTAAAACAGGAAAAACTTTTCTCTCAGAAAATAAGGATGGAACTTACGAGGTTTTAAAATCGAGAAAAGAGAAAATAAAAAAGTATGTTTCCAATATGTCGATACACGGAAGATGAGTCACAATGTGGGCTTTATAAATGTCTAACATAAACATCCTTTTGCACGATACACGTGCGTAGCAAGTAGATGCATGAAAATAAATATTTCAAGTAGCATGCAGAGAGAGGAAAAAGATATTCTGTTAATACAATAAGAATAAAAATAATATTCACTCGTGATTCATCACTAAGCATCAATATACTATAAAATAGTGTGCACATGCATCAAACATCCGAGACTCGAGCTATTTACAAAACTAAGAGCACACAACATCAGTCAAATTTTCTACACCCTCCAGACAGGCAAAAGAAGCAATTCATAGACTAACGAAGTGTTGCCTATGGAGTGGACCATTTGAGCTGAACAGCAACCCCAGCAACAGCAATAACAACAACACCAACACCACCAGCAACAACAGCACCAGCAACAACAGCACCAGCAACAACAGCACCAGCAACAACAGCACCAGCAACAACAGCACCAGCAACAACAGCACCAGCAACAACAGCACCAGCAACAACACCACCAGCAACAACAGCACCAGCAACAACAGCACCAGCAACAACAGCACCAGCAACAACAGCACCAGCAACAACAGCACCAGCAACAACAGCACCAGCAACAACAGCACCAGCAACAACAGCACCAGCAACAACAGCACCAGCAACAACAGCACCAGCAACAACACCACCAGCAACAACAGCACCAGCAACAACAGCACCAGCAACAACACCACCAGCAACAACAGCACCAGCAACAACAGCACCAGCAACAACAGCACCAGCAACAACAGCACCAGCAACAACAGCACCATGGCAACAACAGCACCATGGCAACAACAGCACCAGCAACAACAGCACCAGCAACAACAGCACCAGCAACAACAGCACCAGCAACAACAGCACCAGCAACAACAGCACCAGCAACAACAGCACCAGCAACAACAGCACCAGCAACAACAGCACCAGCAACAACAGCACCAGCAACAACAGCACCAGCAACAACAGCACCAGCAACAACAGCACCAGCAACAACAGCACCAGCAACAACAGCACCAGCAACAACAGCACCAGCAACAACAGCACCAGCAACAACAGCACCAGCAACAACAGTACCAGCAACAACAGCACCAGCAACAACAGCACCAGCAACAACAGCACCAGCAACAACAGCACCAGCACCAACAAAACCCAAACCACCAGTATCAACACCACTACCACCACCACCAGCACCCAGTATAGAGCATATCCCCGCGCCCTCAAAGCATGTATCGAATCTATACCCCCATCAGCAAGGTACGGCCCCGCCATTTGTACAAGCTCTACTTGCTTGCGCTGCACAAAGCCGTAATGAAAGGCATTGCCTTCACATGTGTCAGCGATGTCATGCTGTCTTGGGCGTTTTGCGGGAGGCTTTCACCGCGCCACTTCTCACGGGCTCTGAAGCGGTGCTCCTCGCTCCCTTTAACTTCTCCCTCGAGTGGTAACTATTAAAATAATTCAATATTTTTGTAATGATAATTCACGTCTACCTCGAGTGCCGATTCTATCAGAAATAAATCAATGTTTCTGATCGTGTTAATTATATCAACACACGAGTATATTAAGGTTCATTTACTCATGCCTTCCGTGCATGGAAATTAAGAAACAATTCTATATTTCTGGTAATGATGATTGTATTAAATTAGATTGTTAGTTCAAGCCTCCCTAGCAGCAAAAAAAGCGTTCCGAAGAGGAGGAAGGAGGAAGACACCATTTAGTATGGAGATAAGGGAATGCGGAATCTATGTAAAAGAGGCATATACTCGTCAACAGTGCGTTGAAAAAAAAAGTTCATGAAACAAGACAAAACTTGAAGAAGAAAGTAGTAGGGTAATGTTCGAATGGCCGGACGGTTCGAATCGTCGGTCATTCTAAATTAATTTTCAATTTTGACGATCGATAGGTAGCAGATTACACCACTACAGGCCTTGCGGGTCGAGTTTTTAGATAACTAGCTACCGAGCGCAAAAATTTAAAATTAACTAAGAATGACCGACGATTCGAACCGTCCGGCCTTTCGAACATTACCCTAGGTACTGAAAAACTGGACAGCAGTGAACCGAAAAAAGATAGTCCTTAACATAGCAAAAAACATTTTATTTCAACAAAAAGAAGGCCTACCTAATTCTCAGCTAGGGCCCTCGCACATTTGCCCCCTAGGAGTACTAATTCCCATAGATACAGCAGTTGCATCCCCCTGAGGGGATGAACATTGTATTAAGCCACCAGTAAACGTATTGATGTGCATTTACTCTCACCTTCCTTGCAGAAAAAAAATTCAAAAACAACTTAGTATTTTTGGTAATGATAATTGCATGAAAATATACCTGCATTGACCAATTTATAGTCGAATTTAGGCATACAATTTCAAAGAGGAATCCACGCCGAATCGAAAAGTGTATGGGTTGTTTCGATCAGTTATTCCTAAAAATTTGCAACTTGCAAATTTTTTAAAATATTGGCGTTGGGGAGTTTTTTCAATGGTGCCACTGTATATCTGACGAATTATGTATATTTGATACGTCATGTGCGTCTGACAACGTAGCAGAGACAGCACAGCCGAACACAATGTATCAGCCGAACACGGGTGTCAAACTAACTAGTGAAGTAGCAATAATCAAAAACAAATCACTATTTATGTGATGAAATCATTTAAGAGTCTAATGTAACAAATTCAAACAATTCAATCCCTCGAGAGTTGATGAAGCTCGTATCACAGATACACTCATCACACACTTTCGGCTGGCTTCGGACATACAGACGAGGCCCTTATTATAGTATAGATTACATCCACTGTTGAGAAATGAATGCCTTCCAGGGACATGAACCAACCATAGCTCATCAAGCATAACTTCTACAGTGACCGCGTAATCAATACACATGCGGCCCACAATGAAGCCCTCATGAAAATAGATCATAGAGCGACCATCAGGTTCCCACGACCAGGACACCAACTTTCGTCCAGTGAATCATTTCACAGGTCATCATTGAGCCATCACCTCTCCTTCTCGACCTTCCCAGCCGCGGCCACAGAAACAGTGCTCAGTAGATGTCTTGCCACGATAGACATCTACTCCTCCAGTGAAAGCCATAATCCTGATGGCGTCCACCCTACCTCGGTCACAGCTTGGCATCGCAGTCGAAGTTTTATGTTCGAGTTAGGGTATATATTAGATATGTTATTGCCTCCGTAACTGCGATAAAGACATTCCAAAGAGAGGAAGGAGGAAGGTACTATTCAATATGGGCTTAAGGGAACGCAGAATTTATGCAGCAGGTGTATAGATAAAGCGAGTTGAGAAAGAAGTTCATGAAACGAGATAAAAGTCGAAGAAGTCAGTAGTAGGTGCTGATAAACAGGACAGCAGTGAACCAAAAAAATTGGTCCTTAACAGAACTTAAAAAATACTTTATTTCGATAAAAAAAAGGCCCCAACCTGGTTCCTAGTTCTAAACCTGACATACTCCCTCTGGAATGTGTTCCAGGGAGGAATGCGTTCCAGGGAGGAATGCGTTCCAGGGGGGAATGCGTTCCAGGGGGGAATGCGTTCCAGGGGGGAATGCGTTCCAGGGGGGAATGCGTTCCAGGGGGGAATGCGTTCCAGGGGGGAATGCGTTCCAGGGGGGAATGCGTTCCAGGGGGGAATGCGTTCCAGGGGGGAATGCGTTCCAGGGGGGAATGCGTTCCAGGGGGGAATGCGTTCCAGGGGGGAATGCGTTCCAGGGGGGAATGCGTTCCAGGGGGGAATGCGTTCCAGGGGAAAATGCGTTCCAGAGGAAAATGCGTTCCAGGGGAAAATGCGTTCCAGGGAAAAATGCGTTCCAGGGGAAAATGCGTTCCAGGGAAAAATGCGTTCCAGGGAAAAATGCGTTCCAGGGAAAAATGCGTTCCAGGGGGGAATGCGTTCCAGGGGGGAATGCGTTCCAGGGGGGAATGCGTTCCAGGGGGGAATGCGTTCCAGGGGGGAATGCGTTCCAGGGGGGAATGCGTTCCAGGGGGGAATGCGTTCCAGGGGGGAATGCGTTCCAGGGGGGAATGCGTTCCAGGGGGGAATGCGTTCCAGGGGGGAATGCGTTCCAGGGGGGGAATGCGTTCCAGGGGGGAATGCGTTCCAGGGGGGAATGCGTTCCAGGGGGGGAATGCGTTCCAGGGGGGAATGCGTTCCAGGGGGGAATGCGTTCCAGGGGGGAATGCGTTCCAGGGGGGAATGCGTTCCAGGGGGGAATGCGTTCCAGGGGGGAATGCGTTCCAGGGGGGAATGCGTTCCAGGGGGGAATGCGTTCCAGGGGGGAATGCGTTCCAGGGGGGAATGCGTTCCAGGGGGGAATGCGTTCCAGGGGGGAATGCGTTCCAGGGGGGAATGCGTTCCAGGGGGGAATGCGTTCCAGGGGGGAATGCGTTCCAGGGGGGAATGCGTTCCAGGGGGGAATGCGTTCCAGGGGGGAATGCGTTCCAGGGGGGAATGCGTTCCAGGGGGGAATGCGTTCCAGGGGGGAATGCGTTCCAGGGGGGAATGCGTTCCAGGGGGGAATGCGTTCCAGGGGGGAATGCGTTCCAGGGGGGAATGCGTTCCAGGGGGGAATGCGTTCCAGGGGGGAATGCGTTCCAGGGGGGAATGCGTTCCAGGGGGGAATGCGTTCCAGGGGGGAATGCGTTCCAGGGGGGAATGCGTTCCAGGGGGGAATGCGTTCCAGGGGGGAATGCGTTCCAGGGGGGAATGCGTTCCAGGGGGGAATGCGTTCCAGGGGGGAATGCGTTCCAGGGGGGAATGCGTTCCAGGGGGGAATGCGTTCCAGGGGGGAATGCGTTCCAGGGGGGAATGCGTTCCAGGGGGGAATGCGTTCCAGGGGGGAATGCGTTCCAGGGGGGAATGCGTTCCAGGGGGGAATGCGTTCCAGCGGGAATGCGTTCCAGCGGGAATGCGTTCCAGGGGGGAATGCGTTCCAGCGGGAATGCGTTCCAGCGGGAATGCGTTCCAAGGGGAATGCGTTCCAGGGGCAATGCGTTCCAGGGGCAATGCGTTCCAGGGGCAATGCGTTCCAGGGGCAATGCGTTCCAGGGGCAATGCGTTCCAGGGGCAATGCGTTCCAGGGGCAATGCGTTCCAGGGGCAATGCGTTCCAGGGGGAATGCGTTCCAGGGGGAATGCGTTCCAGGGGGAATGCGTTCCAGGGGGAATGCGTTCCAGGGGGAATGCGTTCCAGGGGGAATGCGTTCCAGGGGGAATGCGTTCCAGGGGGAATGCGTTCCAGGGGGAATGCGTTCCAGGGGGAATGCGTTCCAGGGGGAATGCGTTCCAGGGGGAATGCGTTCCAGGGGGAATGCGTTCCAGGGGGAATGCGTTCCAGGGGGAATGCGTTCCAGGGGGAATGCGTTCCAGGGGGAATGCGTTCCAGGGGGAATGCGTTCCAGGGGGAATGCGTTCCAGGGGGAATGCGTTCCAGGGGGAATGCGTTCCAGGGGGAATGCGTTCCAGGGGGAATGCGTTCCAGGGGGAATGCGTTCCAGGGGGAATGCGTTCCAGGGGGAATGCGTTCCAGGGGGAATGCGTTCCAGGGGGAATGCGTTCCAGGGGGAATGCGTTCCAGGGGGAATGCGTTCCAGGGGGAATGCGTTCCAGGGGGAATGCGTTCCAGGGGGAATGCGTTCCAGGGGGAATGCGTTCCAGGGGGAATGCGTTCCAGGGGGAATGCGTTCCAGGGGGAATGCGTTCCAGGGGGAATGCGTTCCAGGGGGAATGCGTTCCAGGGGGAATGCGTTCCAGGGGGAATGCGTTCCAGGGGGAATGCGTTCCAGGGGGAATGCGTTCCAGGGGGAATGCGTTCCAGGGGGAATGCGTTCCAGGGGGAATGCGTTCCAGGGGGAATGCGTTCCAGGGGGAATGCGTTCCAGGGGGAATGCGTTCCAGGGGGAATGCGTTCCAGGGGGAATGCGTTCCAGGGGGAATGCGTTCCAGGGGGAATGCGTTCCATGGGGAATGCGTTCCATGGGGAATGCGTTCCATGGGAAATGCGTTCCATGGGAAATGCGTTCCATGGGAAATGCGTTCCATGGGAAATGCGTTTCATGGGAAATGCGTTCCATGGGGAATGCGTTCCATGGGGAATGCGTTCCATGGGGAATGCGTTCCATGGGGAATGCGTTCCATGGAGAATGCGTTCCATGGGGAATGCGTTCCATGGAGAATGCGTTCCATGGGGAATGCGTTCCATGGGGAATGCGTTCCATGGGGAATGCGTTCCATGGGGAATGCGTTCCATTGGGAATGCGTTCCAGGGGGAATGCGTTCCAGGGGGAATGCGTTCCATTGGGAATGCGTTCCAGGGGGAATGCGTTCCAGGGGGAATGCGTTCCAGGGGGAATGCGTTCCATGGGGAATGCGTTCCATGGGGAATGCGTTCCATGGGGAATGCGTTCCATGGGGAATGCGTTCCATGGGGAATGCGTTCCATGGGGAATGCGTTCCATGGGGAATGCGTTCCATGGGGAATGCATTCCATGGGGAATGCGTTCCATGGGGAATGCGTTCCATGGGGAATGCGTTCCATGGGGAATGCGTTCCATGGGGAATGCGTTCCATGGGGAATGCGTTCCATGGGGAATGCGTTCCATGGGGAATGCGTTCCATGGGGAATGCGTTCCATGGGGAATGCGTTCCATGGGGAATGCGTTCCATGGGGAATGCGTTCCATGGGGAATGCGTTCCATGGGGAATGCGTTCCATGGGGAATGCGTTCCATGGGGAATGCGTTCCATGGGGAATGCGTTCCATGGGGAATGCGTTCCATGGGGAATGCGTTCCATGGGGAATGCGTTCCATGGGGAATGCGTTCCATGGGGAATGCGTTCCATGGGGAATGCGTTCCATGGGGAATGCGTTCCATGGGGAATGCGTTCCATGGGGAATGCGTTCCATGGGGAATGCGTTCCATGGGGAATGCGTTCCATGGGGAATGCGTTCCATGGGGAATGCGTTCCATGGGGAATGCGTTCCATGGGGAATGCGTTCCATGGGGAATGCGTTCCATGGGGAATGCGTTCCATGGGGAATGCGTTCCATGGGGAATGCGTTCCATGGGGAATGTGTTCCATGGGGAATGTGTTCCATGGGGAATGTGTTCCATGGGGAATGTGTTCCATGGGGAATGTGTTCCATGGGGAATGTGTTCCATGGGGAATGTGTTCCATGGGGAATGTGTTCCTTGGGGAATGTGTTCCTTGGGGAATATGTTCCTTGGGGAATATGTTCCATGGGGAATATGTTCCATGGGGAATATGTTCCATGGGGAATGTGTTCCATGGGGAATGTGTTCCAGGGGAATGTGTTCCAGGGGAATATGTCCCATGGGGAATATGTCCCATGGAGAATATGTTCTAGGGGAATATGTTCTAGGGGAATATGTTCTAGGGGAATATGTTCTATAGGAATACGTTCCAGGGGAATATGTTCCATGAGGAAAATGTTCCATGAGGAAAATGTTCCATGAGGCAAATGTTCCATGAGGCAAATGTTCCATGAGGCAAATGTTCCATGAGGAAAATGTTCCATGAGGAAAATGTTCCATGAGGAAAATGTTCCATGAGGAAAATGTTCCATGAGGAAAATGTTCCATGAGGAAAATGTTCCATGGGGTACACATTCCTGGAAAATGTTCCTAATTCCCATCGATACAATAGTTGCATCCCCATGAGGGGTTTGAGTTCTGGTTGGTGTGGTGCTGGTGTGGGGTCTCTCTTTTGAGGGTCACGACCAGCGGATGAAGAAGATCCCCGTATGTTTGGCAGTCGGGGTCCGCATTCGAGAATACGTGACGAAAATGTCGAGATTCTGGACCCAGCGATTTCTTTGCAATCAAAGTCGAGCAATTATCCATTTCAGTTTGAGAATAACCAAGATTATAAGCTGAGTGAGGACGTCATCTTACAGACTGTTTAAATCATCTATTATCAGTAATATCTTTAAATTTCTATGAATTCATCACATGAATCAAGCACCACGTTAAATGGCTTTAGTAATTAATTTGTCTCAGTAAGTACCTTCGACGGTTATCAGATTCAAGGCAAAAAGCCGAGATTGGGTGAAAGCATTATTTTTAGCCTGGAAGTTTTTGCGTTGCAAAATAAGAAACTAAACCAAGCGCTACGCAACTTGTGCCCCAGCCCTAAAACACACCATTGAAAATCATAGCCTCTGTGAAAATTAAAAGCTTTAGACACACCCAAATACTATGATGTGTGTTCTCTGAACAATGATGCCTATTTCATATAGAAAATGATACAAAGCTCAATTTCACGCTCCTCTTGTTGCACTGTCAAATGAAAAAAGAAAATACGCTGGTAATAAGCTTCTGAAGTATTGAAGTTGAAATTCAATTTGTATTATTGTTTCTACACAAGGCTATAAGAGGAGCTCAGGTTCAGGTATCTTTGATATTCTTTTAGGGAGAACTTTACGTCATTGAAAAAAATATTCATAATCCATAGAGAAGCAGGTACTACAGCAGAAGCGGTTTCTGAGCGCTGTTAATACTTGACCGCAACGTGCGCCACCGGTGGCCACGGAGGGATTTTCATAACGCTGCTTACCGACCAGTAGTCACCAACTTATTTTTCATGAATACTTCATCAAAGCTAAATCAAAGCAAGATCCAGTTAATATTTACAACTCGTACTTTCAAATTACTTACTACAATTGACTTTAAATTTGAGTTGAATATTGAACATCAACTTAAGCAATGAATGGTGTGCAAGTTCCAAGCTGTCATTGCAAATGAAGGTCACACTACCGAATACAGAAATTTGTTTTTAAATTAGATTATCAGTTAGTTGAAGACTCCCCTGACCCCAATAAAGACGTTCCCGAGAGACGAAGGAAGATGGTGCCATCTAGAATGGGATTAAGGAAACAGGGAATTTGAAGCACAAGATGCGTTCCACGACCCTGTTTGTGGAAACAGCACGATTAATAAAAAGTTAATGAAGCAAATTAAAAGTTGAAGAAAAGTAACACAAGCTGAAAGAAAAAAATAAAATTGAATCGAAAAAAAGTCTCCTTAACATCTCGTAACGTTATTTTATTTCAACAAAATGCAGAAAGACCCAACCTTCATTTTCATACTTCACATCTTCCCTACGGAAACGCTCGCTATATAATTGCCATAGATACTGAAGTTGTAACCTACCGAGAGGGGTGACCTGTTTTTAGTTTTGGCCGAACGTTTTGCCACCAATACATTTTGTTGGTTTTCTGATCATCAACAACCATGTTCCGTCGGAATATTCTGATAAACATACGTTCTCTTACAAACTGCATTCAGTTTACACCAATCCAAACGTTGAAATTTTTTTCAAATATCAAAAGTAGAATAGTGCAAATAATTCCACTCAGACACTGCCCGTTTTCACTAATTAACGATTCGTAAACTTTCTTATCACCTACAATGGAGACTAAATCTTCATCTTTTCTCAATTTTCTCTCGCGATGAAATAAATAATTCCACGTTTTAAGAGTAGGATAATTATTTAAAAAAAAAAAACGAATGAGAGAGAGAGGCACCTCACTCACCGGTCAAGCACGCGCGAAGCAAGTGTAGCAGAGCCATAAGAGAGGTGCAACGGCTCCAGCAGATTGCCTCTTAAGTAAAGCAATTACGTCTATTTCCATCCATTTCTCAAAGCTGAGCGATGCTCTGCAGCAGAGGCGTCCATTATATTGAAGAGGTACAAGCGCACACCGCAGCAAGGCTTCATGTAGCGAGCAGAGCATGTCTTGCTATAAGCCAGTGGTTCCAGCACGAGGGGACAGCCCCAACCAGAAGACGAGAAGTACTGTATGTAAGTACGCGCCCAATGAAGACGAGAGGCATGTACCGCTGGAGACGTGCGTGCCATGAATGAACGCGGATCCTAGCACAGTGTGCGTGTGTCTGTGCGAGCAGTGGAGAATGAAATAAATTAAAAATGAAGAATAAAAGCGTGCAGTTTTTCAACACAATCAGCGCTCACACGTTGACAGTACAAAAATACTCGACTGCATTTCGCAAAGCGAGGCATACACCGATATTCCGGGCGCTGTATACAAAGTTTCTCGCCGCGAGTGGGGAGACAACCACGGGAGAGTGGCCAAACAGTCCTGGGTAAGAGTTGTCACGAGCGAGTGGAGGATGCCCTCGCATAATTGCACAGTATTTACGACACAGAGAAAATATTCCTCGGTTAATTGCACAGTATTCACCGCAGGAAAAATGAGCTGTCAGTTCAATTCCAGAGTATTTGCAACAAGAAAAATATTGCTCGATTAATTGTCCAGTATTCACGACAGGAAAAAATGCCTTCGGTTCAATTCCTTAGCATTAACAACCGAGAAAACATCCCTCGATTAACTGGCCAGTATTTACGACAGAGAAAACATTCCTCGATTAATTTTTTTTCACAGTATTTACGACACAGAAAACAACCCTCGATAACTGCCCAGTATTCATGACGGAGAAAACATTCCTCGATTAATTACACAGTATTTACAACAGAGAAAACAACCCTCAATTAACTGCCCAGTATTCACGTCAGAGAAAACATTCCTCGATTAACTGCACAGTATTTACGACAGAGAAAACAAACCCTCGATTAATTGCACGGTATTCACGACAGGGAAAGTACCCACGCAGGCACACGACGACTGCACCAGCCGTCGAGACGCGACCTCTGAGCGCCACCAGCAGTGTCAGGGTCGGTGGCATCACTGGGAAGATGTTCCACCGTAAAAATCTCATGCATCTGCAATTCAAAACACAGCGCCTCAATGAAGGAGGAGCGCGTGCCTTGTGAACTGCTACCGGGAAATGACAAGTGGGCAGACCTTTGCGGGAAAGTCGCACGCCAGGGGACGGATGCTCAAACAATCTGTGTGCTGATTGCGGTGCAGCTGGCTGCGTAACTTTTGCTTAGCGGACTAGGCTACGCCAGATGCTAGAGGACGTTGAGTCCCCAAGTAGACGTTGCATTTCATGAGATATTTCTTTTACTTCAATAAAAACGATGAATAACTTGCTGGAAATTGACACGTTGTGAGCTTGTACACTGTTGAAAAGATTAAAATTAGAATACAGGAGACAAGTTATTTGAAACCCGGTATGTGACCACTCACTATCAGCATGAGCAGGTCAGGTTGGGGTGCTGGAAGTATGAAAGAAGCGTGTTCAGAAATTGATACACCGAGACTGGCCGGCTCAGAGCACGAGGTGTCGGCAGCAAAGATATCTTCTTCTAGTACTTGTACTGTAGATCGCTACATGGATGTAATGGAAGCATGAGTGAGTCAATGAATGCATTGTAAAGGAAAGAATGAGTGAATAGAAACGTGAGTGAATGGAATGAATAGAAACGTGAGTGGATGGAATGAATAGTAACGTGACTGAATGGAATGAATAGAAACGTGAGTGAATGGAATGAATAGAAACGTGAGTGAATGGAATGAATAGAAATATAAGTGAATGGAATGAATAGAAATATGAGTGAATTGGTCTATGGAGGGAAAAGAAACATGAGTGAATGTGTGATTAGATTATTTGCTAGGTTAAGCCTCCCTAACCGCGAAAAAAAACGTTTCGAAGAGAGGAAGGAAGAAGGCACCATTTATTTCGGAGATAAGGGAACGTGGGATCTATGCAGAAGGGGAATGGAAGCAGTAAATTGTGAAAAATCATAATAGAACAAGATAAAAGTTGAATAAGAAAATAGTATGTGCTGAAAAACAGGACAGCAGTGAACCGGAAAAAGGTGGTCCTTAATATAAAAATCATTTTATTTCAACAAAAAGAAGGCCTGCCTAACTCTCTAATTGGGCCGTCACAAATTTTTCCCTGGGAGAGATAATTCCCATAGATGCAATAGTTGCATCTCCTGAGGGGATCCAATCTTTCATAAACAACCCCATTTACTCGACAGCTTCATCGCTAAAACTAAATCTCGACATTTGAAGGCGACAACATTACTTCAATCTCAAAAAAATCAAGGAGCCAAAATCCTTCAGGAAGATGATGAGTTTATTTCGTCCGTGGTGCAGAGTAGAACTGACCCTGTCGTATAAAGCCATGAGGACCAGCTGTTCATTTTCTCACACACTGTCGCATGGCACAGGACAACTGGCTATGTGTGCTGCCCGTGTGTGTGGCGTGCTGCTGCGGCCAGCGCGTGGTGCTGCTATGGTTATGTTCGTGTTCTTCTAGTGTATCTCTTTATACAGGGTGTTGGTGGAACTCTTTGTACAAATTTCGGCTACTAGTAGAAAATACAAATTTAAACACTTTTTCATCAGTGAAAAAATATCGAAAAACGCTTAGTTTTTTAATTATTGGGCTTAGCAGTTCAAGAACTCACGGCGATCCTAGTTAACCACATTCACTAATAATCATTAATAACACACGAGGGTAATGAAAAACTTTAAGTAACATGAGGTACTTTAATAAATAATAGAAAGTAACGCATCAAAGTTAGTATTCAAAATTTCGACCATTAACATCGATAGACGCACGACACCTTCGTCGAAGCGGGTTGCATACGTTGCCAAACATTCCTGGGTTGTCAGCGATATCTCCAGCAGCGACTGCAATTCGAGCGACAAGGTCTTCTTCCGACTCCGCAGGTGTCGCATAAATCAGAGATTTCAAGTGCCCCCATAAGAAAAAAATCTAATGGAGTCAAATCAGGTGATCTCAGTGGCCAGGACACAGCACCACCACGACCAATCCATCGATTTGGAAATTGTTGGTCAAGAAACCGTCGCACATTTAGAGCATAATGTGCCGGAGCTCCATCGTGTTGAAACCAAAGTCGTCTACGAATACCTAATGGCACATTTTCCAATAAACCAGGAAGGACTTCTCCAAGAAAGATTTTGTACATATCTCCAGTAAGACGCTCTGGCAGAATGTATGGACCAATGAGCTGATTGTGCACGATACCTGCCCAAACATTGACAGTGTAGCGATGTTGGTGATGACGTTCATGGATGTCATGAGGGTTGTTCTGCTGCCATGAGTGAAAGTTATGATAATCAAAAATTGCATCTCGGCTCAAGGTTGCTCCATCCGTAAACAACACACACTCTGCAAAATTGGCATCTTCTACCCCCCCCGATCTAAAAACCACTGCGCGAATCGCTCACGAGGACCATAATCAACGGGAAGGAGACCCTGGACTCTCTGGAAGTGATACGGATGATAATTATTCCGGTTCAATACATACCACACTGTACTATGGTCACGAATACCCAAAGATGATGCTGCGGCACGGGTGCTCGTAAGCGGGTTTCTACGGAAATGTTCCAACACTTCTTGCTCTCGATGATAATTTATTGGGCGACCAACGTCTACTTTGTTTACACTAAAACTGCCGGTTTCCGTCAATCTTCGGTGCAATGCAGTGAATAATCGATGATCAGGGACTTCTCGATTAGGGTAACGTTCGTGTTAGATTCTCACGGCACGTCTTGCATTACCATTCGCAGCACCATAAGTGATTTGCATGTCTGCCATTTGTGCATTTGTAAGGCGATACATATTACCACTCCAGTGCCACGGTGCTAACTGACAAAAGATACACATACGCTTCTCACCAGGGGTCGCTAACGTTGACTAGGAATTTCTAAAAATTTCCCGAATCTGTGAATTAATGTTTTAAACTGTAAATAAAACATGTTCGATTCTGCCAACGCTTGTTCATTCTAATTCCTCATATTGCCCTTATTTCTGTCTGTTGCGAAATCGCTGTTGTGTTCTTGTAGCGTAGCATTAAAAACTTCTAAGCCCAATAATTGAAAAAACAAAGCGTTTATCAATATTTTTTTACTGATGAAAAAGTGTTTAAATTTGTATTTTCTACTAGTAGCCGAAGTTTGAACCAAGAGTTCCACCAACACCCTGTATAGTGCTCTTCTCATGTATCTTTTCATATAATACTCTTCTCGTGTATCTCTTCATATAATACTCTTCTCGTGTATCTCTTCATATAATACTCTTCTCGTGTATCTCTTCATATAATACTCTTCTCGTGTATCTCTTCATATAATACTCTTCTCGTGTATCTCTTCATATAATACTCTTCTCGTGTATCTCTTCATATAATACTCTTCTCGTGTATCTCTTCATATAATACTCTTCTCGTGTATCTCTTCATACAGTGTTCTTCTCGTGTATCTCTTCATACAGTGTTCTTCTCGTGTATCTCTTCATACAGTGTTCTTCTCGTGTATCTCTTCATACAGTGTTCTTCTCGTGTATCTCTTCATACAGTGTTCTTCTCGTGTATCTCTTCATACAGTGTTCTTCTCGTGTATCTCTTCATACAGTGTTCTTCTCGTGTATCTCTTCATACAGTGTTCTTCTCGTGTATCTCTTCATACAGTGTTCTTCTCGTGTATCTCTTCATAGAGTGTTCTTCTCGTGTATCTCTTCATAGAGTGTTCTTCTCGTGTATTTCTTCATATAGTGCTCTACTCGTGTATTTCTTCATAGAGTGCTCTTCTCGTGTATCTCTTCATAGAGTGCTCTTCTCTTGTAGTTCTTCATGTTGTGCTCTTCTCAAGTATCTCTTCATATCATATCTCTTCTCTCCGTATTACAGTGTTTTTGTTATGCTGGTCTGCTCTGTTTAACACAGCTTTAGTTATATTTGTTACATATTGCTCTTCTCCGTATTGTACTGCGCTTTTCATACCCAACTAAGTTGTTCTCAAAAAATAATGATCCACATAACAGCGAATTACGGTTCTCCTAGCAATATATGCTTATTTGAGCAATACGCAATGAAGCTTTCCTCTATATTCAATGATATGTTTCTCACTATACGATAATACTCGATAATAATAATGTTCAACGATGGTTGTAGTAATATATTATGAAAACGTTCTGAACAATTATGATGCTGACTTCACTCGTTTGAGGAATACTTTACAGAGAATAATGATGCTTACGTAGGTCTATTATGTAGATTTCTCAGCGGCAAATATTGCTCGCAGCGATATTTACCGAGGCTCTTTTCAGAAAATAATGATTCTTCCACAGAAAAGAGTTTTTTCAACATTTATGGCTATTTATAATACTTTAAAATGTATTTCTGGGTTTTATTCCGAGTTTTATTCATGACACTCTCTCAATGCTTCATGACAATTTCTAATTCCTTTAAATAATGATTTTCGCAATTCCTTTTGATGCTTCTCGCGACAAATTACGATCCTCCTCTTGATACATAACGGCGCGTCTCCATAAACTCTGCAACTCATAACGCAGCTTTCACGCAGCGATAAACCGCGCAGTTTAGTGGAGGCCTCACCTGCGCCTCACGCACGCCGCAGGAACTTCCAGCAGGACTGCGCTTCCTGCCCACACGCCGGTCCCGTCTTGCTTTGTAGCCTGGCATCTGATATTAGCCGCCCTTTGCAAATGCTACATTTGCTTTATTGAAAATAAACTGTTTTTCTTTCTTTTTTTGTCTTTCTTTGCTCGGCTTACGCCGTTGCATTTGTAATTTTAGCTGTCCTATCCAAAAATTATACATGATCGGGTTTCGTCGTTTATCTATAATTTTAGCTGCCTCGTGAAAAAAATTAAACTCAACACTTTGACTGCGACGTGCGCCACCGGTGGTACACGGAGGTAATTTTCATAATACTGCTGACCGACCAGTAGTAGCCAACTTAATTTTCATAAATATTTAATCAAAGCTAAATGACGGCAAGATCCAGTTCATGTTTGGAATTTTCCAAATGGCTTACTACAATTGACATTAAATTTGAGTTTGGTGTTGAACTTAATGTTTAGTAGTCGCAGTCAACGGATTAAACGACTAAAATCACAGATGCAATGGCGAAAAAGTTAGACTGGGTTCGGAAGCAGCAAGGCGCTCGTGTCCCAAATTTTTAAACTAGGATAGAGTTACTTTTAGCCATGCTTGCAGTCCCTTCTCCTGGTCAAGTACCAGTAAAAAATGCAAACATTTTCAAAAAAATGCATAAATGCAAACTCCTCGCGCTGAGCAGCACGACAGTAGGCAAAGCAAATCCGGCGCAAATTTGACAATCACGCAAGGCTCATTCGACTGAAAACGAAAGTGGTTTTCAAGCGAGGATTCTGGGATGACCTAGGAAGAACTTCCGTGCTATTCCTGCTGGGCGGCTGCGGTGAAAACGATCGTAAAATCTCCGAATATTACTCGTAAATTGCTTGTAATAAAGAGAACTCTTGCTGGTAGTTGATTGCTTGCCAGAGGTCATGCCTGCCGCTGTTGTTGAAAGAAGTTGATTAAACTGTTGAAAGCGGTTAACTAACTGTTGAAAGCAGTTAACTAACTGTTGAAAGCAGTTAACTAACTGTTGAAAGCGGTTAACTAACTGTTGAAAGCAGTTAACTAACTGTTGAAAGCAGTTAACTAACTGTTGAAAGCAGTTAACTAACTGTTGAAAGCAGTTAACTAACTGTTGAAAGCAGTTAACTAACTGTTGAAAGCAGTTAACTAACTGTTGAAAGCGGTTAACTAACTGTTGAAAGCAGTTAACTAACTGTTGAAAGCAGTTAACTAACTGTTGAAAGCAGTTAACTAACTGTTGAAAGCGGTTAACTAACTGTTGAAAGCAGTTAACTAACTGTTGAAAGCGGTTAACTAACTGTTGAAAGCAGTTAACTAACTGTTGGAAGCAGTTAACTAACTGTTGAAAGCAGTTAACTAACTGTTGAAAGCGGTTAACTAACTGTTGAAAGCAGTTAACTAACTGTTGAAAGCAGTTAACTAACTGTTGAAAGCGGTTAACTAACTGTTGAAAGCAGTTAACTAACTGTTGAAAGCAGTTAACTAACTGTTGAAAGCAGTTAACTAACTGTTGAAAGCAGTTAACTAACTGTTGAAAGCAGTTAACTAACTGTTGAAAGCAGTTAACTAACTGTTGAAAGCAGTTAACTAACTGTTGAAAGCAGTTAACTAACTGTTGAAAGCAGTTAACTAACAGTTGAAAGCAGTTAACTAACAGTTGAAAGCAGTTAACTAACAGTTGAAAGCAGTTAACTAACAGTTGAAAGCAGTTAACTAACAGTTGAAAGCAGTTAACTAACAGTTGAAAGCAGTTAACTAACAGTTGAAAGCAGTTAACTAACAGTTGAAAGCAGTTAACTAACAGTTGAAAGCAGTTAACTAACAGTTGAAAGCAGTTAACTAACAGTTGAAAGCAGTTAACTAACAGTTGAAAGCAGTTAACTAACAGTTGAAAGCAGTTAACTAACAGTTGAAAGCAGTTAACTAACAGTTGAAAGCAGTTAACTAACAGTTGAAAGCAGTTAACTAACAGTTGAAAGCAGTTAACTAACAGTTGAAAGCAGTTAACTAACAGTTGAAAGCAGTTAACTAACAGTTGAAAGCAGTTAACTAACAGTTGAAAGCAGTTAACTAACAGTTGAAAGCAGTTAACTAACAGTTGAAAGCAGTTAACTAACAGTTGAAAGCAGTTAACTAACAGTTGAAAGCAGTTAACTAACAGTTGAAAGCAGTTAACTAACAGTTGAAAGCAGTTAACTAACAGTTGAAAGCAGTTAACTAACAGTTGAAAGCAGTTAACTAACAGTTGAAAGCGGTTAACTAACAGTTGAAAGCAGTTAACTAACAGTTGAGAGCAGTTAACTAACAGTTGAGAGCAGTTAACTAACAGTTGAAAGCAGTTAACTAACAGTTGAAAGCAGTTAACTAACAGTTGAAAGCAGTTAACTAACAGTTGAAAGCAGTTAACTAACAGTTGAAAGCAGTTAACTAACAGTTGAAAGCAGTTAACTAACTGTTGAAAGCAGTTAACCAACTGTTGAAAGCAGTTAACTAACAGTTGAAAGCAGTTAACTAACTGTTGAAAGCAGTTAACTAACTGTTAAAAGCAGTTAACTAACTGTTGAAAGTAATTAACTAACAGTTGAAAGCAGTTAACTAACAGTTGAAAGCAGTTAACCAACTGTTGAAAGCAGTTAACCAACTGTTGAAAGCAGTTAACTAACTGTTGAAAGCAGTTAACTAACTGTTGAAAGTAATTAACTAACAGTTGAAAGCAGTTAACTAACAGTTGAAAGCAGTTAACCAACTGTTGAAAGCAGTTAACTAACTGTTGAAAGCAGTTAACTAACTGTTGAAAGCAGTTAACTAACTGTTGAAAGCAGTTAACTAACTGTTGAAAGCAGTTAACTAACTGTTGAAAGCAGTTAACTAACTGTTGAAAGCACTTAACTAACTGTTGAAAGCACTTAACTAACTGTTGAAAGCAGTTAACTAACTGTTGAAAGCAGTTAACTAACTGTTGAAAGCAGTTAATTAACTGTTGAAAGCAGTTAACTAACTGTTGAAAGCAGTTAACTAACTGTTGAAAGCAGTTAACTAACTGTTGAAAGCAGTTAACTAACTGTTGAAAGCAGTTGATTAACTGTTGAAAGCAGGTAACTAACTGTTGAAAGCAGTTAACTAACTGTTGAAAGCAGTTAACTAACTGTTGAAAGCAGTTAACTAACTGTTGAAAGCAGGTAACTAACTGTTGAAAGCAGTTAACTAACAGTTGAAAGCAGTTAACTAACAGTTGAAAGCAATTAACTTACCGTTAACTATTCGTTAGCGGTAATTGCCTCATTGGAGTTACGGCTCCGGTTAGATATAATCAAATAATCTGTTCGAGAATCTCTAATTGTACTGTCAAAAATGGCGACATTAATGAACTAAGGGTCTTAAAATAGATAATTTACGAACTTCAACGTTCCGGCATTATGATCATTGATTGAATATAAGTTAGTTTCAACCTCCTTTACAACGACCAGGATGTTTAAAGAGAGGAAGGATGAATGCAGAATTTATTATGCAGTTTAGGGAACGTGGAATCAATGCATAAGGCGTGTTCCCACTCATGCATACATTACTTTCTGTGTGTTGAATGATAACACCCACATTTAAATAACTACAGGAGCACTAATGCAATACTCGTGTGTACGATATCCTCGTTCAAATAATTATCTACAGCTAGGGAACATCAACGCGTCAACAACATTTAGTCCTTGCAACAACGTGAAAGTGGCGGGTGAATTTTTATATTTCCAGTCACATCGCAGGTGCAATTTGCCTGCACAGAACACAATGCGCCCATAACTCTACGTTGGTCACGATAATTTCTTTGCGGGCTCAGAAAATTAAACGGAGTCCTTTTAGCTGCATCACGCTGTCGTTGTCTATATTATACAGCCATTACCCCCACAGTCATTATCCTCCCACAGCCATTACCCTCCCACAGCCATTACCCTCCCACAGCCATTACCCTCCCACAGCCATTACCCTCCCACAGCCATTACCCTCCCACAGCCATTACCCTCCCACAGCCATTACCCTCCCACAGCCATTACCCTCCCACAGCCATTACCCTCCCACAGCCATTACCCTCCCACAGCCATTACCCTCCCACAGCCATTACCCTCCCACAGCCATTACCCTCCCACAGCCCGCCATTACCTTCCCTTTGTAATAAAATGCAAACTTTTCAAGAGAAGAAAATGCAAAAATACGAATTTTAAAACACAGGAGAAAACTAAACCCAAAAAGCGTCTCAAGAAATCAATTTTAAAAAAATTACACGATTAGCTCACAAAAAGAAATACTCTCCAGCCGTCCAGCACGAAGGAAACAAACACTGCATGCAAATACTGCAGACGTCCTTGCAGTATAAGAATATCGTTTACTCCGACGAACACAACAAACGCTAATGACGTTCCTACAATCATGCTCGGCTCGTATTCCTTGAATAGTTTTTCCGCGTTCAGCCATGCAGAAACGCGGCCTTCGTTACCAAGAGTCTTGCGTGTCTATAGCGCTTGCTTTCTGCATTTTTCATGCAGAAACAAGCTTTTTTGTAGCTTAACAAAATTCCACTTAAAGGATTTCACCGTCATCCCTTTCATGTCTCAAAAGGGAAGGATTTTTAATATTATTTTGAGCGCAAAATCTTTTAATCATCTAACATGAACTATCATGTTTTTCAAGTAAATGTACTATCCTAGGTAATATTTAGTCAAATAATCTTAAAATTATCCAACATGAACCAACATGTTTTTCATTATTATTATTATTATTATTATTATTATTATTATATAAGAACGTTTTAGCCTCCCTTAACCACGACAAAGATGTTCCAAGAGAGGAAAGAGGAAGGCACCATTTAGTATGGAGTTGAGGGAACGTGGAATCTATGCACAAGGTGCACAGAAACAGTAAGCTAGGAAAGAAGTTCATGAAACAAGAAAAAAGTTGAAGAAGAAAGTAGTAGGTGGTAAAAAACAGGACAGCTGTGAACCGAAAAAAGATGGTCCGTAACAAAACAAAAACCTATTCTATTTCAACAAAAGGAAGCCTAACTAACTTTTAGCTCAGGCCCTCACATAGTCCCCCTGGGAGCGACATGTTTTTCAAGTAAATGTACGATCCTAGGTAATATTTGATCGCAGAATCTTTAACTTATCTAACGTGAACTACCACGTCTTCTAAGTAAAAGTACAATCCTCAATAAAGTGGAAACATTCCGAACAATTCCATGAACACACACGGATCAAACGAGCAAGCGTAGCCTCATCAGCGTGCCGAATTTCACAAAGGCTGTTCGTCAACACGAGCCAGGCAAACGTAAGCACCTTTTAGCACATCGCTCCATACAAATGACCATTATGCAGAGAGGGTCGCACCTGTTCACCTTCACAGATTAGTGCATCTTCAGTTGAGAGCTCGTTACAAGGTTATGCCTCGACGTCCTCCGTTTCACGGGCCTTTTGAGCCGGCAGGAGAAACCGTTGAACTTCAGCCAAGTCCTGGCATAAGATGCTTCATTGTGGACATGGCTTTTGGTATGAAGATGGCATGATTTGAGGGTCAAATAGCGTAGTACGGGCATAAGATGCTTCATTGTGGACATGGATTTTGGTATGAAGATGGCATGATTTGAGGGATCAAATAGCGGAGTCCGGGCATAAGATGCTTCATTGTGGACATGGCTTTTGGTATGAAGATGGCATGATTTGAGGGTCAAATAGCGGAGTCCGGGCATAAGATGCTTCATTGTGGACATGGATTTTGGTATGAAGATGGCATGATTTGAGGGATCAAATAGCGGAGTCCGGGCATAAGATGCTTCATTGTGGACATGGATTTTGGTATGAAGATGGCATGATTTGAGGGTCAAATAGCGGAGTCCGGGCATAAGATGCTTCATTGTGGACATGGCTTTTGGTATGAAGATGGCATGATTTGAGGGTCAAATAGCGGAGTCCGGGCATAAGATGCTTCATTGTGGACATGGCTTTTGGTATGAAGATGGCATGATTTGAGGGTCAAATAGCGGAGTCCGGGCATAAGATGCTTCATTGTGGATATGGCTTTTGGTATGAAGATGGCATGATTTGAGGGTCAAATAGCGGAGTCCGGGCATAAGATGCTTCATTGTGGACATGGCTTTTGGTATGAAGATGGCATGATTTGAGGGATCAAATAGCGGAGTCCGGACATAAAATGCTTCATTATGGACATGGTTTGGGATGAAGATAGAATGGTTTAAGGGTCCGAAAAAGGTTGTTCAGGGTGCGTTAGTAATTCTTGGTCTTAAAATGAACTGGGCATAAGTTTTTTTGAACTATTTCGTAACTTGGTCATGACAGTTCTGAAAATTTACATCCAGTTAGTTCTCGTAACGTGTCGCAAATATGAAACGTTTCTATATTAATGGGATGCGAAATTTTTAGGACACCTGTGTGGTAAATTATGCAAGTGAATGGAAAACTTTCTAGAGAAATCTTATAAAAAATCTAGGAAAATTGCAGCAAGATCCAGAAAAACCGTGTTCATGCATTCCCAACATTTGTGTCTGAAATTGAGCAAGGAAAAATAAAGCGGACTTCGAAAGCAAATGATGATGCTCGGTGATTCGTTATGCTTCTTGAAAATGTCTGGTGTAGTAAATTGTTCTGGTCCTTCAATAACCATGGCGAAATAAGAATTTTGACTCGTTATCACGCGAGCTTAGCGTACTTCATGCAAATTAACTTACGATGCAAAAATAATTTCCAGGGATTTGAATATCGTAGCACACACGCAGATATAAAATTTTCCCTGAAAAACAACACATTATTTAACGATGAATTTGCTGCTGATAAGAAATGAGTTCGGAAACTTTAACGTTCTGATTCAATCTAATATTCAAATAAACAATATACTGCTATATCTTATGGAGATTAATAGATTAAAAGTGTTATTTATGAAAATGGATGAATTTCAATATTCGTTGATTGCATCCGTTTGTAGCGTAGTTCTTTTGCAACAAACATAGAAAGAAAAACGAAATTCTATAAAATGCTAAATTGGGGCTTTAATCTAAAGAAGTACAAGGAATTTAATTCTTGAATTAAATTTAATTTTCAACAAACATGAAAAAAGAAGAAAATGAACAACTACGCAAATGAAAAGAGAAGAAAATGAACACCGACGCCCATGAAAATAAAAGAAAATGAACACCGATGCACATGAAAAAAATAAAATGAACAACGACACACATTGAAAATGAAGAAAATGAACACCGACGCACATGAAGAAGGGAAGAAAACGTGAAGAAGCTGCAGCATTAACGCAGCTCACAACCAGCTCCAATTAGAGGTGCCGATGAACGTGCAGCAAGGGTCAGGGTCACACCCACGTGCCGACCGAGGTTCAGCATGTGTCTACTTTTCTTTCTGAAGCTCCCGAGTATCCTGAGAACCATCGAACGATGTCGGTACAAGTCCTATTCAATTCTCACAGGCATTTGCCTCGGCAAGTACAACTGTCCCTTTGTACTCCATCGCTTGGGTGACGCCAAGACCCTGAAGTACACCGAAAAAAACCTACTCAGTTTTGCGCAGCATACTAACTGCATGGGGAAAACAGAGCGAAAACACGTTTACCAGGTATGACGTAAGTGTATATGAATATAATAAGGGATTAAGTGACTGCAGCCAAGTGGTGGAGAGCAAGCACCTTTCACAGGAAATGTCGCCGGTTCCATTCCTTGCGATACCTGTGCGTTGGTTCTTCCCGATGGGAAAAGAGGGGTATTGCTTAAAATTCTCCACTGGACCCAGGTGTCGTAAATAGATACTGGCTCGAGCGGGGTTAGCTGTCGTTGCGCGCTTGTGTTTATTTGATAAACAAATGTACAAGATGATGGTGCACAAGATGTACAAGTCATTTGAAAGGCCACTGTAAAAGATTATAGTGTACAAGATCTGAAGGTCATTTGGAAGACTAATGTGCAAGCCGACAAGTTTAACGCTTGACTCAAATGAAGACATCCTTTATCCTTCAATCACATTTTGTCGACACAGCATGTATTGCATCTGCATACTACGTATCTACATGCATTGCATTATCTACAGTGTCATTATTATACTCTTAAACACTCATGAATATGTACACGAGTACATATTGACGCACGAATTATTCGTGCAAGATTAGATGTTAGTTTAAGCCTCTCTAATCACTAAAAAAAAGCGTTTCAAAGAGAGGAAGGCACCATCTAGTATGGAGGTAAGGGGATGCGGAATCTATACAGAAAGGGCATAGAAACAGTAAGTTGAGAAAGGAGATTAAGAAACACGATGAAAGTCGAAGAAGAATGTAATAAGTGCTGAAAAACAGGACAGCAGTGAATGGAAAAAAGGTGGTTATCAACATTACAAAAAACATTTCATTTCAACAAAAAGAAGGTCTGCCTAACTTACAGCTCGGGCCCCCACATATTGTGCCCCTGGGAGCACTAATTCGCACAGATACTATAGACAGATACTATAGTTGTATCCCCCTGAGGGGATTATTCGTGCCAATAAAAGTACTTATACGTTGGTGTGCAATATTAATGTGACAAATACAATACGTGTACAATCCCATCAACCCTACCGTACACATTTTGAACGTGTAAATTTAAAAATAGATATCGTCCAAATATCACTTTCGCCTAGGGTTGCCCTGTTTGAAGCGTAATTTCTCTCCAGGGAAGTGGAGCACAACACGAGATCCACAGTTCTATTGTCACTAGCACTGTCACGAGGCAAGTTCGGATTACTCCAGTTTTCATTGGGCCTCGTTCCCAGCCGCAAAGGGGCAACTGCGCCAAATTTGTGTACTTATTTTTACTTTTCTCGCCTAACTTTTCCACTTTTTATCAGCAGTCTCGCACAACCTCAGCCGTTATTGGGACTAGCATGACTTGCGATTTGAGGATCTGTGACTTGCATGACTTGCGACGTGGAAGACTCGTCACCTGACAATGCTACGGCCAAGTTCAACGTGTTCGAAGTGCGAGACAAACACGGAAGAGCGAGCTTGAGTAGAGCGCAAATCGTAGGTGTCATATTCCTGCTACCTCTTGGGCACGTGTGCTGACTAGTCCATTTCAAGGCGAATAACCCATATGTCGGACGAAAGACATTTGGTTTTAGTAGAATAAGTGTTATCCCGCCGCCGCTGCTGCTGCTGCTGCTGCTGCTGCTGCTGCTGCGTCTACTGCGGCACACACCTGCAACTGCTGTTACAGCTGTGTATGCGAGATGCAAGTTAGCAATTTTGAAAGTAGCAGCAACATTATATTGATCGCGCCTTCGTTTAGTTATGATCGAGTACTTATAAAATTGAGTTTGTGACTACTGGTCAGCCAGTATGAAAATGGCCTCCGTGTACCACCGGTGGCTCCCGTTGCGGTCAAAGTGTTAATCTTCTGTATGAAATCAAGCCGCGCGTGTGTGCATATATACAAATAAAATATTATGAACACATATTCTATGCGAGGATAAGATGCTTGAGCACCTACCGGCACCGCATTATTTGCTTTGAAGTAACGCTAAAATTTACACGTCTGTCCAGGGTGTGACTATTCAAATTATCACCAGCAGCACTTATTTCCTCATTGCCTGTTTTGTTCAGCGTAATTTTTGGAGTTACATTTTTTTTTGTCCCTCACTTTTGTATCTAGTACTTCCGAGCGCGCGCACAGTAAACCAAATACTAATGCTTAGACTTAACTAGGGATTAGCGTTGGAGACTAAAAAAATACGAATCTAATTCCGAGAAAAACACTTTCAAGATAGTTTTAAGACAAATCAAAGTAAAAGATCAAAACCGAATTTTTGATGGGTGCGGTACCACAAATAAATTGGGGAAAAGATTTAATCGTTACTCGAGAACACAGAGATTCGACTGATGAGGATTGGAAGCATGTACTGTGGCCCGATGAGTTCAATTCACCCCTTTTTCAGAACGATAAGCTCGTTAGGATGTGGCGACAGCCACGTGAAGCAATGTATCTATCTTGTATCATCCCAACTGACAGGAATCTGTAGGCAGTGTAATGCTCTAGGACCATTTTTATTGTGATGAATATGGATCTAAAAAATAAACGACCAGGACTCTCCACAACTACTTTCTCACCACGTTCATCCTTCCATGGAGTGTTATTTTCCTGATGACAATGGGTTCAGGATGAGTTCGCATCCACACCGCTAAAAATATTCAAGATTTGTTTTTGTAAATGTGGGAGCAATTGAGTAAATACGCTCGCCATCACAATCTCCTGATCTGAACTCAATTGAAAATTTATGGGTTGAGCTCGAGAGGAACCTGCGTAACTCTTCTCCCGTTCCTTCAACATTGACTGCCTTGAGGGACAGGTTACTTCTGCTGTGGCCACAAACAAAAGCTGCAGAGGATTCATAATCTTGTAAAATCAACAACCGGTAGAATGGAAGCTGTAATTTGAGCTAAAGGCAGTGCCATCGTATACCAATAAATGTATACGCCAAGCGACTTTCTTTGACCACTTAATGAAATTTCCAAAACATTTTAACAAAATATTAAAACAAGCTAATGAGAATATTGTTATTATCACTTATTAATGTAGCATTTAAGTACAATGAATAAAAACTGTAAAACACAGTTCTCAAAACATTAAATTTGATAAGTTAGTTTTTCAGCCTTTCTAACCGTAACAAAGGTGTACCAAGGAGAGGAAGGATGGAATTAGTTTATTAGTTAGTTTGAGCCTCCCTATCCTCAACAATGAGATGTAAAGAGAGGAAGGAAGAAGGCACCATTTAGTATGGAGTTAAGGGAACGTGGAATCTATGCAGAAAGGGCACAGAAACAGAAAGCTAAGAAAGAAGTTCATGAAACAAGAAAAAGTTGAAGAAGAAAGTGGTAGGAGGTGAAAAACAGGACAGCAGTGAACCGAAAAAAAGGTGGTCCGTAACACAACAAAACCTATTCTATTTTAACAAAAGAAAGCCTACTTAACCTTTAGCTCGGGCCCTCATATTGTCCCCCTGGGAGCGCTAGTTCCCATAGATACAATAATTGTATCCCCCTGAGGGGGGGAAGGATGGAATCACAATTTAACAAAATTAACACGTTGACTGCGATTGCGCTGTTGCTACGGTTGTTTAAGTTAGGTTGAAATTAGCACAGTTTAAAAATGACTTCACTGCCCGAAAAAACTTGTACCTTTCATAAAAAGTATGACAAATGTTATAGCATGATAATTCACCTTGTATGATTAAATCTCTCATAAGAAGGAATTCAAATAATTAAAACGATGTTCATTTACACCGATACGTTAATGAGCAATTTACCTCTTGGCTCACATATCCATGTCCTAACACGCAGTCAATGTGTTAAGGGAACGAGGAGTTCATGCATTAGCTGTGTTCCCGCACAAAATCCCTAGCGCATAGAAATAGTAAGAAAAAAGGCAATGAGACCAGATAAGAGTTAAAAATAGAAGTAGCTGGGGCCTAAAAACAAGAATGCAGTGAACTGAAAATATGGTTCTTACCAAAACAAAAAAAAACTTTTCTTTTTCAATAAAAAAGGCCTACCTAACTGTTTGCTCGGGACCTCACATTTCCCGATGGGAGCGTTAATCCCTGTAGATGCAATTGTTGTACCTCCCTGAAGGGAGTTATTACGCCATGTAAACGGGATTATTATTGGGGCCCTCGAACAAAGTAAACTTCTCAACGTTACAACTTTGTGATTACTAAAAATTTGAGCACGGGTATCATCACAGCAATAAAAAAGTTTCCATGAATCCATTAAACAATGTTTCCATCTCAGCATTAAATAATGTTTCTATGAAAGCATTACCGCAAGAATGTTTCTAGAAGAATTCAATACGGTGAATCACCACAAATCTGAAATGCTTCAAATTATTCAACACTTCGGGATTATGATCGAACCATGTTTTCCCTTGCCTAACTTCTCGATTAAAATCGCATGAGACTTACCGTCGTGAGGATTTAAAAGCCGTAATTTCGTTCGCGCAAAATTATTAGCTAAAATCCCATTGTTTCATGACAAAAAGCTTTTGTTTTCCTGTCCCCTTCATTGAAGGTGAAAATTAACACCGGAATTTACTTTGAGCGCTTAATTGCATGCGTATTCACTCGCAAAGAATCCAATCGCTTAGGCAGTACAAAGCAGCATTCAGGCCTCCCCTGCAAATTACAGCAATTATTTAATTCCCTCTGGCTCTCGCGGCCAATAAACCTTCAATATTCGTTCGTACAATCACAGTTACGGCAAGCCTTCATCTCTTCTCGGAGCCGCATTTAATTTTCCTTTATGGATGAGGAATTCGTTCTAGGGTATGCAAATCTGTTCATAGAGTTAAAACAAATCCCATAAAACATGTCTTAAGAAGCGGGTTCCTAAGCGACATGATTAGATTAGCTTAGATATTAGTTTAAGCCTCCCTAACCCCAACAAAGACATCAAAAAGAGAGGAATGAGAACGGCACCATTTAGTTGAGGAGGACGCAAAATCAATGCATAAGATACATAGGAACAGTGAATGGAGAAAGAAACTTATGAAACATGATGAAAGTTGAAGAAGAAAGTAATGGATGCTGCAAAATAAGGACATCAGTCAACCAGAAAAAGATGTTCAGTTGCAAAAATTAACATAAAAATTCTATTCACATTCATTGCGGTATGACCCACCGGTGGGTCGTAGTTAGGTTTTCCTGCTGCGAAACGACCCATCGATGTGTCGTTTTGAAAAATTCTAACAACCTTTCTAATTTAATGGTATTTAGCAGGCCCAGTGAATGTTTGATATTTACAAATTTGCTTATCACTTTTGACTTTAAATTTAAGTTGAATATTGAACTTCGGTTTGACCCATCGCAACTAACGTGTTAAGAAAAGGAAAGCCTACCTAACCTTTAGCTCGGGACCTCACATAATCCCCCTGGGACACAAGCGATGGGAATACACTTTCTAGCAAGAGAAAGGTTAAATTATCCATATGCTAAGCGTTACATGGTCCTCGCTATCGTTCATCTAATTTATACATTGGAGTTTGCAAATTCGCACATTTGTCCCCCTCATGAGAGCAGCCAATTAATTTTAACGCCTTACACCGCGTTGTCGTTCTCTGAGGAAGAAAAGGTGAGCTCTTGTTTTCCATGCTGGCCATTCACAGAGTTTCTTGTTCATACATTAAGTTATCTCACAGCTAGTTTAAAATTGCGGTGGGCATAAATTTATAAGTTTATCATAACTTGCTTACAATTGCAGTGTGCATATTTTTATTACTTTATAATAACTTGCTTCTAATTGCGGTGGGCATATATTTATAACTTCATAATTACATTCTCATAATTGCAATGGGCATATATTCATAATTTCAGAATTACTTTCTTATAATTGCGGTGGGCAGATATTTATAACCTCATAAAAACTTGCTTAAAATTGCGGTCGGTGGGCATAAATACATAACTTTATAATAACTTGCTAATAACTGCGGTATGCACAAGCTCATAACGTCAAAATGTCTTGCTTAGAGTTGCGGTAAACCAAAGTTTTGTATGTCGCCACAAACATGGTGTCATTTGGACTTTTCAAGGCCGCTGTTTTCAAATTCGGCATTTTTAAAACAATTTGAACAAAAAAAGGCAATTTAGCAAGCGTGTTTGTATCAGAGAGTTATCATATTTTACCCCTCAATCATCTAAGTTCAACAACTGCAACCAGTATATTGCCAATGCATTGTCTCGAGCTGTGAGAAGCGAGTCTGGGAATGCCTTGACTCGTTGCCCTGTCGCTAAGATCTCGTCTCAAATATTCAATTATATTCCTTAGCCACGTCTGCTAGGTTCTGAAACCTTCCGATCTTACATAACACGTGTTACGACACTCGTAGAAAGTCAGCACGTTATCTGCGGTGCGTTAAACTAAAGTTCAGCATTCAGCTCAAATTTAACACGTTCACTCCGATTGTGCAGTTGCTGACGGTCAGTTTGGTTAGGCTAGAAGAAGTCGTTTTGAAAAACTGGCTTTTCTGATCTAAAATATTTTTAACCTTTTGAAAAGTGTTAAAAATACACTTGAACCATAATGTGTTAAATTTTACTCTAAATTTATTTCGGAAAAGGTAGCAAAATAGCTTATATGTAATTTGGATATTCCGGTACGAAAATGAGCAATTTACCAAGTGCTACACACATGTACCACTTCGGAGTTATTATTATATAAGAAAGTTTTAGCCTCCCTTAATTGCACGACAAAGATGTTCTAAGAGAGGAAGGAGGAAGGCACCATTTAGTATGGAGTTGAGGGAACGCGGAATCTATGTGCACGGTACACAGAAACAGGAAGCTAAGAAAGAAATTCATGAAACAAAAAAAAATTGAAGAAGAAAGTAGTAGGTGCTGAAAAACAGGACAGCAGTGAACCGAAAAAAGATGGTCCGTAACAAAACAAAACCTATTGTATTTTAACAAAAGGAAGCCTACCTAACCTTTAGCTCAGGCCCTCACATAGTCCCCCTGCGAGCGCTAATTTCCATAGATACAATACCTGTATCCCCCTGAGGGGCACTTCGGAGTTAACGTGTTAAAGTCAAATGTAGTAAAAAATTTGAAAATAACAAACACTTAATGGATCATGCCTTTATTTAGCTTTCATCACGTATTTATAAGAAATTGAATTAGTTACTGCAGGTCGGTCAGCAGCATTATAAAAATCCACTAAGTGACCCCCGGTGAATCCCTGAGCATGAAACGCTTTAACACGTGATTCTATATCACGTGTCTACTTCGTGCGAGTGCTTCCTTCAGAAAGCCATCACAACATTGAGCTCGAGAGGAGTGTGGGACCAAGC
This sequence comes from Morinoia aosen, assembly GCA_030386875.1. Taxonomy (NCBI): domain Eukaryota; kingdom Metazoa; phylum Arthropoda; class Malacostraca; order Amphipoda; family Talitridae; genus Morinoia; species Morinoia aosen. The sequence goes on from CM059556.1 coordinate 21,525,016, forward strand.
AACGCAGTGACCCGGGCACGCTAGCTCAGGCGATAGGCAGGGAGGGAGACTTCGTTCTTCCTTTCTGGTAGCCTCCCTTTAACACAACAAAGTGTTTCAAAGAGAGGAAAAATAACGGCACTATTTTGTATGGAGTTGAGGGAACGTGAAACCTATTCACAAGGAGTGTTCCCGCACATGGGAACAATAAGCTGAGAAGAAATTTAATTATTGATTGACTATCAGTTGGTTTTAGCCTCCCTTACCACAACAAAGTTGTTCAAAGAAAGGACGGATGAAGGCACTTATGAAGGGTCACTGAAGGACGTAGAATATTTGCACAAAGAGGCGCAGGATTCCCTGCGCAGGGAAACAGTAAGTTGAGAAAAAAGGATATAAAACAAGATAAGATTCGAAGAAAGTAGAAGGTGCAGAAAACAAGACAGCACTGAACCGAGAAAGATGGTCCGTAACAAAAATACAATAAACTTCTACAAAAAGTAGGCGACCCAAACTCTCAGCTCTGGACCTCACATTCTGGCCGTCGAATTTCATTCATAGAATTTATTTTCATGACCACGAGATTAGTCTGCAAGTTAGTGTAAACTTCCTTAACGGCCCCCGAGGTGTTCCCATGTACGGAACAAAAAAAGATGGTCAACAACAAACATAAACAATTTCAGTTTAACAAAAAGACATTTTTTATCAAAAAAGATACCGTTGTCCTAACTCTTAGACCAAAAGATCACATATTTCCCTTGGGAGTACTCATTCCTATAGGTATCAGTAGTTGTATCTTTCCTTCCGAGAAGTGCAGGAATTTAATGCTTAATATGCAATTCTTAGCCAAACTTCCTCCAACAAACCTTCAGACAAGTGTATTATCATGCTCCACATAAATTACCGCGGGCGCTCTCGAGCGGTTGTGTGTTGCTTTGTTCGCTGGACAATATTTTCAAATAATTTTATGCTATCGAAATGTACAAAATCTAATTTTAATTTGTTTCCAAGAATGTTTTTTTCTGCCTAGAATCATCTCAAAGAACATTTACATCTGAACTTTTTGTTTGAGTTACGATCTTTCCTTCTGCCCCAATAGTAGACGGAGGGAACTATACATCCCGTTAGGAAACACAACCGGCGTGAGTAGACAGCATCTTGCACTATATAATAAGATTTAAATCCCTTCGCGTCACGAAATATCACTCCCATGTTATGAATATACGTCCCTACCCTCTGTTCCATTGTGAAGCGGACAATTAATTTCGACCCTCATCCCCACATACTCGAAATTCTTCGCAGTCGAGCGACACACCAATCGTTTATTTGCACGGCTGTCACAAGCTTCTTTTACGGTACCGAAACCAATAAAATGAGCTGCACACACGAGAGACTGAACACTATCGCGGGGAAACACTTGTGTCAGGTTCCATTCAAGTTCAATTATTCTACGCGAGAGCCCGAAAATGGAAATTGAAAGGGAATTCAGCGCTGACTTTCGTGAAGTAAAACTTGTTCTCGCATTCCTAGTCTATCAGCGACGTGTCAGTTCCGTGAGGAGTCGGTAGAAATCCTGCTGTCGTCTCCTCAGGAAAGACTGAAAGTAAAAGCTGTACAAATTGGCATCGCTTTTGACCATTGTTGAGCGGGGGCAGAGGTGCGGCGTTGTCTTGTTGGACGCCACGGCCGCTCCAGTCAGAACTGCAGAAGAGCAGCCACAGAAAAATAGAAGGAAGGAACCTCCAGCGGCTATTAGCTTTAAAAACATGCAGTTATTATGGAAAAATCAGGATTTTATGACGTTTCAGGTGTAGATAAGGAACGAATGACTCGAAATATTCATTTCTCTTTCTTTTGTATTAGTCGAGTATGCCAAAAAAGTGAAATCAGATGGGATGCGTGCTCCACCATGCAGGGGGTGTAAAATATCATTGGTGCGGCAGAGTCGTAACAGAAAACTATCTGAATCTCCCACGGTAAAATATTTGCCATGTTGAGATGAAAATGAGGACGAACTAAGGAACGGAAGAAATAATGATTCACCTAAAATTCTCTCAAAAAAATTTTTTCGTTCAATAGTATCAAAAGTAAAATTATGCATAGCATTAGAAACATTGTTTTTTCATAGAAAGTTAATAACAAAGGGGATAGAGATAGCAATGTTACACACTAAGTTTCAAACTCGGTCCGCATATTATTTTAAACAAAACGTGGAAGTAATAAAACGCAAGTATTTCAGTCATATCGGATGAAGAAATAATGCGAAAAGGGAAGTAGAAAATACTGTGAAGAAAACATAAATGAAAATCACCTAGAAACCATATTAAAAAAAAAAAACAGGCTGGAGTTACTATACCAGTTACTTGTACGTACATGAACGGTAGGAACTCTGTTTTTCAATATTGGTGGTTTTAAAATATGAATATAAATAAAAAACATACAAAAAGAGACCGCCACTTGTAAAAAAAAATAAAGAAACAGTACGAGAGCGATGTAGAAGCAAAGAACACATGCGAAATTGAAGTACAATTCAAAATGTTGTACAACCTAAAATTATGTACCACTTACCTGGACGTCCATGACAGGTAGGCACTCTGTATTTCACTAACAGGGGGTTTATATATATGAACATATATTAAAAATACACGAAAAGCGAGTCACTTGAAAAAAAGATAAAGACTGCGAGAGCGATGTAGAGACAAAGAATACATGCGAAATTTTAACAAAAACGAAAGGGCAAAAACCAGGCGACATATCATTTTTAAAAAACTGTATGTCAAAAATTAGAACGTTTCGGGCCTAGACCCATCTTCAGCTAAACAATCTGAAATGACAATAGTGAAAACATTAATAAACTAGATCCATCATTGACTAAAACAATCTGAAATGACAATATTGAAATATTGAAAACCTAAACTAGAGAAACTGTTGTCCAGCTGAGTTTAGACCGGTTTTTTATCAGAGGTATATTAACGACAGCTTTCTTCTATTTCGCCATGCTTCCCATGCCCAACTATTTTTGAATTGTCTGAACTCCAAGCATCCAGCTATTAATTTTACTATGGAAGGAGAAAAAGACAACTCATTAGCATTTTTAGATATTTTATTGAAAAGACAGGGTCGAACACTCCAAACTTCAGTTTTTCGTAAATCGTCCTTTTCAGGATTAGGTTCGAGCTTTTTTAGAAATTGCTCTTTTCAATTTAAAATCAATAGCTTAAAAACCTTACTGTCCCGCGGGTATAAAATTTGTTCTAATTACCAGTTTTTGCATAATAAGTTAGAATTTTTAACACGCTTTTTTTCCTCCAATGGCTACCCCTTACGTCTTATTCAATATCATATAAATCGGTTTCTCAATAATATATACCATATCAGCCCAACTTTTTCTACCGCAGAAAAACAAAAAAATGTTTATAACCTTCCCTTATATAGGATCATCATCTGAAACCCTTAGAAAAGAATTACTAATGTTACTGTTTTCGTTCTTTCCACAAATTTCTTTTCAAGTATTGTTAGTAAATAGGTTCACTATTGGGTCACTTTTTCATTTTAAAGACAAACTTCCTGAATGTCTCTGCTCCTGCCTTGTCTATAAATACAGTTGTGCACAATGTGCATCTGCATATGTGTCCATATTAGGTTATTCCAGTAATTCAGTTAAACTTAGAATTTTATAGTCCCTCTACATCCACAAATTAAAGCCTCAGCTTAATGACATGCAGAGCGCTCACCCTCTTCACATAGTTAGTTAGAACCTTTACCCATCCTCCTGTCACTTTCTTTCATTCTCATGTGTGCCACTGTCGAGATAACAGTTTCTCTAGTTTAAGGTTTTCAATATTTCAATATTGTCATTTCAGATTGTTTTAGTCAATGATGGATCTAGTTTATTAATGTTTTCACTATTGTCATTTCAGATTGTTTAGCTGAAGATGGGTCTAGGCCCGAAACGTTCTAATTTTTGACATACAGTTTTTTAAAAATGATATGTCGCCTGGTTTTTGCCCTTTCGTTTTGTTAAAATTGCGTTGCACGCAGAACTTACCGATAACATGCGAAATTGATATACGCTCTGCAAATGTTGTTCACAAGCAGTAAAATCGATTAATAATCTGAGAAAAAATGGTCATTACAACGAAACAAAAAGTGCGCGTTATATTTGTCGTGAATACCATAAAGCGTCCGAGGCTTTCAAACTTTGTTCAAGGATTTAATGATAAAAATAAACAGACAGGATATCACATGCCGACGTCAAGCGCTTAGTCTGATGCAAGCAAGTTTGATGCGAGCAAATGAGCTGGCACTATGGAAGCACTGCATGCTCGCGGTAAAGCGAGGCACCAAAAACAATATGTTCAATTATATATGAACAAGCGTACATGAAATTACTTCAAAACCATCAAAATCCACGAAATTAGAATTCTATGTCCTTCTACTCTTGAACAGAACAGCGAAGCTAGTGAAACCAGCAATATAAAATTCGCTCTTTATAGCAAACGGTGACGACGCGTGTTGCTGTGGGATGTAACGGCAGTAATGAAAGCCTGAAGTCATTTTTTGTAGGCCTCCCAATGTATAATTTCAGCAGGACATGCACAGCGCGCGCGCCCAACTCCCCACGCGTCCAATTCGAGCAACAGAGTACGCAATCTACAATTTTTGATATAGTTAAATTTAAATAAAGACATGATCCAGTTAATGCTTACTATTTTAAAAACTGCTTTCTACAATTGACAATCAATTTTAGTTGAATATTGAACTTCAGTTTATCCAATCACAGTCAACGTGTTAAGATATGAAGGCGCATAAATCCAAAGTACACAACCACAGAGCGCACTTGATTCTGCGACCTTCGACGACTTACCAAACATAGCTCAGTTTGCGGATGGCAGGTCGTGGGACACGAAATATCGCTGGACGATGTTCAGGTGCCTACAATGGCTTCAGATATGTGTACTTAAAGTCCAAATCAAGACTGCAAGGTTCACCGTAAAATTCAATTGACGCTTTTGATTGCGACATGACGCTGTTTCCGACGACGCTTGGGAGAGATTGGGACAAGCTCTCGTTTCTCAGTCACGATTCCTACGGGCGGCAGAGTTTGCCGTTTCCAAACATACCTACAAATACAATATTTGACAGGCGTTACTGTTCCTAAAATTACTCATTGGAACACGTCTCTGTGTTGTATGGTACCTACGGACGGTTAGAATACATTTCCACGTTCGAAGTGACCTACGGGCGTTGAAATACGGTCTATGTCCAACGATAGCGACTCCATCGTAGTTGCGTATAGTTCTAAATTCATTAATGTCAATGGGAGTCTGGAAGGAATACGATCAATATCCGACATTCCCTACATACGAGTTTAACTGAAAGCGTACTGAACGTATACGCATGCATTAGACATGCCGAATTGTTGTACGACAGAATGGACGCCGTTCTTTAGGGATGATTTGTTTGTTACATACATGAAGGGAAATTAAATTCCTCCTCAACGGAATACAGTAATTGTATCTAAGGGAATTAACGCTGATAATGAAAAGATGTCAGGTCATCAACAAAAGGCTAAATAGGCCTTCCTTTCAATGAAATAGAAGTTTTTTTCCGTTACGGACAATCGTTTTGGTTCTTTTTTGTCTTTTTTAGCACATTACTGTCATTGTCAACGTTTAACTTGTTTCAAAACTTTTTTCAATTTTGCTGTATCTATGTGTCTGGTGTGAGCACACACACTTTGTGCATGGATTCCTAATTCCTTTAGCTCATACTAAAGAGTGACTTCCTCCTTCTTTCAAGGAGACAACGCTGTTACGATTTGGGTGACAAACTTATCTAACTTTGAGTTGTGATGTAGACTAACTTATCATCTAAATAGCTGTTCGTTTGTATACGTTCTCAGATTCAAACGTATGGACACTTATAATTGATTTTTCTAAAACTTCACTGAACACTCAAGTCGATCGAAATTCTCCTCTCAAAGAAAACTAACTGCATTCTGACCAAGATGCCCAGAATTTCTTCAGGTTCAGGAGTTTCCAAATGATGTGTTGGTAGCCAAGTCAGCGCGTGTGCGTTCACTTAAGGCCACGTGGTCAAGGCGAACCCTCGTCTAGCGCTGCCACTCACAAAAATTACCCTTACGAAAGTCGGGGCAGAAGCTCCATTGTTGGGCAGGCGTGCGGTGTTGTTTTCTGGCAGCCTGCTCTTACATATGTAGTTGAGACGTAATGGTAGTGTCTTCTTGTTTCTGGTTGTCTGCTCTTACATAGTTGAGACGTTATAGTTATATCTTCGCGTTTCTGGTTGCATGCTCTCAGTTGAGACGCAATGGTTATTTAAACACTCTACTTAACACAAGTGATACAGTAGTAGATTGTTTGTTAAGTCTAGTACAATTGAGACATTTGAGTATGGATACTTGTGGGCCTGAATAAGGTCAGTTATGTTATTTTATAAGTTATGTCTTCGGGTTTCTGGTTGTCTGCTCTTAGTTGAGATGCGACTGTTGTGTATGATCATGGAATTTATAACGCTGTCAATAGCGGCCCAAAGTGGGACTTTTTTATTGAAGAAGAAAATTTATTTGACTTCCGAGAAAAAAGAAGCTGAAAAAATGGGGAAATGATGGTAAATTTTCTTTTCACAACATAAATTTATTCAAAAAACACGTAAGCTCAGAGAAGAGAATTTATGTCTGAGGATGATAAATAATTTGGAAAATATAGAACATTGAATTTTAACACAGGCAAAGGTTTACTTGCGATGCATATTCACAGAAAGCAACCGCTGGGAGTCAATGAATCCAAAGCACTTTCTTTTACGTCGTGCCCTGATGTGTCTTGATAAAATAGTGATCAATTTATCAAATACTTCGTTATAATTCTTATGGAAATTGTTGCAACTTTGAAAGTAAGAAAATTTGAGTTGCTCCCCACCTCTACTTGAAAATGAAGGCACAGTTCGCTATGAGAAACACTCGTTTTCTGATATAAATTTTCGGGATTATTTAACTCGAGGATGTTAATACCGATAAAATTGATAAAATGCCCCCTCAGAGGGCTGCGACTAGCGTATCTTCACGAAATAGAGCTCCTAGAGGGAAGATATGAGCTTCCGAGGTGGTGGGCTTCAAGGTCTTATTTTTGTTGAAATGGGTATGGGTTTTGTAACGGACCATCTTTTTCCGATTCACTTTTTTCGCTTCATCCTGCATCCACCCCTTTCTAACTCACATATGGTTTATGAACTTCTAATTTTACCGTTTCCATGCACCGAGTGTGGAAATACGCCATGTTTATAGAATTCCCATTCCAAAAACTAATACTTACTAAGTATCCTAGTGGCGGGAGTTCCCAACAAATCTTACGCTCGGGTCCAGGGTTCTCAAGCCGACACATGTCAGGATTTCACGATTGAAGAAGATGCTCCTCTTGCAGGACGGGAAAGTCGCTGCCAGTTTTATTGACTAATTACCGTAAAGAGAAGTGACAATTTATCACTTTGACCGCGACGTGAGCCGCCGGTGTACGCGGAGGGAATTTTCATAATGCTGCCGACCGACCAGCAGTCACAAACTCAATTTTTATAAATACTTAATCAATGCTGAATGAGTGCACGATCCAGTTGATGTTCGCTATTTTCAAATTCAGTACTACGATTGACTTTAAATTTGAGTTGATTAATTAATTATAAGAAAGTTTCAGCCTCCTCATACGCCATAAAGGCGATCCAAAGAGAGGAAAGAGGAAGGCACCATTTAGTAAGGAGTTAAGGGAAAGCGGAATCTACGCACAAGGTGCATAAAAACAGTAAGCTAAGAAAGAAGTTTATGAAAAAAGATAATAGTTACAGAAGAAAGTAGCAGGTGCTGAAAAACAGGACAGCAGTGAACTGGAAAAGATGATCCATAAAAAAAACTATTCTATTTTTACGAAAAGAAAGCCAACCTAACGTTTAGTTAGGGACCTAACGTAATCCCCTAGGAGCGCTAATACATACCGTTGAGGGGTTAAAAAAAAGTTAATATTGGGGACGACGTCCTAATAACAAACCAAAAAAAGTAATACATTATCAGACCCTCTTCTTCCGACTCGAGAAAATGCATCAGCAAAATACTGGTTGCGGCCATTGAACTACACAAGATGATTGAGGGAGACTGTATGATAAGTTGATAACTCAATGCTGTGGTAATTAACACGTTGACTGCGATACGACCCACCGGTGGGTCATGCTTGAGTTTTTCCTGTTGCGAAACGGCCATCGATGGGTCGTTTGAAAAAGATTGGTCGTTTGAAAAGAATTTCTAACAACTTTTGAATTTATATTTGAATTCAATACTGAATTTCAGCTTAACCCTTCGCAGGCAATATTGTGTTGAATAGAGACTATCACTTTAGAACTCAATTTTCTCCTGGGAAACTGCCAGCGGCCAAATGAAGAACAGCCATAAATATTTTCCTCGCATCTTCGCATTCCCGCTATTGCATCCTAGCAACGCTGTACCAAACTTCATTTTAACACAGGAGTCCACTTAACACGTTCACCGTCTTTTCGCAGTTGTAAACGGTTGTTTTGGTTTGGTTTTAAATTTCAGAACAGGGAAAATGACTCTTAATGCTCGAATACATTTTAATACCTCCTAAGAAATATGACAATTATAATTGCACGATACATTTCAACTGGTATGTTAATAGCTATTTCTTAAACAGATTACGACAAAGATGAAATACCATTCATTTAGACTGGTACGTGAATGAGTTCACCGACTGACGCACATATGGCCTCATACGTGGGAAACGTTAACTGGGCCGAAATTTGAACTTTTGCACCCAAGACACCGGTAGATCAGTGCACCGCACTCTGAAAATTGTTATTCTTCGAGACTCCAATATACCTGTGGGGTGTGGCTTACCTGCTACCCACTGTACGCATAAGAAAATAATAGCTCTTAAATCAAGCCACGCCTTTCTATTATGGCTCAGGCTAGTCAAATTTTCACTACACGCCTAAAATTGCAATTCCTTGAGACGCTCATATACCTGTGTGGCTTACCTGCAGCGCGTATAAAAATGTTGTCACACCTTTCCATCAGGTATCAGGTGAGTCAGATTTTCAGTACTTTGATGATTTGGCCAGGACACCTAGGCTAAGTGATTTTCATATGGAAGAGGTCAGGTTTCAAGGGATTAATTCCCAAGGGAAGACGCTAATCTTTACCCTCAGATAACTCGCAAGGATTTGCCTACTATCGCATTTTGAGTGCGCTCTTTTGTTAAGCAAGCCGATAAAATCCAGTTATATACGATCGAATGTTCATCATCTACGATGCTTATCTCTGGGATATGCAATATGCTCCAAAACTACTAGAATTAACCATAAAAACATAGAATACGAGCACGTTCATCTAAACCGATCGTAGTAAATACTCTCAAACTACTAAAATTGCCAATAAGAACACGAAAACCATCTAAACAGGTTGTGGTAAAAGTTCCAAAACTACTAAAATTACCAATAAAAAAAAAATTTTAACCGGTCTTAGTAAATGCTCTAAAACTACTAAAATTAGCAATAAAAACAGAATACGTTCATCTAAACCGGTCGTAGTATAACGAGAGGCTTTGAGCACAAGATAGCAGCCGCTTTACGGGCGCGTAAGATGACATTAATGGCAATTCATTTTTCCGGTGTACTGTACATTACTTTCACACTCACCGCCCAGCACGCCGCAGCTCACCTCCAAAAGCACTACAAGGAGGTCAAATCTAAAGAAGTAAGCGCTAATAAACACGTGATACTTTCAACTGTTAGCGTCGTAGATTGCAGGGCTTAGCTAAACATTTCGCATGATCAAAACAGGTTCGGTTGTATTTTGCGAGATGTTCTAGCGTAAGCTGTTCATTAAGCCCAGCTTGGCAGCAGATGCGGATATTTCTGCTCTTTCAACATTGCTTGCGTTTATGAGCTCCTTTCCACCATACTTTCTTTCGTACTCCATCCCCCATTGAAAAAAAATTACCATACTAACGTGAAATTCGATTAAAAAAGTAACAACGATTATTTTAGGTGACTTAGTTTAAGCCTCCCTAACCGCTACAAAAAGAGCGTATCGTAGAAATGAAGGAGGAAGACACCATTAAGTATGGAAATAAGGGAATGCGGAATCTATGCAGAAGGGCAGAGAAACAGTAAATTGAGAAAGAAGTTCATGAAGCAAGATCAAAGTTAAAGAAGAAAGTAGTAGCTGCTGATAAAACAGGACTGCAGTGAACCGAAAAAGATGTTAATTAAAATCATTAAAAAAAGTATTTCAACAAAACGAAGGCCTACCGAACTCTCAGCTCGGGCCCTCACACATTTCCCCTTGGAAGCGTTAATTCCCATAGATACAATAATTATATTCCCGGGTAAATAAGAGAACCATTCAATCCAAAGTAAAGGGCGCGCGGAGTCTTTGCACGAGCTGAGTCCCCGCACCAAATACCCTTCGCATCAAAGCAGTAAATCGAGAAGGTAGTCAGCGAAACATGATAAAGAAATGATGTTATAAGTGCTAAAAAACAGAGTAGCAGTAAGGCCAAAAAAACATGTACGTTACCGAAACAAAGCAAAACATAAAAATTAAAATTTATTCGCAAGGTCTATCTCTACACTCTCCGCAGAGAAACAGTCAAAACGGAAGTTAGAGAGAAAATATCAAAGTTGAAGAATAGTAATGAAGCAAAAAAATGAACAACAGTGAACCGAAAAAGATGGTCCGAAGTAAAACAAAACAGCTATTTTGATTCAAAAAAAGGGAGGCGTACCTCACATTCAGCTCGGGACCTCACATCTTCCTCGCGAGAGCGAGGTTGAGGTCCCGAACATACAACGGTTGAATGTCCCTGTAAAAGTGCCCAGTGCCACTGGTCTATACTTGATCAGGAATTTCCCGGGAACAGGACAGCCATCTTTCTTCACCGCCAATATTATATTAGCCACCAGCAGATCCTTTATTATGAACTTTACACTTTATGCGATGGGGTAAACTGAAGTTCAATTTTCAGTTGAAATTTTAAAGTTATTTATAGTAGGCTATTTGAAAATAGCCAACATTAACCGAATCGTGCCCTCATTTAGCTTTCGTTCAAATATTTATAAAAATTGAGTTAGTGACTGCAGGTCGGTCAGCAGCGTATAAAAATCCCCTCAGTGAACAACGTCTCTTCGCAGGAAACGTAAAGTTTTCCTCGGATAAAAGTCGCTTCCATGGAGAAGCAAAAATTTTGAAAAATCGCCCACTTAATTTCGAGTATCACAGAAAGCTAGTTCCACCAATCATCCATGAGCAAAGCCGAAAGCGATAGGACGTGGCGTTGCAGAGACAAAGAGAGAGCACTGAGATATAGAAACAAGCTTATACAAAATTTGGACGACAGGCACAAAAGTTCTGAGGCAAACATTCAATCGGTTTTGGAAATCTTAACAAAATGTTGTGGCTGTAGTGTTCATACATGATATTGGTATGTGAATTCATACACGTTATAAATACGTCATCACAAACGCGCTTCTTAACTTGACTTTAGAATTACGTGCATAATGCTACATAAAGACTACTTTTATTTTGGCTGACTTGCAAGATACAGAGTGTACTCTAATTTAAATAAGAAAACAGGTAAGCTGCAATGTTCACTGAAGGGACGTGTTAAAATATTGTTTTCCGCGGGCGTGTAACGATCGTTCTCAGGCGATAACAAATCTAGAGTAATCCAGCGGTAAACAGCACAAAACTACCACCTGTTCTATGATCTCGGTTTCATACCTGACTTCACGAAACTTGATTGATAAGCACCGTAATAATGGGTTTATAAGCGCGGTGAAAATTAATTCATTTAATGATAATTGATTTGCAGCTACCATACACGCTACCTTAAGCATTATAATCAGTCCAGCTTCAACATAATCATAATTTATCCACCTCTACATACCAATCATTGATATATCTCCACATATTAATAATTGATATATCTCCACATATTAATAATTGATATATCTCCACATATTAATAATTGATAAATCTCCACATATTAATAATTGATATATCTCCGCATATTAATAATTGATATATCTCCACATTATAATAATTGATATATTTCCACATATTAATAATTGATATATTTCCATGTATTAATAATTAATTTATCTCCACATATTAATAATTGATATGTCTCCACTTATTAATAATTGATATATTTCCACACGTTAATAGTTGATATATTTCCACATATTAATAATTGATATTTCTCCACGTAAAAATAATTTATAAATCTCCACATAATCAAAATTTCCTTTTTATCAAGACCAATAACGACCATTAAATAACCCGATGACCACCGCGGCATAACTAAAACGTTACAGGGTGCTTCACCAAATCCGAACCCTCGTCAAAGAAAATGGTACATGCTGTTTTAAATAAAAATTCCTGCATCACTGATATAACCCGACGAATATCCTAGACATTCAAGTACGAATAAAAACAATCACAACTTGCCAACAAGTTATATATATAGCAATACTCCTGAAAGAAGGTTCGGTTTTCGTGAATTCCCCTAGGTAAAAATTTGGCTTTGCGTGAGAAACGCCAAGATTATTTTTTTAGTGTCTAATTAAGCCCCAATAATTAATAAAAGTCCATTTTTATATATTTTTCACCAAATATGATAAATGAAGTATCGTAGTAAAGGTTCGTAGGCGTTGCGTGTGATAATTCATTAATTGCGAGGCGTTTGTATGAGAAATTAATAGATTCATGCCTTTATTTACAAGATTGACGTTCAATTCCGGCAACACTGAACCTATCAACAGCACAGAGTCAATCAACTGCCACCCATACTGCAGGGTTTCCCAACCTGGAGTGCGGGACGATATCCCAGGGGGTGCGAGAAAAGTCCACGTAAATAATAGTATATTGGCTACATGTTGGCCCTTTAATTTCAGTTGTTGAGAGGTTCGAATGAATGCGAGAAAATTTAAGGTAAATGATATTTGTCACATGTTGGCATTTATATATCAGAGGGTGCGAGGTTTTAATGAAATTTTTTAGGGGTGTCGGGTGAAGAGAAGGCTGGAACCCCAGCACGAGATGAACAAAACGGCTGTACTCACCGCACGGCTCCCGTCTGCTGCCTGCGCTGCTCTGCCTTACCTGTGCACGCAAGATCGTTTATTAAATTACTCCATGAAAATTTTTCTGTAACATTATTCATTTAAAGTGATTGTTTACATTTATTTCTAATGCATTACTTCATTAAATGTTTATTTATATTTGTCCCAAATGTATTATTTCATTAATTGTAAATGTTTGTTTATTCCCAATATATTACTTTATTAAATGTTTATTTATATGAAAAGTATAACTAGCACACAGCATGAGCTGTGAGAGCACCAGCTGCACCTCCACCACCACCATCCACCATCCACCACCTTCAATAAAATGAACACACAGTCACACATTCCCGAGTCGCGACTTTCAAAGGAAGAATCCCATCTCAGGTCGAAGTCTCGACTAATCTTCACAGGGTTAATTGATAGTTGAGTTCGCCACTGGTGACTCGTCTTCAGGAATTTGACGGGCTTGATGGAAGTTCACGACACCACATTCTCTAAGCCAGGAGTGTCATCCTCAATAATGATAATAGCCGTCCTGCGGTTATAAACCTTGATATTTTTTACGTCGGCAACACTAAAATATTTGGTATGAGGCAGCTGGAAGTGCTTAATGAGCGTATCTGTGATACAGGCGCCACTTCTTCACTCGCATCAATTTCAAATGACTGGTATTATACCCGTGGTTCAATAATATTGATACCAGTGAAGTAGTGGAACCTGGTATCACAGTTACGCTCATCCATGTTATACGACATTAGAAGCTGTTAGTGTCTTTAGATCTGAAATATTATTATGTGTTCAATCCAAGAGCATGATGCCTGTACCACAGTAACGCTCGTCACGTACTTTCAGCTGTTCAAGTAACTGGAGAGTAATTATGTATTTATTACCATCGTCCTTATCAACCAAATTATCGAACACCGTCATTTTTGACGGGCACTGTGCTCATTACGGAGTATATGTTAAATACTAAACCACTCGAAAAAACCATGATAGAAATTTTAGAAAATACTCTTCGCAAAATAAACTTCTTCACTATCAACGCCACAATACTGCGCATGGATACCTCAAATTTCACCATGAGATTCATTTTAGAAACAAAGCAAGGCGTGGAATTTTGCTGCATGCTATTACTGGATTCACAAAGAAAACAAGAACGAGCACCTAATCAAATGAGTAAACCAACAAAAAATTTTGTAAGTACTTAGAATCTAGGTACATGTAAAAATTTTCGAATATGTACCCTCCCATGTATATATGTATGTGTATCCTGGTTATGTTAGGTTTGGAGCTTTGGTTAGGTAAGGTAAGGTAAGGTTGGGTTGTGATGTGTTAGGTTGGGTTGGGTTGGGTTTGGCTTGGCTATGCTGGACTGTGGTGGGTTTGGCTTAGCTGGTCTTGACTGGGTTGGGTTTCGTAGGTTAGGGTTGAGTATGGTCGGGTTAGGTCGGGTTAGGTCGGGTTAGGTCGGGTTAGGTCGGGTTAGGTCGGGTTAGGTCGGGTTAGGTCGGGTTAGGTCGGGTTAGGTCGGGTTAGGTCGGGTTAGGTCGGGTTAGGTCGGGTTAGGTCGGGTTAGGTCGGGTTAGGTCGGGTTAGGTCGGGTTAGGTCGGGTTAGGTCGGGTTAGGTCGGGTTAGGTCGGGTTAGGTCGGGTTAGGTCGGGTTAGGTCGGGTTAGGTCGGGTTAGGTTGGCTCATTCCACGTATAGGTGTCAAATACATTTGTTCATTTTTCTTCTTTCGTTACTTTTTGTAGCATCGGTAATCATTCATATAAAGTAATTACTTCTATAAACTATGATATTTTATTCTATATATTTTCATGTTTATTGAAGTACTGGGCCAAATTATTTTTGGGTTTCTGCTTCTCAGGTAAAAAAAAAACATCGTGGGGGGAATTCTTCAGCTTGTGATAATTGGGCGCTTCTCCTTCAGGTATAAATTTAAGAATAATAAATCTTCTTGTGATTCCCCTCTCATAGCGCGAGTAAGTTTCCAGCACATCTAAAAAGTAATTGTTTGTAATAAGAGTAACAACTTTACAACAAGACTGCTCTGGATGCTTCGCTAAAGGGTACTTAATAACGCTCTGAAATTATCAGCCATTATAAAAAGCAGTTTTGGTATAGAAGTAAATTTTAAATCTTTTAGTAAACTACAACACTGAAAGTGAACTTTCCAAAGCATTGTCTATTATATTGAAGAACATGTAGAACTGTTCAGGGCATTCCAATTGTAAACCTCATTAACTGATGAAGATCGGCTACTTCTTTGAAATCACAACCCCACACCAGTATGAGACTCTGGAAAACTTACCATCAACTTATTCTCAAATTTTATACCTCATTTCAAAAACCACAAGTCTTAGATCTCCCAGAATTTCTATTGTATTACCTGAGCATGTGCAGCATGGTAACTTTTTGATGTTTGAAATTCTGTTGCGAAGCGAAGAGGAGCGTTTGTACGTGAGTGTCGAAATGTATTGGTAATTTCATACGTGAAGATTTGGATGTGGTAGTTAAAATGCTGATGCAATTTCGCACCACAACGTTAGCTCGTGAGAGTCGAAATGCATTTATTATTCTAACCACCTCATTCGCATTATCAGGTGAACCATTAACAGTACACACTTGTACAGTCCCACAGAGGTCATCAGTTCTGTTGATTCATGGGTAATAAACGTTAGGAAAAAGCTGTCCAAATGACTGTCAAGACTGTCGAGACAAAAGCTGTCTAGATAAAACTATTATATTTTGCTACTTTTCTGCGATGCATTTGTTCACAGTCGTTAAATTTACAGCTTCGCAAGTAATCAAAAGATAGAGCATGCGAACGTATGTTTTCTGTGCAGCGCCATTAACTAGAAGAAACTCGATAACTTTTGAAGCTGTGTGAATGAGTGGCAGGAGCAGCAAGTTCAGAGAAGTTGTTTTACTGTAGAAAAATATACAAGCATTTAACAATGATGTCTGATTTTGCATAGCTAAGTTTGATCGCAAAAAAATCCTGCAATCAAAAGATTGTTGGGCGGTAAGCTTCTCAAATGTTAGATGAAAAAGGGCGTGGACAATTAGTACTGACGAACTCTATAGTTATCAGTCGCACACTTGTTCAATTAACTCATTAACTTCCAACAGGCGCCAGCTCAGGGTCACCTTCACCATCTGACCTTCACATTAGTTTTAAACAATTTCTCCACTTTTCTAAAATGGGATTTTAAAAGTGAAAAAATTGTTAAAATCGAAATTAATTTTTAATAATTTCTCCATTTTTCTGAAATGTGATTTTAAAAGTGGATAAATAGTTAAATACGAAATTAGTTTTTAATAATTCCTCTACTTTTCTTAAATATGATTTTAAAACAGGAGAAAAATGGTTGAAAACGAATGTGAAATTAAACGCAGTTGTAAAATTTTGAGCACCTGGCCTTCACTAGAATAGCCGACAACGTTATTCACAAGTATTCTTTGGATACCTTCATGAAATGTTCCCCGAGTATATATGGCATACTTGGATTACCACCTCTCTAGACCAATAAAAATTACTTTATGATTAATTCATAAACGGAAATTTTGATTTTTGTGCAGATTTTTTACAACAGGACATGTTCCTTTCTCATGAAAAGAAATTAAAGAGTAATTTCTAGCCCTTTTAACATTCGTTTATATCCACTTTAAAACAGGTAAATTATTAAATTACCAGCTGATTTTTATGAAGACATACTCAGAAAACTGCATGAAAGTCTTAGATTTACAACTAAATTATCAGATGCGTTGCCAAATCAACTTTTATGAAATGGCTTCGCATGAGATCACAGGGATACAATGGGTTAACACTTAAACGCTAAACTATTTTTCTAGCATGAAGTACACAGTGCATATGATACCCATGTTTAGCGCTCTAGGGTTAATAACGTTCTTTGCCTTACCTTCCTGCAACTGCAAAAAGCAGTCATGGCAGTGATGGTTTTCTTGGCATTTCCTAGCATTCAGGTGTTATACTTCGTAGCTTAAAACGCACACGACGTTCACTATACGTCAAAAGAAACTCACATTCCCACCTTCAATAATTTTTTCGAAAAAACATTTACAAAGTTACCCATTAGGTGTCATAGGACCGGTTGAATGTTCTCCCATGAACAGTGTTTACGAAAAAGGCATTCAACCAGGGATATGTTAGCTAAGCACTTGCTAATAATTTTCAGGCAAGTTGCATCCTCGTATGTTTTGACTCATCTGACCTGTTATATTACGCCTAGGCCTTTGTGCGGTATTAAGTCATTTTTACGGTATTTGTGGGTTTGCTAATTATAATACCGTACGTCTAAAGACTTGTGTTTTGCCGGGAACTCCATTGAAGGAATTTTACAACAAGCAAAAAAGTTAAAGTTGCTATAAGTAGCAATCCAAAGCGGGAAAATTGCAATGTGTAAATGATCACGGAAAACAATGTTTTTCACGTATGATGAGAGTTGTATACTTTTAACATTGAAAATTAAAAGACCTAGCTTGTTTTTCCTCCCGAGTGCGAGAAGCATTGTTTGAATATCTAACCTCAAAAATTTTTACTCCGCAAAAACTACAGCTTAATTTGGCAACACGCATTGATAAGTAGGTATCATAGCTGCGTACACACATATTCAATGAATAAACGGCTGCTGAATTTCGTTTACGAGAAATCAAAGGAAGCATTTCACAAATAAGAGACACTGAATTTCAGACTAAAAGTTTATCCATGAACTGCAAAGCTTTACTGACCTGAGAGTCACGGCGCTTCATTCCATTTAATTTTCACCTGAACATGACGCTTGTGTGTCACCCCACAGGGCATCAGATTATATGATTATAAATTAGTTCAAGCCTCCCTTGCCGCTACAAAAAAAGGCGGATCGAAGAGAGGAAGCAGGAAGGCATCATTTAATATTGAGATAATAGAATGAAGAATCTTTGGAGAACAGGCATAGAAACGGTGAGTTTAGAAAAAAGTTCATGAAATAAGATAAAATTTGAAAAAGAAATTCAGAGGTGCAGAAAAACAGTACAGTAGTGAACCGAGAAAAATTGGTCCTTCACATAGAAAACATTTTATCACAACAAAAAAAGGCTTACCTTACTCTCAGCTCTGGCCCTCACATATTTCCCCTGAGAGCGCTAATTCCCATAGATACAATATCTTGCGAAAATCAAAATCTTGCGAAAATCAAAATCTTGCGAAAATCAAAATCTTGCGAAAATCAAAATCTTGCGAAAATCAAAATCTTGCGAAAATCAAAATCTTGCGAAAATCAAAATCTTGCGAAAATCAAAATCTTGCGAAAATCAAAATCTTGCGAAAATCAAAATCTTGCGAAAATCAAAATCTTGCGAAAATCAAAATCTTGCGAAAATCAAAATCTTGCGAAGATCAAAATCTTGCGAAAATCAAAATCTTGCGAAAATCAAAATCTTGCGAAAATCAAAATCTTGCGAAAATCAAAATCTTGCGAAAATCAAAATCTTGCGAAAATCAAAATCTTGCGAAAATCAAAATCTTGCGAAAATCAAAATCTTGCGAAAATCAAAATCTTGCGAAAATCAAAATCTTGCGAAAATCAAAATCTTGCGAAAATCAAAATCTTGCGAAAATCAAAATCTTGCGAAAATCAAAATCTTGCGAAAATCAAAATCTTGCGAAAATCAAAATCTTGCAAAAATCAAAATCTTGCGAAAATCAAAATCTTGCGAAAATCAAAATCTTGCGAAAATCAAAATCTTGCGAAAATCAAAATCTTGCGAAAATCAAAATCTTGCGAAAATCAAAATCTTGCGAAAATCAAAATCTTGCGAAAATCAAAATCTTGCGAAAATCAAAATCTTGCGAAAATCAAAATCTTGCGAAAATCAAAATCTTGCGAAAATCAAAATCTTGCGAAAATCAAAATCTTGCGAAAATCAAAATCTTGCGAAAATCAAAATCTTGCGAAAATCAAAATCTTGCGAAAATCAAAATCTTGCGAAAATCAAAATCTTGCGAAAATCAAAATCTTGCGAAAATCAAAATCTTGCGAAAATCAAAATCTTGCGAAAACTAAAATCTTGCGAAAACCAAAATCTTGCGAAAACCAAAATCTTGCGAAAACCAAAATCTTGCGAAAACCAAAATGTTGCGAAAATCAAAATGTTGCGAAAACCAAAATGTTGCGAAAACCAAAATGTTGCGAAAACCAAAATGTTGCGAAAACCAAAATCTTGCGAAAACCAAAATCTTGCGAAAACCAAACTCTTGCGAAAACCAAAATCTTGCGAAAATCAAAATCTTGCGAAAATCAAAATCTTGCGAAAATCAAAATCTTGCGAAAATCAAAATCTTGCGAAAATCAAAATCTTGCGAAAATCAAAATCATATGAAAATCAAAACCTTAAAAAATCGAAATCTTACGAAAATCAAAAACTTACGAAACCATGAGCTACAGAGTACCCCTATTTTTGTAAGATTCAGTACGACAATGGTCGTCATTTTTCCATATTCTCTCGCAACTCCCCACCCGTCTGTTTTTACGCATATCACATCCACTATACGCCATTCAGGATATCTCATCATATGGTCAATGGCATTTTAGGTGATTAAAAGAATCTGGGTGAAAACTAATATCTATCTAACATCAAATAGATACGAGCGTGCAGTGTTTTTTTATGTTTGTCCTAGGTTTAACAAATGAATATTAAAAACTGAACCAAACCTTACGTCATATCGTGATACGTCAACATACATACCAAAAAACTACAAGTTATTTCGCCTTCATTAATATATGCAGGCAAAAAAGTATTGTAATATTTTAATTTTTTTTAAATATTTATATTCGTTACTCAATATTTTCGAATAACTAAATTGCACAAATTTAACAATTAAATGTTTTCGAATCACTTGACATTTCAAGTTTCAAGAGCTCGGGGCGGCTATATATTGCACACCCACCACCGCCCACAACCGCACCTCACTTCCCAACTGGGACTTGTGATGGACGGATTCATTCCTCGGTGCGAAGGCTTTCACACTCCAGATTTGCGTTTAAAACCGACTTTCCCACTCCATTGTTACTTCAGTCTAGTACCAGCAAATTGCGCAGACATTTCAAAAACAATTGTGGGGATAGGAAAGTTTTTGAACATGCACCACTAAACATGTGTACAATAGTATGTAATGAGCTATTAGAGCTATTTTTAATAATCTGTGAATTTTTGTGTGCATTAGCATAAGAGTGCTTTGATCATTTGAGATGGTACTCAAGCATTTAGCTAAA
Source organism: Morinoia aosen (assembly GCA_030386875.1). NCBI lineage: Eukaryota > Metazoa > Arthropoda > Malacostraca > Amphipoda > Talitridae > Morinoia > Morinoia aosen. The sequence goes on from CM059556.1 coordinate 21,545,421, forward strand.
TTTTAATATCACTCAAAATAATTTTCTGGAGTTATCTTTTACAAATCTCCCGTTTCTGCACACTCGGATACTTATGAGGAGCAGCGTGCGCTGCTATTGAAATCGTCGGGATCTAGTGGGTCGTTCATTTTATACAGTGAATGGCATAATGGAAACCGTCTAATGGAAAAAAACGTGTTTTATTTTTGTTTTTTATTTTCAGCTGCTTCGTAACCAATCGAAAGTATTTCATTCACTGCGATCTTCCATTCGAATTCAACGCTAAGACTTGAAAAAGGATGCTGTCTCCGACGTTCATCATGCTCTGCATCTTCGTACGTAAACATCCATTTCGCTTCAACTTTTTGTCGTGTAATTCGTCTTTTTCGGTTTGGAAAAGTTTTCAACGAGTTTTCTAGCTTTACTCATCAACATTAAAAATAAACAATTACTGTTTCTTTTATACGCAAGCATTCTCATTTTTTGTGTTTTATGAGCAGATTGCAGGCCTGCGAGGCACTGAGAGCGCACCGCGCAGCATCCATACCTCGCCTGGCTCGTCAGGCGGGCGAGCTGGGGCATGGAACGAGGACAACTTCCGAGATCTGGGATCCTTTGGTGCAAGGAGAGATTTAGAAAAAAATGACAGCCCTCAACCACCATGTGCAACATGCGATAACCTCTGTTTTTATAACTATGGAAAGTATTGCAAAAAAACTACTCGCAAAACAGAGGAGGAATGTAAGCAGGTGGCTAGGGACGTGTGCTGTGCATGTGATGAAAACGAGTATTCATACGATTAGTGACGGCGCAAATGATGACTCGAATTTGTGTTACAGGACATATCCCTGAAGGAATTATAGCTCATTTTACACGGCTAAAAATTAAGAATAAGTATTTGAATTCTCGATTGGCGGGCTGAATAATAAATTCGTCTGTCAGGTATCATAAAACGGACTGTTCATTATAGAACGCAGTTCTATTTTACTTTTATTTAACGATTAAAACATGCCTGAGGAAGAAGAAATTTTGCCATTTTCAGTGTTAACTGTTTACGAACACTTCGAAATTTACTAATTGATAAAAAAATTTGATGCCTTTCCTGGTAGCTAAAACATTTCAACCCTCTCTATGACTCGCTACAAATTCACGTGCGAATATCGCGGCATTTTGGCATTTCGCATTTCGCGGCATTTCGCATTTGGTAATAATCTTTCAAATTTTGAATTGTAAAATGGCTTTTTAATCTCATAAAAACTTTCCTGAAATAGCTACTTGGGTTATCTCCGTGTAGAACTCTTGTATTTTGCGAGGGGCGATAACTCTTGCAGATCACACAGATACGTCAACACCGTGAGACAGTTGATTTTAATGTTTTTCTATTCGCATAGGCTCCTGCGGTCGACAATTATTATTCTTTTATCCTCGTGTTCCTTTTATTGTGTGTCTTCAGGTTGTATTAATGCGTGATATGTGCGCACTGAAATACAATTACAGAAGTACTGTTTTCATCTCCAGGTAAAACCCACGTAAATGGTAAGCACTATCTCTTGCGTCTGCAAGCTGTTATTATTGAATAAAAATTTTTCATGCTACAGAAGAGTTTCACTTACTGAAAGCCATGGAAAATTTATTTGTACTATTAATTGCTAGATTGCATAATGTAGGATAATATATTTCGTCATTAAAATATTAGTGGAAAATATTTGTGTTCGAATGAATATACCGAATTGTTCGAGACTTCTTTTTTTCAGAAATTTGTTGACATTACTTTATTTAAGATGAAAATCACCTGTTCATCTTTCCGCTGTTATTTACCGCGCACTTCAACACCTGTGATAAAGAAATTAGTTAGCAGGCATATTTTACTATTGTTTAGTCCCTATCCGCCACAAAGGCGATCCAATGAGAAGAAGGAGGAAGGCACCATTTAGTACGGAGTTAAATGGAACGCAGAATCTATGCTGGAAGTGCATAGAAACAGTAAGTTGAGAAAGAAGATTATGAAACAAGAAGAAGAAAGTAGTAGGTGCTGAAAAACAGGACAGCAGTGAATCGAAAAGTGATGGTCCTTAACATAACAAAAAAAAATTTATTTCAACAAAAAGAAGGCCTACCTATCTCTCAGCTCGGTCCTTCACACATTTTCCCCCCTGGGAGGGCTAATTTGCATAGATACAATAGTTGTGTCCCCCTGAAGGGAAAGGTAAACAGTAACAAGCTATTGAACGAACTAACAAGAATTAGTGTGTTCATACCACGGTAGAGGAAACAAAGTAGGGTCATTTCTACGGGGGAAAATACACTTTCTTGTTCAGCTAGCCAAAAGAAAGGCTTTATTTCAAACAAACTTTATGACGTCACCAAAACGCCATGTCGTTAGGTCAATAGTGGTGCCAGATTTAGGGCGAGCAGTGCCACCAGATACGATATGAGTGCTGCTATTGGTCCGTTGACGTGACGTCAGCAAACCCACACGGTCGACGAAAAAAGATTGGTTTCACCCTACCTTGTATCCTCTACCGTGGTATACACCAAGGTTGATTACATGAATTGGTGAGCACATCTAACGAACGTGTCATCAAGCGATTCACTCCAGCATTTTTGTGCTGGAATACACATGCTTGGCTGAACGTTATCAGCTTGGCTTGGCATACACATGCTTGGCTGGATTGCTGCAGGATTGTGCAAAGACCTCACGAAGGCATCATGATGAGGGCTATTTTATGTACGTACGACCTGTTATAATAAATGAAAAATTATTTGCGTTAAGGTTTCCTAGTTACTTAAAATTACACTTTACAGCGGCGTCCTAGATACCGACGGTTGAAGTTCCTCTTACGTCTGGAATTTCGCAACATTCGTCTTACTGATAGCGTGACAAAACTTTTGCTTAACACTTTAACCGCGACTACTAAATATTAAGTTCAACACCAAACTCAAATTAAAAGTCAACTGCAGCGCGCAATGTCGAAAATAGCAAACATGAACTGGATCGTGCCTTCATTTAGCTTTGATTAAGTATTTATGGAAATTGTGTTTGTGACTACTGGTCGGTCTGCAGCGTTGTGAAAATTACCTCCGTGTACCACCGGTGGGTCACGCTGCGGTCAAAGTGTTAAGAAGAGGTTTCCCAACCCCTCAAAATGTAACAGCTGTATCCTTGATACCGTGAAGTTCCTCTTACGTCTGGAATTTCGCAACATTCGCCGTGCTGATAACCAACCCCACAAAGCGGGGAAACTTGGCGCCAGCTTAGGTCCAGTTGAGCTTTAAATTTGTACCTACACTGACCAACAATAGTCCTAAGCTTTAAACGGCGTTCCCTAAAATTCAAAAGCTCATTTAAAACAGCGTTTTAGCGAGTAAATTTAGCTGTGCGTCATGACCTAGTCAAATCCGCATGCGGTCATTAGTTCAAGTCTTTCTATTCGCCACAAACGCAATCTAAAGAAAGAAGGAGGAAGGCACCATAAAGTATGGAGTAGGGAACGCGAATTCTATGCAGAAAGGGCATAGAAACAGTAAGTTGAAAAAGAAGATTATGAATCAATCAATGTGCGGTAAATATTATTTAAACACAAATTAGATTATTATCCCCAGTGTGCCAGCATTATGGGCATTCAGCACTTCAATTCAGCTCCTACGCACCGCAGTTTGATGTTCTATGGAAGTACTTTCTCTGTGCATAAATGAGAGCAACTGAAGAGCTTCCTTGTTTTTTTATGCAGGTTTGTAAAAGAAAGAACAAATGACATCAGCTGTGTTTGATATTTTGATCGATTTCAAAGATATCACATGACGTTGCCGGATAATGAATACCTTGACTGGGAAAACCTATCTAAAATTTTCAACGTGTTAAAAAGATTAAATTATAAGTTAGTTTGAGCCTCCCTAACCCCGACAAATGAGCCCCAAAAGAGGAAAACTGAACGCACCATTTAATACGGAGTTAAGAGTATGGGGAATCAATTTTCAAAGTATGTTCTTGCGCATAGAAACAGCGAGTTTGGAAATAAGTTTATAAAACAAGATTAAAGTTGAAAATAATGTACCAAGTGTTAAAAAATCAAGCATGCAGCGAACCAAGAAAAGATGGTCCGTAAAGCAACAAAAAAACTATAATATTTCAACATAAGGAAGACCTACCTAACGTTCAGCTAGAGACCTCACATACTCCCCCTTGGAGGGCTAATTCCCATAGATAAGATTTTGTATCCCCACACGAGGGGATTTTTTTTAGGAGCACACACCAGGCGGCTTGTCCCGTCTCGAATTCGCCAATCTTTCTTGTGGATCGCAAATTTATTCATCATTTGACCAATGGTTCCCAAAAAGGAAATTTCCTCAAATGATTCTTAAATTCAAATACTCGATAGTGGGCCCCAAATTTATCCACGTGGCAGTGGACCCCAAATTTATCCACGTTGCGGTGGACCCCAAATTTATCCGCTTGGCAGTGGACCCCAAATTTATCCACTTGGCAGTGGACTCCAAATTTATCCACTTGGCAGTGGACACCAAATTTATCCACTTGGCAGTGGACCCCAAATTTATCCACTTGGCAGTGGACCCCAAATTTATCCACTTGACAGTGGACCCCAAATTTATCCACTTGACAGTGGACCCCAAATTTATCCACTTGACAGTGGACCCCAAATTTATCCACTTGACAGTGGACCCCAAATTTATCCACTTGACAGTGGACCCCAAATTTATCCACTTGACAGTGGACCCCAAATTTATCCACTTGGCAGTGGTCCCCAAATTTATCCACTTGGCAGTGGACCCCAAATTTATCCACTTGGCAGTGGACCCCAAATTTATCCACTTGGCAGTGGACCCCAAATTTATCCACTTGGCAGTGGACCCCAAATTTATCCACTTGACAGTGGACCCCAAATTTATCCGCTTGGCAGTGGACCCCAAATTTATCCGCTTGGCAGTGGACCCCAAATTTATCCGCTTGGCAGTGGACCCCAAATTTATCCACTTGGCAGTGGACCCCAAATTTATCCACTTGGCAGTGGACCCCAAATTTATCCACTTGGCAGTGGACCCCAAATTTATCCACTTGGCAGTGGACCCCAAATTTATCCACTTGGCAGTGGACCCTAAATTTATCCACTTGGCAGTGGACCCCAAATTTATCCACTTGGCAGTGGATCCCAAATTTATCCACTTGGCTGTGGATCCCAAATTTATCCACTTGGCAGTGGACCCCAAATTTATCCACTTGGCAGTGGACCCCAAATTTATCCACTTGACAGTGGACCCCAAATTTATCCACTTGGCAGTGGACCCCAAATTTATCCACTTGGCAGTGGACCCCAAATTTATCCACTTGGCAGTGGACCCCAAATTTATCCGCTTGGCAGTGGACACCAAATTTATCCACTTGGCAGTGGACCCCAAATTTATCCACTTGGCAGTGGACCCCAAATTTATCCACTTGACAGTGGACCCCAAATTTATCCACTTGGCAGTGGACCCCAAATTTATCCACTTGGCATTGGACCCTAAATTTATCCACTTGGCAGTGGACCCCAAATTTATCCACTTGGCAGTGGACCCCAAATTTATCCACTTGGCAGTGGACCCCAAATTTATTCGCTTGGCAGTGGACCCCAAATTTATCCGCTTGGCAGTGGACCCCAAATTTATTCGCTTGGCAGTGGACCCCAAATTTATCCGCTTGGCAGTGGACCCCAAATTTATCCACTTGGCAGGAGACCCCAAATTTATCCACTTGGCAGGGGACCCCAAATTTATCCACTTGGCAGGGGACCCCAAATTTATCCACTTGGCAGGGGACCCCGAATTTATCCACTTGGCAGGGGACCCCGAATTTATCCGCTTGGCAGTGGACCCGAAATTTATCCGCTTGGCAGTGGACCCCAAATTTATCCACTTGGCAGGGGACCCTAAATTTATCCACTTGGCAGGGGACCGCAAATTTATCCACTTGGCAGGGGACCCCGAATTTATCCGCTTGGCAGTGGACCCCAAATTTATCCGCTTGGCAGTGGACCCCAAGTTTATCCACTTGGCAGTGGACCCCAAGTTTATCCACTTGACAGGGGACCCCAAATTTATCCACTTGGCAGTGGACCCCAAATTTATCCACTTGGCAGTGGACCCCAAATTTATCCACTTGGCAGTGGACCCCGAATTTATCCACTTGGCAGTGGACCCCGAATTTATCCACTTGGCAGTGGACCCCAAATTTATCCACTTGGCAGTGGACCCCAAGTTTATCCACTTGGCAGTGGACCCCAAATTTATCCACTTGGCAGTGGACCCCAAATTTATCCACTTGGCAGTGGACCCCAAGTTTATCCACTTGGCAGTGGACCCCAAGTTTATCCACTTGGCAGTGGACCCCAAATTTATCCGCTTGGCAGTGGACCCCAAGTTTATCCACTTGGCAGTGGACCCCAAGTTTATCCACTTGGCAGTGGACCCCAAGTTTATCCACTTGGCAGGGGACCCCAAATTCATCCACTTTGCAGAGAACTCCAAAATTCATTTACCTTTTAGCGAATTTTTAACACCCCAGTCCCGTTGAGAGCGTAGCAGAAATAATGAATAAACACAGTACTTCATCACACCCTTTTATCTGCCAGCAGCAAGCGACACCGGACTGCTGCAACGCCAGTGAACGATAACGCATATCTCCCCGTGCTGGTCTCCACTGTGAATTATACGCCCAATTTAAGTGGAAGTTACAAAGTGTACCGAACGCAGTATTTGTAACACCGTTGTTCACGTGAAAAATTAAATTCAAAGTAAAATATGTAGGTTTCATTCGATTATTAAACTCGTGGGTGACGAAGATAAGCCAGGAAACTTTGCTCGAATCGTGATTCAACTTATATTCGGCTGAAGACAGTGTTTCAATCGATTACACCAAGTTCAAACCTCCGTTTACATGAAGCCTCAAGACTGAAACTCCAAGTTGCAACCTCTAAGCATGAGAGTCATTACACCGAAGCATGAATAATTCATTGCAAGGCATAAACATTGGAGAGAAAGGTGAACTGCTCGCGCATAAATAACACAGTCTTGCCACGTTCGGTTTCAACTTGAATATTGGAAGAAAAAGTTACTCTGGACTGCCCGGCTGCCCCCACGTTCTACAGCGGTACGGCACAACAATGCGTCATTTTAGGCGAGTAAGCAAAAAATGGGCATGAGCACAAATAAGCATAAGCTATAAGCACAAATCACGGCGCGCATTCCAAGTAACCATCTTAGCCATTTCTGGCTAAAGCAAAGGAGACAATCTCCTCACCCACCGATAAAAATCCGATAAATCGACGCCCTCGCCTGTTTTAACATTGAGGCGCCGCGCCGTCCACGAAATCTTCACGAAAATAAATGCGCGTGAGGAGGGGCATGACATGTAGAAAGTATTCTCTCACAGCGGCAGTTTAATACCTTAAATTGGAATGGTAGAATGAACTACCTGAAAGTACATCAGCAGTTTAAATTCGTGAGAATTTATCACATTTATAGCTGGCCTGACAACATAACACAGAACACTTTGCCCGAGCAGCGATTCCTGCATAAGAAATTTAAAAGTGAAATCAATTTAATCTTCAGAGCAAATGAGTTTTTTTTTCAACTGCTGCGAGAATTTAGGCCAATTTAAATGAGAATCTGTTTATCCAAAATAATCGCCCAACTGCGTCTCGCAGCGAAATGGTGATGACCACAAGTCATGCTCACGCCCACAATTCCAGAAGCCTCAATAAGAATTACATTCACATGAAAGGCCAGCTCTACCCGTGCACACTCAAACGCTTACCTGATGTCCACACTGCAGGACCACAACACAACATACACTGCAACATTCCTGTCTGTCGCCTCTAACCCACAGAATTACAACACATTACCACGCATTCAAAAGTTCAGACGATTTTCTCCAGCACCAAAACTGAAAGTCTGTGAGTAACTTGGTGCGAGAATGGGTTCGTTATTTTCCCCAGAGAACTAAACTCGTACCCATTTTGTTGTCTCGAGAATTCATGCCCGTTTCGTAATTGTCACGTCACCTCGGAGATATTTTGTTCGTCCAGTCAACTGGAACCTATTTTGTTGGTCACGTCAACTGGAACCTATTTTGTTGGTCACGTCAACTGGAACCTATTTTGTTGGTCACGTCAACTGGAACCTATTTTGTTGGTCACGTCAACTGGAACCTATTTTGTTGGTCACGTCAACTGGAACCTATTTTGTTGGTCACGTCAACTGGAACCTATTTTGTTGGTCACGTCAACTGGAACCTATTTTGTTGGTCACGTCAACTGGAACCTATTTTGTTGGTCACGTCAACTGGAACCTATTTTGTTGGTCACGTCAACTGGAACCTATTTTGTTGGTCACGTCAACTGGAACCTATTTTGTTGGTCACGTCAACTGGAACCTATTTTGTTGGTCACGTCAACTGGAACCTATTTTGTTGGTCACGTCAACTGGAACCTATTTTGTTGGTCACGTCAACTGGAACCTATTTTGTTGGTCACGTCAACTGGAACCAATTTTGTTGGTCACGTCAACTGGAACCAATTTTGTTGGTCACGTCAACTGGAACCTATTTTGTTGGTCACGTCAACTGGAACCTATTTTGTTGGTCACGTCAACTGGAACCTATTTTGTTGGTCACGTCAACTGGAACCTATTTTGTTGGTCACGTCAACTGGAACCTATTTTGTTGGTCACGTCAACTGGAACCTATTTTGTTGGTCACGTCAACTGGAACCTATTTTGTTGGTCACGTCAACTGGAACCTATTTTGTTGGTCACGTCAACTGGAACCTATTTTGTTGGTCACGTCAACTGGAACCTATTTTGTTGGTCACGTCAACTGGAACCTATTTTGTTGGTCACGTCAACTGGAACCTATTTTGTTGGTCACGTCAACTGGAACCTATTTTGTTGGTCACGTCAACTGGAACCTATTTTGTTGGTCACGTAAACTGGAACCTATTTTGTTGGTCACGTCAACTGGAACCTATTTTGTTGGTCACGTCAACTGGAACCTATTTTGTTGGTCACGTCAACTGGAACCTATTTTGTTGGTCACGTCAACTGGAACCTATTTTGTTGGTCACGTCAACTGGAACCTATTTTGTTGGTCACGTCAACTGGAACCTATTTTGTTGGTCACGTCACCTGGAACCTATTTTGTTGGTCACGTCAACTGGAACCTATTTTGTTGGTCACGTCAACTGGAACCTATTTTGTTGGTCACGTCAACTGGAACCTATTTTGTTGGTCACGTAAACTGGAACCTATTTTGTTGGTCACGTAAACTGGAACCTATTTTGTTGGTCACGTAAACTGGAACCTATTTTGCTCGTCACGTCAACTGGAACCTATTTTGCTCGTCACGTCAACTGGAACCTATTTTGCTCGTCACGTCAACTGGAACCTATTTTGCTCGTCACGTCAACTGGAACCTATTTTGCTCGTCACTTCACCTGGAACCTATTTTGCTCGTCACGTCAACTGGAACCTATTTTGCTCGTCACGTCAATTGAAACCTATTTTGCTCGTCACGTCAGTTGAAACCTATTTTGCTCGTCACGTCAATTAAAACCTATTTTGCTCGTCACGTCAATTAAAACCTATTTTGCTCGTCACGTCAACTGGAACCTATTTTGCTCGTCACTTCACCTGGAACCTATTTTGCTCGTCAATTCACCTGGAACCTATTTTGCTCGTCAATTCACCTGGAACCTATTTTGCTCGTCACGTCAATTGGAACCTATTTTGCTTGTCACGACAACTGGAACCTATTTTGCTCGTCACGTCAACTGGAACCTATTTTGCTCGTCACGTCAACTGGAACCTATTTTGCTCGTCACGTCAACTGGAACCTATTTTTCATTTTGTTTGTCACGTCAACTGGAACCTATTTTTAATTTTGTTTGTCACGTCAACTGGAACCTATTTTGCACGTCAAATCAACTGGAACCTATTTTGTTGGTCACGTCAACTGGAACCTATTTTGTTGGTCACGTCAACTGGAACCTATTTGTTGGTCACGTCAGCTGGAACCTATTTTGTTGGTCACGTCAGCTGGAACCTATTTTGTTGGTCACGTCAGCTGGAACCTATTTTGTTGGTCACGTCAGCTGGAACCTATTTTGCACGTCAAATCAACTGGAACCTATTTTGCACGTCAAATCAACTGGAACCTATTTTGTTGGTCACGTCAACTGGAACCTATTTGTTGGTCACGTCAGCTGGAACCTATTTTGTTGGTCACTTCAGCTGGAACCTATTTTGTTGGTCACGTCAGCTGGAACCTATTTTGTTGGTCACGTCAGCTGGAACCTATTTTGTTGGTCACGTCAGCTGGAACCTATTTTGTTTGTCACGTCAACTGGAACCTATTTTGCACGTCAAATCAAGTGGAACCTATTTTGTTGGTCACGTCAACTGGAACCTATTTTGTTGGTCACGTCAACTGGAACCTATTTTGTTGGTCACGTCAACTGGAACCCATTTTGTTGGTCACGTCAGCTGGAACCTATTTTGTTGCTCACGTCAACTGGAACCTATTTTGTTGGTCACGTCAGCTGGAACCTATTTTGTTGGTCACGTCAGCTGGAACCTATTTTGTTGGTCACGTCAGCTGGAACCTATTTTGTTGGTCACGTCAGCTGGAACCTATTTTGTTGGTCACGTCAACTGGAACCTATTTTGTTGGTCACGTCAACTGGAACCTATTTTGTTGGTCACGTCAGCTGGAACCTATTTTGTTGGTCACGTCAAGTGGAACCTATTTTGTTGGTCACGTCAACTGGAACCTATTTTGTTGGTCACGTCAGCTGGAACCTATTTTGTTGGTCACGTCAACTGGAACCTATTTTGTTGGTCACGTCAGCTGGAACCTATTTTGTTGGTCAAGTCAGCTGGAACCTATTTTGTTGGTCACGTCAACTGGAACCTATTTTGTTGGTCACGTCAGCTGGAACCTATTTTGTTGGTCACGTCAACTGGAACCTATTTTGTTGGTCACGTCAACTGGAACCTATTTGTTGGTCACGTCAGCTGGAACCTATTTTGTTGGTCACGTCAACTGGAACCTATTTTTCATTTTGTTTGTCACGTTAACTAGCACAGTTTTGTTTTTGTCGCTAAAACTCATTTTTAACCTAACTGGTTAGAGGCAAGCGGCGGCGGCGGCGGGGACAGAATTAAAGAAGACAACTTGAAAATTTATCATACATATATGGTACAAATTAGCCTAGCCTTCGCTCTGAAACACTTGTGAGCTTAAATCTTGATAGAGCTCAATTGAAAATAAATTTATTTTCCTGCACTTTCAATCAAACTCCGATTCAACCATTGTTGTAACGAAGATAATTTAATTTTACGAAACATTCATTATTATACATTGCAACTGTTCATAGATTCGTGCAAATGCAAGTACAACAAATGCTCTATTAATAAATTGAAGAGAAATTTGTGCTGTGTACATTGCTCCCAAATTCTTCCTTCTCTGTTTGTCTCCAAATAATCATTTCACTGATATTGTGTCAAAATTTTAGCATGTATAAAATTGTAAGATAGATACTTAGTTTCAAGATTAATTTCGTGATCTAAGAAAGTCACGTTGATTTTTGATGGGTCTTCTGGAAACATTTACAGACGGTACATTCCAGTCACTCGTTAATTCCACTCAATTTCGAGAAGTTACAAGTGGTGAACTCTTTTTCGTGGGTAAAGCATATAAGGGTATGCTAGGGCTCATTAATGATAGCTAATGAAACACTCAGCAGCTCGTTTTCGTTTCCGTTGAGAGTGAAAGTGAATGCCCATGAGACGCAGATGAAAGACAGAAAACGGGGAGAGTACAACAGAAAACTAGGAAAGAATAGAAAACGACAAACTACAGCACTACCTATGGTAAAATAGCCAACGAAAATTTATTCGCTCCTTTCTTTTGTGGCAGAAATTAAGAACAGAAAAAACTTTTTTATGGTGTTCAAATGCCTCTATTCTGTTTGTTATATTCGGGGTTCAAATGCCTGTTTTAGCAATAGATTTGAAAACGAGTTAAACAATTTTTCAGAATTTAAGTTGGACTTCGTTAGATGCTGTCATTAGTTGAAAAAATTAGGGGTGCTCAGCGTCGAATTGACATCGTTATTTTTTTAATAAGTTGTTCAAATATCGCAACTATAACACTTCATCCCCATTTTTCAAAACAAAGTTAAGGTTTTCATTGCATCTAATATTTCTCTACTTATTCTTTCCTGCTCAATACCAGCACCAACAATGTTTCCTTTCAATTAATTCACACTCGCAGATTCTACAGAAGAAATCTAAAAACAAATAAAAAAGCAAGGACAGTAACTCTCAAATTAACCATTATGTCATTATTATGTTACTGTCTTTGCTTTTTTATTTATTGTGAGATTATGCAAAACGCTAAGCTTCGATCTGTATTAGTCTAAAAACATTCTATTAGAGCGAAAGAACGCACTTTTGCAGCTAAATTCACAGATCAGGTCGTATCACACGTCCTGTCCGTTTTCATGGTGTAACAAGTTTGAAGCTGTTCCTGCAGTCTCCATAAGGCAATTGAGCTCTAAACTTCGTGTGAGTGACAATTCAATGTCACTTAGAGAAGCTGGGAAAGAAACTCAAACTTGGGAAGTGGTTTCCTTATGACCTCTCCGCTGTTAATCGTCAGCAGCGCGTGAATGTCTGTGCATCTTTGCATCACCGCCAACTGCAAGAACCTTCTCTGGATAAATTTGTTACTGGATATGAAAAGTGGAATATGAACAGAAATGTTACACGTCAAACCAATGGCTAGACGACATGCAAAACCGCAATTGCAACCAAAAGCAGGACTCCATCCGAAAAAAAAAATTTGTGTGTTTGGTGGGATATGAGAGGAATTATTCACTACGAGCTTCTTGAAAATAACCAATCACTGCAGAACTGCACTCTCAGCAGTTGTAAAAACTAAATACCGCTTTGAAAAAGAAGCGCCCAGCTTTGGTCAATCGAAAGGGAGTCATCCTTCAGCACGACAGTGCGCGTCCGCACACAGCACGAATGACTTCGGAAACAACTGAAACGCTGAAATGGGAAACATTGATGCATCCACCCTATTCTCCAAACATTGCTCCTTCAGACTTCCATCTCTTTCAGAGTTTAGAGAATCATATAAGGGAAAAATTTTCAAGACAAAAACAGCATCGAAAATGAATTTCAAGCATTTTTAGATTAAAAAAACAAAGATTTCTATGTACAAAGCATTAAAAAATTGGTTAGTAGGGGGTCAGAAGTTGTTACTAACGATGGAGAATATGTTGTAGAATAAATGTTACTTGATATATTTTCACTCTCCTTATACTAGTAAAAATGTACAGAACTTATACAGCGACCTGAGAGTTACTGAAATCTCCACTCACTCAACTCTGCCCAACATCGGACACAGCGCGACTTTCAGGAAACACCAAAATTGAAACAGCTGCAGTTCTTATCATGATTCTTTTTGGAGTTGCGTTGGTCAGAATAACATGGAGTGTAAGGAAAAGACAAAGGCAGCAGACAAAGATATGAGCGATGCTTCATCACGACAAGAACACCGTTTTCTTTTCCTCCACCGTGTTCCCTGAGCATAGAAACACCGGGAGAAATGCCGCATTCCCGTATTGGGAGTCGCAACATCTTGTCGTATTATTTATGCGATGTTCCATTCATGTACTAAGAATGTTGAGAAATTTTGAACAAAGCGCAGTGTGGTGGTGCGGGAAGGTAAGTAAGTGTTCTCTTTCATTGGTTCGTGTTGCTTCTGCTGGGAGTTTAGTTTATTAGTTAGTTTAAGCCTCCCTATCCTCAACAATGAGATGTAAAGAGAGGAAGGAAGAAGGCACCATTTAGTATGGAGTTAAGGGAACGTGGAATCTATGCAGAAAGGGCACAGAAACAGAAAGCTAAGAAAGAAGTTCATGAAACAAGAAAAAGTTGAAGAAGAAAGTGGTAGGCGGTGAAAAACAGGACAGCAGTGAACCGAAAAAAAGATGGTCCGTAACACAACAAAACCTATTCTATTTTAACAAAAGAAAGCCTACCTAACCTTTAGCTCGGGCCCTCACATTGTCCCCCTGGGAGCGCTAGTTCCCATAGATACAATAATTGTATCCCCCTGAGGGGGCTTCTGCTGGGAGAATGATTAAAAAAGTACATACTGTTTGGACGTTGCTTCAATATAAATGGGTATTTGTGCAATGAATATTATTTTTGAATCACGAGGAGATGGACCTAATTGTTCAAATGATATTTTTCTATTTTTAGATATCTCATTAAACAAGAATCAAACACCCTCACTCAAAAGAACTCAATGTCAAATAGCTTACATATTTACGGGCGCATTCAATTTATATGATTTATGCGTACGACAATCTAGAATGTAGACGCAAATGTGCATTTAATGCATAATTAATTATGAAAATATTCATACATGTATGACCTTCATGTGCACTTAAAAACATCCAAATTAATTTAAATAAAAGAGAAATACGAATTACTGCCGGATGCCGTTGCGTCCTCGCACACAATCGAAAACTCAGAAAGCCTACCCTCACCGACCTTGTATTGAAAAGATTTTAACACTGGGGACAACATTAAACAAAGATAATACAACGCATTATGTATAAAATTTAAAATTTCCTCAAGCAAATATCACGCAAATATGATGAGCAAGCTGAACACGTTTTTAGAACACTATGAGGACATTCATGCTTGATAAAGCTTGTCAAAAGCTGTTTAGTGCGATGCTTAAATGGCTCATCAAGGATATCCAGTCCCCAGCATCCGGATGATGTTTACGCTTTCCCATTGTAGTCGTCTTGAGATAAACAAGCGGGCAAGCCGGGGCTGGAAAAATGTTTGTTGTACCTAACAATTGCCATGAGGGCGCGAGTTTCATGTGCGCTCAACGACATACAAGAATAAAGCTGCATTCAATGTAATGATTGATTACATTGATTTTAAGATAGGTTTTGGCCCTCTTTACCACAGCAAAGATGTTCAAAGAGAGGAATGGTGAAGGCACCATTTAGTATGGAGTTGAGGGAACGCGGAATCTAATCACAAGGTGCATAAAAACAGTAAGCGAAGAAAGAAGTTCATGAAACAAGATAAAAGTTGAAAAAGAAAGTAGAAGGTGCTAAAAAACAGGACAGCAGTGAATCAGAAAAAGATGGTCCGTAACAAAACGAAAAACTTTTTTATTTCCACAAAAAGGACTACCTAACTTTTAGCTCAGGACCTCACATAATCCCCCTGAGAGCGCTGATTCCCACAGATACAATGGTTGTATCCCCCTGAGGGGATTCATTGTAATTACT
This sequence comes from Morinoia aosen, assembly GCA_030386875.1. Taxonomy (NCBI): domain Eukaryota; kingdom Metazoa; phylum Arthropoda; class Malacostraca; order Amphipoda; family Talitridae; genus Morinoia; species Morinoia aosen. The sequence goes on from CM059556.1 coordinate 21,560,783, forward strand.
TTCCAAAGTTAAGTCGTGAAACTGGTGGGAAATACGGAGTGGAAAATCTTTTGTCTAATCCTAAATGTATTTTGAAAACTCGCTAGGCTCCTGTTAGGCTAGCTGGTTAGAATCGCGTTGCCTCTTGTTAGTACATGTTCGAAACAAAGATATTCAAAAAACACAAAGAAACATTTTGAAGACCCGATCAATACATTTTTAGTGAATTGGAAATCTAAGTTTAGTAAATGTCTGTGTAGATACTCAAAAATTACATGGCTTATCGAAAGCATCAACAGATTCGAAACTATTTTGGTTAGGATAGTACTAGATATGTAGATCACTACTTGCGACGCGTTGAAACTTCCCAAGCTGCATAAACGTAAACCGAGTAATTTAAACGATGGATAAACAAGATGAATTCGTAAACTTACCCTCAACAATTTTCAATTCTAATGCAAACACCAAGCTTTGTTTTTTGTTTCATTGATGAGCCAACTAATAGTACAAAAGACGGCGTGGGATCACGAGTCCAGAGTAATCCAGCTACGAAACAATTTGTATTCTGGTGGTGGTGTATAGCGAATGGCACCATGGGCAGTTATGAGTGCCGTCGGTTCTGAACATTTGAAAGTTCTACACCAACAGATTAGATTAGATTAGATGATTAGTTAGTTTAAACCTCTCTATCCTCAACAAATGAGATCCAAAGAGAGGAAGGAAGAAGGCACCATTTAGTATGGAGTTAAGGGAACGCGGAATCTATGCAGAAAGGGCATAGAAACAGTAAGATGAGAAAGAAGTTCATGAAACAAGATCAAAGTTGAAGAAGAAAGTAGTAGGTGCTGAAAAAACAGGACAGCAGTGAACCGTAACAAAACAAAAACCTACGTTATTTTAACAAAAATAAAGCCTACCTAACCTTTAGCTCGGGCCCTCACATTATCCCCCTGGGAGCGCTAATTCCCATAGATACAATAGTTGTATCCCCCTGAGGGGAGTTCTAAACCAACAAAATTCAAGCCAATGTTTCACTGTTAATACCATTGCTCAGAATTATATCAGATAACTCTGCCACAATGACGAATAAAGAAATTATAAAAAAAGGTTCAATTTCGATATCCCGGTGAAATTTTGATCAAAACTTACCAAATGCATATATCATACAAGTTCCGACTATGGCAGAATGCCTATTTTATCTATTAAATATCAAATCACACAATGCAAAAGTGACTACAATATCAAAATGAGCGATTCCAGCCTCATGTGCGTAAAGGATGCTATTAACTCATATTTCCTTACATCCAAGTACCTCCTATTTGTGAATTATGTTGAGCATATCAAGGAAGAGTCACCTCAGATGACCCAGTCATAGATATTCCTCCGATACATCGTCATTGAGTCGAGTTGTGTCTTTTGCTACATCAATGGTGGACAAAGTACCTTTTCAAGACATCAAATACCTCTTCATGATGTCTTCTGTGGCATTTGTAACTCCTGGAACGAGAAGACGTCCGTCAAACGAGCCTCCAATTACCGGATAGAGCACAGCGTAGCGTGCCATCTAAGGCAGCATTTCATTGACCGCACAAATGGAGACCGTAAGACAAAGCCAGAGTTGCGCCATCAATTCAATTTATTCAGGCCGTAAATAAGCTGTCTGTGAAACCAGAAGCCAACGCCAGGCTGTGAGGCCGCCCTTGACCAACAACATGGCACATTTTCTAGCTGTCCGTGGCAATGACGTACGTGCCCTCTTGTGTGTGCGAAGAAAATGTTTTACAAGATGTGATTTGGATTTGTGTTTTATAAAAATGAGGAGTGTTTGTTCTTGAACCTTGCAAGCAGAATAATATGAACGAGAAACTGATGATTATCGCAGCGTTATGACATAGGAATTGTTTTACAAGTTTCCAATAGGATTTTTATCTTATGAAAATAAAGAGCAAAGGAAAATGTTTTTGGCGAAGCATATTTACAATGAAAGAAATGGACAAGAAGTACTTTAAAAACATTTACTCTGAACGTTTCGAGCCTAGACTCATTCTCAAAAAAATGTCAGTAAAACGTGGTAAAGAGAACAGTGAATGGCAGCAGAATTTTCACTGTTCCCTTTACCACGTTTTACTGACTTTTTTTTAAGAATGAGCCTAGGTTCGAAACGTTCAGAGTAAATGTTTTCAAAGTACTTCTCCATTTCTTTCATTGTAAAAATAAAGAGCGTTTGTTCATGAGCGCTGCAGCCAGGCTAATATGAACGAGAAACTGACATTTGGTTGTAGTCGCCTTAAGGCAGTGAAATTGCTGGTTGTGGTAGCCGACTCGTTAGGGTTGTGGTAGCCGACTCGTTAGGGTTGTGGTAGCCGACTCGTTAGGGTTGTGGTAGCCGACTCGTTAGGGTTGTGGTAGCCGACTCGTTAGGGTTGTGGTAGCCGACTCGTTAGGGTTGTGGTAGCCGACTCGTTAGGGTTGTGGTAGCCGACTCGTTAGGGTTGTGGTAGCCGACTCGTTAGGGTTGTGGTAGCCGACTCGTTAGGGTTGTGGTAGCTAACTTTTTATGGTACAGTTTTCCTATCATTTGCGGTTATATAATTGCAGATTATTATAGGTCATAGTATTAGGTCATAAAAGGTTTCTGATGAGTTAATAAAAATTTAACACAAACCATGGAATATTACCGTTATTTTTATTTGGTATTAAAATCATTATGCAATTTCTTATAATTATTATTTTAGTTAGTTAAAGATTGCCTAGCCCCAACAATAGCGATCTCGAGAGAATGAAGAGATGGGATCATTTAGAAAGAATTAAGAAAAACGTGGAATCTACGCACAAGGCGTTTTCCTACAGGAGAGACCCTGCGTATAACAACAGCGACTTGGGAAGGAAGAGAGAAAAAAGACAAAAAAAATGTAGCGAGGAAGACATGAAAACAGAAAAAGTTTATCGATATCCCTGATGTTATATTTATCGTTAATTTAGTAATTTGAGCTGTTAAATTATCACTAAGAGGTAGAATTTAAAATTAAAGACATTCGATAATTCCCGAAGGGCACTGACTTGTTTCCTCTCTCATTTTTATAGCTCAAAATTATGTAATTCTCACCAATTTCCCAATAGGAACGTACTTTTATTCGATTTGTACTTTTTGATAGCAATGAACAACTTATTCCAAATGTTTACTACTTCATAGCAGACAGAAACTTTCTTCGAAAATTTACTTCTTCATAGCAGACAGAAACTTTCTTCGAAAATTTACTTCTTCATAGCAGACAGAAACTTTCTTCGAAAATTTACTTCTTCATAGCAGACAGAAACTTTCTTCGAAAATTTACTTCTTCATAGCAGACAGAAACTTGCTTCGAAAATTTACTTCTTCATAGCAGACAGAAACTTGCTTCGAAAATTTATTTTTTCAATAGGAGTCAAAAACTTGTTCCATAACTTATTTCATTAGGTAGAACTAAAAAAGAGACGCGTTACAGCTTTACGTTTACGTATATAACCAACTCTGAGGGAGCGCAGCAGAATCTCCCTGGAGTGTAAAACTTTGGCTTCTCTATTTACTCCTGCAACTTGAAGCATTTATAATATCATTTACAGCACACTTCACTCAACCCACTTCCTCAATTGACAAAATCAGCTAATTTTTTTACTTTTTTCTACCTCTTGCGGGTATATGTTGGTAAATTTTTGACATATTTAAGAAGTTTTTGCCTGCTGCCAGTATATGTTGGTAAAATTATATATTCAGCAATTATTGCATTGCGTGTTCTCAACTCCTTCAACTAACATAACCCAAAAATTGGTCATCCATTTAACATTTGGAACTATTGTTCCTGGTGTTGCAATGATCACATCGTGCTAAGAGCAAACTCCATGATAGAATTTCCATTTTGATCGAGACAAATTGATCAAAAATAAAAAAACTTGCTAGACGAACAAGTGGTAACCACGCATTTATTACCACCATTTTAATGAAGTTTTCTTGATTTACCATAATTTTCGACTCATCCCTTTGGCTTCCACCCCTGCGGGGTCTGTAAGAAGATAATTTCTTTCAAACGACAAGCACTGAAAGCTTATCAGTTCCATGATTCCAGCTTGTCGCTTCCGTGATTCAAGTAATGAAACTAATTGACATAAAATTACCCCGACATCCCCGTCTCCTACCTCTTGAGATGTTTTTCATTGCAATTCTTAATATATTCCAGTGACTCAGTGTCTCAACAAATAGCGAAGTCACCGAAGATATCAGTGAAGACTTTGTCACTACACGAAAGTTCCAATAAACTCTACGGTGACCGCTACGCAGCTTTGGCGAACCTTTCGTCGAGTTTGGTATTGCCCTTTAAATATTTAGCCTCACTGATGACTTTCATGTCTGCTCCATAAGGTACTTAGGACTAAGGGTAAACCAGTGCCCAATAGGGTACTTAGGACTAAGGGTAAACCAGTGCCCAATAGGGTACTTAGGACTAAGGGTACAAGAAGCACGGCTAAGGCCATGTAAGGTTAAGGGTTAACTGGCCCCGCTAACGGTACTTGCATATATACCCAAATACCCACATCGACAAACAACGGAATGTTCGGAAACATTTGTAGCAACGCTACAAGTTTTGCTTTAACGTAGAATGTAATTATGTCACACAAAATATTCAAGTTCTTACTGTGTTTGCCGTGGGTGTATACTAATTGACTATGAATAACATAGAGTAGTAAAAATGTGATTTTTAAACTAAACATGAATAAGTATGTGCATTAGTAATTACACTTTTACGTTTCAACAACGTATTTTCAAAAACTCGGTTCATGCAAACGGAACATTTTTCTGCATCTTTTCTAGCATGCCTCGTGAGTACAAGAAGATATAATCGAATTCCATAACATCACACATTCTTTGCGACCGGTACAAATAAGTACAGGGGACCAACACAAAAGTCACACTGAAATACCATTTCCTTTGGCGGAATTTCCTGCTTCTCTCCGTCAAGATAAGGATCTCGAAGATATTGCACGGTCGTCTACGGAATGACGCTCAGAGATTCCAAAATCATAAATAAGCGTCACCAACTTTGTCCCCGAGTTGATACCCGCCAACACAACATAGCAGAAGAGAACCTGCAATCTTCATGACAGCTGAACAACGAGGAGCAACGGAAGAAACAAACACACATGCCGAACACTTTGCAGTGAACACGTCCTAATCGACAGGTCACATCTCAGGGTCACCTAATCGTGGTTGGGAATGAAAGTTAAATCTTGTGAACATTAGAGCTTATCTGACGACATCCAAACCAGTTCCTCTGAGTGCAGAAACGAAAATTAAAAATTCGACGAGTGCAATAGAACTCGTCAAATTTCCTCAGGTATGTTGTACTAAACACGAGTTCTAGTAGGCGACGATCCTCGTCATCTCAAGGCTACGCTGAAGGGAGCTGTGGGAACTGGTCTGGACTACGCTGGGCATCCAGGACTGTGTTGGGCACCCGATGTTGGGCACCCGATGTTGGTCATCCAGGACTGCGCTGGGCATCCAGGACTGCGCTGGGCATCCAGGACTGCGCTGGGCATCCAGGACTGCGCTGGGCACCCGATGTTGGTCATCCAGGACTGGGGCAACGGAACCCCGTCTACACCGGCAACGGAACCCCGTCTACACCGGCAACGGAACCCCGTCTACACCGGCAACGGAACCCCGTCTACACCGGCAACGGAACCCCGTCTACACCGGCAACGGAACCCCGTCTACACCGGCAACGGAACCCCGTCTACACCGGCAACGGAACCCCGTCTACACCGGCAACGGAACCTCGTCTACACCGGCAACGGAACCCCGTCTACACCGGCAACGGAACCCCGTCTACACCGGCAACGGAACCCCGTCTACACCGGCAACGGAACCCCGTCTACACCGGCAACGGAACCCCGTCTACACCGGCAACGGAACCCCGTCTACACCGGCAACGGAACCCCGTCTACACCGGCAACGGAACCCCGTCTACACCGGCAACGGAACCCCGTCTACACCGGTAACGGAACCCCGTCTACACCGGTAACGGAACCCCGTCTACACCGGTAACGGAACCCCGTCTACACCGGTAACGGAACCCCGTCTACACCGGTAACGGAACCCCGTCTATACCGGTAACGGAACCCCGTCTACACCGGTAACGGAACCCCGTTTATACCGGTAACGACCCCGTTTACACCGGTAACGGAACCCCGTTAATGAAAAAAGCAGCCTACACGAAGGAATACCACCCGAGGTATATTCCTGATGCCCATCCGTTTCCGAGATTGTTAAGGCCGTCCGCGTGTCGAAAATAAATTCGAGACAGCAACAACCTGCCGCCTCTGGACCAGTAACACTAACACGGCGACCTTGACAACTGCATGAAGCCTTGAGAAGTTCTAAAAGAATATATCAAGCGACCGAAGAAAAAGATTAAACGTTATTTTAAGGAAGAAAAATGTACATAGGAGCTTGCAGCCAAGGATCTTCTTTAAACTGTAGCGGCGTGTTGGAATAAATTTGCATTTATTTCAGTGCATTTGTCACGACTGAAACCAAGGCGACATGTGAGGTCTCACGGTCCGGATACGTGAGAATTTTTGCCGCCCGGACCTAGCTTTGATTTCACTGAAATCAGAAACAGTTGAAACTTGAAATGAAAAAATATATACGTGGTCTTCCCAGTTGAACATTTTTGATTATGGATTAGATTACGAGTTAATTTAAGAAACTCTAACCATAAAAATGAAGACGTCGTAATTGACAGGTTACATCTCAGGGTCAACTTATCGGGGTTGGTAGTGCGCGCTAAATCTTGCATTCTGTGGAATTGAAGGAATTGAAGGAATTTGGAGTCTATGCAAGAGATGTGTTCCCACGCCCCCCATAAATTGAAAATTGAAAATTATTCCCAAAATTGAAAAAGGTCTAAGGAACAGGATAAAAGTTGAAGAAGAAAGATATAGGTGGTGTAACGAAATGAGATGTGGTCCGTAACGAAATAAGATGCGGTCCATAACGAAATGAGATGCGGTCCATAACGAAATGAGATGCGGTCCATAACGAAATGAGATGCGGTCCGTAACGAAATGAGATGCGGTCCGTAACGAAATGAGATGCGGTCCGTAACGAAATGAGATGCGGTCCGTAACGAAATGAGATGCGGTCCGTAACGAAATGAGATGCGGTCCGTAACGAAATGAGATGCGGTCCGTAACGAAATGAGATGCGGTCCGTAACGAAATGAGATGCGGTCCGTAACGAAATGAGATGCGGTCCGTAACGAAATGAGATGCGGTCCGTAACGAAATGAGATGCGGTCCGTAACGAAATGAGATGCGGTCCGTAACGAAATGAGATGCGGTCCGTAACGAAATGAGATGCGGTCCGTAACGAAATGAGATGCGGTCCGTAACGAAATGAGATGCGGTCCGTAACGAAATGAGATGCGGTCCGTAACGAAATGAGATGCGGTCCGTAACGAAATGAGATGCGGTCCGTAACGAAATGAGATGCGGTCCGTAACGAAGTGAGATGCGGTCCGTAACGAAATGAGATGCGGTCCGTAACGAAATGAGATGCGGTCCGTAACGAAATGAGATGCGGTCCGTAACGAAATGAGATGCGGTCCGTAACGAAATGAGATGCGGTCCGTAACGAAATGAGATGCGGTCCGTAACGAAATGAGATGCGGTCCGTAACGAAATGAGATGCGGTCCGTAACGAAATGAGATGCGGTCCGTAACGAAATGAGATGCGGTCCGTAACGAAATGAGATGCGGTCCGTAACGAAATGAGATGCGGTCCGTAACGAAATGAGATGCGGTCATTGAGAGAACACGTTTTCCTCGGATGGGAACTTCTGATGTTTTCGAATTTCTTGTCTTATCGTTAGATCGTTCGCCAATGTAAAATTCGTTCTTTAGTGCCATATCTCCGACCACCTACAAGTCCCTTTTTAGTCGTATCTTTCCATCTTTTTCAGTCTGTAGTTAGGGATCCGTCATGTTTTAAGTCATTTGTATGTGTAAAACGTCAGTTTTGCATGCCAACGTCTGCGTATCTATAACTCTATACTCGGGCATTTGCATTTTTTTCCGGTACATCTTTTTAATTGCACACTCTTGTGCTTATCTGTACATTTGTCCGCCTGCACGTGCGCATCCATAACTGCTTTTGTGTATAAACGTACTTTTCCTAAGGATGTTAATGTCAAGATATTTCAAAAACCAATTTCACGTTTCAACTCTAGTGGGAATGAACTGTTCTTCATCTTTTTTGATCAGACGCGTACGAGCAGACAGAGCACGCATCACTATCCCCTCGCTACCACACGTGATAGTCGCATTCAAGAGTTGAAAGTTGCCCCTGCAGGGGCGGCTGGAGAGGACACTAATTACAGCGTCGTGAACGCATACCGGGTCACGACAGGTGACCAAGGAAAAGAAAATAGTAGACCTGGGATGAGGATGCTAGATTGACCCGTTATCGCCAGAGGTCTCACAAGGTTGTTAAAATGAATTAGGGGTGCGAAGATGGGCAAAATGGCTTCTGTGATCATCAAATTTCATTTTATTAGAAAAAGAGATCACCGAGCTGAGTAGAGTTCAAGGTTAAAATTCCTTCAGGAAAAAATCCCATTGCAAGTTTTTGCTATGAAGGTAATAGCAAAGAAAAATTTTAAAATCATATTTATGAAACGTTTCAAGCCTCAGCTCATCATCAGTCATACTCTGTAAAAACAAAATACACCCATTGAATAAAATACGAAAAATTGACAAAAAATTGTTCTTCAAGAATTCGAAAATGGTGCCTAAATAAAACAATGACATTACCTAAAAAAGCAGATGAAACTAAATAACAGAATTTTACTTTCGAGTATCGTACACACGAGTTAAAACGGAGAAAATTTTCATAGGAGTACAACATAAAAGCCGGAACGGTCGTAAGGAAAATTAACTAGCTAAAATAAAATTCTATCAAAGGGAGAAGAAGAGGGGAATAAGGGAGAGAGAAAGAAAGAGAGGAAAAAGGAAAACAAGGAAACAGAGAAGAGGAGGTAAGAAGAGAAAAAATAAATAAATATATTTCTTCCAAAGACTAGTAAAAATTGAATCGAATGTGAGTATTGCTGCACTACTAGCTTCCTATAATTTTTAAGGGGTAAGCACTTTGCATATCATTCAGGGCGGGCTTCAATTTGTGAATATACAGAGACTCCAACATGCGCAGCTCACCAGGATTTGATGCATAGTCCACAATTTTAAACTGGTCGTTACTGATAATCTGTTCTCAGGGACCTATACAATGCTGCCTTATGTTAGAATGGGAAGGTGTTCCTAGTGGGCGTCCCGTACGATGACTTCTTCCGGCATGCTCTGCGACTCTCATAAATAATGCTCGGTAGGTTGATCCTACATACTGCGATGCGCAATGCGCACAACTAAATTCATAAATGAGAGAAGAACGCAAGCCCTTGGGTAGGTCATCTTTAAAACGAAAGAAAGAACCAATGGTGAATTTGTTCAATAAAATTATGCGGAAACGAGTCGTAGGAAATAATTTGCCAAGAATATTCGACAGTTCAGTTTTTAATTTTTCGGACTGGTAGCCAAAATATGGTAGTACGCAATACATAATAGAGGAAACCTGTTCAGGCTCCCTAGGGCTATAGACATTAGAAAGAAAAGTATTAATCGATTTATAAAAGGCCACGACAGGAAAACCGTTAGAACAGAAGTAAGACTTAAGGAACTCGAATTCATGGTGAAGGTTGCCATAGGTGGAACAAATCCTATAGGCTCTATTGATCAAAGTGAATAGACTGTTGGTTTTAAAAGATCTGCAACAGAAACTAAAAAAGCTGAGGCCTAAACCGGTAAAACTTTGTTTCCTAAAAACAGAGGTAAAAAATCTATTGTCCGCCCTGTAAACTTTAACGTCAAGAAAATTAAGAGAATTTCCATGCTCAAAATCAACTGTAAACTTAATACTAGGATGCTGAACATTCAAATATTGCAGAAATAATTGCACATCAGTTTCACGTTTGAACAGGACAAAGGTGTCGTCAACATAACGCTTGTACAGGATAGGTTTAAAAGAGGAAGGACAGTTTTGGAGCCACAATTTTTCATGGAAACACATAAAAATGTTTGCAAAAGTTGGACCGAGTGGAAGGCCCATACCCAAACCCTCAATTTGTTTGTAGACACTGCCATTAAACAGAAAAAAAGAATTAAACACGGCAAGTTCCAAAAGATTCTTAAAATAATTTCGACTTAAACCTATGACTAGAGAAGCTGGACTAGTGAAAAGGGAACTGAGACAGATATTGATAGTCTCCGACAACGGAACATTGGTGAATAAGTTCTCAATATCGAAAGATGCCATGCAATATTCATTCGCATTTTCTATACTTGTAATATGCTTTACAAAGTCTGATGAATTGGACAAAGAATACTCATTCGATGCTAAAGGACTTAATATTGGTACTAAAAACTTTGCTAGTTTGTACGTGGCGCAGTTGTACGCAGCAAAAATTGGACGGAATTGAAAAGATCTAAAGAAATCAGGCTTATGAATCTTCGGCAAACCATACATGATACCGGGGCCTGAGCCAGAAATGAACAGCTGTTTATAAAGATCTTCATTTAGTAGATTAAGGGACTTTAATTTGCGTAAGAAATTGTTCACTTTATCTTCAACTTTCATGGAATATTTTAGAACACAATCAGTGATGGGTAAAAATTTGCTAGTGTCTGATATGATTTCTTGCATTTTAGTTAGGTAAGTAGTTTTATCAAGAACTACAACTGCCTTGCCTTTATCAGGCCTAGTTACGATTACATTTGAGTTTGCAGCAAGTTTCCTCAGCTCAGCTAAATCACTTCGAGTAAAAATAGCAGAAAAAATTTTGAACGGTTTGAAACTGTAATAATACCGTTGTGATATGGATCGAAGCTGTTCAGTAATTTCATTTATAGACGCATGAGAGGAGTACTTACTGTGAACATGGAATAACAGCTTTTCAAATCCAAGAAAATATTTATAAATTATATAATATAATTATAATATAATTATATTATAAAGAAAAATATAATTCTTTTTTTCTGTTTAATGGCAGTGTCTACAAACAAATTGAGGGTTTGGGTATGGGCCTTCCACTCGGTCCAACTTTTGCAAACATTTTTATGTGTTTCCATGAAAAATTGTGGCTCCAAAACTGTCCTTCCTCTTTTAAACCTATCCTGTACAAGCGTTATGTTGACGACACCTTTGTCCTGTTCAAACGTGAAACTGATGTGCAATTATTTCTGCAATATTTGAATGTTCAGCATCCTAGTATTAAGTTTACAGTTGATTTTGAGCATGGAAATTCTCTTAATTTTCTTGACGTTAAAGTTTACAGGGCGGACAATAGATTTTTTACCTCTGTTTTTAGGAAACAAAGTTTTACCGGTTTAGGCCTCAGCTTTTTTAGTTTCTGTTGCAGATCTTTTAAAACCAACAGTCTATTCACTTTGATCAATAGAGCCTATAGGATTTGTTCCACCTATGGCAACCTTCACCATGAATTCGAGTTCCTTAAGTCTTACTTCTGTTCTAACGGTTTTCCTGTCGTGGCCTTTTATAAATCGATTAATACTTTTCTTTCTAATGTCTATAGCCCTAGGGAGCCTGAACAGGTTTCCTCTATTATGTATTGCGTACTACCATATTTTGGCTACCAGTCCGAAAAATTAAAAACTGAACTGTCGAATATTCTTGGCAAATTATTTCCTACGACTCGTTTCCGCATAATTTTATTGAACAAATTCACCATTGGTTCTTTCTTTCGTTTTAAAGATGACCTACCCAAGGGCTTGCGTTCTTCTCTCATTTATGAATTTAGTTGTGCGCATTGCGCATCGCAGTATGTAGGATCAACCTACCGAGCATTATTTATGAGAGTCGCAGAGCATGCCGGAAGAAGTCATCGTACGGGACGCCCACTAGGAACACCTTCCCATTCTAACATAAGGCAGCATTGTATAGGTCCCTGAGAACAGATTATCAGTAACGACCAGTTTAAAATTGTGGACTATGCATCAAATCCTGGTGAGCTGCGCATGTTGGAGTCTCTGTATATTCACAAATTGAAGCCCGCCCTGAATGATATGCAAAGTGCTTACCCCTTAAAAATTATAGGAAGCTAGTAGTGCAGCAATACTCACATTCGATTCAATTTTTACTAGTCTTTGGAAGAAATATATTTATTTATTTTTCTCTTCTTACCTCCTCTTCTCTGTTTCCTTGTTTTCCTTTTTCCTCTCTTTCTTTCTCTCTCCCTTATTCCCCTCTTCTTCTCCCTTTGATAGAATTTTATTTTAGCTAGTTAATTTTCCTTACGACCGTTCCGGCTTGTATGTTGTACTCCTATGAAAATTTTCTCCGTTTTAACTCGTGTGTACGATACTCGAAAGTAAAATTCTGTTATTTAGTTTCATCTGCTTTTTTAGGTAATGTCATTGTTTTATTTAGGCACCATTTTCGAATTCTTGAAGAACAATTTTTTGTCAATTTTTCGTATTTTATTCAATGGGTGTATTTTGTTTTTACAGAGTATGACTGATGATGAGCTGAGGCTTGAAACGTTTCATAAATATGATTTTAAAATTTTTCTTTGCTATTACCTTCATAATTAAACTGCTTAGCAGAAAAGATATTCCTAAGTTTTTGCTAGTTGCAGTCAGTAAATAACCGCCCCCTTCCAATAACGGCGTACTAGAATCATTTAGTTGACAATGCAAAGCAAGAAGGCAGGCGGAATAATTTGGCTCAACCCTAACTGCAACTAGAGATTTTGAGTGCATCCTCCACACGAAGTGAAAGTAGCAGTAGCAGTAAGGGGATCTGTGTTTATTTCTTGTCCTGAAGCTGCACACACCACACACACAGCCACACACCACACTCACACACAGCCACACACACCACACACACACACACACACAGCCACACACACCACACACACACACACAGCCACACACACCACACACACACACACAGCCACACACCACACACAGCCACACACCACACACCACACACAGCCACACACCACACACACACAGCCACACACCACACACACACACACACAGCCACACACCACACACACACACACACAGCCACACACCACAAACACACACACAGCCACACACCACAAACACACAGCCACACACATACAGCTACACACACACAGCCACACACACACAGCCACACACACACACAGCCACACACACACACAGCCACACACACACACAGCCACACACACACAGCCACACACACACAACCACACACAGCCACACACACACAGCCACACACACACAGCCACACACACACAGCCACACACACAACTACGCGTAACTCACACGTTTATAATCAGTTACGCGCGTAATGCGTTGGGGCATGAAAATTGTCCCAACCTCTTCCCAAAAATTGTCCCATGTCCCAAGACCTATCTATAGCTGAGGTAACCTTCTAGTATCCTCCTGAGAGCGCCAGTCCTATCAACATTGGATAGATGAAATAAAGTTTTTTCCCAAAAAAAGTTGACACATGAAATGTATTACAAATCATAGGATTGTAAAGCAATACATTGAATTTGAAATCATCCTCAGCCTATTGCCTATCCTATGCCTCCTGAGGGGCCTAACTTCCAGTTTCACGAGCCGTGTTATATTTGGTGTATTACTTTCCATTTTTGCATAATGTAATATTCGAGACCTTGCCATGGCTGCATGTTTAGACATTTTACCTACAAACACCGGCTCATTGATGAATTTTTCTAGCCCTTCTACATTATTGTTGGGCATCCTCTTTCAAAACAACAACCTACCGTTTCCCCTCGCTCGAAGCCTCACCGTTTCCTCTCGCTCGAAACCTCACCGTTTCCTCTCGCTCGAAACCTCAACGTTTCCTCTCGCTCGAAACCTCACCGTTTCCTCTCGCTCGAACCTCACCGTTTCCTTTCGCTCGAAACCTCACCGTTTCCTCTCGCTCGAAAGCCCACCAGTTTTCTCTCGCTCGAAAGCCCACCAATCATCTTTATTGAAAAGTTCCTCTCATTCCTCCATTCTAAATCCCAGCCTTTTCCTCTCCCAAAATTATCGTTTTCCCTCATCGAGAGCCCCTCAGTTCTCCTACGCAGTAACACGTGCACCAGTTAAAGCTTCAAGTAACAAGAATCAATTCACATCGTTTTTCGCTATTATCCTACCTCAATTGGACCTCTTCGCAATTAATCTAACATTACACAATAAAAAATTTACCGCAGTTCATCCTAGGAAGCGCAGCACGCTGCGATCAATCTAATCTAGTTTGAAAGAAAGAAAGTCTCTCGCACCGAAGTCAAGCCTATTAAACTTCACTTTCAGTAGGAAACGTCCTTCACATCCGCTCAAATCACTACCAGTCTCCGAGCCAGAAAGTTCACAGTCATCGTCTGGGACATTTTTACTCTGACGCTAACTCGAAACTGGGCTTTTTTAGCGGTGATCTCGCTTTCTTTGTCGGGATGCTCTCTGCGTACGGCCTCCTGGCACTTCCGCTTGTGCGGCCGATTTTCTTCAAGTTACTTCTTAGGTTCGGTGTAAAATGGTTATTGGAATTTAGGGTATGAAAACTTCATCCCTAAAATGTTGAGGTCAAAATGTTTAGAAAACAAAAAACCAGTTCTATTTCATCAAAACGAAAGCCCCTCCTCATATGACTTTCAGTTTGGCCCCTCACATTTTCACCCCTGACAGTACGAATTCCCATAGACACAATAGTTGTATCCCCTGAGCGTCAGCGCGTGGAAACGACGTGTCATAATGAGAGGCAATCTTCAAGCAATCATCGACTGGGCAGCAGGCAATTTTCAACTGGTAGGCGCAATCAAGGGACATTACAATCGCAGCAGGACAACGGAGGAAGACTGTTGGTCAGGACTCGTGTTGGGAGACCGGGTGCGTTTTGCAATCTAACGTTGGGAAATAGTTAGGCCTCGATAGCAGGTTACTCATGGCCGATTGTGTCCGAATGACTCGAGGTGATGGCTTCACGCGCTCGTCTCAAATGAGAAAGTATCTAAAGGAGCGATTTGATGCGGTCATCTTGCCGTGGAAATGCTTCTGAAAAAATTCATGACAAGTGTTTACCAAAAACAAAACAAGATTCACGAATTACCAAGTTTTCAGTCCGAAAAAAATTACCACATTGAAATTATCATCAAGTTGTAGATTAGATTAGATTATTAGTTAGTTTAAGCCTCCCTATCCGCTACAAAGGCGATCCAAAGAGATGAAGGAAGAAGGCACCATATAGTATGGAGTTAAGGGACCTCGGAATCCATGCAGAAAGGGCATAGAAACAGTAAGATGAGAAAGAATTTCATGAAACAAGACCAAAGTTGAAGAAGAAAATATTAGGTGCGGAAAAAACAGGAAAGCAGTGAACAGAAAAAAAGATGGTCCGTAACAAAACAAAAACTTGTTATTTTAACAAAAAAGAAAGCCTACCTAACCTTTAGCTTAGGCCCTCACATAGTCCCCCTGGGAGCGTTAATTCTCATAGATACTATAGTTGTATCCCCTGAGGGGCATCAAGTTGTACTTGTTTCATATGTTACAAAGTTGGACATGATGAAAAGCCTTATTTCACACTCGTATTCTCCAACCCTCGGACCCAATTTCAATTTCGGCATCAGAATTTTGGAGCAAAGCGGCGAGGGAAGCGAACTAAGGGACTGATTTATTTTAGAACAACCTGTTAATCTTTGTAATAGTCAAAAATATTCCTCTGGTGTTGTCTTTATCCTTCAGATTATATGAGATAAGTTAGGCCAAGCTTCCGTAACCGCAACAAAGACGGTTCAAAGAGTGGACGGATTAAGGCACTATATGGTAAGGAGTTGAGGGATGGTGAATAGAATCAATGGAACCACGGAATCAATGCACAAGGTGTGTTTGCACTTGAAATATTTAGCGCTTAAAAACAGCAAGTCAAAAAGGAAGGCAACGAATCAAAATAATTAACATTACAGGAAAAAATAGATGTTGAAAAACACGACAGCAATTAACCGGAAAAAGATGATTCTTAACAGAACCCAAAAAAAACTATTTCAACAACAAGAAATGCCTACTTAACTTCCAGCGTAGGACATCACATCTCCCTCGTGGGAGAGCTAATTTCTATAAGCGCCTTTAACTGTATCCCACTAAGGAGTTTTTACACTTCAGATGCCTTTAAACCCTAAGATTTATCCTTGAAATGCATTTTAATCCAGAGATTCAAGATAGAAATATGTTTGAATCTCGGAATTTATCCTTGTAGTGCATTTGAATGCTGACATTTATCTCTGGCATTCATTTTTAACCTTATTTTTCATCATAACCCTCCAAACCATTGATTTCTCCTGCAATTATTTTGAAGCAATGGAGTTATTCTTAAAATGGTTTTGAATTCTTTAATTCATCCCCCGATATCTTTGGGACCTTAGATTTATTCTTGGAACGTTTTTGTCATTACCCGAATATATCAGTGAAATCATTCTTGCGAGGGTCTTTTTTACTGAAGCAAATGCCTACGTCTTTTTTTGAATTAAAGAGCTGTTATTTTTTTTAATGTATACACAGCATGAAATTTTATACCAAAAATAAAGTTATTGAATTGGAAATAATAAATTCAACCATTGGCTAAGCTCACCAGCCAATAAATGAAGGTCTGAACACGCTAAGTTGAATATAGAAGTGTTATGTAATGTGCTGCTCGGACCATGCGGCTTGAAATAAGGCAAATTAAATTAATTGAATAAAATAAAACTAAAAAAATAAAGTCAAATTGCACGAGCGAGTAAATAAAACGACATTAAATGAAATAAAGTCAAATTGCACGAGCGAGGCTTCTGGACTGTAATTGCCCTCATTTTGTGACCTATTCAAAATATCCCTAATTGTTACATTACCCAGAAATTCTGCTTCTTGCCTTAAAAACGTCCTCAGCCTTCTTGACCCTATGCTACTGTCAGTTCACAAAGAGTCAATATGACAACAGAATTACGCTCATAGGACAACAGAGTTGCTCTAAGAGGACTGTTGATTTACCCTCAGAAGACAAAAATGTTTTTTCAATATAAAAATTACCCTAAAATACAAAGTTACCCCAGGAGGACACCAGAGTTACCCCAGGAGGAAACCAGAGTTACCCCAGAAAGACAAGGGACTTTCGATGACCTACGCAGGAGTCAGGCAGGACAGATGCCAAGGCCTCCTCCCTCACGCCGCGGCGCAGCACCAGGGGTACAAATTATACTAAACTCACAGCGCTTCGAAACCTGACCTGCGGGTGAGCGCGCCGCGTGTACGTGTGTGTGCAGTGCAAGTGTCCGCGTGCCGTGCCCAGTGCACGTGTCCTCATGCGTGCCGTGCCCAGTGCACGTGTCCTCATGCGTGCCGTGCCCAGTGCACGTGTCCTCATGCGTGCCGTGCCCAGTGCACGTGTCCTCATGCGTGCCGTGCCCAGTGCACGTGTCCTCATGCGTGCCGTGCCCAGTGCACGTGTCCTCATGCGTGCCGTGCCCAGTGCACGTGTCCTCATGCGTGCCGTGCCCAGTGCACGTGTCCTCATGCGTGCCGTGCCCAGTGCAAGTGTCCTCATGCGTGCCGTGCCCAGTGCACGTGTCCTCATGCGTGCCGTGCCCAGTGCACGTGTCCTCATGCGTGCCGTGCCCAGTGCACGTGTCCTCATGCGTGCCGTGCCCAGTGCACGTGTCCTCATGCGTGCCGTGCCCAGTGCACGTGTCCTCATGCGTGCCGTGCCCAGTGCACGTGTCCTCATGCGTGCCGTGCCCAGTGCACGTGTCCTCATGCGTGCCCAGTGCACGTGTCCTCATGCGTGCCCAGTGCACGTGTCCTCGTGCGTGCCCAGTGCACGTGTCCTCATGCGTGCCCAGTGCACGTGTCCTCATGCGTGCCCAGTGCACGTGTTCTCATGCGTTCCCAGTGCACGTGTCCTCATGCGTGCCCAGTGCACGTGTCCTCATGCGTGCCCAGTGCACGTGTCCTCATACGTGCCCAGTGCACGTGTCCTCATGCGTGCCCAGTGCACGTGTCCTCATGCGTGCCCAGTGCACGTGTCCTCATGCGTGCCCAGTGCACGTGTCCTCATGCGTGCCCAGTGCACGTGTCCTCATGCGTGCCCAGTGCACGTGTCCTCATGCGTGCCCAGTGCACGTGTCCTCATGCGTGCCCAGTGCACGTGTTCTCATGCGTTCCCAGTGCACGTGTCCTCATGCGTGCCCAGTGCACGTGTTCTCATGCGTTCCCAGTGCACGTGTCCTCATGCGTGCCCAGTGCACGTGTCCTCATGCGTGCCCAGTGCACGTGTTCTCATACGTGCCAAGTGCACGTATCCTCATGCGTGCCCAGTGCACGTATCCTCATGCGTGCCCAGTGCACGTGTCCTCATACGTGCCCAGTGCACGTGTCCTCATACGTGCCCAGTGCACGTGTCCTCATGCGTGCCCAGTGCACGTGTCCTCATGCGTGCCCAGTGCACGTGTCCTCATGCGTGCCCAGTGCACGTGTCCTCATACGTGCCCAGTGCACGTGTCCTCATGCGTGCCCA
Source organism: Morinoia aosen (assembly GCA_030386875.1). NCBI lineage: Eukaryota > Metazoa > Arthropoda > Malacostraca > Amphipoda > Talitridae > Morinoia > Morinoia aosen. Next base: position 21,579,417 of record CM059556.1, read on the forward strand.
GTGCACGTGTCCTCATGCGTGCCCAGTGCACGTGTCCTCATGCGTGCCCAGTGCACGTGTCCTCATGCGTGCCCAGTGCACGTGTCCTCATGCGTGCCCAGTGCACGTGTCCTCATGCGTGCCCAGTGCACGTGTCCTCATGCGTGCCCAGTGCACGTGTCCTCATGCGTGCCCAGTGCACGTGTCCTCATGCGTGCCCAGTGCACGTGTCCTCATGCGTGCCCAGTGCACGTGTCCTCATGCGTGCCCAGTGCACGTGTCCTCATGCGTGCCCAGTGCACGTGTCCTCATGCGTGCCCAGTGCACGTGTCCTCATGCGTGCCCAGTGCACGTGTCCTCATGCGTGCCCAGTGCACGTGTCCTCATGCGTGCCCAGTGCACGTGTCCTCATGCGTGCCCAGTGCACGTGTCCTCATGCGTGCCCAGTGCACGTGTCCTCATGCGTGCCCAGTGCACGTGTCCTCATGCGTGCCCAGTGCACGTGTCCTCATGCGTGCCCAGTGCACGTGTCCTCATGCGTGCCCAGTGCACGTGTCCTCATGCGTGCCCAGTGCACGTGTCCTCATGCGTGCCCAGTGCACGTGTCCTCATGCGTGCCCAGTGCACGTGTCCTCATGCGTGCCCAGTGCACGTGTCCTCATGCGTGCCCAGTGCACGTGTCCTCATGCGTGCCCAGTGCACGTGTCCTCATGCGTGCCCAGTGCACGTGTCCTCATGCGTGCCCAGTGCACGTGTCCTCATGCGTGCCCAGTGCACGTGTCCTCATACGTGCCCAGTGCACGTGTCCTCATACGTGCCCAGTGCACGTGTCCTCATACGTGCCCGGGGCACGTGTTTCCACCAATACACACGGTCTCTTGTTCGTGAACAAGTGTATGCGTGTGATCAACGCTGCAACAGACCACGTGAAGTACTGTATAAACGAGTAAACGTCGAACCCTGAGAGTACGTCTAAGCCTAACCTGAGAGTACCTTTCCGAACAGTCAAGAAGCGACTTTCGTGGCAGGAATAAAAATCATTCCTGCCTGAACTCAAACTCTGGATGAGTATTCATATCCAGTTCTGCTGAATATCCAACTCTTGGATAATATCGGCTTGCTGGCTTAATGAAAGAATTAGTCTTTTTTATTTGAAATACAACGTGAGCTGTTTCCAATCAATTTTATATCAACCTATCCCGAAATTATAAGTTACATCTAGGGATCCCTCCATGTCTAATTCCATAAAAATTACTCATGCCCCATTGCGACATGACGCTACCTTTAGCCAGGCATGACGGTAGAGATATAATTTAGCGTCTTCAGGGCTATTTTAGTGATTAAAGAGGGTCACAGCCTCGAAAAGCAAACGCTATCGCGAACCCTGAGGTCACAGCAAGCCTCTAATGAAGAGCTCCGCCACCGAGGCCAATATTTGATGGCATCACTCAGGCAACTCGTCAGAAGGTCACGGGCTTGAATGCCCGAAATTCCAGCTTTTTATAGAAGATAATTAACGGTTTCGACGGCTTGTTCTGTGCCACAAATTGAGGGGAAAATTTACCCGTGGTATTAAAAAGTAATCTTTCGTATCGATTTAACCTTCATTGTCTTTATTTTTCAGTGAAATATGTCTAGTTGGAACATAGGATAGAGGTAATGCTTACAGCCACATACGGAGAAAAATGCGGGAATTTAAAAATAGTAAGCCAAACAGTAGGATGTAGAGCATCCTGTGGTACATCAAATGACGATGTCACATCTACTTTTCAACGCGCTGTGGCACGTGAAGCGTCGTCACATCTACCTTCCTACGTGTTGTAGAAGGTATAGCGAAGTCACATCTACTTTCCTACGCGCTATGGCACGTGTAGAGTAGTCACATCTACTTTCCTACGTGTTCTACAAGGTATAGCGTAGTCACATCTACTTTTATACGAGCTTTAGCATGTGTGAAGTAGTGTAGAGAACTTACGCTGCCATCTGTACGCTGTAATGAGCTAAAATACCTGAAATTCTAGCCTGAGGACTATTGGCCTTGACTAATGCGGAGGCTATCGCCCGTCAGGATCTCGCCCTCAGACAACCAAACCTCATGCTTACAGGCGTCGGAATCGCTTGAAGATCTAAGGCTAAATAATTCGATGCTCATTTGAAATGTTATCGTGAAATTACGCACCGAGAACACATAGTAGGATATTTTTGGAGCAAATTAAAATGCTCTCAATTGGTAACGAAATCGGCACCTCTTGTGTTTTTTTACCGAAAGAGACGTCCTTGATATTTTATGCGTGAGTGCAGGCGAGCCGGGAAATTTAGGCTTTCAGAGGTGAAGGAAAAGGAGGGGATTGATCTCGGCGCTGGCAGTGGCGATTTTCTCTGTTGGGTATAGGAGAAAAATTCCAAGCACAATACCCCACTCTACCCAGGTGTCTGAAATGGGGACCGGTCTTGACCGGGGAAAAGCGTCATGGCGTCCTGGCGTTAGTTATAAGGCATTTGAAAATCCAATGTACAAGGTGATATGTATCAGGCTTGATTGGAAATAAAGCATCCGTGGATGCCTTCATTATTATTATGATTGCTGGAATAACTTCCGTGTCGACTGGAAAGACACTGTAATGAGGCTTCTGAAAATGTTGGTGTTGGCATAACGTGATGCATGGGATAAAATCTAATGTATTTTGGTCTTAAGACACGAACTTGCATTTGATCGCTTCAAAAGTGCTCGGTTTTTAATAGGATTGATTGATTGTAACTTGCAAGTCTTAGCGCCTCCTTTACCACCACAACGATGTTCAAAGAGAGGAAGGATTTACGACTCCATTTAGTATGGAGGTGAGGAAACGCGGAATCTATGCGCTAGGTGTGTTTCCGCACAAGATCCCCTGCGCATAAAATATTCTATATTACATAGATTATTTCAAACCGCCTTGACCGCAGGAAAAAAGGAAGGTACCATTTAGTAACGACTTGAGGGAACGCAAAATCTATTCAAGATGTCCACAGAAACAGCAAGTTGAGAAAGAAATCTGTGAGGTAAAAATTTGAAGACTGGAGTCAGAGGTCCTTGAAAAAAACACAGCACTGAATTAAAAATGGATAGCCCTTGAAAATAAAAATCATAAACCTATTCGGTTCGAACAAATGGAAGGCCTACTTAACCTTTAGCTATGAACCTCACTTGTTGTCCCAGGGAGCGCTAATTCTCATAGATGAAATTTTATCTCCGAGAACGATTCAGATTTCTTTCTCCGGGGTTTGTTCAAGACCGTGTATTGCGTCCTACACCTCCTGGGGCAGTGGTTCTTAACCTTTTTTGACAGGGACCCAAAAATTACCCAAAAAAGATGCCGCGACCCAAATCTCCATAACAATAAAAAATTTATTTTACAATAGGTTAACGCCAACAGGACACACAAACCCTGAGCGACCCAATGATATGGCTTGGCGACCCAACTTTGGGTCGCGACCCAGGGGTTAAGAACCACTGTCCTAGGGTCACAAAATTGAACTATGAGGTTCAAGAAGTCATGTCTACCTATGTCAATGCTTGGCAGGACGTTTTAGCGAATTTAGAAGTTTGTATTGAAAATAAAATTGGCCGTGAACACTTCACAAGTTGAACAGTAAACGAAACTTAACAGGATGTTTTAACAAATTCTGCTGTTCATATTGATAACTGCAATAGAGGTGGCTATAACTGAAGTTAAAAAAGAAATAAAATAAAATTTTAGATCGTGCTCTTTAAAATAAAACTTGCATATTTCAGCCTGTTGCCACTAACACTTAACGAACAACAGCGCTTTGAATAGGTGCCTTTCCAGATAATACCCTTTATAACCTTCAGAAAGTGTTGAACTACCTATCTATGAAAACTCTTTTCCTTAATTAAACAATCAAAACTGTCTCTATAAACTCATTTTTTTATTTCGACTCGAACAAAACTTATTTTCATCATTCCTCAAATGACTATGCTGACGTTCTCAAGTAGTATTTAGCCCTAATTTACACACAGTAATTCAAACAGAAAAACCCTGATCAAATCCCTAAGTTTAATCCGAAAAAATCGAATTAAATTCTAAAATTCAGCCAGACAACTTCCAATTTAACTCTTTAAATACAACTTACAAAAAAATCAATTCATCCCGACCTAATGACAGGGGTTAGGGAAGATCGACCACGTATCCAAGTTACGGAGCGGAAACAATGCTCGAGAAGCGCTCGGTCGGTGAACCGGAAACTTGGGCGTCGCGAGCACGTAAGGAAGTGAGGATTGAAAAGCCGTTTTGTCAGTCTACATAGTTCTGCTGCAGAGGAAGCTTTGCCCCAAATGTGTCCTCGCCCTAAAGATATCGCAGCCCTAAAGATATCACAGCCCTAAAAATATCACAGCCCTAAAAATATCACAGCCCTAAAGATATCACAGCCCTAAAGATATCACAGCCCTAAAGATATCACAGCCCTAAAGATATCACAGCCCTCAGGATATCACAGCCCTAAAGATATCACAGCCCTAAAGATATCACAGCCCTAAAGATATCACAGCCCTAAAGATATCACAGCCCTCAAGATATCACAGCCCTCAAGATATCACAGCCCTCAAGATATCACAGCCCTCAAGATATCACAGCCCTCAAGATATCACAGCCCTCAAGATATCACAGCCCTCAAGATATCACAGCCCTCAAGATATCACAGCCCTCAAGATATCACAGCCCTCAAGATATCACAGCCCTCAAGATATCACAGCCCTCAAGATATCACAGCCCTCAAGATATCACAGCCCTCAAGATATCACAGCCCTCAAGATATCACAGCCCTCAAGATATCACAGCCCTCAAGATATCACAGCCCTCAAGATATCACAGCCCTCAAGATATCACAGCCCTCAAGATATCACAGCCCTCAAGATATCACAGCCCTAAAGATATCACAGCCCTCAAGATATCACAGCCCTCAAGATATCACAGCCCTCAAGATATCACAGCCCTCAAGATATCACAGCCCTCAAGATATCACAGCCCTCAAGATATCACAGCCCTCAAGATATCACAGCCCTCAAGATATCACAGCCCTAAAGATATCACAGCCCTAAAGATATCACAGCCCTAAAGATATCACAGCCATAAAGATATCACAGCCCTAAAGATATCACAGCCCTAAAGATATCACAGCCCTAAAGATATCACAGCCCTAAAGATATCACAGCTCCAAAGATATCACAGCTCCAAAGATATTACAGCTCCAAAGATATCACAGCCCCAAAGATATCACAGCCCCAAAGATATCACAGCCCCAAAGATATCACAGCCCTAAAAATATAACAGCCTTAAAGATATCACAGCCCTAAAGATATCACAGCCCTAAAGATATCACAGCCCTAAAGATATCACAGCCCCAAAGATATTACAGTCCCAAAGATATTACAGCTCCAAAGATATTACAGCTCCAAAGATATCACAGACCCAAAGATATCACAGCCCTAAAGATATCACAGCCCTAAAGATATCACAGCCCTAAAGATATTACAGTCCCAAAGATATTACAGCTCCAAAGATATTACAGCTCCAAAGATATCACAGCCCCAAAGATATCACAGCCCTAAAGATATCACAGCCCTAAAGATATTACAGTCCCAAAGATATTACAGCTCCAAAGATATTACAGCTCCAAAGATATTACAGCTCCAAAGATATCACAGCCCCAAAGATATCACAGCCCTAAAGATATCACAGCCCTAAAAATATAACAGCCTTAAAGATATCACAGCCCTAAAGATATCACAGCCCTAAAGATATCACAGCCCTAAAGATATTACAGCTCCAAAGATATTACAGCTCCAAAGATATTACAGCTCCAAAGATATCACAGCCCCAAAGATATCACAGCCCCAAAGATATCACAGCCCTAAAGATATCACAGCCCTAAAGATATCACAGCCCTAAAGATATCACAGCCCTAAAGATATTACAGTCCCAAAGATATTACAGCTCCAAAGATATTACAGCTCCAAAGATATTACAGCTCCAAAGATATCACAGCCCCAAAGATATCACAGCCCTAAAGATATCACAGCCCTAAAGATATTACAGTCCCAAAGATATTACAGCTCCAAAGATATTACAGCTCCAAAGATATCACAGCCCCAAAGATATCACAGCCCTAAAGATATCACAGCCCTAAAGATATTACAGCTCCAAAGATATTACAGCTCCAAAGATATTACAGCTCCAAAGATATTACAGCTCCAAAGATATCACAGCCCTAAAGATATCACAGCCCTAAAAATATAACAGCCTTAAAGATATCACAGCCCTAAAGATATCACAGCCCTAAAGATATCACAGCCCTAAAGATATTACACCCCAATGATACCACGTATAAAGCATCCTTTCCCCAATGCCAAGCAGCCTGCGCTCGCTGCAGGGCTGGCACAGCCCACAATGGGGCTGGCAGCAGAAGAAGGCAAGTCCCGCTGCAGCAAATCTACATTTCAGATGACCCAAGACTGGTAAGATTTCAAGGAACAGGATCATTTGGCCGCGCATGAGAAATTTGCCGGACGCGACGTCTGAAAAAGACGGAAAATGTCTTTGTCGATGAAACGAAAAGATAGGAATTTATATTCAAGCTGCTTAATGGGAAGTATTTCTTTCGTTTCACTTTGGCACTGAATATGCATTCTGCTTGGTGGTTAGTATTTATTTTGTTTTACTTTAGTGTTAAAGCTGTTGCACTCACGGTGTTCGATTGAATTGGCGATGACATAAGGGGATGGAAATTTTTGGTCTACGGGTTCCTTCAAGTAGAATGAATTCTTACCGCTATCACTTCCATGATGGTTCTCATGCGCACCTGAACGAGCGTGCTCAAGAGCCATCAACTTCTCTGTTTGAAAATCATGGCGATACGATCTGGACTCGCTGCACTGAACTGAATGATTTTGTACAGTGGGCGCTCAAAGCTGAGGATTCTGACGTGAAAACTTAGATCGCACATAAAAATAGAACTGAAGTTGTCAATGGGCGTTCAGTGTTCAAAGCGAAGGGTTGTAACGGGAACGATCGGATCGCACACTAAAAGAAATTTCATAAAATCTTTTAATGAAGTTGAAGCGGAAGCTGAGGTTCAGTTTCTTTGTTAATGAGTCATCGTCGACCAGTCTTGCTTGTTATGCATTTCCCCTCGGAGACTCCAGTTGCTTTAGTACAATCAACACAGCCATCAATGTAAAGTCTGACCTCAAACTCATCTTCCCGATGCGAGTGCAACAAATTTCCATCTTTACCAAACATTTTTGCACAGGTCAGCTAATACCTTGAGATATTACTCGCACCTTCAACCCGGGCCTTATGGTGGCCTCGATAAATGGATCAAGATCAACAGATATTCAGCACTATCAAGAAAACCCCTCTGTTTAATAAGCAAACAGCGTATCGCTTAACAAAAACCAAGCAAAAGACTGGAAATGGCTTCACCTCCACACGGCCCAAAATCTTGCGCAGGTAAGATTTCCTTGAATAGACACGCTTAAAATGCGAAAATATTCACGGTAAAAAAATTCTCACACGAGAATAACACGGCTAATCTAACGTAAGAAATTGACAATTCTCGAGTCTAGTGAACAATTTCAAGCTCAATACCTCACACACTTCGCTCTATTTTCTGATCCAGTGTTTCACAGTCTGACCAGCGTAGGGCAATCTGATGCTGGAACGATTGGTGCTGGTCAGTGTGAGTTGGAATGAGGAGGAGAGGATTTGAGAGAGAAGGAGAAGAAGAGTGAACACTTCAGTATTTCTGAACCGTTTCAGTATTTCTGAAGCATTTCAGTATTTCTGAAGCGTTTCAGTATTTCTGAAGCGTTTCAATATTTCTGAAGCGTTTCAGTATTTCTGAAGCATTTCAGTATTTCTGAAGCATTTCAGTATTTCTGAAGCATTTCAGTATTTCTGAAGCATTTCAGTATTTCTGAAGCGTTTCAGTATTTCTGAAGCGTTTCAGTATTTCTGAAGCGTTTCAGTATTTCTGAAGCGTTTCAGTATTTCTGAAGCGTTTCAGTATTTCTGAAGCGTTTCAGTATTTCTGAAGTGTCTCAGTACTTCTGAAATGTTTCAGTATTTCCCAAGCGCTATGAACATCATTTCTCTCTCCCTATAGGGAACACCACACATATAAATGTGCGGAAAAGTTACAGGCCAGAAACCGACCCTTCGTATAGCACCGCGAAGCGTTTTGTGTTCTGCTCGCTGGATAAAGGCATGAAAGATTAGATCATTAGTTAGTTTAAGCCTCCCTATCCGCAACCAATGCAGTCCAAAGAGGAAGGAGGAAGGCACCATTTAGTAATGAGTTAAGGGAACGCGGAATCTAAGCAGACAGAAAAGGCATAGAAACAGCAAGTTGAGAAAGAAAATTATGAAACAAGACTAAAGTTGAAGAACAATGTAGTAGATAAAGGGAAAAACAATGTAGTAGATAAAGGGAAGAACAATGTAGTAGATAAAGGGAAGAACAATGTAGTAGATAAAGGGAAGAACAATGTAGTAGATAAAGGGAAGAACAATGCAGTAGATAAAGGGAAGAACAATGTAGTAGATAAAGGGAAGAACAATGTAGTAGATAAAGGGAAGAACAATGTAGTAGATAAAGGGAAGAACAATGTAGTAGATAAAGGGAAGAACAATGCAGTAGATAAAGGGAAGAACAATGTAGTAGATAAAGGGAAGAACAATGTAGTAGATAAAGGGAAGAACAATGTAGTAGATAAAGGGAAGAACAATGTAGTAGATAAAGGGAAGAACAATGTAGTAGATAAAGGGAAGAACAATGCAGTAGATAAAGGGAAGAACAATGTAGTAGATAAAGGGAAGAACAATGTAGTAGATAAAGGGAAGAACAATGTAGTAGATAAAGGGAAGAAAATTCGAACATGTGTCTACGTTCTGTTTGAGGTGTGTGACATGCGTCACTTGAAAGTTGATCTCTTCCTGAATATTCGACGAGTTTCATTTCGTTAACGAAGTCCTAATTAACTCCCGTGTCTGTTCGGTCCACAAGAGGATCTACCATTCAAGCATTGTTTGTACGAGTTGGTTAGCATTATCTGCTGACAATAAATTCTCTTGGTAATGGAACAAAAAGGACGATATAAATAACCATTTCACAAAATAAGAGGTTGTAAACAAAAAGAGAATGCCTGAACCATCTCACAAAATGACAACGGCTGCTAGACAAAAATAACAATACATCATCTCACAAAATGTTAAAGGCTGCAAGACGAAAATAACATACTAATAGAACCATCTCACGAAAATAATGACTGGTAAAATAAAATAATAATAATAGAATCACCTCACGAAAGTAGTAGAGGTTTTTAGACACAAATAACAAAATAGTTGAATCATCTTACAAAAATGTTGAAGGTTGCAAGACCCTCTCTCTCTCTCGACAAAAAAAATACTTTCATGAGCCCTGAAGAGAAGGATTGTAATGTTGGCTGGCAATTAGGAAGCGTATTTCATGACCCAGCGGCTGCCCGGAACCTCGTGGCATTTCACAGAATGTAAAGGCGCGCACTCAAGTCATAACAAGCGTTGCAAAATTACGCGCAGTACGTTGTCTCACTTCAGTCTTGTTTCTATGAAGTTCTTTCAAATTCAACAGCGAGGGCTGAAGATATCTTTCAAATACCAATCAAACGTGTAAAAGTTTTGACTTAGTGTTAGCAGGGAACGGTATGTTCGCACCTATGCTAAACTTTTAATTTTATTATAAAACACCATGCAGTTTTGTTTACAATATCCATCAAAAGTCGGACACCTTAGCGCACATCACACTACGTTACTCAGGACAGGGCAGGTAGGCAAGATGAACGTGGCCAGGACAGGTGGCCTTCCTATATAAGGGGCCTAAGCTTTCGACCTGCAGGTCATTCCAGTCCCAGACGTCGTGTTGCGTGCATTGAAGGTGAGGGCTCTCGTGACACAGAGTGGAGACGCCGGCGGGCTATAACGAAGTAAAACATGAAATTCTGCGAAATGTGAGATGTATCTTGATATATTTTCTCATCTAGAAATTCGGCGCACCAACTAAGGTTTCTTGTGCAATAGATCCAAGTTATTTTTAACTCGAGAGAATACATCCTTAGCAACTTGCGTTACTTCCTGTGGCCTCACACCGGCCTTGTTTGGGCGCGTGAAAAAATTTACATTTGATGAAAGCATGCATTATAAACGTGCACATGTAACATGTTCGTCAGACATACGCTCGTCTGATGCACGTTCAGTTGACAACTGTGGCCAAAAGTGTTCTTAATTGAAAAAATTGCTGAACACCGAAAAATATTATTTCCGAAAATAAAAGAAAAACAAACATCCGGCCGCCAATGGAATAGAATAGAATATGAGTTTAGCTTCAATGACAGTATCCAGTTGCATTGAGCGCTTATGTACCGTATATGGACCATGAAATAGTAAGCCCAACATTACTTGTTAGGAACTTTACCGTGAATGGAGATAATTTAATTATGTTTTTATAGGTGGAGAAAAATATTTTCTCTGAAAAAGTTAAGCCACGTTACAATTGGTAGCATCAGTAATGAGATATATGATAGTTGTAAAAATGTAAGTTGCACATGACATTTTAGCATCATAAATGATACAAAAGTTAACGGGTTATTGTAGTATTATCATAAAAAAATTATAACGAGTGATAACGAGAGCTTCCTTCAGGAAATCTATGTACGAATATACTTCGAACTTCCTTTCGACTCTGTTTTCCCGAGTAGACATTGTTGATGAAAATCTGCTGCTCCTTCGGAAGGGCTTAGCCACTTGAAAATTTACATTCAAAGGTAAACTTTACACCACCTGGACCTTATTCACACTCGATCATACCTAAGCTGTGTAGTCAGGATACATATCTCTTTGTGTAATTTGAAAAATGAAATTGAAGTATCTTAATCCAAAGTTTTTAACAGTGAAAGTTGGGTTTACTTTTTTACGGTCCATTCGGCATAGCGATGTGTTTGGTGCAGTACGTCAGAAGTCTTATATTTGAAGGATAATTAATCCTCTGAAGAAACTTGCAATGCTATCTTTGCAATGAAGATACTCGTTCTTTGCCCTCAGCATTGCATAAAATTTTAATCATTGAAAACCAAGTCCAACTACGCAAAAAGTAGTTAAAATTTATACGGAATCACCACGTCCTCTTCTACAGGCTACGAGCTGGGTTGTTAGATTAATAAATTATATAAGTTCGTTTAAGACTACATAACCACAATAAAGGTGTTGCAAGGAGAGTAGGGAGATTCGCGCCATTTAGTATGGATTTTAGGGAACGCACAATCTATGCACAAAAAGGGTTCCCAAAATAGACCCCCTGCTCTTAAAAACAATAGGTTGAAAAAAGTTTGAAAAGCACGATAAAAGTGAAAGAAGGAAATCAGAGGCACTGAAAAACAGGAAGGCAGTGAACCGATAAAAAGATGGTCCTTAAAAAGACAAAAAAAACCTACCCTATTTCAACAAAAAGAAGACCTGTCTATGGTAATTCTCAGGTAGGGACCACATATTTTCCCCGAGGGAGTTCTAATTCCCATTGATGCAGTAGTTGAATTCCTGGGAGGGTAAATTTTGAGCGGAATTCTCAGCTTGGGACCTCACATTTTCCCCCTGAGAAACTGTCATTGAAGTTAAATCCATGTTCACATTTTATTCCCCCTGGGACTGTTAACTCCCATTAATACAGTTGTTTAATTCTTGTTAGGGTAACTCTCCTGGGGGTAATTCTCAGGTTGGGACCTCACATTTTCCTCCTGGGAGTGTCAATCTCATTGATTCGGTTAAATTCCCCGAGGACAACAAAACAGACGAAACACAGAAATACTGTTCACCTCAGCAAAGCTCCCCTGTAACTCCCCATCCCATCTTCACCTCAGCAAAGCTCCCCTGTAACTCCCCATCCCATCTTCACCTCAGTAAAGCTCCCCTGTAACTCCCCATCCCATCTTCACCTCAGCAAAGCTCCCCTGTAACTCCCCATCCCATCTTCACCTCAGCAAAGCTCCCCTGTAACTCCCCATCCCATCTTCACCTCAGCAAAGCTTCCCTGTAACTCCCCATCCCATCTTCACCTCAGTAAAGCTCCCCTGTAACTCCCCATCCCATCTTCACCTCAGCAAAGCTCCCCTGTAACTCCCCATCCCATCTTCACCTCAGCAAAGCTTCCCTGTAACTCCCCATCCCATCTTCACCTCAGCAAAGCTCCCCTGTAACTCCCCATCCCATCTTCACCTCAGCAAAGCTCCCCTGTAACTCCCCATCCCATCTTCACCTCAGCAAAGCTCCCCTGTAACTCCCCATCCCATCTTCACCTCAGCAAAGCTCCCCTGTAACTCCCTATCCCATCTTCACCTCAGCAAAGCTTCCCTGTAACTCCCCATCCCATCTTCACCTCAGCAAAGCTCCCCTGTAACTCCCCATCCCATCTTCACCTCAGCAAAGCTCCCCTGTAACTCCCCATCCGAACGCTCCCTACTCCTGCAGGCACTCATTGAAACCGTGACATCACAGCCATGGTCGAGCATTTCGCTCCATTTGCGTTGCATTGAATGGGTAGAATTCAGTTGCCTCTAATCTATCGTTGATTTCCCCCAACACAAGGCTGATCAGTTGGAGAAATGACCTAGGAGAGGTCCAATAACTTTTTTCCCGTCAAATTAGCGAGTGGAAAATTCAGTTTCTAAGTGCAAAATAATCAATTCCACTACGACAGTAAACTGAAGAGTAGTCAAGCTACTTCAGATAATGCATTAGCCTGCATCATTGGATGAGTTGATTCAAACTACAAAAAAAGCTGTACTCAAGCATTTTTTCGCAATATCAGTAGGTCAAGGTCGTCACTTTTATCATGAGTGCAGAAGTTGCACAAAATAGAGCTTCTTCATATCATTCTCCTTATATGTTCATTCTGCAAAATACGCAGTCGTCTAAACTCGTCAGTTACAACAGAAGTTCAGTACAGTTCACGAACACGACAACATTTTAAATGGGACACCATCCCTAAAGTCTGATTGAGCAACAGCCAAAATCTTCAAAGCGCTGTATCACTCCAACTGAGATCTCCTCCAGTACAGATGTAAATCAAAATAAAAAGACCATATTTTCTCCCTCACGCCGACACCTTTTTTTATCAACACCCAACTCGCCTTTACACACCACGGATGGTATTTTCTAGACAGATGTAAATATGACAGATGTAAACGAGAGGGAAAGCACGAGCAATACAATCCAAGTTGGTGCGAAGACCTGCAGAGTTCTCTTTTAAAAATTTAACCGTAATTGGTTACACTGAAGTTCAAAACTTTACTCAAATATAAAGTCAAAAGTTGGTGCGAAGACCTGCAGAGTTCTCTTTCAAAAATTTAACCGTAATTGGTTACACTGAAGTTCAAAACTTTACTCAAATATAAAGTCAAAAGTTGGTGCGAAGACCTGCAGAGTTCTCTTTCAAAAATTTAACCGTAATTGGTTACACTGAAGTTCAAAACTTAACTCAAATATAAAGTCAAAAGTTGGTGCGAAGGCCTGCAGAGTTCTCTTTTAACACTTTAACCGCAATTGGTTGCACTGAAGTTCAAAACTGAACTCAAGTTTAAAGTCAAAAGTAGTAAACAATTTTGAAAATAGCAGACATTTCGCGTTAATTGAGGGCTTATGAAGATTGAGTTCGTGACTGATAGTCGGTCAGCAGCATTATGAAAATTCCCTTTGTTCACATTGCGTTCGAAGTGTTAATTTAGCCCGTAGGCTCTAACTATCGACGGCGGTGCGCAGCGTATGTCCTTGAGGTACCATGGCAGATAAGATTAAATGTTAGTTTAACCTCTCCAACCGCAACAAAGGCGTTCTAAAGAGAGGTAGAAAAATGGCCCCAGATAATATGGAGTTAGGGGAACGCGGAATTTCTGCACAAGGTGCGCAGAAACAACAAGTTGAGTAAAAAGTCTATGTAACACGATAAAAGTTGAAGAAATTTGTAAATGTTCAAAAACAGGACAGCGATGAACCCGAAAAAAAGTGGTCCGTAACAAAACAGAAGTCAATTCTATTTTAGAAAAAGTATAGCCAACCTAACCTTTAGCTTGGGACCTCACATATGGTACCCTGACGTAGAGCGGAAGCTGGTAGTCCTCTGACCTGATGTGTACAGCACTCCCTCAGGGAATATGTGAGGTCCCGAGCGAAAGGTAAAGTAGGTCTTTTTTGTTGAAATATTTGTCTTGTTAAGAACAATCTTTTCTGCTCTAGTGCTGTCCCATTTTTCAGCACCTATAACTTTCATCCTAACTTTTATCTTGTTTCATAACCTTTCTCAACTTGATGTTTCTATGCGAGCAGTATTCTGTGTGGAAATTCACCTTTCGTGTAAATTCGCGTTCCCTAAACTCCACACTAAATGGTGCCTTCATTCTTCCTCTCTTCAATCATTTTTGCTGTGGTGAGGGAGCCTGAACATAATATCACTTAATACGTTCGTCGCGTATTGGGCCATGTGTACCAATCCGTAAGTTTCTAATTCACGTTCTGTTATAGGGGAATAACATTTCATCCAATTCGCGACCTTTTTAATGAATAACTTATCATGCGAGGTGAAATGTTATCGAGCACTATAATTTTCATATTTCTTGGGAAGGATAAAATGCATTCGAGCAGGAAAGTCGATTTCCCAGTTCTGCTCCTTATAGCCTAACCAAACCAGCCCAGTCTAACTTTTTCGCCGCCTGCATGCATGTTTTTAGCCGCCTAAGCGATTTAATTACTTAGGCGGTGAAAAACATGCATGCAGGCAGCGAAAAAGATAGACTAGGAAGCGTCGGCAGCCTCGGATTAGCGATGAATGTGTTACTAAGTGCTCCGCGCAGCCTCGTGTACATACTTGCGAGTATTCTATTAATATGCGCGCTCTCGCAGCGTACATGGCACATTTTTTTCAAATCTTTTCAACTAAACCGTTCAACCCTGCTCAGCAATCTTCATCGCCTCCCCCTAAATAACCGTTATTTTATCCGTTTGCGGCTCGTCATCAAAATTTTAGACAAGAAGCAGTCGTATGAAAGCCGCAACGAGATTTGAAAGTTAGTACGCTGCATGTAAACCATTCATGCAGTGCTGCATGTAAACCA
The DNA here is from genome assembly GCA_030386875.1 of Morinoia aosen. Classification (NCBI taxonomy): domain Eukaryota; kingdom Metazoa; phylum Arthropoda; class Malacostraca; order Amphipoda; family Talitridae; genus Morinoia; species Morinoia aosen. The sequence goes on from CM059556.1 coordinate 21,594,589, forward strand.
TTCATGCAGTGCTGCATGTAAACCATTCATGCAGTGCTGCATGTAAACCATTCATGCAGTGCTGCATGTAAACCATTCATGCAGTGCTGCATGTAAACCATTCATGCAGTGCTGCATGTAAGCCATTCATGCAGTGCTGCATGTAAACCATTCATGCAGTGCTGCATGTAAACCATTCATGCAGTGCTGCATTACTGTGGTGAGGTGACATAAGGCATGTTAACAATACAAGCAATGCTGCCATTAGTGTGATAACGCTATTTTTACAATGAAAATGCAGGTTTCATTGCACAATCTCTACTATAATAAGAGCCGCGTCCGTCCGTCCGTCCGAAGCCAGCCTGCAGTGTGTGATGAGCGTATCTGTGATACAAGCTCCAGCCCTATATATTTTGACGGGCCGTGTTCACGCGGCCTCATCAACTCTCGAGAGATTGTATTTTTAATTTCTTATGGCCTTTCTCTCATTTCGCCCTCTTTTTTATTTCAAATAAAGGGGGGTGGACTAGTTTTTATGAGTCTAATGTGTGTGTGAAGGATTAGATATTAGCTGAAGACTCTCCTCCCCCCCCCCCCCCCCCCCCCTCCACCTCGCCCCATAAGCGCAGCGCAACAAAGGTGTTCCAAATGGAGAAAGGAGTAAGGTACCATTTATTATGGAGTTAAAGGAACACGAATTTTATGCAAACGGGGCAAAGAAACAGTAAGTTGGGGAATATCATAATATTCATACAGGTTAGACTAATTAAATAAGATGTCAGTTTAAGCCTCCCTAACCGTAACAAAGAAGCGTTCCCAAGAAAGAAAGGAGGCACCAATTAGTATGGAACTAAGGTGCTTAGAAACAGTAAGCTGAGAAAAAAGTTCTTGCAACAAGAAGAAAGTTGCATTAGCCTGCATCATAGACGTCAAGAAGATGCTGAAAAACAGGACAATAAAGGTGGTCCGTAGCAAAAAGAGCTATTCTATTTCAACAAAAGAAAGGCCTATCAACATTTAGTCCAGGACCTCACATATTCCTCCTGGGAGTGCGAATTCCCATAGATGCAACAGTCGTACGCCGTCGAGGAATTGCACCATGAACTAGTTATGATAAAATTATACAATGATTAAGATTCCAACTTCTCTCTGCAGACCCGAGCCAAGCCAACCATGAACACCTACGCTACCCTGACACTGCTGGTAGCGCTGACAGCAGCAGCGTCAGCCCGAATGGCGTACGAGCTGTCAGCAGGTTACGACTACGTGCTGTCAGCCCCGCTGCAGACGACGTTCTCCTGCGACGACTTGCCCTACGGCTACTACGCCGACACCGACAACAACTGCGAGGTGCGTGGCTGTTGTTGGTGTTCCTGTATCCTGACTACATGCGATCATTAGATTCTATGTTACTTTATGCCTCTCTAAGTGATAAAAATGAGCGTTTCGAAAAGAGGAAGGCGCTATTCGGAGATAAGGGAACGCGGAATCTATGCATGAGCGTCGAAACAAAAAGTCGAGAAAGAAGTTCATGAAACAATATCATAAATTATATGTTAGTTTAAGCATCCCCAACTGCTAAAAAAGAGCGTTTCGAAAGAGGAAGGCACCACTGAGCATGGAGATAAGGGAATTCGGAATCTATACAGGAGCATAGAAACAGTAAGTCGAGAAAAAAGTTCATGAAGCAAGATAAGATGATTAGATTACATGTTAGTTTAAGCCTCCCTAACTGCTGAAGAAAAGAGCGTTTCGAAAAGAGGTAAGAGGAGGGCGCTATTTAGTATGGAGATTAGGGAACGCGTAATCTTTGCAGAAGGAGCATAGAAATAGGAAGTTGTGAAAGGAGTTTATGAAAGAAGATAAAATGCGAAGAAAGAGGTAGGTGCTGAAAAACAGGACAGCAGTGAACCAAAAAAAGGTGGTCCTCACCATAACAAAAACATTTTATTCCAAGAAAAAGGAGGCCTGCTAACGCTCGGCTAAGGCCCTCACATTTTCCCTCCTGGGAGCGTCAATTTTGCAAAAAATACAATATTTGTATCCTCCTGAGGGATTTTACATGCAGAAGAGACAGGTGTGCTGGCACCCGATCTAAAGTACGAGCTTCTCTGGCTCTAATCGCGGTCGGTCAAACTGAAATTCAATATTCAATTCAAATTCAAAGTTAATTTTAGTAAGAAATTATAAAAAAAGAGCTAACAATAACTGGATCGTTGCTTCATTTAGCTTTAAGTATTTATAAAAATTGAGTTAGTGACTGCTGGCTGGTCAGCAGCATGATGAAAATCCCCTCCGTGTACACCGGCGGCTCACGTCGCGGACGAAATACTAAAAGCAAGCTTCATGTTTCCAATTGCTGGTTTTCAAAAATGTTCTCGTCCCGGCAGCAGCGGTCACCTTAGTTTTTTTCCGAATGTGGTCTTTGAATAATCATAACCTTGTAATAATCTCAGTATAATATTAATGCATAAGCACAAGGAATTTATTCGCAAGCATTGTTTTTCTAGATAAGATCGAATTGATTCATAATTATGCAACCTAGGTTTAGTTTGAATATGGGCAAACATTCGTAAAAATCATCTAATTTCAGGTTAGACTGTGGAATCGCTTGCAAAATAAAACCTAACTTTTGCTTGGATATAAATAACAGAATCAATAATACCATAAATAACTCCCTCAATCGACGACTCGGAGGCTTTACTTGCAGAAGCATCTACCCAAAAGTCAAATACTGTTCGTTCAGCTAAAAAAATATGGCCCTACACCGTAAAGCCACTTACAAAATCATCGCACTCACGTTGCCGACTCAACACGCATTACTTTAGGCGAGTGGAAACGTGCTGGAGAGTCGTTCTAGTGCAGTTGATGCAAAAGGAATTGGAATTTAAATTTGATTCTGCAAAACGTGCAGTATGATGGCATCATGATTCTATGGCATGCTGCTACAATGCGCCGTTGAACAGCATCATGATTCTATTGCATTCTGCTACAATGTGCAGTTGAACAGCGTCATCATCCTATTTCATGCAGCAAAAAGCGCAGTTGAACAGCATCATAATCCTATTCCATGCAGCAAAAAGCGCAGTTGAACAACATCATAATCCAATTCCATGCAGCAAAAAGCGCAGTTGAACAACATCATAATCCTATTCCATGCAGCAAAAAGCGCAGTTGAACAACATCATAATCCTATTCCATGCAGCAAAAAGAGCAGTTGAACAACATCATAATCCTATTCCATGCAGCAAAAAGCGCAGTTGAACATCATCATGATCCTATTTCATGCAGCAAAAAGCGCAGTTGAACATCATGATTTTCTTCCATGGACCAAAAAGTACAGTAGAATAGCACTATAATCTTATTCCATGCAGCAAAAGCTCAGTTGAACAGCATCATGACCATATTTGATGCTGCAAAGCGTGCAGTTGCAGGGAATCCCATTTCTAATTTATGCAGCAACACAAATGCACTTTCAGATGTATGAGAGATAGCAGTGTAATATATGGGATTCGGGGAAAGGATAGGCCAGATGAATACACGTTTTCTTACACTGTTATTCAAAACTAGCAATCGTCCAAAAGTAACAAAGAGTAAACACTTGTTGAAGAATTTCTATTTCTTCTATTAACAACACACACTAATTGGTTCCCCAAATCTTCACTTCGTGAGAGTTATATGCTAATTATGAAGTTTCTAGCATAGTTTGATGTCCAACTACATTTTTTGGAACGATTGGCTTGAATGAGAATAAGTTTAAATGATATTTTACGGTGAAAATTGCTCACTTAACCAAATTAAATTTTCAAGCACGACTCTGTATTGGCTGCCAATTTCAAACGCCCCTTCTTTCTGATGGTCAAGTGCATTTTCAAACACTACTCCTTTGTAGTGATTACAGATTATGTTTTCGATATCACTTGAACTCAGCTCCGTGATGGACATTTTAATGAAATGCAACTGTATCCCAAAGGGAAAATCCCTCGCCCATACCGATTCACCACCAGTCATCATTCGCATATTTTAGAAATGACTTACCGACTAGTCGTCCGTTGGATCACCTAATGTTCATCTGACTTCACCTGAATTCGGAAATATAATAAAAGCCAAATTATCCCTATTTATATGCAAACTCGTAAAAGTTATGTACCGCAGATGTCATATATTTCATCAAAGGGAAGCATGCACCTGATACATTTTTATGTTAATTAGCAATGGGAATTCCATTCAAAAAGAATGTGTGAATAGTTATTGAATTTACTCACATCATTAGGGAAGAGCTTGTGCCTATGCCACCAAGTTCCACATTACATTTGGCCGATATTTTTCCACGTTAAATTTTTCGCGGAAGCACGAACAGCCAAGAAAGCGTTTCAGAGTAATTGCATTATTAAAACAAATACGAAATGATTCTCTATCTAATCAATGATGGCATCTCTCCTCAGCGTCTATATTCCCGCTCATAAATATCGCTTCAGCAGTAGGATGTCACCGAGTCCAAAGACTTAAAGGTTATTCTATGCATTGAATATTGAAACCTCCAATCGTCCTGAATTTATTGCAACCATTTCACTTCCCGTGTCTGTGACTGAACACTGAGCAAATAATCCTGCTGGATCAACTGGTCCCTGGACAAGTAATCCTATAAATTAAACCGAACGCAGGACAAACAATCCGATAGGGTTGACTGGAACGAGTTACCTTCACTCCAAATAAGGATGTCGTAACAGAAATAAGCACACTTGAAACCACATCCAAGAGTTCATTTCTCCATTTATCCCATCGGAACAAATCACTCCCGCACCCAAAATAAGGACGGAGAAACGGAAACAAGCACACATGACACTACATCCAAGAATCCATATATCCATTTATTAATCTACAACGAATTATATCCACACCCCAAATGGCGTAGCAACTGAAACAAGTTTACCATGAAGCAACACCCTAGAGTTTACTTCTCCATTTGACCCCTAGAAATAAGTCATACCCATACCCCCAAATAAGGGCGCAGTAACAGAAAGATGTTCACCTAGAAGCTACATCCAAGAGTTCACTACTCCATTTACACGCTCGGAACAAATCATTATCCCACACCCCAAATAAAGAAACAAATTCACCATGAAGCTACACCCTAGAATTCATATCTCAGTTATCCCCTGGAAATAAGTAATACCCACACCCCAAATAATGGCGTGGTAACAGAAAAAGTTCACCATGGAGCTACATCAAAGAGTTCAATTCTCCAACTACCCCTTTTAGCTAGTCATACCCACACCCCAAATATAAAGAAATAAGTTCATCATGAAACTACACCCTAGAATTCATATCTCCAGTTATCCCCTGGTAACAAACCGCACCCGCATCCCAAATAAGGGCGGGGTAACAGAAACAAGTTCACCATGAAACTACATCAAAGAGTTCAAATCTCCAATTATCCCCTCATTAAAAAAAGACGGGTCTTGACCCACGCACGACCAGTGAGTGCTCCAGCGGTCAGCTCGGACACGGCCATCTGTCCTGGCAGTGAAAGGGACAACGGCGATAACCTGTTCTTTAGAGACAAAAACCCACGCCCAGTTGATCCTGGCATCGCTGCCGCTCTCAAGGCTTTTATATGAGTTCGTTAGTTTGAGCCACGTCATCCTCCTGTGTGGGGACTGTTTTCAATCGTTTGTTTGGCCACGTGTTGTTTGGTTAGCCGTTTTTTACGAGGTCTTTATGAAGGGGTTCGTTTTTTTCAACATCAGTGCAGGTTGATGAGCTTATGTTTGTTTATTTTTTGCAGGTTTATCAGATCGGTTTGTCGTCCACTTTTGATTGCTACTTAGAGAAACGAAGCCAAAGGCACTGATTTTGGGCCATCTTTTGGATATACAGATTGCTACGAGTCCACGAAGAGATTTTTGTCGACGTAGTCTGGTCGTGAGTCACGTTACAAAACTTCCTCTAGCAGCGTCACTCAAGATTAATACAGAGAGTCCTAAAAAAATATTCTAACTTGCGACCGCTTGCGATTATGCAACTCGTGTATTTTGTTTTGATGTAGTTGCAGCTTATTGACATAAATGCGAGTGTAATGAGGTGAATCAAAGAGAAGATAATAAAATTCAAGAAAATTAAGTGTCAAAGAAAAGCTTAATTTCAACGAACATAAAACAACAAAAACTGAGTATCGTTAGTCACAGTACGAGCACATTTTTTGGGACACCCTTTTGATGTAAAAACACCCAAACGTAAGAAACAACTAAAGGTCAATTCCAGTACTCTTCCAAAAACTTTCGACATGACTTGCAAAAACACATCAGATGCTCATGAAAGTCCGTAGAGTAACTGTATATAGGGAACCATTTCGTACACAGACATCGTCTAGTCGAGTTCTTCAATGAAATTCTAAAACTTTCGCTATGCCTCACCTGGTGATCTTTAGTTCATAGAGAAAGGATTTTACATTCGGCCATTGCTCGAGTTACAGGCATGCGTTACTAGGTACCTCGAGCACAGAAATGAAAAATAAGCTGAAGAAATTCAAGAAACCAGAGTTTAACTATAAAAAAATCTTGAATCATGAAGAAAAATTACCATAAAAAAGTTTAATTTCTCACTAAATAAAAATTTATAACAAATATTATAGTTTGCAATACATAAATAAAAGAATAATTACATCAGGGAATCGCATACACATGTGTTATGTGTAATCCCAGTTGTAAATACTCGCCAAATAATTGAAGGTATGAAAATGATTCAGTTTTACCGGAAATGGGCTATTCAAATTTAATTATTATAAAATTACGGAATCACTTCACTTCATATGAATCATGTGATACCATAATTCTAATATATTTTAAAATAAATGAATTTCACTAAAAGTACAAAATTTTATCAACATTGAAAATGTGATATGAAATTATCGAATAATAAACTTCATATTCATCCGCGGTAAAGTTATAATTTTATTGAACGTCTTCATACATAAGACACCCAAATGAAATGTTTCAAGCAGTACAAATGTAAGATTCTTTACTCGTTCCACAGTGCTGCATGGTTACTTTGGTCTGATTTTCCAGGTAATAACATCCAACCTAATATTCTCAAGAGCTAACTGTAACACTCATCTGTCTCTGCTCAACATGTTCTTAGTCACAGTTGACTTAATTCTTGCAAGCATTTTTGAAAAATGACGAAATCGAATGCAGAAAGTATTTAGCTGAAATCGGAAAGCCAGCAGTCCCTTATCTTAATGCATCTTCTGTGAATTTAAGTCAATGAACGAGAAAAGAATTTGATGTGCCGGTTAGTTACTAAATTCTGCTGAACAATAATTCAAAGATTACCATCTCTAGTACAACCCTCGTCCACTCTTTATAATCCTATAATCCTAAGTTCCTTTGTAATCCAATTACAGTCCAAACTTATTGAATAATCTAGAGCTAAATAGCCGGCATTAACTTGCTTCTATTGGTTTTACAACAAATGGATCTCTCGCACGAGATATGAGAAATTAACCCAATAGTGACAGAACATTTGATGATACAAAACCCCCATCACCAGTTTCGCAGTAGAGAAATTCCAGATCATAAGAGACCACCGCTCTAATTCCAATTTGAAACAACCGAACGAGTTACCCTTGCACTCGGCGTCATGGGCGAAGAATTTCAAGGAGAAAGGGTGACCTTTTTTGCGCGGGATATTTATGCAAAGCGCCCCGTGAGAGGGACAGTGGTTGGGCCAGCGCAGATTACGGCCGGCAACACAGGGGGCTTCCGAGCACGGAGGTTATACCCGCTCGTTCTGATGATAATTTTGCCCTCGCTTCCATCCAACGGTCCGAATGGAAAGCGAGCGGAAATTAAAACAGCAATTGACCGCACAAGTGAAGTAAAATGACCGCCCATGAGATCGCGATGCTGTTCAATTCCTTCTCGCAAGCAGTGATTGCCAATAGTCTTGAGAACCGTTGAAATTATTTGATTTGTGTTGTGCAGTTCATTTTTATTGTTTCAATTGGTTGGAGGCTCACAAGGCGACAACAAAACCCATTTCAAGAGAACCTAGAGAAAGGATAATTTAGCATAAGCCGGAAAATGGGTTTCTATGCACAAGGCGTGTTCCCACACAGTATACCCGTCGCACAGAAACAGCAAGTTACGAACGTAGCAAAGAGAGGGAAACAGGGAAAAAGGCATGAAAGCTGAAGGAAGTAAATAGAGAACGAAACCTCCAAGTCCCGAAGGCCTATCAATAGCAGAGTCACAAAACTGCATCTCACCTGCGGGCATCAGTCCTCAATATAATTCAAGTTCTAGTCTCCATAAAGTGCAGCTCATGCTTTTATCATCAGACCCTGGTTTACAAAACGTAAAATTTAAATTCTACTTTGAGTAACCGGACAACGAGGCTTACCTTGAGACGCACTCGTGGGTCAAAGGTCCTCGGAGATCGCTGCTACCGCAACCAGTGCATGGGTCACTCGGCTGGCTCCTGTCACCTCGTTCTTCCTTGCTTTCCTCTCCTGAGTGCTCTCTCTCTCTCTTTATGCAAAAGCGTTGTGAACGTGGAACTTGATATGAAGCTTGCTGTATTTGACACCGTGTACTGCTTACGTTAATTTTGCCCGACGGCGAGTGGAGGTTTTTGGGATCGTAATTTGATGTTTCATTTTCAAGAGAGTTCTGTTGTTTCCTCATGAGATTAAAAAGAGAAAATGAAAATTCTCTTTTTACGAGTTTTTAAGAACGTCAAAAAGCTAGTTGTACCCTCAAATGTTTTCTCAGTCATATGGCTTTGCTCAGAACTAACTTCAAGAAACATGCTATACCACAGCCCTCACGTACAGGTGAAATAAAATATCACTCAGGATTAAATCAAATGGTGTTTCAAATACTAATTTTGTTAGCCACCGGGGAAAAATTCTGAAACAATGAAAAATACATAATTATGAACTCTCAATATTAAAACCTCACAGTTCCTGCTTATGAATTGGGGAAAGTTTTCTACGAAAGAAACTACATTTCGAACGTGACCCTGTCGATAACGTCGGCACTTTACGAAGAATTTACAGTCATAAACCATTCATCTTTTCCTTGAAATTACTCAATCGCAACATTCGTCCAAGTAAAAGTAAATACATTATATAAAAATAAGTCAAAATAAAAATCTTGAGAGAACATTATGAGTCAGAATACGGCTTTTTCCTCGCAATGTACATGTGTCCGATGCAAAGATGACAAAAAACATGGCATTTCCAATATGCAGTAAAAACATTGAATGGACTAATGAAATTCCGCCCAGCTAGGCAGAATATGGGCATTGACTCAACGATGAGCACACTATTATTGCTACCTACAGCTACACACCTACACCTAAAAGATGGAATGGTCGAGCACAGACTATCGTTTCATAATTCTGCGGTCTGGAAGATTACCACACTCGAGGAGGTTGATTCAATCGAAAAGATTACCATGAAGGAAAACCTACTTCAAACTGTAATTCAAAGAGAAGACTGCATAAACATACGGGAATATATGTATATAAAATATACATATTAGTATGCACTCCTGTCCGAGTATGTGATGTAAATAAACCAGTCTGCACATTGAATGCACGGTTACTTCCATTATGTATCAGCCTGGCACATTAAAACTCTATTATGCTCCACCAGATCTCTCCTTAATAGATCAGCATCGCACATTAACAACACTCGTCTATTCTCCACCAGATCTCTCCATAAGATATTGGCCCCAGCACATCACTAAAACTTCTATTCTCCCCCAGATCTCTCCATAATACATCAGCATCGCACATTAACAATACTCGTCTATTCTCCACCAGATCTCTCCATAATACATCAGCACCGCACATTAATAACACTCGTCTATTCTCCACCAGATCACTCCATAATCCATCCGCGTCGCACATTAACAATACTCGTCTATTCTCCACCAGATCACTCCATAATCCATCCGCGTCGCACATTAACAATACTCGTCTATTCTCCACCAGATCTCTCCATAATCCATCAGCACCGCACATTAACAACACTCGTCTATTCTCCACCAGATCACTCCATAATCCATCAGCATCGCACATTAACAACACTCGTCTATTCTCCACCAGATCACTCCATAATACATCAGCACCGTACGCTAACAATACTCGTCTATTCTCCACCAGATCACTCCATAATCCATCAGCATCGCACATTAACAACACTCGTCTATTCTCCACCAGATCACTCCATAATACATCAGCACCGTACGCTAACAATACTCGTATATTCTGCTCCCCAGGTCTTCCACGTGTGCCTGCCCATCGCGGACGACATAGGCGCGCTGGTGGAGACGGCTCACTTCAGCTTCATGTGCGGCAACCAGTCCGTGTTCAGCCAGGACACGCTTACCTGCGCCCACCGTGAGGACGCCTTCCCATGCGAGGAGGCGAGGACGCTCTACGACCTCTCCAACGCCGAGTTCGGCCGTATCCCTGATGACTACTGAGGCCCCTCATGACTTGGATATCGCGTGACATGGAGGTTGTGTCGCTGGTGCCTGTTTTAGGGATTACAGTTGCTGTCAAGTGTGTTTTCTGTGTATACCATACCGGGCAGATTTTTTTGTAGCTGGTGCGAGCTCCTAGTTGCTACCGAGTGTGATTTCTGTGAATACCTTATACCGAGTGGATTTTGTACCGTTTTTATCGCTGGTGGCAGTTTCAGAGCTTTCTGTTGGTGTCAAGTGTGTTTTTTGTTAACAGCATACCGGGTGGAGTTCATTCTGAGAAATTTTGGTTCCTGGTGGCAGTTTTAGAACTTCCAGTTGCGGCCAGTGTTTTCTATTAAGAACATACCGGGCAGATTTGTTTGTGCTAGGTATTGGACTACTTAACATTGATTTTCGTTGGACCTATTCAGAGAATTATGCATGCTGTGTACAGGATGTTTTTTTAGATATCGGCCTGGAAAGTTAATTACTCATTTTGAAACTATTCCAAAACGCTGCTAGGAACCAGAGTTCCCTTTATGGTTATTCTCACAAACTGGAAATAAGGACTCTCAAATTGAACGTTCAGTTCGAAACGTCAAACCCTTCCGTTCTTTATTCAACTGTTTTTTCAAACTTAGACAGAATTTTCTAAAAAAACTAAAACATGCCAGTATTGGGAAGTTTGACTCGCTCAACGAGGTAAGTTTGAAGCACCTTTGAGAAATTGGGTGAATGCGATATGTGAAGTTCGTCTTTCTTAAAACTAGGGAAATCTGTTAGAACAAAGTCACAAGTGCCGAATAAGCTTGAAAATTTATGTGACGATTTTTTTTTGTATTAGCGAAAATTTCCGATATCCTGACAAAAAGCCGTTTCGTAGGAGACAGCTTAAGGATATTTGACGCTTGTACTTCAAATGAGCAAGGTCTTATAAATTTGAGGACGTGCAAAAACCAGGACGTGCAAAAACCAGGTTATATTCACCCTGGTTTTTACCTGACAACTGTTCTCCAGGTAACCACTAATTTTAAGATTCAAGAACTGAAATACGTTGAACTATTTCTTCACATTTATTTCGACGGGCTTTGTTCGCGATTTTGATACCAAATCTGTTCAAGATATCGGCTCCAGAAAAATGGTAGCAGTAAATTTTTTCCTCGGCTTTCACTGGAGTAACCTGTCCCTTTGGTAAGAAATCACTAATACTCCAAATCCTAGAATTATTCATTCTCTTACGCGGTTAAAAGCAGTTCCAATATTGCAAGTACCCAGATTTTAAAACTAGTACCAGAATTGTTCCAAGTATTATTATTATTGTTCCAACTACCAGGATTTTAGTTCGTCATACATTTGATTCGAGTTATGAATACGTGGGAGTAGTTTTTAATCGTGTTAGTTGAGGTTCGCATATGATGTGGTACTCGAAGATCGAGACAACTTATCGAGTTCAAGCGAGAGTAAACCATCAAAGCAATGGTAAAAAATAAACCATCAACGCGATGGCAAACCATCAATAAACAATCTAAGCGGTGGTAAACCACCGAACCTCAACTGACCCCGGAAGGATAATGCCAGAAGGCCAGCTGGCGCACGGTACACAATCAAGCAAAAATACACAGAATTCATACACAGGGTCAACACGAGAATTTCTGATCAGTTAAACATTCACAGTTCCATTTTAACACCGAGGCAATCGTTTTATAATTACTCTGAAGCTAACAAGTTTTGAATCACTATTATTTATCCTGTGACCCCGACTTTCAAAAAAATTTACCGAAGGTGAATTCGATGGCTAGACACAAATAGATTTCATTGAAATGAGATTAGACTGAAAAAGATCATTCCAACAGAAAACTCGAGGACGTAATGGGGATGATATGTTAGGAGAACCAATTTGTGTATAATGCAGTAAGTAAGGAAATTCACATAATGGCATCGAAGTTTTTATGACAGTTCCAATCTACTCGGAATGTAAAAATTAGAAGTAGCGTTTAAAGCATTGAAAATAAGTATAAAAAAATATAAAATTAGGAATTTTTAAAATGTTCTACACCGAGCTTTATGACTGAAAATTGTACGAATAGTGTGAAACAAATCAATTTGATAAAAAATGGTACAATAATTTTTTAAATAATATACTTGAGAACGTCTCTCATTTTCTATAACAAGCAAGAAAACATATTCCTGGGCAATTGCAGTTTTTCAGACAGAAAATTAATTAACTAATTTTTTAAATTCATGCAAAATTAATTGTGAAAACTGATTCTGACATGAAAAAATATCTGTAAATAGAAATTTCTCTAAACAGCTGCATGTACAAATTTTATGTACAGATACATTGCAATGCCGAAACTTTTATTTGAGAAAATAATATTTTTGAGATAAAATAGCATATCACAATTGTACTGTCTATTTCAGTGTATAGTTTTAAAGCAGCTCAGTAAACCCAAAAATAGAAATATATTCTCCTTCGCAGCAAACTGGTCGTCATTTCTTCCTTCTCTGCTGCCCCGAATCTTGTTAAAGAATCGCTTAGTAAAACGCCCCTTTATTTTGACAACATTTCAATTACAACTTCAAAGTTGTTAAAGAAACAAAATCATGATGACGTAAAATAATAGTGCGTATCTGATTCCTGAACGAGGCTAAATGGAAATAAGCCTGATTCCAATAGTGAAGTTAAATAAGAATAGTGTCTGATTCCGTTCAAAAGATTAAATGAACTATATATATCTGATTCCATCAATGAGGTTCAAATGCTGATATACATCGATTCTATTAATGAGGTTCAAATACTGATGTACATCTGACTCCGTTAATGAGGTTCAAATGCTGATATACATTGATTCTATTAATGAGGTTCAAATACTGATGTACATCTGACTCCATTAATGAGCTTCAAATGCTGATATACATAGATTCTATTAATGAGGTTCAATTACTGATTTACATCTGACTCCTTTATTGAGGTTCAAATGCTGATATACATAGATTCTATTAATGAGGTTCAAATACTGATGTACATCTGACTCCATTAATGAGGTTCAAATACTGATGTACATCTAATTCCATTCATAGGGTTAAATTCGAAATTTGATCCTGGAAAATAACCGTAACAGCCCAAGGCACAGGTGCACAGTAACAAGATACTTTCGTAGAAAAAAGGAAAAAAGCTTCAACACGTAGCCACATGTGTACCAAGAGGTAAATTGACCAGTTACGAACCGGTGCTAATGTACGACATTTTATCTGTTTCGCGTCATTTTTGTAAAATAATTGTTATCATTCGAGGTACAATATTATCGGGCAATTGTATTTGTCACATTCACTAGGAAGAATTAAAATTTATTCAAGCTGGAAAATCGATTTTCCTATCTGCTACTTACAACCTAACTAAACCAACCTTTAACAGCAGCGGAAAAGCAGCGAACGTGTTGATAAGCTATCTGGTAACAACAGATTTTTCGTTGCTCGAGTTAAGCACATACTAGATTGTGAAGCATCGAATGATACTCAGGTATGACCGCTAGAAAAGAAAGGAATTTCCCCAAAACCGTATTGTTCAAAGGTCGAGATATTCAGCTAGAGTAAGGGAAATGAACTCTATATACCTCGGATATCTTTTAAGTAGCATATCCTAGTTCACGAAACATGAAATTGGAATAAGATATGCTATGAACTTTGGTATTACAAAGAGAATAAACATCGATCACTTACCAGGTCACTGGCTTACCAACACAGGTCACAAAACTGACCCTTTTCACTCATATTCTCCGTCCAAACAAATTCTGTTAACGTTCTCCTATGTGTATAGCCTTAAGGGATTTTGATTCGTGTAACTTAAATATTTCAACCGCTAATTAAATCATTCTACAAATCCGACATATAGAAAACTGTTCATGATTTTGATCAGTGCAACTTGAGATATAATTCAATAGCAAGTTAGTTAATTACACCGGCAATTTTTCACTAAGCCCAACTGGATAAAATAAACTCCTCAGCCACACAAAAACCAAACCAAAGACTGCTCTTCTATTTGCGGAGGTTTTCAAAATGAACTTTAGATAAACTCGTAACCTCTTTCTTTATTTCACACTCTCTGGGTACCTCACCACACGCCTCCCAACGAACGTTGGCGCTGAACTAGAAATTCACCGCTTGTTTCGCTCAAAACCGGCCTTGCTGTTGTGAGAACATTCAATGGTCAATGTGAAGTTTAATGCAATCACGGAAAATAAGAATTCCGATCTTAGGAATCACTATAGGAACCCATTTAAGAACGTTTTACATGAATGACATTCTGCTCGCTGATGCGTTATTTTCGAATAATTGAACTTTGAAGTTGGCCTTGGCGCCAAAGGAAGCGAGCGCGTGAAACGGAATTTAATCAATAACGGAAGCTATTACAAACGTAAAGAGGTTGGGTCGTGAGGGGGAGGCACAGTTCTTCTAGTGAAAATTATAAATAAAGCTTCTAACCCACCCATTAGGGTGACTTCCTTCTAAAATAGATATTTCCACACTTGAATGAAAAAAATTTAAAAGTAATGACGGTAGATTTTTTGGACAACATGAATTCAGATATTTCACAAATTATTTAGAACTAATTAATGGGGTTTGAAAACGAAAGATCATTTTTCTATAAAAATACATTCAACGTCCCGAAACCATCTCCCTTTTTTTCTTGAAATACACACGTGAGGACACATTCCACAACCGGACTAAACTTAGCAGCCCATAGACGATCAATTTTATTGTCAATATTATGGTTAATAAAGAATATTGACAATTTTATTGATCGTGTGTGGGCTTGATTGACGACCGTCAATTAATTGACTTTGTGGGCAACAAAAATTCTCATCAATATATTGAGTCAATAATATTGAGAATTAAATTGATCGTCTATGGGTACCTTTGGCCCAGCCTCTCACCACTATGCACACCTGCGTAGGAACAAAGGTCAATATTGAATTTAATGATGGCAACGATTTCAACAATTTCGTTGCCACGCATAGGTAATATGGTAGATTTGAAGACGTTTTACATGAATGGCATTGTGCTCGCGAATGCTTAGTTTTCGAGATATAGCATAAGTAACGTTCAGGTAAGAATAGCATTAACGGCAGTTTCGATAGGGCTCTCCCGGTGTATGGCGGATACGGAACACGCGCAGTCATTTTGGCGGAAAAAACAATCGGTGTCGGTATGGCTAAGTAAAGTTACTTGAGGTTTACTTAGGTTATTTTATTTAACTAATAATCTAACTTCAGTTATCGTTATGTCAATACCGATTTTCAGCTTATTTATGTGTCTGATTGTTCAATTTTAAATACGACGTTCCAATAACTTCTAAGTTAAATGTCTCGAAAACTAAGGATTTGCGAGCACAATGTCATTCATGTAAAACGTGTTAGAATGTCTCCAATTACCTAAATCTCATAATATTATAAAATTCCTTGACAACATTAAATTCAACATTGACCGAAACAACTCACAAAAATGAACTTTTGACTGAATAAAGAATGAGCAGTTAAATAAAATAAAACATAGTTAAGAGAATATTTACATGCATAGGGTAATTCATCAAATATCGAACTGAACTGATTATCGAACAACTTTGGAAATATGCGCGTAATAAATTTAGTAAGCATCCAAACTTGCTCAGTGCCAGTGATCTTACATCTAAAACTCCTATTTTAGTGATAAAAACTCATTTCTGTGAGCTGCAAACTGCTACCAGCTGTTGCGAACGCATTTTCTGTACGACCCTTACAAATTGGTCGAATTTTTTCACTCGAAAAATCTTACGCACCTCGGGAAAATTGCGACGGTTTAATTGTTGTTGGGTCACCGTCAACCTCCCGTCATAACTAGAGAGTAGTGTTGTCATATGATGTTCTGTTACTGTATTTTTTTCTTTTCCGCCAAAAACTTGATAATTATTCCATGTTCGACATTCAGTTCCTTTTTCATGTCAGTATTAAATACTGAACAAAGGTGTTCGAATCAAAATTCCTTAAAAATCATGAATTTATGCCTCGAACAAAGCTTTTCGATTCTTAATTCTTTTAAATAACTGAATCGATCTATTGAACGCCTGTTTTATTTCATTAAAATATTGTATTAACGCTTGATAATAACATTGAATAGTTGAAGATGGGAATTCTGGTGAGGGGCTATCAATCATCTGCTGGTGTTCCAAAGCCCTCAAGATCATCAATGATTCGTCTGGCTACATTTACTGATGATCAATCCCTTGCCAAGAAAATAGATGCAAGCATCAAAAATAATTCATTGACGAGTGTTTTACACTCTACTCCAAAAAAGGTCACACAGGTTGATGATCACAATGATGGTTCAACAAACACTGCAAATGAAACATCGACATCATATTCAAATTTTGATAACTCTCCATTCAAATGCATCTTGAAAATAAGTAATGAGACAGTTATTTCAAACAAACAAACAAAACAAACATCGGCATCTTTGGGATGCTTTATTTCCAATCAAGCCTGATACAAATGATCTTAAGCATTGGTTTTTCAAATGTCTTATAACTAACACTATATATAGGACACCATGACGGTTCCCCCGTAAAGCCGGTACCCATTTCCGACACCTGGGTCGAGTGAGGTATTGTGCTTGAGCTTTCCCTTATACCCAACGGGGAAAATCGCAGCGCCAGCGCCGGGATACGAACCCGCGACTCCAACATACAAGTCCGATCCCTTAACCGATGTGCCACCGCGAGCACTTCCAAGAAAATCCAGTGCACCAAAGAAAAAAAGAATGAAAGAAAAACGTTCATTTTCCAAGTGGCCACATGAGGTGTACAAATAGATAGACCATACGAGGCATATTAATGGACAAAATATACGAGGCGTACTAATAGACAAACCATACGTGGCGTGCTAATAGTCTAACAAAAGTTCCATACGAAGAGAACTAATTGACAAACCATCCTGTTCGAATCAAAATTCTTGTTCGATTCCTGTTCGATATTGATGAAATTATGTTACTAAAGAATTCGATTTTTAGAACAATAAATACATTTCAATAATCTACGTTGTCTTTCAAGCGACATCACAGAACAAGAAAGCAACTGTTCAAGAATAACCTTGAGGCCCGCAAGAGTTATTCAGAGCAAAAGTTACCGATTTATGAAGGTTGTTTCTAGACACACGTGATTTCTGTTCGATATTTGATGAATTACCCTAGTTGTCTGAAATAGAATAATTTCGAACGAAATTCTATTAAATTTTTCTTTGAGCATCTTATCTCTACCAAACACGTTCTACAACTATTAAAACTTGAAATTGAAATAAAATAATGTTATTAAAAAGTTCATTTACTAGCCGCTACAATGCAAAGATAGAGTTGGGCTATAAATCCAAGTCAAATACGCCTTAACTTTGAACAATGCAAGTCTCATACAATTCAATAAAATCAGATAAAATTTCTGAGAGATTGTTAGAACGTAGTTTGTTATGAATTATTCAAATGAACATTACCCACAGAATTTAAATGCAAAACATACGCTGCGATGATAAAACTCTTTGATATTTCAGAAAACGTTCCAGCTCATATCGTAGGGCTAACACTTTTCGTCTCTTTAAATAACACTACCGATATTTTTTAGTGAAAAGAAAAAATAATTTTATTGCGCTCAAATAAACACAATGGTTCTATGCTATTGATATTCTTCTTTATTAATAAGTAAATATAAAATTAACTTGTTTTAAAATAACATATTTCACGAATATTTTCATCAAAATTGAAAAAAATGCGAGCTGACGAAGTTGAGCTAATAAAGTTAATCAAAGTCTGATAAATCAAACGGTCAATGTCAATTTAATTTTTTTGTAATCCCATGCCTCATAATTAAAATAAATGTAATTTGACTGGAATCGCCGAATTAAATTAGCAAGTATCGATAAAGGATTGAATCTATAATTGAAGTCATGAATCGCAAATCAGCAATCATTTTTAGAACCAGATTCATGAATTAAAATTAAGAATCGGATTCAGGATTGTGACGTTAGAAATCAGTCCTAAGGAAAAAATTAGGAATGGGTATTTAACGCGTATTTGTTTGTTTTTTCACTAATTATTGTTATGAAGAAATTTATTTGAGAAGACGCAAAATATTCCCTGGAATTTCTTCTCGCGAATGAATTATTCTGCATCAAAAATCATCATTCACTGGAGAATGTTACCAGAAAAATGCAATGAAAAATGTTTACCACAAACTATAACCCAAAACGAAAACACACCTTAGGTCCGCACCAAACAAAAATCCCACCTCGAAACCAACACCGAACTTTGCAGTCCCAAAACACTCCTCTTCAAACAACGTTGAAGGAACGTTGTCTGCAAGCTACACCACTGAATGCGCTGCAAAAAAAGGCGACATGAAGAGCCACAAAAAGTCGAACTCTTAGAATTTCGGCGTCCGAAGAGGTGAGAGATTTGCTACGGAGAGCAGGCCGTCAAGAGAGGGAACAGTTATGCTTTGTTGGAGCGGCGGCGCCTGGGCGCGTGGCGTGGAGGCGCACGGACGCGTCGTTAGGGCGCGTGGGAGCCGTTAGGGGCTGTTGCAGGCCTTATGTCGGGGCAGGGGCTTTGTGGGCTGAGAGCAGGATTTATGGGCTAAGAAATGGCTTTATGGACTGAAAATAGGCTTAATGGGCTGAGAGCTGGCTTTATGATCAGGGCAGTGGCCTTATAGTCAGGGCTGGAACTTTATGGGCTGAGAGGTCGCTTTATGGTCGGGGCAGGAGCTTTATGGTCTGAGAAAAAATTTTGTGGGATGAAAGCAGGCTTTGTGGGCTGTTGCAGACCATATGGTCGGGGCAGGGATTTTTGGTCTGAGAAAAGGCTTTATGGGCTGGGAAAAGGCTTCATGGGCGGTAAAAGGCGTCATAGGTTGAAATAGCTAATAATCAGGAAAGCGGTTCCATGCATGGTCTGAGAAAAGGCTTTATGGGCTGGGAAAAGGCTTCATGGGCGGAAAAAGGCGTCATAGGTTGAAATAGCTAACAATCAGGAAAGCGGTTCCATGCATGGTCTGAGAAAAGGCTTTATGGGCTGAAAGCTGGCTTTATGGTCAGGGCAGAGGCTTTACGGTCTTAATGCGCTGAGAAAAGATTTTATGGACTAAAGCTAGCTTATGGTCAAGGCAAAGGCTTTATGGGCTGAGATAATGCATTTTGGCAGAAAAAGGCATTGTAGTCAGGAGAGAGGCTTTATGGGCAAAGTAAAAAATTGGTCGGCGACAATGAGACATTATGTGATGAAGTATTATCGAATGAAGTATTATCGATGAAGTATTATCGATGAAGTATTATTATTAAAAGTATTATCGAATCTCGGCGCTGGTAGTGGCGATTTTCTCTGTTGGGTGTAGGAGAAAAATTCCAAGCACAATACCCCACTCTACCCAGGTGTCTGAAATGGGTACCGGTCTCGACCGGGGGAAAGCGTCATGGCGTCCTGGCGTTAGTCATAAGGCATTTGAAAATCCAATGTACAAGGTGATATGTATCAGGCTTGATTGGAAATAAAGCATCCGTAGATGCCTTCATTATTATGATGAAAACAGCATTTAATGGCTAAGAAAAGAAGAGGTTTTATAGTTGGGAGAGGGATTGGGAGGGAGGGCTAAGAAAATGCGTAACGGGATAAAAAAAGCTTAATAGTTAAAAGAAGGGCTCTATGGTCAGGAGAGAGGATTTATTGGCTGAAAAGATGCAGAATGGGATGAAGAGAAGCTCTACGGAAAAGAGGTTTTATGTGCTGAGAAATGGCTTTACAGGCTGAAAACAGGCTCCATGGTCAAGGAAGAGTATTTGTGGGCTGAAAAAATGTTTTGAATATTGGAAAAACGCTGTGACTAGAAGAAGAATTTCATGTGGTGAAACAAGCCCTGTAACCTGGAGAGAAATCTTATGGAATAGAGAATAAACATTATGGCATGAGGAAAGACTGTATCGACTTTTAAAATTCTTTGTATTCTAAGGGAAGACACTGTGAGCTCAATTGGAGCTTGACGGGCCGGGGAAGACTTAATGGGGGGAACCATTGTGGTTTGGGGAAATGTTGGAATAAAGGAGTTAAGATCAGAAATGATGAGCAATTATCAATGAAAAGCCTAAATAGTTAGTATGGTAATTAGTGGAGGTTATCGAGCTGAAAAAAAATCTTTGAGTATTGGCACAAGATTATAAGTAAGCCGTTATTTACCATTAAAAAATATTAAATCGACCAAAAAGTAAGTGGAAGTTCGACGAGAGGGAGGAGCCTTCAGTTCCTTCGCCACAGCCTCTCGTACATTCCACACCTCCGGGCAGGGACAACTGTGTGCGGACGTCAGCATTTTTCCTCCTTTTGATGCACTGGAGCTGAATGTTCAGGTTCTTGTGTCTCCGATGCCCCATACCCTCACAGTTTTGGGCATGAGATAATAATCGTGATCCAGATTCATAGCATCAACATGTAAAATGGAAGTACTTTTGGAAGTAGTTATATATACATATATATATGTATTTATATATATATATATATATTTATATATATATATGAAACAATTTCAAAATTTATCGAAGATTATTGGGTTATTTTTTGAGGGTTAGTGTGAGTAGAATCATTTTCAATTTTGTCATATTTTTCTCCGTAAGTAGCGTAAAACAAATTCTTCGGCGCTGCTCATTTTTTATTTATCCCGCGTATTCACAGTACAAGTATTTTCTACCCCATTTTGGTCTCTCAATAAATGTACGGCAAGGTTGAGAAGGGCCAGAATGTGCGAGTCATGTAGAAAAAAAACTCAAAAAACTGCGTCTTTATGAGACCGTGTCCGCAGGATGGAACTCTCGAGCATCTCGAGTGGAGGAGGCAGGCACAAGTTTGTACAGCCGCAGCAGCGTTCAGGAATATCCCATGGAAGTTTTTTCATAACGTTCATATTGTACAATATTTGTACGATAATATTTTTGATAGATTGTTGGGAAGAAGCGCAATATTTTTCTACACCAATCGTCACTAAATGTTTCAGAACTGCTGCTGCCTCCTCATTGTGCGAGACTTACATGTAGTTTGGCGAGTAATTACGCGAGACTTACATGTTGTTAGTGAGTAATTATGCGAGACTTACATGCTGTTAGCGAATAATGGCATTCTATGTCGATTGATTAAATTATAACAAGGATCATTTTACACGAAGGGTCAATTTACAAAATGAGACAATCCTAACGATAGGTCAAACCTCACGATGGATTAATCTTAGACGATGAGTCGATCCCTACGATGCGTTTAATCCTATGCCATAGGCCATTTCTCGTGATGGGTTAACCTACACCATGGGCCAACCCACACGATGAGTCATTCGACACAACGAACCAATCCTCGCAATGACTCTATTCCCACGATGGGTCAATGCACGTGATAGGTCAATCTACAAGGTGGGTCACTGCACGCTATGGGTCAGTCATCACGTGGGTCAATTCGTGAGATGAGTCAAGGCGTCTACACCGCCTCTACCTGCCCCCTGTACTTAGCCTAATTTTTTAAGTTTCCTACGCTTTCTTTTCTCTTCTTCATGAAGTTGAGGATGCAACAATAGGCAGCACGGCGCAAGTCATCCAGAAAAAGTTCTTTTTTCTGGCAAGTTCATTTTCGACCTCAGGAAAACAGCAAATTCTTCTCCAAGAGTATGTTTGTTCCGGTGCAAAAATAAGCTCAACAGGCACCAAGAGGATGCATGTTATGATCTCAAAATAAGCCTCGAACGTAAAACGTTTATTCTCACCACCACATTTTTCAACGGAAAAATTACCGATACTCCGAAGACGAAAATCAACAGGAAATTTTCATAGTTGGTGCTAAATCGACGTTCAGGATGCTCTCGCGGTGCCGATATTTTGTTTACAAATCTAAGTTGTTGTAGAAGTAGCATTAGTAATATTAGTAGTAGTAGATAGTTGTAGTAGTAGTCGTATTAGTAGTAGTAGAAATAGCAAGTAGTTGTTATAGTAGTAGAAGAAATAGTAAGTAGTAGTGATAGTAGTAGTCATATTAGTAGCACATGGTTGTAACAGTAGTAGTAATAGTAAGTAGGGGATAGCAGTGGGTAATAACAGCGGATAGTAGTGGATAGCAGAGAGTAGTAATTGTCAGTAGTAGTAGCAGTGGTAGTAAGGAGTAAGATAGCTAGATTCACAAGAGCTGCAGCTGCTCAGACCACACAACGCAGAGGGTATCACAACTCAAGCACCAGCTCTCCACACATCACCAAGCACCAAGCACCAGCTCTCCACACATCACCAAGCATCAAGCACCAGCTCTCCACACATCACCAAGCACCAGTTCTCCACATATCACCAAGCACCAAGCACCAGTTCTCCACATATCACCAAACACCAAGCACCAGTTCTCCACAAATCACCAAGCACCAAGCACCAGTTCTCCACACATCACCAAGCACCAAGCACCAGTTCTCCACACATCACCAAACACCAGTTCTCCACACATCACCAAGCACCAAGCACCAGTTCTCCACACATCACCAAGCACCAAGCACCAGTTCTCCACACATCACCAAGCACCAAGCACCAGTTCTCCACACATCACCAAGCACCAAGCACCAGTTCTCCACACATCACCAAGCACCAAGCACCAGTTCTCCACACATCACCAAGCACCAAGCACCAGTTCTCCACACATCACCAAGCACCAAGCACCAGTTCTCCACACATCACCAAGCACCAAGCACCAGTTCTCCACACATCACCAAGCACCAAGCACCAGTTCTCCACACATCACCAAGCACCAAGCACCAGTTCTCCACACATCACCAAGCACCAAGCACCAGTTCTCCACACATCACCTCAGCAAATAACGTAGCACATTTTGTACGTATTTCACCTAATTAGTACTACACCCATTGCAACACATAAGGTCAAGAGCATTCAATTTTAACACAAATAAAGCGTAAAAGTTTGTTCAAATTTTACTCAAATCAACCTCGATCGCCCGTCCACTCCTCTCACCCAGTCTAACAAGGATGACGAAGCACACAGTCCCGTGTGCGGCCAATGAATGGACTGCCGTAACTCACCTTGAAGCCAATTTCATCGCAACATTTTGAGCTGTCGCGGAAGTTCAAAAATTTGTATGATTGTGCCACGCAATTCAATTTTAATAATTTTTTCAGGTTTTCTAAAGATACAAGTTCGGTTAATACTGGGTAAACAACACGAGAGAAATTAAAATTTCAATTAGAAGGGAAAATCGTAATTGTGAAAAATAACTAAGCGGGATAGTGAGTTATTTTAACGGGCAACTAATAGGGACTAAATTTAAGCTTTCAACTTAAAGGGACAACTTAAAAGGGCAACTAATAGGGACTTAAGGGAAAAATCAGTTATTAATTACTAGGGACAATCTTACGCATCAGATTAATTCAGCGTTGAAAGCTAAACTGTTAAATTTCTCTGAGACAATTTGTACCACTGAATTGATCAAATGGGTGGACAATTTGTACCACTGAATTGATCAAATGGGTGGACAATTTGTACCACTGAATTGCTCAAATGGGTGGACAATTTGTCCCACTGAATTGATCAAATGGGTGGACAATTTGTCCCATTGATTTGATCAAATGGGTGGACAATTTGTACCCCTGAATTGCTCAAATGGGTGGACAATTTGTCCCACTGAATTGATCAAATGGGTGGACAATTTGTACCACTGAATTGATCAAATGGGTGGACAATTTGTCCCACTGAATTGATCAAATGGGTGGACAATTTGTCCCACTGAATTGATCAAATGGGTGGACAATTTGTACCACTGAATTGCTCAAATGGGTGGACAATTTGTCCCACTGAATTGATCAAATGGGTGGACAATTTGTCCCAATGAATTGATCAAATGGGTGGAACATTTGTCCCACTGAATTGATCAAATGGGTGGACAATTTGTACCACTGAATTGATCAAATGGGTGGACAATTTGTCCCACTGAAGTGATCAAATGGGTGGACAATTTGTACCACTGAATTGCTCAAATGGGTGGACAATTTGTACCACTGAATTGATCAAATGGGTGGACAATTTGTACCACTGAATTGCTCAAATGGGTGGACAATTTGTACCACTGAATTGCTCAAATGGGTGGACAATTTGTGCCACTGAATTGATCAAATGGATGGAAAATTTGTCCCACTGAATTGATCAAATGGGTGGACAATTTGTACCACTGAATTACTCAAATGGGTGGACAATTTGTACCACTGAATTGATCAAATGGATGGACAATTTGTCCCACTGAATTGATCAAATGGGTGGACAATTTGTACCACTGAATTCCTCAAATGGGTGGACAATTTGTACCACTGAATTGATCAAATGGGTGGACAATTTGTACCACTGAATTGATCAAATGGGTGGACAATTTGTACCACTGAATTGCTCAAATGGGTGGACAATTTGTCCCACTGAATTGATCAAATGGGTGGACAATTTGTCCCACTGATTTGATCAAATGGGTGGACAATTTGTACCCCTGAATTGCTCAAATGGGTGGACAATTTGTCCCACTGAATTGATCAAATGGGTGGACAATTTGTACCACTGAATTGATCAAATGGGTGGACAATTTGTCCCACTGAATTGATCAAATGGGTGGACAATTTGTCTCACTGAATTGATCAAATGGGTGGACAATTTGTACCACTGAATTGCTCAAATGGGTGGACAATTTGTCCCACAGAATTGATCAAATGGGTGGACAATTTGTCCCACTGAATTGATCAAATGGGTGGACAATTTGTCCCACTGAATTGATCAAATGGGTGGACAATTTGTACCACTGAATTGATCAAATGGGTGGACAATTTGTCCCACTGAAGTGATCAAATGGGTGGACAATTTGTACCACTGAATTGCTCAAATGGGTGGACAATTTGTACCACTGAATTGATCAAATGGGTGGACAATTTGTACCACTGAATTGCTCAAATGGGTGGACAATTTGTACCACTGAATTGCTCAAATGGGTGGACAATTTGTGCCACTGAATTGATCAAATGGATGGAAAATTTGTCCCACTGAATTGATCAAATGGGTGGACAATTTGTACCACTGAATTACTCAAATGGGTGGACAATTTGTACCACTGAATTGATCAAATGGATGGACAATTTGTCCCACTGAATTGATCAAATGGGTGGACAATTTGTACCACTGAATTCCTCAAATGGGTGGACAATTTGTACCACTGAATTGATCAAATGGGTGGACAATTTGTACCACTGAATTGATCAAATGGGTGGACAATTTGTACCACTGAATTGCTGAAATGGGTGGACAATTTGTCCCACTGAAGTGATCAAATGGGTGGACAATTTGTACCACTGAATTGCTCAAATGGGTGGACAATTTGTACCACTGAATTGATCAAATGGGTGGACAATTTGTACCACTGAATTGCTCAAATGGGTGGACAATTTGTACCACTGAATTGCTCAAATGGGTGGACAATTTGTACCACTGAATTGATCAAATGGGTGGACAATTTGTCCCACTGAATTGATCAAATGGGTGGACAATTTGTACCACTGAATTGATCAAATGGGTGGACAATTTGTACCACTGAATTGATCAAATGGGTGGACTATTTGTCCCACTGAATTGATCAAATGGGTGGACAATTTGTACCACTGAATTGATCAAATGGGTGGACAATTTGTACCACTGAATTGATCAAATGGGTGGACAATTTGTACCACTGAATTGATCAAATGGGTGGACAATTTGTCCCACTGAATTGATCAAATGGGTGGACAATTTGTACCACTGAATTGATCAAATGGGTGGACAATTTGTACCACTGAATTGATCAAATGGGTGGACTATTTGTCCCACTGAATTGATCAAATGGGTGGACAATTTGTACCACTGAATTGATCAAATGGGTGGACAATTTGTACCACTGAATTGATCAAATGGGTGGACAATTTGTACCACTGAATTGATCAAATGGGTGGACAATTTGTACCACTGAATTGATCAAATGGGTGGACAATTTGTACCACTGAATTGATCAAATGGGTGGACAATTTGTACCACTGAATTGATCAAATGGGTTGACAATTTGTACCACTGAATTGATCAAATGGGTGGAAAATTTGTCCCACTGAATTGATCAAATGGATGGACAATTTGTACCACTGAATTGATCAAACGGGTGGACAATTTGTCCCACTGAATTGATCAAATGGATGGACAACTTTTACCACTGAATTGATCAAATGGATGGACAATTTGTCCCACTGAATTGATCAAATGTATGGACAATTTGTACCACTGAATTGATCAAATGGGTGGACAATTTGTCCCACTGAATTGATCAAATGGGTGGACAATTTGTACCACTGAATTGATCAAATGGGTGGACAATTTGTACCACTGAATTGATCAAATGGGTGGACAATTTGTACCACTGAATTGATCAAATGGATGGACAATTTGTCCCACTGAATTGATCAAATGGATGGACAATTTGTACCACTGAATTGATCAAATGGATGGACAATTTGTCCCACTGAATTGATCAAATGGGTGGACAATTTGTACCGCTGAATTGATCAAATGGGTGGACAATTTGTACCACTGAATTGATCAAATGGGTGGACAATTTGTACCACTGAATTGATCAAATGGGTGGACAATTTGCACCACTGAATTGATCAAATGGGTGGACAATTTGTACCACTGAATTGATCAAATGGATAAATTATTCAAAGAGCTAAATCATTCCACTACTAGAGCTGGACAAACTTAATTATCAAGTGCACTAAAACGACTGTGCAAAATTAGTTAATAAATTGAATGCGAGATATTATTTGAAAAGAATGAAAGTGCATAAACTGTTTTATTGTATTAACCATCCGAGACAAGCTGGTATTATTCCCTTAACGAAGCGGTATAAACTCTTTTAAAATAAATATTGAATAATCACTTTGCCACTGGGAGTCATGAAAGGAATAATTTTACTTACAAAAACTGTCAAATTAAATAACGAAATTACCTCCACGAAACAAGTGTAATTATTACCCGATCAAAAGGAAACAAATTAAATCACTCAACTACACAAAAGGGACGATCCAAAAAACATCAGCAAAGTTGCGGCCAAGGTCCTCCAATGGTGCAAGTCGAGACCAGTTAGATGAGGCAGAGTCAATTACCGCTCCTCCTTATGGGGCTCCACACTCCAATAGTGTTCTTTAAGAGCAGTGCAATTGAACATGACATAGTCCACACAGGTTTTTTTTCAATAACTGTTGCTTGAGCGTGCAATTTGTGTGGGAAAATACCACTACAGCAATTATGATTTTAAAAAAAGGACTTCGTATGTTTCGAATTCTTCCTATCTTTAATCATCGATCTTTAATTATCTTTCTGCAGGAATTCCGAATATCCGCCCCAGCATTCCAAAAAAATACGTTGCGGTAATTGTTGAGGGCCTTGTATGCATGCACGTAGCAGCACGTGCAGAGCGACACGTGCACGCACGTGTATGAGCGACACGGACACACGTGCAGAACATCACTTGGAATCACGTGCACAACGGCACGTAAAAGCACGTGCGCGGGATGAGGGAAAGAGCCATTCATGAATGACATCTGACTGTACATCAGAAGTAGCAGTACGCGGGGAATCTATGCACACAGTATGTTTCCACGCAGGATACGCTGCGCACAGAATCAACAAGTTTTAAAGAAGAGGAAGAAAACATAGAGAAGAGAAAGCGATGAAGGAATTAAAACTGAAAGAATCGAAATGAGTACGAAAGATAAAAACTCCGAAGGCCTCTCTATAGCCTAGGTAACCTAAGCAATGGTATCTTTACTTACGACGCCAGTCCCTATAGCATGGGATAGACAAGCCTAACAACCCTAAACCTATTGTATAGCTCATGCCCCGGAGGAGCCATACATCAGAAAAAGGGCATGCTTGTTTCAATAAAAATATAGACTTCATTAGTGCCTGCTCGTCACGATGAAAATATAGACTTCATGAGCGCCTGCTCGTCTCAATAAAAATATAGACTTCATGAGCGCCTGCTCGTCTCAATGAAAATATAGACTTCATGAGCGCCTGCTTGTCTCAATGAAAATATAGACTTCATGAGCGCCTGCTTGACTCAATGAAAATATAGGCTTCATGAGCGCCTGCTTGTCTCAGTGAAAATATAGACTTCATGAGCGCCTGCTCGTCTCAATAAAAATATAGACTTCATGAGCGCCTGCTCGTCTCAATGAAAATATAGACTTCATGAGCGCCTGCTTGTCTCAATGAAAATATAGACTTCATGAGCGCCTGCTTGACTCAATGAAAATATAGACTTCATGAGCGCCTGCTCGTCTCAATAAAAATATAGACTTCATGAGCGCCTGCTCGTCTCAATGAAAATATAGACTTCATGAGCGCCTGCTCGTCTCAATGAAAATATAGACTTCATGAGCGCCTGCTTGTCTCAGTGAAAATATAGACTTCATGAGCGCCTGCTTGTCTCAATGAAAATATAGACTTCATGAGCGCCTGCTTGTCTCAGTGAAAATATAGACTTCATGAGCGCCTGCTTGTCTCAATGAAAATATAGACTTCATGAGTGCCTGCTCGTCACGATGAAAATATAGACTTCATGAGCGCCTGCTTGTCTCAGTGAAAATATAGACTTCATGAGCGCCTGCTTGTCTGAGTGAAAATATAGACTTCATGAGCGCCTGCTTGTCTGAGTGAAAATATAGGCTTCATGAGCACCTGCTCGTCTCAGTGAAAATATAGACTTCATGAGCGCCTGCTTGTCTGAGTGAAAATATAGACTTCATGAGCGCCTGCTTGTCTGAGTGAAAATATAGACTTCATGAGCGCCTGCTTGTCTCAGTGAAAATATAGACTTCATGAGCGCCTGCTCGTCTCAGTGAAAATATAGACTTCATGAGCGCCTGCTCGTCTCAGTGAAAATATAGACTTCATGAGCGCCTGCTTGTCTCAGTGAAAATATAGACTTCATGAGCGCCTGCTCGTCTCAATGAAAATATAGGCTTCACGAGCGCCTGCTCGTCTCAGTGAAAATATAGACTTCATGAGCGCCTGCTCGTCTCAATGAAAATATAGACTTCATGAGCGCCTGCTTGTCTCAATGAAAATATAGGCTTCATGAGCGCCTGCTCGTCTCAGTGAAAATATAGACTTCATGAGCCACGTACTTCCTTTGAGCGGACGCTGAGTTGTGTGTGAGGCACTGTCATGTCGTGTGCTGAAGCAATGAAAAAGAATTCACGATGACTTGAACCTGACCTTCCCTGCAGGCGATAAAGAACGCGAAAGAGAGATATGATCAGGAAGGAGGATTTTTTGGGGGTGATAGAGACTTTGAAAATATTTCTCGCTCTAAATCTGTATACGGCTGAAATATGACCTAACTTTTACGCATTTATTTGCTACTATTTTACTTGTACAATAACAAATATAATATCGCATTAATTTTACACAATTCAAGGGATTGTTAATTTACTAGTGTACCCATATTTTGTTTATGAAGTCATTCATTTATTGGTATAACTTTTTCTTTCGATTGACGTAAAATAAACCAAAAATTAAAACACTTCAAATTTGTTCAAAGATATAGGTATAGATAAAAATGTTAATGAATTCAAACACGTCGTAAAGAAGAAATTCAGAGTACACAGGGTGTCTATCACGTCAGTCAGTTCCAACTCTCCACTTTACCCTGAATTGCAGTCTAACTTAACACGTCTCTTGCGAAATGACCCACCGGTGGTCACTGAGGAGATTTTTATAATGCTGCTGACTGACCTACAGTCACTAATTGAATTTTTATAAATACTTAATAAAAACTAAATGAAGGAACTATCGATTTAATGTCCGTTATTTTCAAAATTGATTTCTAAAATTAACGGTAATTCGAGTTCAATATTAAACTTCAATTTAACCCGCCGCAGTTAACGTGTTAACCCTTTAACGTCAGCATTTTGTACTCTTATCCCTGTTGTAGCACCCACCGTCCCTAACCTGGTGCCAGCATCAGGTAGTCACCGACGTCAGGATAAGGAAAGAACTTCCACGTGGCCGAGCTTCCACTTCCACTTCATAGAGGACATTAGGGAACAAATTTAACTGGAAAAATAGAATATTGAGGCTGTTTCCGAAAGAATATAGTCCTGTGTATAGTTAATACAACTCATGCAACACTAAGTATAGTTCCAATTTCTTCACCCATCTCCAACACAACAGTTCTGTAGCTCCAAAATCTGTCTTCGGTCGTTCAACCCTCACGAATTTTTTTTAGCATTGTATTGATAATTTTCTGTTTTTTTACCGAGTTTACTCTCGGCATTTTTCTGATTTCTTTCCTTTCAACTCGACCTTCAGGAACACAGAATTGTGAAGTGACGTTTAAAATTCTAGAATTGATGATACATCCGAAGAAACGGGATGCTTTACCGCGAGTCCATACTAGATAAGCAAGGAAATTCAAAACCCACGCAAGTATGTTTCAGCGATTCATGATTTTCAAGATGCTATCTGCAATACAAATTATCATGTTTTCTTATTTCCTCTTAATTTTTGC
Source organism: Morinoia aosen (assembly GCA_030386875.1). Classification (NCBI taxonomy): domain Eukaryota; kingdom Metazoa; phylum Arthropoda; class Malacostraca; order Amphipoda; family Talitridae; genus Morinoia; species Morinoia aosen. The sequence continues at coordinate 21,625,707 of CM059556.1, forward strand.
ACAATTTGAAAGACCTCTTGCATTTTACTAAAAGGTATCGCAACGTGAATGTTTCAAATCTTGTTTTATGTACATTTTACGTTTCAAACATTTAAGTTAACCAAGCTCATAGGAGTGATACTTCTTGAAGAAAAGGCTGTATTTCTTGCATAGCATTTGGAGAAATTCTGCTACAATTATTGGAATTTACATTTTTTAGGGGTGATTTAAAAAATCCTTAAAAGCTCTATATGGCCTCCAGTTGCGTTCCAATTTCAACATCAAATTCTGTGTAAAAAGTTGAAGCCGGACGTGGAGTAATATTCAAGTCTCCACAGAACTCACGCTGTCTGTTGCTCTGCTACGACTCCAGTTGATTTCCGATTTCTTTGCCAAATTTTATATCAAAAGTTCAAATCGTACGAAACGAACAACCAATTCTTCTAAGTGGTTTTGGTTGTACGTTACGGTTGTCTCGTACAACCAAATATTTTAAGTAGACTTGGTAGTTGGTTACGTACGATTTGAACGCTGCTAGGAAGACGTAAATTACTAGAAAGACGTAAACAAATTACTATATTCACATGTGTCCACTGTACTAGACATAGAAAACAATCTAATGCTGTATCGCTTGTGTGGTAAATAAAGTGTCTAAATTGTTAAAATTGCTTGAGAATCGTGGCCGTGAAGTGGTCAGTCTGCCTTCCGCACTGCACAAGGACGACAGGTGCCATCTTCACAAAGCAGCTTGCGCCTGTCCGTAACCTTCGAACTCTGAACATGTCCCACTTCCATGTGCGTACAAGATCGTCCCTGCTTCACAGGGTGCTAGTGAAATCCAACCTTCACAAGTTTTGTGATGTTGGTTCAAGATGTTATTGGATGTACACGAAATAGTTTTGTGTGGCAAGCAAATTGAGTCGCCAGGGATTTGAAGAGGTTATTGGAAGTACATGACGTAGTCTTTGTGGCAAGCAAATTGAGTCGCCAGGGATTTGAAGAGGTTATTGGAAGTACATGACGTAGTCTTCGTGGCAAGCAAATTGAGTAGCCAGGGATTTGAAGAGGTTATTGGAAGTACATGACGTAGTCTTTGTGGCAAGCAAATTGAGTAGCCAGGGATTTGAAGAGGTTATTGGAAGTACATGACGTAGTCTTCGTGGCAAGCAAAATGAGTCGCCAGGGATTTGAAGAGGTTAATGTAAGTATACAAAGTAATTTTTAGTGCCAAGCAAAACGAGCCCCCAGCGGTTTGAATCGACCCCAAAATTTGAATTTCAATGATGGACAAAATCGAAGGTTACGGTAATCAAGTTGGTAGCGACATAACTGAATGAACGTCAGTGGTAGATTGGCCAGCACCGATTACTCCCTCTAAAGGTTTTGGGTAGTTTCCTGTGCAGTGAGAGCCCTGAAATCGAAGTTCTTTCTGTATCCAGGAACTAATGAGTGCCCATGAAGAATTTAATGGGATAACATCACTACCAATTTAAATTGAGTTGCTGCATAAAATGAGCTCTGGTGCGGCAAAGGATTAAGTCAGAAGTAAAGTACGTAGCAGAATATCTTGTTACCTGAGGGGGAAGTGTCTTAGTATAGTACTTTATTGAAGTCCTCTCATTACAGTTACGTGACTCAGTACTCATTGGGCTGAAATACTCCTGACACAAAGGTGTATCCTTGCATTGCAAAAGCAATGCAGTGTTACTTCCGTTGTTACAAGTCTTGTTACGAGCGTTGTTGCCAGTGTTGTCCCTAGCGTTGTTAATATTGCAACTGTGTAGTTATAGTTTGTAGTATTGCTACCAGTGTTGTTTCTAGTGTTGATGCAGGGATTGCGACAAGTGCTATATTCAGTGTTGTTACTGGTGTTATTACACATTGCGTGGCTACTCTTGTTGCTAGTATTGTTACAAAACTTATCCCTTATTTTGTTGAATGTATTGGTGCAAGGGTTGTTAAGAGCATTGTTGCGACTGTTATGGTCTGTGTTTCTGTTGTATTGTTGCAAAAATGTGTTTAATGTTGTCAGAAGCGTTATTAAAAGTGCTGCAACAAGTGTTATAACAAATTTTATTGCCAGTATCGTCCATGGTATGGCAACAAGTATTGCTAGCGTCACTATCATGGTTTTCTCCACTAAACATTGCTTATCACAAATATTACACATTACCAGTAATGTGTCTTGTTGAAATTTGTTTAACGCCTAAAAATTGCAAATTACAGCGCCGGAAATAACAAAATGGAGCAAGTGCTCAACTTTTTTGTCTATCTGATTAGTTCATTAGACCTCAGAATGGAACTGTGTGTAAAGTTGACCAACCTGTCCTCTGTAAACTAACTCGATATTTGCATTGCCTCAGCCCTATTGTTCACGAACCAATTAATTAGTTGCAACTAATATGTACTCCGTGTTCCTCTTAAATTATCCAGCATGGTTCAAATTGTCCAGTAAACTTCACATATAAATATACGTGTCTAGTAAAATAAAGGATACATTGGAGCTTCACTGCGTAATGAATAAGTTTTTACCTAGTCCCATACGAACATGATAAAAGTTACTGCTGAAATAAAATTATATTGTAAAATTAAACATCAATATCGAGTTCATTATCTTGTTGATCAGTCTAATGCGAAACTAGGCTAAGTGAATTAGGTTAAACATTATTGTACACCCTAGAATAATGTAATGGTAGGATGCCCTAGAAGTCGCTGAACTTATTCGGGCCCACAGGTAGCTATACTCAAATTTGACCATTGTATTAGACTTAAGAAACATTCTACCTCTGTATCACCAGTGGTAAATAAATTGTTTAAATTGTTTAAATTAAAACAGGAATTTGGCCAAGAAATTATACCGCAATCAGGTCGATCTTAAATCTACTTTTTAAAGCTGGAATTGAGCTAAAATTTGCACCAAACTTAGAAATGGATTTCAAATCGAGGGTCAAAAGGTATAGCAGAGCTAAAATTTCACATCCTGAGCAAGTACTAAATCAATTCTGGTACCCAAAGTTAGAATTTAACTAAAATCTGGTACTTGATGTCAAAATTGGCTGTGAAATATTGTGTTCAAATATTGAAGTGAATTGAAATGAACGCAAAGCTTTAGTTGAATAAAAACATTGGAATGTTTAAAAAAAATTCTTTAACATTCTGGCCAATGCTAGAATTGAACCATAAAAATTTTAGCTCCCAATTCTGACATTGGACTAAAATGCTGAACGCGAAGCTATAGTTGAGTTAGAATACTTCCCGCAAAATTTAAAATTTATTGAACAAAATATTGTGCCAAAAACTAGAATGTGATTGGAACGCTGTGCCTAAAACTAAAACTAGAATTTTATTTAAACTTCGTGCGTAAAGCTGCAATTTTATCAATATTTTGTGCCTAAAACTAGAATGCGATTGAGCTCTTGTGCCCAAATTTAAATACGATTGAAATCTATTATTTCTTATGTTTATGTTCTTATGTTATGTTCATAAGAATTTGATTGCAATCCTGTGCCCAAAACTAGAATGGGATTAAAATCTTGTTCTCAAAATAAGAAATAGGTTAAAATCTAGTACCAAAAACTTGAATTTGATTGAAATGTTGCACCCGAAACTTAAATACGATTGAAATCTTCAGCCCAAATCTAAAATATGATTGATATTCCGTACCCAAAACTAGAATTTTGCACGCAAAGCAAGAACTGAGCCAAAGCCTGGTGTGTAACGGCCACACGCAACCGCAGCTCCGCCGCTCCTTCAACCAACACAGGCCGGCTCGTGTCGTGTCTAGGACACACGTCTGGTATGTCAGGCTCGTGTGTGTATGTTCATTCCGTTATGTCTACACGTTACGTATACATTCGCTATGTTCTCTGCATTGCAACATGGCTATTTTGAACATGGGAAAGGTTACTCATGGAGCCCATGGTTATTCACTTATGAAGCATCACGTTATTCTATAAGTATTACATCATGAAACGTCCTCCGTCATTTCTACATGTTACGTATACATTCGCTGTGTTCTGGTAGTGACGCGAGCAATACTTGTAGCAGCACCATTAACACTCCTGGTGGTAAAATTTGCAATTAAACTTGAAAAATTACTGGCAATAAGACTTGACTTGTTACCACACCACTAACAATTCTGGCTGTAAAATTGTAAGATGATTTTTCGGATCATGGTAAAGGTCACACGGTTATTCTGTCGTGGTTTCACGATGTTCTTTTTTACATCATGATTCTCTCATAGAGCCTCACGGTGTCCTCTCTATTACATTGTGATTCTTTACTCCGATTCTTTACACGTATTTGAAAATCCAATGTACAAGGTGATATGTATCAGGCTTGATTGGAAATAAAGCATCCGTAGATGCCTTCATTATTTATTATTTATTTATTTATTTACGTCTTATTTCAATGAGCTGGCTTTTTATCCTAATTATTTTCAGAGCCGAACTCATTAAATTTGACTGATCTTTTAACACTGCACAAGTTTCAGCATTGCAGCAGCTCTCTCAAAATGCAGTGCAGTGTGAACAGCTCATTAAATCCCAATAATGCTGCCCGGGGATTCTCCCCGTGGGAAAAAAGGAGAACTCAGCCATCATTCGCCACTCTACCCAGGCGTCGAAAATGGGAACCGGCTTGGCATGAGGTAACCGTCATTGCGCCCTGATGTTAGTTAGATGTTACTCGTAGTTATAAGGCTTTTGAAAAACCAATGAGCTTCATGGCATGTATCAGGTTTTATTGGAATCAACATCCGTCTTCCTTTAAATACACAACCTGGAAGTGATTGAGTCTTCCCTGTTGCGAGTAATTAGCAGCACGCCACATTGCCTGAGTCTACACCATTGTTTTAGCCGACACTTTAGTCATCGCTCGTTTCGTGCGCCGGAATGCCGTCTTGTGTCTGACGAGGCGATAGAATAACTTTATTGACAAATTATGTTGTTTATGACCGATGCGATCAGAATTAAATTATAGACTTTACTATATTTTCCTTATTTTGGCCCATTCTACCAGCGTTTTTATGAATCTTGTCATTGAGTGAATTTTTCAGAACATTGGGGGAATTTTTCGTGGTAGTTAAAGAATTTTTTGTAGCAGTTGGGGAAATTTTTATAGAATATAATTGATGAATTTTTCTTGGCTCCGACGTTGTTTTGGATATTTTGGATTTTTTCATGTTCCTGTGAACAAGTTTTACTTGATGTCATCATTGATACTTCCTGGCATCCAAGATTGATAGAAAAAGATGTTCCTTTCCGTGTAGCGCGAACTTAACATTCCTCATTTAAAAACTACCATCAAAATCGATGCCTCGGCATTTGTTTATCCAAAAAATACGCGACTTTAAAAACACCGAATTGCTATTTCAGTTTATTTCATTTTCATCTTTCAACACTAACTTCAACAGAGCAACTTTGAGGGAGCAAAATAGTTACTATGATGTATTTTTACTATGCAACAGTGACTGCAATGGTGCAGAACACTTTAAATCTTTTTCACTTTAATTATTTAACAGTGACTTTTTCATAATTTGACAATGACTGCAACAGTGCAAAGTCGCGATCATAGTTTATTTTTTACCGTTCATTGATGACTTCGATAATGCAAAATACCTAGTGTTTTTTTCATTTTCTCTATTTAGCAGGGACTCCAACGATGCGGAATAGCCCTCATTTTTTCTTTTATCTTTCCTAATCAATCGTGCTAACAGCTTGATTGTTCGAGGCACTTGCACTTCTTCGCCCACGTTTGAATGAAAACAACAATTCATTTTCATACGTGTCTCTTTATACAATTTACTTACCACAGGCGATGCAGCAGTAGATTGTTTCTTAAGTCTAGTACAACGGACACATTTGAGTGTAGCTACTTGTGGGCCCGAATAAGCTCAGCGACTTCTAAAGCATCCTATCATCAACGCTATTCTAAGGTGTACAATATATTTAATCTTTGAACATCTGCTCGGAAAAAATATTGTCTCAGTCATTGTTCAGGTTATCCTTGGTGAACGTTTGCGCTTCCGTGTCTCTTTCTCTTGTTTGCAAAGGATGCCCAGTCCTTCTATATCGACTGGCTATCGGCAGAAATCTAATTCGTACTTGCACAAGAAGGATTAATCTTAAACGTGGTTACAAAAAATGAATTATTATATTCTGTGCAATATGTTAAGATATGTCTGCCTCCTGAAAGTTGATAGCACCCTTTTTCAATTGATGATAGCCTATTCTGTGCAATATGTTGATATGTGTCTGTCTCTTGTTGATAAGCACCGTTTTTCAATTGATAGTAGCCTTACGACACAATCTACCTGATGTATCTCTTGTGGTAAATAAATTGTTTTAAAAATTGTTTAAAGAGCACACGTAGGCTTCACAGATTGTTGTATGGCATCCTTTACAAAGAAAGAGCCTCTAAAATATTTCTTGCGGTCTGTATCGAGATGTTCTCAGTGAAAATTCTCTACAAGACCTGCAAAAGTTTCACAAAATTCTTTAAATATTTATTTGCATGCACCCGAGCACACTCACACATACACGGGCACGCTCACATATGCACAATAATACACGCTACACACACCACTCACACAAACGCGCACGCAAATACCGTATGAACACCAATTACACGCACTCGTGTTACAATGCATAAAAGAATGCATACAAAATGGACGTATTCGTGATACAGTGTAACCGTGAGAATAAGAAACAATACAGGTATTTGTGATACAGTGTTACTGTGAGAATAAGAAACAATACACGTATTCGTGATACAGTGTTACTGTGAGAACAAGAAACAATACGGGTATTCGTGATACAGTGTAACTGTAAGAACAAGAAACAATACACGTATTCGTATACATTCACACGCGCCTCACACGAAATGACTCATGAATGAACACATGTTGCAGTTACGCACCTAGGCATATTTCCGTTTAACTACTTCCTCATGATTTGCCAGAGGAAGCGTTTAATTAGCGTCAGCTGTGTTGAGGCTCAACACCTTGACGGCGACGTGCCCCACTGGTGGTCACTGAAGGGATTATCATAATGCTGATGACCGACCAGTAGTAATAAACTCAATTTTCATAAATACTTAACCCAAATCAAAAGAAGGCCCCATTTATTTAATGTCCGGTATTTCTAAATCGATCTCTAAAATTAATTTTAATTGGAGTTGAGAATTGAAGGTCAGTTTAACCTGCCGCAGTTAACGGATGTTCTGTCCCCACACCTCGTCCTCTGTTCCATGCTCTGCTTGATCTGCTGGAGATGATGCCTCACTGTGACCAGCAACGTGGGCTCTTTTGTAGCAATTTACTTTTATTGAAGTATAAAAATATAAAAGAATATTATAGAACTTTAAATTTTATAGAGGCATAAAAGAATTTTATAGAACTTTGAATTTTATAGAAGTATAAAAGAATGTTATAGTTATAGAACTTTAAATTTTAAAGAAGTATAAAAGAATGTTATAAAACTTTGAATTTTTTAGAAGTGTGAAAGAATGTTATAGAACTTTATCGAGAGCTGAGGAAAATACATTTCCCGTACTACATTCTTGAAATGATTCTTTAATTTTGAATTATGCGTTCAATTTCTTAGCAGTACATAACACTGAGTATAACCTAGCTGAGATACCGATTTTTTATTTGCTAAAACTGTCCTTTCGTGCATTCTTCGTTGAATTTCCAAGTGTTTTTTGACACTTTCAATGAAAATTTTCTTCGTAGAGTTTTTTAGCTTTGTTTGCGTTGCAAGGTTCCCCATAAAAATAGAGTCGTGGTTTGTTAGTTATACACTCACGTTTGTTGATGAAATAAAAAAATTAAGATGTTCTGTGCAGTCTAGCTAATTCTTTATAAGAGCGTTCTCGATGCGTGATAAATTTTCAAAAAAAATGTGAGGATAGCAGATGTATTTTAACACAATGTATCAGTGAAAAGGGGAAGTGTCTCACGTATTTTCGATACCGCGTGCCTGTGAAACAAAAGTATAGTTGAAGTGTTGGTGTTACAGTGTAGGAAGGAAAGTAAGAAATAACACATAGACGTATTCGTGATATAGTGTAACTGTGAGACAACGAAACAGTACAATTCGTGATACAGTGTAACTGTGAAACAAAAAAAATATAGACGTATTCGTGATACAGTGTAACTGTGAAACAAAAAACATATAGACGTATTCGTGATACAGTGTAACTGTGAAACAAAAAAAATATAGACGTATTCGTGATACAGTGTACTGTGAAACAAAAAACATATAGACGTATTCGTGATACAGTGTAACTGTGAAACAAAAAATATATAGAGACGTATTCGTGATACAGTGTAACTGTGCGACAAAGAAAAAAAGACGTATTCATCATACAGTGAACGAGGTAAAGGAACATACAACAAACGTGTTCGTAAAGCGGAGTAACAGCAAATAGGAGTATACCAATAGATGGATTTGTGACACAGTAGAACAGTCGAAGAGAGTTACAATGGACGTGTGTATAACACAATGTTAAAGGTATTATAGTATTACTAGGGGCCCTGGCAATTGAGGGGCCCTGGCAATAGAGGGGCCCTGGCAACCTAGGCAATTTTTCAGTTTTAGTATTTTTCAGTTTTAATGGCAATTTTAAATTCAGTAAAAAAAAATAAAAAATAAAAAAATAAAATAAAAAAAATGAAGAAAAAAAAATAAATGAATAAATAAATAAATAGTTTTCTGCAAATATAGACACCAGTGGCTTCAATTTAATACCTCACCTGACCATATAGACTCAGCCAATTTTCTAAACGGACTCGGACAAATTTTGAGTTACTGAATTAAGTATATAGATAGGTAACAAAGGACGCATTCGTTATACAGTGTATCAGTGCATTTAAGTAACTATGGACGTATTCGTAATGCAGTGCAACGGATAAAGTAATCGACGTATCTGTGCAGAAGTAAATTGCACCAAAAAGAATTCTAAACTCAAAAAATAAGACAACTGTAAAATAAAATAAAAAGTAAAAAATAAAAAAATAAAAAAAATAAAAAAAATAAAAATAATAATAAAAGTCAAATAAAAAGTCAATTAGGAAAAGAATTTATTTCAATTACTAGACAAATTACATTAGATGGCGGCTGTTGCGTGTAAGGGAATGGGAACACGAATAGTTTTGTAAATTGATGTTATGTCTCAGCTTAGGCATATTGAGAATGTATTTAACACAGGTTTAGTTCCCATTATACGAGTGACAAAAAAAGGCATTTTCCAACCAAGGCCATATGTTTTTCGCATGAAAAATGCCACAGAAGTAAAATATTAAACAATGCGTTTAAAATTTAAATTCTGAACTGTATGATACCAGGAAATATATAGTTAAAAAAACTTCGAGAAATCATATTAACTACAATTATACAAATAGAAGAAAAGTGCAGAAAAATAATTTTGTTGCTTATAAGTTACGAATCAAAACTTCAATTGCAACGCAATAGACTCATCAATTACAATAACACATTGAAATATATAAGTACAACAAAATCAATAAAATAAAAAATAAGAATTAGCACTATATCATTCAGCGGCAATAAACGATAAATCTTTTTCTAAAATTACAATTCCTAGTAAATAATAGTTACGTTTACTTCCAATAGGTCGATTCTTAGGAAAACACGCGTAAGATGAAAAGAAGAACCAATGTAAAAATGAACATTTTTATTATTTCTTTTAGTTTCGGCACCGAGGAGATAGTAAGTGTAGAAGTGCTGCGGTGTTCACACTGCCACGCCGGATATGCAAACAATTAACGATGTCTTAATAATAATAATAATAGCAAAATAGCTGAAAGCGTGAGTCAATTCAGAGAACCTTACGCTGCTAGATTTACCGCTACGATCCCGTAAAGTGGTCGCAAATCCGTTCCTCTGCAGTAAGAAATATCAAATGTAAGTTTCAAACAGAGCTAATGAACACTTTATAGAGTCGGTGGGATATAAAGTTTTTTTAAAGTGTTCATGAATTTAAGACATTGCACGCACTTGAAATGAAGTGAATTTTGTTTGTTGCTTGATTTTTAAGTGGAAAATAATTCATATGGATAGGAAAGATGGAGCAGCAATCACACGTTGCAGTGATCGTGTCTGGAAACTATCATGATGACAAGACACAAAAGATACTTCCGCAGAAATAATTCTTCATAGAACCACATTTTGATGGCAGAGTACACAGACGTGATGCACTGGACGCATCAGCAGCACCAGGGATGCGAAGGCAGATATCGCTGACGTCGCGTATAGGTCATTCGTGTATTACTTCTGCTGTTCATGGAAAGACGAGGAATAAATAACCAAGCGATTTTTGCGAGTCCTAAAGTTTATTACATTTGTTGCCTTAACAAAAATGCCAGTTTATACTGCGCGAGTCCACATTTAATGTTGTTAAACGCAGAAGGATAAAAGTAGTTACGATATTTTTCAAATCCCTTCTAATAAAAAATCACTAAGGTGTGTGAAGAAATTTGTTGTTGACACAGAATAACGTAGGAAAGAATTTTACGGAACTTTATTGAGAGCTGGTGAAAATACATTTCCCATGCTGCATTCTTGAAATGACTATTAATTTTCGAATTATACATTCAATTTTTAAGCCTAACAAAAATCAGCACGCAATTAGAAATGAACTTCGTTGCTTTATATTATGTGGACATAAGCAAATGATATTCGATAAAATTAGCACAATCCGGCCAACGGAAAAGAAAGTAAAAGCGCGCCCTCCATACAGAGGAAAATAAAGTCAATTGAAAAAATGTTGTGGTCAATACCTTTAATGACTATTTATAATTTAAATTAGACTAAATTTTGCCGCAGGCTAACCTGTGGATACCGAGACTTTATATATGAAAGTGTCGGTAGACGGAGAGGTATGGATGTATTACAGTAATTTTGAAGTTTTGAAAGACCACTTTACCCTGAAAGCCTACCTGACGAAAATCTAATAAAAACTATAAATGTTTGCGGAGATAGATAGTAAAAATGTTCATTGTGCGGTTAAGTTGTAATAAAATAATCCTTCAACGATTCACATCCATTAAACAAGTTTAGTTCACAAGTTTCCTGCGAAGGGACCCACCGGTGGTCACTGAGGGGACTTTCATATTGGTGCTGATCGACCAGCAGTCATAAACTCAATTCTCACAAATACTCAATGAAAATTAAAAAAAGGCATGATCTATTTGATGCCCGTTTCTTTCAAAATTGATCTCCAAGATCAATGCTAATATGAGTCGAATATTGAACTTCAGTTCAACCCGCCACAGTCATAATGCTAAAATTCACATACTTCCATGCCATGGAGGATTGACGGAAGCCAACATACAGGGTAAGTTAACTAAAGTCAGCTGGGAGGGCTTCTTGAGCATCACCGAAGCCATCTTATACCTGACCTTGTTGATCATTTTGTTCTGTTGGGATGTTACCTAAATCGCTCCCTTGATCTTCGTCCTCAAATGTAACTCGCGGAAATGACTCTTGATTGCCCTGCTCAAAATCGAGGATGTCAGAGCTTTGGGGCTCGTCAAAAGTTTTCTCTTGGTTTTCTAGCGTTTCTTGACCAGAAGATTGAGCGTTATCTGCGATTTCTGGCAACTCTACGTTGAATTGAGGAATGGATGTTTCTTCAGCTTGTGCAACTTGCGGCTCCTCGGAAATTCTGTTCGCTTGAGCATCATCAAATTCTAGAACGGATGTCTCGGGGAAACTGATGTCGCCTAGCTCCTCCTGGCGGTTTTCCTTGAAATTATCCAACCGTTCTTCGAAAATAGCAATCCCTTCTGAAGTTCCAAACTTGGAATTCGCTAACTCGTAGATGGACTCAGACAACTCGCAGGGGTAAGCGTCCTCTTCATGGACACACTGCAGAGAGTCTTGGCTAAAAACAGTTCGATTTCCACAGAAAAACGAGAACTGGTCGGTCGAAATTCTATCTCCATCGGCATCCATTACGGGCAGACAGATGTGAAAGACCTGACAGCCGTTGGAAATATCGGCGTAGTACCCGTAGGCTTTGGAGTCGCACGTGAAAGATTTTTGCAGAGGAGTTCGCAGAACGGAGATCGCCCCGTCCGAAAAATCGTAGGCCACTCGCCCGCTGGCCAGTTGCAGCGCGTGAAGGGCGAAGAAAACTAAAACTCGTCGTAAATTCATGTCGGTTGGTGTTCGATTGTTCGATGATCTCCTGTAACAGATAAGCAGGGTGAACATTCGTGGTACTGTGAGAAGTTCTCTAAGAGAAACGATGACGAAAATAGCTACTAACCAATGAAGATGATATCGGTTCTGCTCATCAAATTAAACTGCTACGGAAAATGAGGTAGCGTATTGTGTGTGGTATTTATGAAACAATTCTCAGTGAGCAGGACAACTGCTTCATGGTAAAAATCATTCGGCGTTGATTCATACATGATAAATGTTACGAGTACGTTAAGATCTGTAAGAATCAAGAAACCCAACTAGTAATAAGGATCCTGATCTGCAAGTGAAACTTTTAATGCGTTATAACCTAGGATTAGAGGGCCATCAAAGTGAAGTATTCGGGTACGACTCGATACAGTTTTAGTTTTTGGGATGAAATGCAAAATTTGTACATGCTACGAGTAAAATGCTAATTCATTTCGGAACATTTGTGAGATTGCGAAAATTAAGAAAAATACTCACTGAAAACATTAAAATGTGCAGAAGAGTTCATTTTATTTCAGTTTGGTTATATTTGGAGGATGAATACACTGTCTAATAATCTGACAATGACTTATTTAATCCCTATTTATCTTATAAATAAGGATGTTATAATCTGACTTTCGGCACAACGGTCTAATCTGACAATAATCCTTCTAATATTCAGACTATTGTTGGGACCTCTGATTTTTTATCCTTTTTAAAAATTTTGTCACACATTTTGGTAATCCTTTATAATGCAGATTGCGTCTCCTTGACCAAAAATCTATCACACGACTAAAAGTAATGAAAAGCTAATTATGCAAATTATTTTATGCCCGTGAAGATTCCAGTACAATGATGTACATTTTACGTACACCAATAATTACGGATGGAATACCAATGGAATAATTCAATTCATGGCCTATAAAAATGAAATGAGAAAGATTTTTCAGTTACTTACGTACCAGAAAAAGATTTATTCACAATATATTGCACTAAGCCACCGGCGCTCTCACACATCAACTAAACCATATTTAGGAACAACTTTTAGCATATTTTAAAATAGTCAATTTTTGGAACAGCGGCGAAAATCCAAAGAGTGAACAAACATGTTCATTATTATATCATAAACAACCTAAATAAAACATTAAATCCATGCATCATTACGTCACCAAGCCATGCAGACTTCATGGTCGATGTCGTACCTCAGGCATTACATAGCGTTAATTATAAAAAACAAATTTGTTAACGAATAGAACATCATTTATCATGAAAGAGGCATTGAAATTTCAAAATCAACATAGACCACATCTAAACGAGACAAACATCATTTCAACTGCATTTTTTGAGACTATTACTTTATGTATGAATACAAAGACAGTTTTTGTAAACAAAAACTCGGACAAACCATTATTTCATGTATGAATACAAACACAGGGCCGCTTCGTTAACAAAAACTCGGACAAAACTGCATATTCACTCAAAGGAAAAAAAAATCAAGAAGCGAAGCATGCCTACCTGTGACGGAAGGAATGCCGCACATGTACTGGTGAGGGACAGTGCCGGGAAAGCCATTATATAGCCAGTGTACGGGCAGTGAAAGGAACTTTATTTTGGTCATCGTCAACAGCTCACAAGGTCCGACTGAGCAAACAGTGACATCTTCTGTTGACTCGATGGGGGAGAGGGGGGCTGGGTTGAGGGGGAGGGGGGTGTTTGTATAGGGTGGGGATAGGGGGTTGTGTCAGGGCTGGGGATGTGGTGGGGTTGTGTTGGGTAGAGGACAAGGAGAGTGTTGAGGTGGGTGGGGGGTGAATGGTTGTATTGGATGAAAAGGGACAAGACAGAATGGTTGTACGAGTATTAGATGGAAAGGGACGATGGAGAGTGCTTGTATTTGGAAGAAAGGGATGAGGGAGAGGGGTTGTATAGGATGGAGAGGGGAAGGAAGAGCGATTGTATTGGATGAAAAAGGACAAAGGAGAGTAGTTGTATTAGGTGGAAAGGAACAAGGGGAAATAGTTGTATTGGGTGGAGGACAAAGAGTGTATTGGGCACGGGAGGGTGACTGTATTTTATAGAAACGGACAGAACCCAGTCCAACTATTCGCCGCCTGCGTGCATGTTTTTCGCCGCCTAAGCGATTTAATCGCTTATATCGCTTAGGCGGCGAAAGACATGCATGCAGGAGGCGAAAAAGTTAGACTGGGGTGTGTTGGACAAGGGAGTGTGACTCACGGTAGAGGAAACAAGGTAGGGTCAAACCAGTATTTTTTTCGTCGACTGTGTGGGTTTGCTGATGTCACGGTAACGAACCGAAGGCAGCGCTTATGTTGCTTCAGGTAGCACTGCTACCACCAAATCCGTCTCCACTATTGGCTAACGACATCGCGGTTTGGTGACGTCACAAAGTTTGTTTGAGATAAAGCCTTTCTATTGGCTGGCTAGCCGAACAAGAGGAGGTGTATTTTCTCCCATAGAAATGACCCTACCTTGTTTCCTCTACCGTGGTGTGACTGTGCTGGATGGAAGAGGACAGGAGAGTGTGTTGGCCAGGCGAGGGTGATTGTATTGGGCAAAGGAGCGGTGATTTTGGCCAGCAGTGGATAGCAATTTTTCAGCAGGAGAAAAGTGATGCTTTCGTATTGACTGCAGAGGTAAATCGTATTGGGCAAGGGTGGGTACCCAGGTTAGGTATAGGTGATTGATGGAATTGTGTGTAATACTAGCAGTATTGGGTAATTATGGGTGTTCGGAAGAATAGGACAGTTTTTTCGGGGGAAGGGGAAGATGACTTTTTTCATGGAGAAAGGAATTGTATTGGGATGGGGGCTAGTGGTATTGGGCAGAAGGGGTTGGTTGTATTGACATACAGGAGAGATTGGTTTTATAGGACAGGAGAGGTTGGTTGTAAAGGACAGGGGAGATTAGTTGTATAAGACAGGAGAGGTTGGTTGTATTGGACAGGAGAAGTTAGTTGTATTGGGCAGGAGAGGTTTGTTGTATTGGGCAAGAGAGGTTGGTTGTATTGGGTAACAGAGATTGGTTGTATTGGGCAAGAGAGGTTGGTTGTATTGGGTAAGAGAGGCTGGTTGTATTGGGCAAGAGAAGGTGGATGAATTGGGTGGCGAGAAAGACGCTTTAGGCCTGAAGTAAAAAGAACAACCGAACATTTTGCGGTAAATTGCATTGAGGAGCCTGGCCAATTGCGTCTTCAGGTAAACACGGCGCATTCTGCCTGCAGAGAATACTTTTAACTTCAGGCATCAGAAAGAAAAGAACGCAACACGCAAGAAGGCTGTCGAAATAACGTAATTGCAAATTTGCGTACCTTTTCAGTAATTTTTCGTTCATTTTTCGACGTGCTATTTTTATTTGCGAATCTTTTTTCATTACTTACTAGGAAAACAAAAATTTATCATGAATTGGAAACACACGGTAATTGTACAATGAATGTTGTGTTGAGTAAAAGGAGTTACCTTGAATATACCGTAACAAAAGTTAGCAGCTCAATAAGTCAGAGCTTATGCAGCTTAAAGTGAAACTTATCAACAAATGCGCACTCTCTACGCAAAATGCTGAGCAAAAAGACATTAGGAATAGAATACAACAAGATATGTACAACAGATAGTGAATTTGTATGTGGTTTCCGCCGTACGCAAGAAAATATGCAACGGTAAATTCTGGCATTCATATGTGAATTTTGCCTGGAAGTTGATTAGGTTAGAAGAATATTTTCAGCTAAAGGTGTGATCGTGGTTCAGTTTCATGAGAAAATTGGCCAGTCGTGGAATATGCATTGAAGCAACACGCTGAACAGTCGATCCTCGCTGAACATCGCCTCACAGGAACCTTATCTCATATGGATAAAAATTAATCCCAATTACTCAGCCAATAAAATTCTTGATTCAAGCAATAAATAGGTGAAGAAAACGGGACTAATTCAATTTCGTGTAAGTTCAGGTTCACATTAGATGGCGTTGCACAACTCAAAAAGCGATTAATCGAAGATCGATTGATGGAAGACCCGGATAGTAACAAATACTAACTCGTCGAACTTTGGATCGAAGCCGCAAGTTCCCAGATCAGAAATGATCGATAAAGTAAACTTTGTTCATAAGGTACAAGAGAATCAGCACGAGACGTTAAAACGAAAATGAGACTTAGTGCTAGAGTCAACCATGTTACAAACGAATAGCTTGGGAAAGCACACACATACATCCCAGCGAGTCCCATCGAGGAGAATTTTAGAGTAACTTTCTGTCGAATTTCGGAATGGATCGAAGGAACCTGAGTGAGAATGCAAAGTTAATGTTAACTTTGTGCGGCTCTTCGAGGGAAATTTTAGGGTAACTTTCCATCAAACTGCGGAACCGATCGGAGGAGCCTGAGGAAGAATGCAAAGTTAATGTTAACTTAAGGCCACGTTTCTCCGAAATGCGAGGCTGCATATGTAGGTGGGCGACACACGAATAAGGCGCGCACAGAGCAAACTTTGATGCAGTGTAAGGGACCTTTTACCGGAACTCTGGGCATTGAGGAGGTCAGCAAAGAGATAAAACTGTTACTTTTGTGGCTACTTTCTCAGACACGGCGCAAAAAAGGAGGTTGAAGAATTTGATTTGACATACGAGAGGAATCGATTTGATAATGATGATGATACCCTTAGTTTCGCACGAGAGCCTGAAATAAAGTTATATTGGAAAATTACTTTTCACGTTGCTCTGAATCAGATTGGTAGGTTTATGAATGAAATGCAAGTCAAAACAACGGATCGTAAAAAAATTCATCTAATATATATACTTTTTTTTACATCAGTACATCATTAGCACATAAAATTCACTGAAAATAGAAATGCTACTTCATTGAACGATTTTGGAAGTGATGCACTAATTGTAAAATAAAATTAAGCGAAAAACAGAAACACTCGCTCCCGTAATCTTAGAATCATTATAGAAGAAAAACGTTTTGGTAGTGATTCGGGCGTGATTTGCCCTCAAAAATGTCGGTAAATTTTCAAGTCCGAAAGTTTGAGCATTTAAAGTTAAAGCTGCCATCTTGCAATAATTAGTTTTAACTGAAATATAACAATTTACTGCATGTGTTCATACGAAAGATTGAGAAAGACATGTAAGAAAAAGGTCTGCTCCGAGTCTTCGACTTTCATGCTCTGCCACTCTTGCTCATAAGGTACGTTCGGTAGAGCCAATGTACTGTGATGGACAACGTAGACAACAAAATTCGTATGCAAGAGATGAGCGCACTACAAGGGAAAGTCGATATATGTACTTGAATGATAAACAGAGGGCAAATTACACAAGGTAGTTTTGAGTTTTTTTACTTGAAAATATCAATTCAAAAGTTTTCAAAGTCTCAATTTGAGTTTTTTTCTGATTGTTAACTAAGCTCCAACCTTCGCATTTGAAAATCTATGTACATTTTAAATACAGGCCACATCTGAAAAACTATTAAGGTACTTTGCCACACTCGATTTTAGGCTAATATGTATGATTGCTTTTCTTTTTCGTTTATCTTTTATACAGTAATTAGTGGATCACTTTTTGCGCTCTTAAAAGCAATGTTTGTTTTTTATTTTCAGGGAATTTACTATGCTGACGGCGAACGAATGTTCGAAACGTTCGTTTTTTTAATGGATCTGTCTTTTTACGATCTGCTGCTTTTTCCATCCTCTTTATTCTCAGATTTTTGCGTTCCAAAAACACTGATTAGATGATCGACTTAAAATGCATTAAAACCAAGCATAAATGTGTTGAATTATTTGCTAAAACTGTCTCCACGGCATTCAATTACGTAAAAACGCCGTGAAAAAATCGTTTTATTCTAGGATTTTTTCAGACGTTTCGAAAACTTTAGCGAGATTTACATCAAACCAAAAATTGAGTTATAATAAAACTAAAAATTACAACTCAAATTCGACAAACGCGGGCGAACTAAGCAAATTTTGCTCACTTATTCACAAGCACCTATCTCATTCGTTCATTCGTATATCATTCAGTTCCACGGTCTAGCCCAAGTGAGGGCAATATGGCATACGTTCTACATCAGCCTGATCTGAAGCCAAATTTGTTAATTACACAATTTTAAGATCTTCATGAACAGCGTTTGTTAGGGATAGTATTTGTGCTGGTCATGTAAAGATAAGAGAAATAAATACTATTCATTTCCAATAGAGGTGATACAAAAAACACTATTGGTTTTTAAAATGTCTTTACATAAAGGTCCTTAGTTGATATATTGTCAACATGGGTGTCGTAATACCCGAGCCAATAGTCGGAACAATCGATTGAGTCACAAGCATTGACAAATGCATTCCTTTTGTTGCCTAATCTAAGTTCGATACCGCATATAAATACAAGGTAAATATATAATATATAAATATATTATATAAATACAACTCTGATGGTTTGTCAATTTGTACTCCTCGTATGGAACTTTTGTTTTAGGACGTCCTATATTAAGAAACTTTTTAAACCACAATATGTTGGCATGTATCTCATGTGGTAACTTGGAAAATAAACGTTTTTTCTTTTTTCTTTTTTTCTTTTAAGTTCGACAAAACATAATACCAGAGACGATGCATTGTTTAAAACACTTATTAGTGCGCACTTACATTGAAATACAAGCTTAGGATAGTGCGATATCAGGAAATAATGTTAAAAATACAGTGGGTGGATTTATATAATTCTGTCTCTAAGACTATGAGGTCGAGTGTGATTCAGGATGAGAGGGGTTGTGTTGCTCATGGTGAGTAATGAGGATGAGTGAGGTTGTTTCGCTCAAGGTGAGTAATGAGGATGAGTGGGGTTGGATGTCTCAAGGTGAGTAATGAGGATGAGTGGGGTTGTTTCGCTCAAGGTGAGTAATGACGGTGAGTGGGATTGTTTCGCTCAAGGTGAGTAATGACGGTGAGTAGGATTGTTTCGCTCAAGGTGAGTAATGACGGTGAGTGGGATTGTTTCGCTCAAGGTGAGCAATGACGGTGAGTGGGATTGGATGTCTCAAGGTGAGTAATGAGGGTGAATGGGGTTGTGTTGCTCATGGTAGGTAATGAGGTTGAGTATATTTATACTGAAGAGTGTGGAAGTAATGAATGTTTGAATGCATTGATGCGAATAGGCTAATAATTATAGTTAACATTGGTTGAAAACACTCCCTATACTGACAGCTTTACAGCACCAACTTCGCTAGTTGGTTGGAAACCTATCCTAAGCCACCAGCTTCACAGCTACAACTCGGAAAATTAAGTTAAATCGGTAGGAACCGTCACCTACGTTACCGGGTTTACAGCTACGGAAATTGGTTGAAAATCCGATCCCTGACCAACTTCTGCCGCGTGAAAATTCCTCCCAACAATAGGACTCTGTGACTTTAGAGCCTGAGTACTTCTGTAGGTCCTAACGAACTAAGCATGACCAAAAACATGACAGCCAATATTTGACGGCTTCGCGCGCGTCTGCGAAGATGAGTAAACGACTAATTCCACCGCAAAAACATAAAAAAATCACTCGAAGAACCGTCGAAAGTTTTCGAGGAGGCGACCACAAATCGAGGCTGCGGCCAAGGTCAGCGTCGCTGTGACAATAAATTGACCAAACCTCGCCTGGTGTGCCTGCAGTCCTTCTTATTTAACGCGCGCCCGCCGGGGCTTGGGGGTGGGTTGTGTTACCTGCTCCCCCCCCACCGGTGTTGGGGTTGATAGAGCATGGGGGCTCGTGCACGTGGACTGGTGCGCGTGGACTGGTGCACGTGGGCTAGTGCACGTGGACTCGTGCACGTGGACTGGTGCGCTTGGACTGGTGCGCGTGGACTGGTGCGCGTGGACTGGTGCGCGTGGTGCGTCAGTACTAGAGTATGTGGACTGGAACACTTGGACTGGTGCGCGTGGACTGGTGCGCGTGGACTGGTGCGTGAGTACTAGAGTATGTGGACTGAAACACTTGGACTGGTGCGCGTGGACTGGTGCACGTGGACTGGTGCGTGAGTACTAGAGTATGTGGACTGGAACACGTGGACTGGTGAACAAGGACTAGTACACGGGCACCAATGCATGTGCAATCGTGTACGAGCGCTGGAGTATGCAATCGTGTATTCCACTCGGAGTGGAATACTTGGGCCAGTGCACATCGACCAGCACGCGTGGGCTAGTGTACGTGGCACTGGTGCACTTTGGCTGGTGTACGTAAACTGCCAAAAACTGCAAAAATATCAACGTATTTTGTTATGTTTTTAGTTATGAGGATTTATGAATAAAACGGGAATTTCGACGAATTTTTCCGAATGACCTTGTATAACTGCAAGTGTAACTCCAGGTATAACTGTTGGTACAACTGTAGGTTTGACTGCAGGCATAACTTCATGTGAACTTCAGGTATCACAAAAGCAGTCAAAACGAGCAGTCAAAACTTTGGCAAACAGACAAGTTGTGTTTTAACCCTTCACTGCATAGTGTGTCGAATATGACACAAACTGAATAATTGATTAAAACAAGTGCATTTCTGCGGTTTGTACCGCTAATGAGACATACTCTACGAAAAATAAAAGCTAATGAAACATGTTCGACACACCCCTCCAGCGGCAGAGTTAGTTTGAACTCCATTACAGACGAGTGCTGACATTGCTATTTTTCTATTTCCGAAAATAAGTCATGCAGTGAAGGGTTAAGTCAGTTTTATCATTTCTAACCTTACTATTGTGAGTACTCTATTAGTTTCCACTATTTCTAACCTCACTATTATGCGTGCTCTATTTATCTCGATTATTACTAATCTTACTATTATGGGTGCTCTATTTGTTCTCATTATTTCTAACCTTATTATTGTGAGCACTCTATTTGTTTCTATTCTTTTACTACACGAGCTGCAAAAACGGCGGACTATTTCAGCGGAGGATATTATGAAATTATCTAATGCATTAAACAGAACTACGCTTAATAAACTACATAACAGGACAGCCGCTGCAGCGCGCCAAGGTCATTTACCGACCGACGGGCACCAACGCCAGTAGTAACGATTTTACCAAAGATTACATAACTTCCAACGCCTGTAGTAACGATTTTACCAAAGATTACATAACTTCCAACGCCTGTAGTAACGATTTTACCAAAGGTTACATAACTTCCAACGCCTGTAGTAACGATTTTACCAAAGATTACATAACTTCCAACGCCTGTAGTAACGATTTTACCAAAGATTACATAACTTCCAACGCCTGTAGTAACGATTTTACCAAAGATTACATAACTTCCAACGCCTGAAGTAACGATTTTACCAAAGGTTACATAACTTCCAACGCCTGAAGTAACGATTTTACCAAAGGTTACATAACTTCCAACGCCTGTAGTAACGATTTTACCAAAGGTTACATAACTTCCAACGCCTGTAGTAACGATTTTACCAAAGATTACATAACTTCCAACGCCAGTAGTAACGATTTTACCAAAGATTACATAACTTCAAACGCCTGTAGTAACGATTTTACCAAAGGTTACATAACTTCCAACGCCTGTAGTAACGATTTTACCAAAGATTACATAACTTCCAACGCCTGAAGTAACGATTTTACCAAAGATTACATAACTTCAAACGCCTGTAGTAACGATTTTACCAAAGATTACATAACTTCCAACGCCAGTAGTAACGATTTTACCAATGATTACATAACTTCAAACGCCTGTAGTAACGATTTTACCAAAGATTACATAACTTCAAACGCCTGTAGTAACGATTTTACCAAAGATTACATAACTTTCAACGCCTGTAGTAACGATTTTACCAAAGATTACATAACTTCCAACGCCTGTAGTAACGATTTTACCAAAAATTACATAACTTCCAACGCCTGAAGTAACGATTTTACCAACGATTACATAACTTTAAACGCCTGTAGTAACGATTTTACCAAAGATTACATAACTTCCAACGCCAGTAGTAACGATTTTACCAAAGATTACATAACTTCAAACGCCTGTAGTAACGATTTTACCAAAGATTACATAACTTCAAACGCCTGTAGTAACGATTTTACCAAAGATTACATAACTTCCAACGCCTGTAGTAACGATTTTACCAAAGATTACATAACTTCCAACGCCAGTAGTAACGATTTTACCAAAGATTACATAACTTCCAACGCCTGAAGTAACGATTTTACAAAAGATTACATAACTTCCAACGCCAGTAGTAACGATTTTACCAAAGATTACATAACTTCCAACGCCTGAAGTAACGATTTACCAAAGGTTACATAACTTCCAACGCCTGTAGTAACAATTTACCAAAGATTACATAACTTCCAACGCCAGTAGTAACGATTTTACCAAAGATTACATAACTTCCAACGCTTGCAGTAACAATTTTACCAAAGGTTACATAACTTCCAACGCCAGTAGTAACGATTTTAACAAAGATTAAATAACTTCCAACGCCAGTAGTAACGATTTTACCAAAGATTACATAACTTCCAACGCCTGAAGTAACGATTTTACCAAAGGTTACATAACTTCCAACGCCTGAAGTAACGATTTTACAAAAGATTACATAACTGGCATTGAGTTACGTTACATAACTTCCAACTCAGGAGTAACGATTTTACCAAAGATTACATAACTTCAAACGCCTGTAGTAACGATTTTACCAAAGATTACATAACTTCCGACGCCTGTAGTAACGATTTTACCAAAGGTTACATAACTTCAAACGCCTGTAGTAACGATTTTACCAAAGATTACATAACTTCCAACGCCTGTAGTAACGATTTTACCAAAGATTACATAACTTCCAACGCCTGTAGTAACGATTTTACCAAAGATTACATAACTTCCGACGCCTGTAGTAACGATTTTACCAAAGATTACATAACTTCCAACGCCTGTAGTAACGATTTTACCAAAGATTACATAACTTCCAACGCCTGTAGTAACGATTTTACCAAAGATTACATAACTTACAACGCCTGTAGTAACGATTTTACCAAAGATTACATAACTTCCAACGCCTGAAGTAACGATTTTACCAAAGGTTACATAACTTCCAACGCCTGTAGTAACGATTTTACCAAAGATTACATAACTTCCGACGCCTGTAGTAACGATATTACCAAAGGTTACATAACTTCCGACGCCTGTAGTAACGATTTTACCAAAGGTTACATAACTTCAGGAAAGAACGTAAGCGTCACTCGTAGGTTTTAAAACGCCACAAGCATTTACAATATTATCCCTAATGGGTAAAAACACACGGAGAGGAACAGGCATGAAAAAGTGGGTAATTGTGACAGAACAGGCTGATAAAATTTAGAAATTTAAAACAACTTCTTAGATAGATTAAGAGAAGGATGAATGATCTTACATGGGTTTGCATAACATTAATCCTAATTTCACCCACAGTTACTGGCTAGAATATTTAAACTTAACCTTTCAATGTCAGAATTTTTGTGCCCATATTTCCCTTATCACAGCCACCGCCATCAGGCCGGCACCGGCATCAGGTTGTCACCAACACAATGAGGGAGGCACTAGTAGCTGCCGCTCGGCATTGAAATTTGAAGAAAAGGTTACGGAACAAATTCAACAAGAAATGAAATATGTTGAGGCTATTTTCGAAAGAGGACCGAGTAACCTTAAAAAGCGTTAAAAGGTTAAGTGACGTCGCGATTTTTCCCAAAGAACCGTGTCGTGGCGAATTGATATGTACTCTCTGTGACACTTCACTGCAGATTCGAAGTGTCTATGCCGATTATCTTTTTATGGTTTGTCTATAAGCTTTAGAACTTTTAAATTAAGAAACATTTAAAATCTTTTTGGCTGAAATGCATTTCTCGTTTTAGCTCCTTTTAATTGAACAGTTTTTTTATCACGCGTGTTTCTTTTCATAGCGATCATTTACTGAAGGACAGCACGAGCATATAATGGAGAAGGAACTTGCATCAAACAACAAGTTTGGCCACGAAAACCTGAACTCTGATATTACTGTAACTCGCAATAACTCAGTTATAAAAATATTATTATATTTTAAGATTAATAAAATAATTTTCGAATGATTTTTAGTATTGGGGTGAGATGTGCATATATGATACAGACAATTTGATTAAATATCAGAGTTCTAGTTTGTGTGACGTAGTATTGAGAGTACTTCTGCGCAGGATCTCTGTGATAAATGTATACTCTGACTTTCACTATTAATGAAACTAGTCCACCTCCCGTTAATATGAAATAAAAAAGAGGGCGAAATAAGAGAAAGGACGTACGAAATTAGAAAATAGAATCTCTCTAGAGTTGATGAGGCCGCGTGAACACGGCCCGTCAAAATATATAGGGCTGGAGCTTGTATCACAGATACGCGCATCACACACTTTCGGCTGGCTTCGGACAGACGACGGACGGACGCGGCTCTTATTATAGGATAGATTGTGTGTCCGTGATACCGTGCAACAGGTCAATTTTGGCATATTTATTCAGCTGCTTTCCCTGAAAAAGGCAGTGGATTGCTTCGTTAACTGTTGTAAAGCATCATGAACGAGTAATACTAATAACAAGTGTACAGAGCCTGTCAGAAACGATGGGATTCAATTTTTTCCTTGAATAAATCTTCCAGATGTGGGTGATAAAAAAATACAAATATATCCATCCCAATAGTACCCGCGATAAAAATATTCTTGTACTTGTGCACTGGTGAAACTCGTATCACAGATACGGTCATTGAGCGTCCTCATGAGCGCGACAGAGAGACGGAAGAAGTGGACACCATACAAGTATGCAAATAAATGAACAACACTACGAGTATTATTAGATAAGATACTCACTGTAATGTCAGAGGAACCATTTTCTGCAGGCATTCTGTGCAGACAGTCAACACCGCGGACTGGCATGGGGTGTTTAGGGTAACTTCAGGCAGGCCGCTCAATTTTCTCCCTGACTGCAGCGCAGATGTCCATCGTCGTATGTCAACTCTGCCGAGGTCTTCAGCCGGCAAATTTCAACTCTGAACTTCTTGACCTAGTAAATTTGAAAGTACCTGTACTCATAATCTCGTGTCGCAACCTTACTTTGAAATGTGATCTACATAATTCAAGGAGACTTGAAAGTCTCTCTCGCAATGCAATTTTTGCGGCGCGTTCTTATTTTCACGATTTTTCTATTCGCGCGTCTATTTTTTTCACGTTGTGATTCTGTTTCACATGCTTATAGATGTTTGCTGGAATTCTTAAGAGAAACATGATTGAATTAGGATAATAGCAGCAAAAAATTCAAAATGAAACGCGCAATAAATAAAAATGAGTAAGTTTTATACCCTGCAGTTTGCGGGAAAAAGCGGAGTTAACCAATCAATGTCAAAACTAATTTTATTTTAACTAAGCCTAACATATTCAATCTCTAACCAACTTGTCCTAGCCTATCGTAACTCAATTTAACATATATTAAAATGGTGACTCTGAGGTAACTTTTCCTAATTTATTTTACCTAAATGAGGAAACGAAAGAAAATTTGAACAGAGAAAAAAATAAAAATTATATGATAAATTTATATACAAGCCGCCGTAAAATCTTCAAAACTTGCAGAAATTTATCTGTTTTTTTTTTTTGTGAAGGGTGCACTCGAAGCAGAGCATTATACCTGTTTATGGTATCCGTGATACGTTCTTTATCAACGCGTCAATAAATTTTCCCACGCTAAATTACTACACGCGTGTTTTATTTTGTTGTTTTTGCACGCACGCGTGGTTATTGAGAGCGCGGCACGTCGGAAAAAGTAGGTATATAAATAAATAAAGATACGGATTCGCAATCGAATTAACGCATGGATAGAGTGCCATGAAAACCACAAATTAAAATAAAATGAAGAAAATACGAGTTTCCCGTACGTTATTCAGGAAAGCTGATTCCTTAATTTTAGAAAAATGAAGAACAGACACCATTTCTTAACTCGTTTGTCGCGACGAGGGCCGCCGGTGGTACACGGAGGGTATTTTCATAATGCTACTGACCCACCAGTGTATCGCAAAATCAACTTTCATAGATACTTAATCAAAGCTTTGTAAAGTACGGTCCAGTTAGTGTTTGCTATTTTCAGAATTGCCAACTAATTTACTTTAAACTTGAGTCCAATATTGGACATCAGTTTAACCCTATGCAGTCAATGTGTTAGGGTAACTATTTCGTTGAAGCTTTTTCCCTGCATTGAATTTGGTCTTCAGAACAAGTATCCCTATTTCATGCGATTCACGACATACTGGACATGCTTGGCTTATGTATACTTTCCATTATGCCATTCAGCATAAAATACTTTTCCTTCAAGAATTTACTAAAAAATCATAAGGAAACGAGGTCATCTGTTGTTGGCAATATGTTTCAACAATAAAAAATTGTACATTATGTTATAAATAATATATCATACAACCACATTAAATATCTACTGTATAAATAAATCATATAAAGGTAATAAATGTTATATGGAACAGAAATTGGACAAAATGAACCCTCGTTTCCTACTTCATTCTGTCGAGTAACTGGCGAGTTAATTCCATAGAATGAGATCCCTAAGGAAAAATTCTGGTACTTTCAAGAAAAAGAAGGCCTACCTAACTTAGTTCGGGACCTCACATTTTCCTACTGAGAGAGCTAATGCCCATAGAAACAATAGTTGTATCCTCCTGAGGGGTCTACCTGTAGAAACAGACACAAAAAGAGTAGCGGTAATAATACTCCTGAGATAACTGATGGTGAAAATATAAAAAAAAACAATTAATTAAACAAAATATTTGGAAATAAACATGCCACTCACCTTGCAAACGATTTTTTCATCAGTTCTAATGCCCGTATCAGCTGTTACACCTGCTCAAATAGGGTTTCCGTATTTCAGGAAAACAAAATTGGTCAATTTTTGAGAAAATCCACGCAATTTTGTTTTTTAAAACCTCACTTCTAAGTTATTTAGCTACGTTATAGGAGTGTTAACAATTAGGTAAAAGTATATTCTGAAATAACGCCCTGAAATGAAAAAAAGTTTTTTTTCTTAAAATCATTGGCTACACCTGTATGTGGGTGTTTGTGCATGTGTGCGTATTTTTTTTGGGTGCTGATGTGTATAAAAACTGTCCAATGTTCTGAACGGTTTTTAAATTGAACATCGCTTAGGTTTTTCTGGAGTGACCTCACTGAACTTTTTATTCTTGACTTAGTACTTATGAAAATTGAGTTTGTACCTATGAAAAGTACTCATGAAAATTGAGTATTTATGAAAATAAGTACTTAAAATTGAGTAATTATTTTTTTTGAGTACTCAATTGAAAATTGAGTTTGTGACTTCTGGTCGGTAAGCAGCGTTAGGGAAGAAGAAAAAGAAAAAGAAAGAAAAAATGTTCATTTCCAAGTTGTCACATGATATACATGCCAACATATTGGCTTTTAAAAGTTTCTTAAATATAGGGCATCCTAAAACAAATGTTCCATACGAGGAGTACTAATTGACAAACCATCCGAGGTGTACAAGTAGATAAGCCATACGAGGCATAATAATAGACAAACTATACGAGGTGTACTAATAGACAAACTGTCAGAGGTGTACAAGTAGATAGACCATACGAGGCATATTAGTTGACAAAATATACGAGGCGTACTAATAGACAAACCATTCGTGGTGTGCTAGTAGTCTAACAAAAGTTCTATACTAGGAGTACTAATTGACAAACCATCCGAGGTGTACAAATAGATAAGCCATACGAGGCATAATAATAATAGGCAAACTATACGAGGTGTACTAATAGACAAGCTATCAGAGGTGTACAAAATAGATAGACCATACGAGGCATATTAATAGACAAAATATACGAGGCGTACTAATAGATAAACCACACGTGGCTTGCCAATTAATAGTCTATCTCTGTCAAGGGTAGTTGAATGAGAAATGAAAAATATGCCCTAAAAATATGCAAAGCCCTATCACCACCAAAAACATATTTCATATCTTCTCGATATCCACCATATCATGCGGACATGGGTACATGGGATAAAATAGAGATACAGTGTAAGCCGGTTACCACTCATGATTGACAAATATCTACAAAATATTGGTAGAAATGGGTAAACAAACATATATTCAATATCAAAATTCATAGCTTGTACAACATACGGACAGAAAGATAATTTTACTATGATTCATATGCTCAAATTGCACTTTATTTCATTAATTATATATGACATTAATCCGATTCACAGAAACGCCCTCTGGAGAAGTGATAGATCTATTTTTGAATCATTTCGCTATTGCAATAAAATTTTTTTACCGAATGGTTTTTGCGTAAAGAAATGAAATATAAACATGTATATCTATTTATGTAGATACATATATATACCTACACACGTACACACACATATTTATATATATACTTATTGAAAATAAAATATTAGAAAAAATACATATATAAGATAAAAGATAGAAGCAACCTACCATCTACTACACAGAAAATGACAGCTGAGCTCACTGTAATCCTAAAAAAATTTTCGCATAAAAAAAAACTAAAAAGAAGAGAAGACTTCGAAAAACCTAAAAATGAGCTGATGAGCTGGTTTTTAATTTCTTCACAGAAATTTTTAAGAAAAATCAGGTTATAGTCAAGAAGCAACACAGCTCTTCAGCATTATACGGACATGTGTACGTGGGATAAAATGGGGTAACATTGTGGCCGGGTATCACATCTGAGTGGAGAATATTCACAAAATTGGCACATATAGGAAGATTAGGCCTTGATCCAAAATGATAATTTTAATTACAGAAATTTAGAGTTTTTTCAGATTTGAAAGTTCAGTGCTAGTGTGCGCTGAACGCATGGAAAAAATAAAAAGACTAAATGCAATGCTTAAATTACCCCTTTCCCCCCAGCTCAGCCGAAAATCGATTGAAAACGTCTTCGAGAATGATTTTGAAATAGCGAGACAGCGTTAGCCTCCGGAAATCCCCTCCGTGTACACCGGCAGCTCACGTCGCGGTCAAAACATCAACAGCGAACTTCATGTTTCCCATTGCTGTTCTTCAAGTTTTTTATCGAGCCCGCAGCAGCGATTACCTCGGTTTTCTTCCACATGTGGTCTTTAACAGGCTAACTGCGATGGGTTAAACTTAAGTTCAATATTCAATTCAAATTTAGAGTCAATTGTGGTAATCAACTTTGAAAATAGCAAACATTTAACTGGATCGAGCATTTATTTAGCTTTCATTAAGTATTTATATACACAAATGAATTAGTGACTGCAGCATCATGAAGATCACCTAAGTGACCACCGGTGGGTCACTTCTAAGGAAATGTGTTAAATAATAACCTTGTATGGTACTAATAATCTTAGTATCGTACTAATTTGCAAGCACGTCGCTGTCAATGTGCTAAAGAACATCCAAACACCGGACTTGATACGAACAACTGTAATAAGTTCGGTGGTGAGCGCATCAGGAACGATTTTTTGCTTATTGACGAATATTGAGTGTTCACGACCGACAGGCAACACTGAACGATTAGATTAGTGAACAGGACAGCAGTGAACCGAAAAAGGTGGTCCTTTAACATAACAAAAACACTTTATTTCAACAAAAAGAAAGCCTACTTAACTCTCAGCTCGGGCACTCACAAAGTCCCCCTGGGAGCGCTAATTCCCTTAGATACAATAGTTGTGCCCCCCTGAGGGATGCCCCTGAACGAACTCTGCCGCCTGTTTGCAGGGCGTCTGATGCCTGAATCGAACTGTTGCTCTAGACTAAGTTGCTCGAGTGGCCTTGATTTGCCCCGGGTGCAAAGCTTGCCTTTCGTTAAAAATTTTGCCCTAAACACGTTTCCTACGATGGATTAAACTGAAGTTCAATATTCAATTTAACTTTTAAAGTTAATTGCAGTATAAAAAATAGTAAACATCAACCGGATCGTGCCTTCATCATGTATTTCAAAAAACTGAGTTAGTGACTGCAGGTCGGTCAGCAGCATTATCAAAATCCCCTCAGTGACCACCGGTGGGTCCCTTCGCAGGAAACGTGTTAAAGAGCGGTCGGAATCAATCGAATGCTCAGGGAGTTTTATTACCAAATAATAGTAATAAATTTAGGGTTGAGTTTCCACCAGGGTCACCAGCAATTTGCATTTATTACCAAATGTGACATGAAGAACGGCAAATTTTATAAGCGAACCAGAAAAAAAGCTAAGATGCAACCTGGATG
The DNA here is from genome assembly GCA_030386875.1 of Morinoia aosen. NCBI lineage: Eukaryota > Metazoa > Arthropoda > Malacostraca > Amphipoda > Talitridae > Morinoia > Morinoia aosen. Next base: position 21,656,088 of record CM059556.1, read on the forward strand.
ACGGCGACGCAAGCAAACCCCACAGAAACACAGGGTTAGATTTTGAAAAAATCGTCATCAACCAACCGGTGAAGCTGACAGCGTGAGTTTTTCTGCTGACTTGGCTACGCTACGTGTTGAAGCACGTCGCGCCGTCAAATCCACGTAAAGGAACTTACGCTGTCAGCTACGATGTAAATTGGTTGAAAATCCAGTCCTGGGAAACAAGAGTGGTCCCAACAATTAGGTAGGCACCTGACGGTACTACCTTGTTTCCCCAGCAGGGTAAGCACGGTAGAGGAAACAAGGTAGAGTCATTTCTATGGGAGAAAATACACCTGCTCTTGTTCGGCTAGCCAATAAAACGGCTTTATTTCCAACACACTGGATGACGTCACCATAACAACAATCAACATAACCACTTCAGCGGCGCTGATTTCCACGCGGCAAACGGGAGAAATAAAAATTCAAGACAAAATATTAACTCTTGTATTATAATCAATTAACAAACGAGAACAGTGTCCGCTGTTCAGTAATAAATGCATAAATGGAATAATGGGGTCTGGGAGAAATCAAATATATCAAATTCCTTAATTCTTTTCCATTGTAATGCGATAATAACAATTTTTTCACACCTCACGCAAATAATGACCATTTTTTAGAAGATACGATAACTATCAATATATTCCTATAAGGCACCAGAAAACTTATCATCTAGAAGCGGTTTATCACAGGCAGCAAACGCAGTAAAAAACTCAACATTTTGATAGCTACACTTGGAGATTGTGTTGGCACAGTATGGGATTGTGCCCAACTAACCGGACTACTGTAAATTATGGTAGTTAGTCACGTTTAACTTCCTTTGACTGCGACATCTAAACAAAATTTCAGGGAAAGCGCTCATATGAGATACGTAGAAACATCGAGATTCGCAGCCGTTTGATCACAACGAAACAAACAAAAAATGACATGAGAATTGTATAAAAATCCACATCTATGGGAAAAAAAATTCCTCAAGTACAGTGCCCTGCCACACCCGTAGTAGCAGACTCGAACACCAGCATGCGCACATAAGGCACATCAACTCATCGTAGCGACGTAGGCTTCAAGTCCACCATCACTAACGCAACAAAATTAGATTAGATTCGATGTTAGTTTAAGCCTCCCCAACTGCTAAAAAAAAGCGTTCCGAAGAGAGGAAAGAGGAAGGCACCATTTACAATAGAGATAAGAGAATGCGGAATCTATGCTGATGGAGCATAGAAACAGAAAGTTGTGAAAGACAGGACAGCAGTGAACCGAGAAAAGGTGGTCCTCAACATAACAAGAAACATTTTATTTTGAACAGAGAAGGCCTACCTAACTCTCAGCTCGGGCCCAGACATATTTCCCCCAGGGAGCACTAATTCCCATAGATACACTAAATATAACCCCCTGAGGGGAGTAACGCAACAGGAGAATTTACCTTTATTCAAATATAATTTAACATTTTCCAAAGTACAACAAATGCACCATCCAGGAACATTACAGGGCAGAGCCGATGCGCACTCTCAGCAACTCTACAGAGTAGCAAGATGCTCTACGATCTCAAAGATCAAATTTCACCAGAAAAAAACGAAAATTTTCAACACTTTGGCTAAAGAATAGCTTACGCTGGTCCTCCTGTAGAGGACTTAACGCCTTATCATTATCCCATAGGCAACGAGACAAAAATAACGTTACCGATAAGGTTACTTCAATACACTAATCCTTTTTGAAGGTGACTCGGTCATTCACGAATGACTTGTTTGCCAAGTGTCATGGAAATCTTACAACATAACGTACGTTGCTTCTAAAATTTTCCACACCCACGGTGAAATCCATTTAGTTTTGAAGCAATGGCTACGCCCACAGCGAAATCCTTGCCATTCTGAAGGAATGTTTAACACCCAAGGCATATCCATAACCTATTGAAGCAATGTCTACACTACACAGTACACACCAGTCACACGATCCCCACAGCAGAAGTGTGAGAAGTCGATCAAATGAACTTCATCATACTTGTTTGCTATGTCACAACACTACATTATTCATGAGATATTCAGGTCGTGCGAGACTTGACATGTAACTGTACAACACACAGAGCTGGCAATCGAATACACCGTGTAAATCCCACACGTGCATGCTTACATCTCATACGAAAACACACATCAGGAATGTACACTATATCATCTTTGTACAATATCCGAGACGAATTTATTTAAAGTACAATCAAGCCCAACATGCTCCTTGAACGATGCATACGAGTTAGTGAGGAGAATGTAACATGTATAAATCGTGAGAGCTGACTAGAGGTAGAGCGATGAGTCTATGTGCCTCTTGAGTTCAAAGCCTACCACGTCATCATCAATTCTAAGCAAAAACTATTGAGGCATTGATTTGTAACGAGGCTAAACACAGAACATCAAAAGTGAGGCGCACAACAGCTGTACATTTGGCACGTCACAAGGCACAGTAGCTATCACGCCTCTATACCCAGCAGCCGGGAGGGGGTCACAACACCCAAGACCCAGCAGCTCGGAGAGTCACAACACCCAGCATGTCACAACAACCAGCAGCCAGCGGGTCACAAGACCCAGCACTAGAGGTAGGGCGCCCAGCCGATGTACATCTGGCAGAGGTTGTGGTCGCTGGTGGCGTCAGAGATGAGCAGCGACACCTGCCCCTCCACCGACAGCGGGATGTTGAAACCGCGAGCCTTGCTGGCGATCAGGCCCTTCAGCCGCAGCTCGATGTCGCGCACGTGCAGCTGCGCCTGCACGCAGCACAGCTTGTCATGTTTCGATGTTTGGGTTACTTATTGCCACTAAAAGTAACAAGTAATTCTTACTGGTAGCAGTAACCGCCTACAGCCAAGTTGATGTTGCACGTGACTGTTACTAGTAGCGGTAACTGCTTACCGCACGTGACTTTTTCACAGAGTACTCAAGTCCAAAACTCGAGTTGAGTAACTGAAGTGTGCAAGTGTTCTATCAACAGAATAGAATCTCTTCTAATTGGTTAGTCAGACCTACCACCTAAACAAAGTGCGTAGCAGATATCTTTCTAAAATTTATTAACAGGAGTAAAAAATTTATCCGAAAGATCTAAACAACGTACCAATGAAAAAAACAATAAACCGTCTATAAAAAGTAACATCCGGCTCTTTAACATATCTATCATAAGTACACAGGAAGAAAGTATAAAAATGAACCAGATGCAACCTAGACAACAAGGAACTATGATCAGAACGCACTTAAGAGTTCACCACGAAGATCAAAACTTTAAAACCAAAGCTAACGAAACCATTTTTATCTGACTTGAAATGAAATCCAACACAGCACTCATGGTGTTTATTATCTCTGTTTCTCCTTCAAATACCAAGCAACAAGTGGACTCAGGCTTCTGACGCTTTATTTTTCCATAGATAACTGAGAAAGCCTGTTTAGCGTCGTTCACGCGTCGTTAATCCTAAATCTCAAGCACAAGCTTTTGACGAGAACTATATCATAAATCACATCAGGGACGCAAAGCGAAAATCCCACACGAGACGCAAAGCTCCAACCCCACACGAGACGCAAAGCTCCAGTCCCACACGAGACGCAAAGCTCCAACCCCACACGAGATGCAAAGCTCCAACCCCACACGAGACGCAAAGCTCCAACCCCACACGAGACGCAAAGCTCCAACCCCACACGAGACGCAAAGCTCCAGCCCCACACGAGACGCAAACCTCCAGCCCCACACGAGACGCAAACCTCCAGCCCCACACGAGACGCAAACCTCCAGCCCCACACGAGACGCAAAGCTCCAGCCCCACACGAGACGCAAAGCTCCAGCCCCCACACGAGACGCAAAGCTCCAGCCCCACACGAGACGCAAAGCCCCAGCGCCAGACGAGATGCACAGCCCAGGCCCCACCTTCTGGTTGCTGATCTCGCCAGTGGTGCGCGCGGTGTTGTCGCCCTTGCTCCACTCGACGAGCGGGTCATAGATGAACGGCTTCACCACCGACATGAGCGCTTCTCGCTCACTCCGCATGATGCGCAGCGTGTGCTGCAATGCGAGTGTAGGTGTTACTGTGGTGGGTGTGTAGGTGATGGTGCCTACCAAGCTAGTGATATCATTCTTCTTTAAAGGTGAAAATAGAACTTCTTCAAAAATGAAATAAAGACTGCTTTAGAGATGAAAATCAAAAGAAAAACTCGCGTGTTAGTTCTTTGGAGGGGTTGTCAGTTATTACGATGTGAGGGTCATTGAGAGATGGAAGTAATTGCAGTAGGAATGTCAGGTACATTTTATCTAACTTATAAAATAAAAGATCAAATTGGCAGGCTTAGTTAGGTGTAATGGGAGAGGTACCACAATAATAGATATTTGTCGAAATGAGCCGAAAAACTGATATAAGGGCTAGAAGTAAAATACGGCTAAAAATTTAAGTATTCCCAATAAAATTTAGTATTTGGTTACTAAAGCTACCACAAATATATCACAAATATTGATATAAATATAAAATGAACTTGTTTAAAGTATGCGATGTAAATAAAAAGCAAATTGATTTGTACTACACTAAAATAACCGCGAAATGAAGGGAGATAATCGCATACGAATTTGCGGAAGGAAATATTCTGACTTTATTTGTAGCTTTAGGGGTAAAATTAATAGAAAAACTCGTGTATTGACTTGCAGCCGGACTTCTTTAGAGGTACACAACATGCATTGCAGCAATATAAAAGGGAAGGTTACTAGAACTTGAAGTAGTGAATAAAAATAATTTATTCTCGTCGCTTACTCAGTACAGAAAATCTTCTCTATAGTTATTAGAGAAATGCACTGGAATATTCTATCTAGTTTGTTCACAATGATAAGGCGAAGAAAAAGATGAAACAGAGAGAATTTTCAGCTTCTCGCCTAGGGCCCAGGACACCTCAACATACTGAGCACAACCAAATGTTTGCGGGCGTTAGCATTCCCAATCCAACATCCAAATTGTCTCACTACAGTCACTGACTCAGCAGATTGAGTTGGCTATTTGCAAGTCATTGTAGTTAACTTAAGAAAGAATGAGTTTTGAAGGAGTCCAAGGCCTGGCATATACGTAGAAAATTCATTTTCAGATAAAAGAACCCTCGAGTTGATAAAATGTTTAGAATGGTTTAGACTGATTCAACAACACGACTTGATATCCCGAGAAAACTGGAACATAAATACAAGGTTGAAGCAAGGATGCGCATTATTAAATGAATACTAAGCTGCTAAATCAGCTTATAGAGTGTAGTGATAGGGAGGTAGACATGGAGACCTGCCCAATGACCTGACAAGAAGAGATAGTGACCAACCCACTGATCTGACAAGAAGAGATAGTGACCAGCCCACTGATCTGACAAGAAGAGATAGTGACCAGCCCACTGATCTGACAAGAGATAGTGACCAACCCACTGATCTGACAAGAAGAGATAGTGACCAGCCCACTGATCTGACAAGAAGAGATAGTGACCAACCCACTGATCTGACAAGATGAGATAGTGACTAGCCCACTGATCTGACAAGAAGAGATAGTGACCTGCCCACTGATCTGACAAGAAGAGATAGTGACCAGCCCACTGATCTGACAAGAGAGAGTGAACAGCCCACGAAGCTGACAAGAGAGAGTGACCAGCCTACCGACCTGACAAGAAGAGAGTGCCCAGCCCACCGACCTGACAAGCGACCAAGAAGAACCCACCAACCTGACAAGCGGCCAAGAAGAGCCCGTAGAGCGCCCCGTGCCCCATGGCCTCCACCATGTTGTGCGTGAGGCGGAAGGGCACACGCTCCGGCCAGTCGAACGTCTCGCCCTGTCGTGGCCAGTCTCGTTAGTGCAACGCGTGCGCTTATGCTAAACATGCTTGGGCTATTGCTTGCTAAATGATGCCTAGATTAGGACACATATCTTGACATACCTGGCCATTTCCTTTCTAAATGATGCCTAGATTTGGACAGATTACTTCATATACCTGGCTATTTCCTTTTTAAATGATGCCTAGATTCGGACAGATTACTTGATATACCTGGTCATTTCCTTTTTAAATGATGCCTAGATTCGGACACATAACTTGATATACCTGGCTATATCCTTCCTAAATGATGCCTAGATTCGGACAGATTACTTGATATACCTGGCCATTTCCTATCTAAATGTTACCTCCATTTTGAGAGATAACTTGAACTAAAGCAATATATATCTGAGTAAATGCTTCCAAAATTTTACTAAGATTTTGAAAGATAGCACGAACTCATGCTTTACACACCTGTGTAATTCTCTCCTAAATGACACCTAGATTTTAAACTGAAGCAATATATACCTGAGTAATTCCTTCCTAACAGTTACGTTGATTTTGAAACATCACTCAAACTCATGCTTTACTTATTTAGGTAATCCCTTAATGTTACGTAGATTTTGGAAGATCACTTGAACGCTGCTTTGCATATTTAGGTTAACCTCGATGTTATCCAACATATGTGAATATTTATACTCATAACATAAACACCTTCATCTTGCAACAAACATAGGGACCCGGAGTGGGAAGTGCCACATCTGTACACAAGAGTATGCCCCATCCCCACACACAAAAATGTGCCACATCACCACGCACACAAGAGTGCGCCATATCACTACACAAAAAAGCGTACCACATCACAAGTGTGCCACATTACAAGCGTGCCACATCACACAAAAGCACGCCACATCATCACACAAAAGCACGCCACATCATCACACAAAAGAGTGCCACATCATCACACAAAAGAGTGCCACATCATCACACAAAAGCACGCCACATCATCACACAAAAGCACGCCACATCACACAAAAACACGCCACATCACAAACACGCCACATCACAAACACGCCACATCACCACACGAGTGTGCCACACCACCACACCACACACAAGAGCGCACAATACCACCTTGTTGAAGAGGCAGTTGAAGTCGACGTGCACGACGTGGCCGGTGCGGGAGTCGAGGTTGATGTTCTCGCCGTGGCGGTCGCCCAGCCCCAGCACGTACCCCACCATCGACATCACCCCCGCCGTGTGACAGTACGCCCGCCGCGCCTGGTACCTGCAAGCCGGGGTGCCTAGTTAGTGCTGCGGCAGGTACATGTCTGTGTGGTGCCTGGTACCTGCCATACCGGAGTACTTGTCACTGCTGCGTCTGGTACTTGTGTTGGTACTGCGTCTGGTACTTGTGTGTACACGGCACGTGGTGCCTGGCATCTGCTCACCATCGTACTTATGGCAGTACTGCGTCTGGTAATAGTGCACACGGCATGTGGTACTTGTGTTGGTACAGCGTCTGGTACCTGCCATACCGTGGTACTTGTGTTAGGTTGCAGCTGGTACTTGCCTGTACATGGCGTGTGGTGCCTGGTACCTGTCATACCAGAGTATCTGTGTCACTGCTGCTTCTGGTACTTGCCGTGTGTTGATTTTAAATATGAGCAGGATACTGAACTTCAGTTTAACCAATTGCGGTCAAAGTGTTAACTGACTTAAGCCTATTGCCTATCCAGTGTTCCAAGAGCGGGCTAAAACTCCAAAGCCCAGCTGATTACACGGACCATCTTCCTTGGTTAGGTATGCCAGTGATTCGCCAAAATAAATATTTAGTCAAAATAAGATCCCACTGAATGGCGCCAGTCCTTATACTCCAATACAACTTTATTGCCTGGGTATCTATGATTTTAGCGGCCAAAGTATAGGTACTGCACCGGGCAGCTGAAATCTTAGTTGCTCCGGCGGGAGAGTTAGACCATGACAGCCCACACACATACACGCCTACTTACTCTAGACGCAAACCCACACACACCCAGCTTACACGCACACACCCACCCAGCCTACACAGACCCAGCACACACCCAGCCTACACAGACCCAGCATACACACACACCCAGCCTACACAAACCCAGCGTACACACACACACCAGCCTACACACTCATGAGTGTGTAGGCTGGTGTGTGTGTGTACGCACCAGCCTACACACACCCTGTCTACACACACCCAGCCTACATACACCCTGTCTACACACACCCAGCCTACACCAACACACACCCACTCTACACCAACACCCCCAACACACCAGGAGTGGGGGTGGGGGAAGGTCCTGAGGAACCACTCCCCCAGCACGGGGGGATGCCGCGCCCGCAGCTTGTTGATGAAGATGTCGAGCTTCGTCTCCAGCGGCACGTCCTGCTTGCACATGTACAGCTGCAACAGGAGGGGGAGCTTATTATAGCTGTAGCAAGATCTAATCACAGCTGTAGCAAGATCTCATTACTGCTGCAACGGGAGTGGGGTTCTTTTTACAGCTGTAGCGAGATCTTATTCCAGTTGCAACGGGAGTGGGACGCTTATTACAGCTGTAGCTAAGACTGGTGGTTATTCCAGAAGTAACGTACTCTGTAAAGGCTGGGCTGGTATAAGTGCAACAGACACATATGATCACAGCTGTAACAGATTCACTAAAATAAAAGTCACAGCTTGATAAGAATATGCACAAGTCACGGCAGGTATTTGGTCAGAACACTTACGGGGTCTTCACGCAGATAAAATAAATTCTAATGGAATTTGTCCACTCATCAATAAGCACAAGATGTGAAGAGTGTTTAGACAAAATAATCTGCACATAAAAACTTTTTCAGTAAATAAAGCACCGACCACACGGAATAATGATTAACGAATAGAATAAGCCAGTAATAAATATCTACATCATTTTAAAAGCATTCACGACCGCCTAACACCGCAAACGCTTTTAATAAACAACATGATAGACTCACGGTAAATTTCCTGTCATCAGAATGAGATGAGCAAGAAATACAATGCTGCACACCAAGGGCAGGATTTTCAAACACGTAGTTGTAACGGCATGGCTAGCAGAATGATTTCACTACCTTGGCTATGCAAATGGTTTTTTTAGCATGGAAATTTCAAGAACATGAATATGACAATTTCAAAGGAAAGGAACAGGACATAGCGCTGCCAAACCGAGAGAGAAACTTTTAATGTCAGCTTCACGGCTCTGGTACAAAAAATTAATGAACGAATAATCTCTGGAATAGGACCTGGGCCGAGGAAGTCACCTTGCGCCTAACCGCTCTGACACACATAATTAAATAACAACTGCAGAGATCTAAAGAGAGTTTGAAGTAGTGACCTTGAGCTCGGAGGCGGGCATGTAGATGCCCTTCTCCCTGTAGATCTTGTGCAGGACGTTGCGGAGGCCGTGCAGGTTGTGCACCCACTCCAGCAGCCCGCACTCCTCGTTTAGCGGCACCACCGCCTGCGGGGGAGGGGGAGGGGGAGTGGTGAGTGGTGCTGCTAATCATCACACCTCCCTGCATGCCACTCACTACGATCTAAACGCCACTCAAGAACTTCAAACGCACCATTTTGATAAACACACCGCACATCAATCTTAAAATACCACTCGTCAGTTCGAGCAGCTCACCACTCGGAACATCACAGCAATCACTACTCTGAGCACCGCACCATACACCACTCGGAAGAGCATCACTCACCACTCGATAGAGCACCACACCACTCGGGAGAGCCCTCACCACTCGGGAGAGCCCCACACCACTCGGGAGAGCCCTCACCACTCGGGAGAGCCCTCACCACTCAGGAGAGCCCCGCACCACTCGGAAGAGCCCCGCACCACTCACATAAGTGCGGATGAGCAGGTCCCGTCGACGGCCGTCAGGGTCCCGCCCCAGCAGCCTGTTCACAAAGCGCGTGAAGTCCATGAGGCGGCAGTCCTTCCGCAGGTCGTCCTGTGATACAAGGTTCAGCGTATATCAGCTCGAGCTGCAGCGTCGGCTCAGTTTGAGCAGATTTAAGCACTTGAGATTTAGCTTAATAATGTGTATTGGTAAAGGAGAGTAATTATCCTCAAGGTCGGACAGTCAATAACGATCATTTCAATGATGTCGATACTTGGAGGAAGTGTAGAAATACTTCCAGCGTGAGTTTCCTCCACGATTTTATGGTTCAAACAATTTTAGACTATCCTAGGTGCAAAACCAGCCAACATTGCTGAATATGGAGTAGTCCTATGGAGTGCGAGTTATCGCGGCCTCTAAAGAGCAAGTACGAGAAACTGTCTTTTTATAAAATTAACAGCTAATGCAATACATCCATTTGTCACCTATGGAAAACAATTAACATTTAAGTGCAACCAAAACAAGCCTCATAAAATTAATGAAGGCTACTAAAATTGATTTCCTCCCCAAGCACATTCCGCAGTCACCTAGCATTAACACCTCACACAGTTTCTTTCTTACCCCACATATTAGTATTTTTATACTAGTAGAAGATTCTTGAACCACACCATAGGCAATCGCAAGACAGCAAAGAAAAAGGACCAAATAGGGAATCTATGTGTTCCCACACAAGTTACCCCATACACACAAACAGTAAGTTAGGAAGAAAAAGGAAAGAAAAATACAGAAAGCATAGCAAATAAGGTATGAAAACTAACTTGAAAACACTTTAAAAAATATACCATATTTATTACCCTGATAGGAAAACGGGCGGACAATAATCAGTCACTACCCTCTACCAGTAGTCACACAGCACAAACAAAATAACTACGACAAGCTTTACGCACAGAATTACCATACGGACACGTCTCCAAAATACCATCCAAACGCATGCCATTACATGAGACAGGCTTTACGTACAGAATTACCATACGGACACTGCGCAAAAATCTCATCCAAACCTTGGGTTTGCACATGACGATGTACTTCTGGCCATCGGAGCCCCTGAGTGTGATCTTCTTGGGCATCTGGAGAGACGCCATCACCTCGGCCTGGTCCTCCACCCCCACGATGAACACTTGCTGACTGCGCAACAGACATGCTCAGGTCAACCTAGTGTTAGTGAGTCAACAGCGAGGCTATGGTAATGTAGTGATGAGGTAACGAGTCAATACACGTCACTATCGAAGTTTAACTGTCATCTAAAAATGAAGTACTAATGTTCTTTTAGCTCAGAAATATATAGAACGAAGATAAGATCATATTAACAAGGTACATAGCTCTGGACACCAACACATTCTAGCACGCGGGCAAAACACAAGAAGATACGGCACTTCTATAGGGTGCTTATAACTTTCTGAGAAAAACATGCGCTGTTACTAATTTTAGCAATCCACGAAAGCCTACTGTGAAAAATTTTTGTTTCTGACCACCTAGACATTGTAATCGGGAAATAAATATTCAAAGAAATGTTAACCTCCAAAACACAACTTGAGAAAACCTTCAATGCACCACAACTATACAAGCCACAAAGAAAGGGTTAACTTAGCAATAAATCTCCATAGCATATTTTACTGTTGTGTCGTGATATACAAACGTCACGGAACACATAAAACTTGAGAAATGGGTTGCATCCTCATGTGTGGTCTTATTATCCGAAGAGCTCTCACCTGAGAAACAGGTTATATCATGAAGCATGTTTATTGATGAGCGTGATCGTATTTTCCAAAACGGCCAATCGCCCTCAGATAGGAAACGGGTCCACAAATGTGTTTCCTTGAGTGTGGTGGGATTACCCAAAGATTCCAATCACCCTAACCAAGGAAACAGGTAATCTCCATAAATATGTTCCCTCCAGTGCGGCACGATTGTCCAAAAATTCTAATCGCACTCACATGGGAAACGAGTTGTATCCTCAAGCGTGGTATGATTATTCAAAGATCCCAATCGCGCTCACCTGGGAAACGGGTTGTGAGAGGAAGTGTCCCGGACGCCGTTGGGTGGGAGCCTGTCGCCAGCTGGGAGCGTGACGGTCATCTGGTGCTGGGTGGGCACGATCACATCAGAGAAGTGCGGCTCGCTCAGTAGACGTGGCAGCGAACGCACAAGCGTGCTCACGCTCACCGTGCTCGTACCCTGCATCAGTCACAGTATCATACAGCCGCAAGTCTTGTGGGGCTTTAACCCGTCTCCACATGGTCGACCTACCGGGAGGCTTGAAGAAAATGGGTCAACTGCGCAACTTACTGTAGATTCATTAATCATGTTAGAAATTTCATTGGGGGTTCAGTGTAAAGAAAGAGAGTTGCTCTTCCTGTCAGTGGGGAAAAAAATGCTGCTACCCCAACAAAAATCTACGAAATTTGAGTTTTTATTTCGGTAAAATACAAAAAACAGAAATCAGAAAATCACTGGCCATTTTTTATTTATTGCACTTTCATGTTTTTTTATGATGCATTTTCATAGATTCTGAGTTGTTGAATCTTGTGGTATGTGAATTCTTTTTTCAGGTCTAATAGTTCCGGAGTTATGTGCATTATATGTAAAACACAGTTTTTATTTTTTAGTTCATTTTGTGTATAGGCTGTTATCAAGCAGTTTCATTGCTTGTAAAGAGTTTGATATGCATAGAGCTTTTCCTCCCGAATACAATGGTGGTATTATTTTTTGCCTAGAAGTAAATCTGTGGATTTGGACTCCCATTTTTGGAACAAAATACATGAAAAAATAAAAATGATGGCGACCTTCTAAGAGGCAGAGTGTGTGCTGGTATGCCTCAGCTGCACTGCTGGCCTTCTAAGAGGTTGTGCAGCGCCGGTATAGCTACTCTCCAGACTGAGCAGAAAAATTCATACAGATTTGAGCTTATTACCTCTTCTTTCCTGTTCCCCCCACCTAATTTTACCTTACACCAATGAATAGCGCTCAACCAACGAGACGCTCAAGACCATATATGGCAACCCTAGGTTTGCTGATGTGAAACATGTACTAGCTTTGCCGACCTTCTAAGAGTCCAGGACGTGGCGACGGGATAAGGGGGTCCTCTGGGCCCCTATCGGTCCGGTGAGCTTTTTTTTTTTTTTATTGTTGGAAAAAGACCCTTAGGTGGACTATTCGGTCCTAAAATTTTATGGCGCTACGGACACTAGATCCCCCCAGGGGGGGGGGGGGGGGGAGGACTAAAAATCCTGAATTTTCAACCCCATTTCGACCCCATATAAAAACAAAACAGGAAATAAAAAATTTGAAACCGTAACTTTGTTTAAAAATGCTTCAAGGATTCTAAAACTGTCTTTGGTTTTGTTCTAGCATAAAAACTCAATGAGTTCTATTCATTTGAAATATTAATAAAAATGAACTAAAAAACCAATATGTTCAATTTTGTCAAAAACTAAGACCTGAATCGAAAAAATTAATTGATGAAATTGTGTTTCTTTTCAAAAGTTGCATATAATAGTCAAATTTCATAAGAATCAAACTAAAAATATAAAATTTCATAATTTTTATTTAAATAAAAAATTTTTATTTATTTTTATTTTTTGTAAATTACAATTCACAGTGTGAATATGAAGTTATGCATGGAGATTATCGAAATAAAAATGAAAACAGCATTCAGTTACATAAATTTTCCACTATATTACACTTCAACAAAAAATTTTGTTTCTGGCTTATACCCAAAAACTCTAATTTTCAACATTCAAAAAGATAGAAGTCAAAAAGCTTTTATGCTAGGATAGGAAGAAAACAAAGACAGTTTTAGAATCCTTGGAACATTTCTGACAAATTGATAACTTTTTTCCAATTGGTGTATTTTAATTTTTTTTATCATAGTTCAAAACAAAAAATTCGGTATATTTTATATACTGGTAAAATATCGCATATATTAAAAAAATAAATTCAAATACAAAATAAACGGACTATCACTTTTTTACAAATGCTCCAAGGATTACAAAACTGTCTTTTTTTCTTCCTAGCATAAAAACTTTTTGACTTCTATCTTTTTGAAATATGGGTAAAAATGACTGAAAAAATTAATATTTCAAATTTTTCGGAAAAACTAAGGCCTAAATCAAAAAAGTTCCCGAATAAAATATTTTTTCTTTCAAAAATACATATACTGGTCAAATTTCAGACCAATCGGATCAAAATTCATTTTTTGGCGGAGGACTCCCTTAATGCAGTAATTCCATGAGCTGTGACAGCAGCTGTTGCAACACTAGTAGTTGCAACACTAATAGTTGCAACACTAGTAGTTGCAACACTAGTAGTTGCAACACTAGCAGTTGCAACACTAGTAGTTGCAACACTAGTAGTTGCAACACTAGAAGTTGCAACACTAGTAGTTGCAACACTAGTAGTTGCAACTACTAGTAGTTGCAACACTAATAGTTGCAACACTAGTAGTTGCAACACTAGTAGTAGCAACACTAGTAGTTGCAACACTAGTAGTTGCAACACTAGCAGTTGCAACACTAGTAGTTGCAACACTAGTAGTTGCAACACTAGAAGTTGCAACACTAGTAGTTGCAACACTAGTAGTTGCAACACTAGTAGTTGCAACACTAATAGTTGCAACACTAATAGTTACAACACTAGTAGTTGCAACACTAGTAGTTGCAACACTAGTAGTTGCAACACTAGTAGTTGCAACACTAGTAGTTGTAACACTAGTAGTTGTAACACCAGGTGTTGTAGCACCAGGTGTTGTAGCACCAGGTGTTGTAGCACCAGGTGTTGTAGCACCAAGCGTAATGACACTAGCTGCTGCGGTGCGGTGGCACAAGCAGGTTTAAAGCTAGCTGTTGTACCACTAGTAATTGCAACATCAGGTGTGTTGTCGCAAATATTTTACAAAATACCGTTAGTGCATCAACATCAAAGGCGTGAATTTCATAGCACAACAACTCGTTAATTTCATAATAGTGTTACAATATGCCCTCACATCACGCAGGCTTGTAACACATAATAAAAGTAGACCAATAGACAGGATACGTCTTCATAAATCACACATCAATCAGTGTAAAAGAGACGGAGAGACTCCGTGACAAACCTAAGGAAAATTCAAGAAATCAGAGATGGTGGGACCTTGTAAAATCGTAAGAGAAACCAAACATAGCACGGAGACGAAGGGACTCCGAGAAAAACCTAAGAAAAACCCAACATAGCTCAGAGAAGACGGGACTGGACGAGGAGCACCTTTTCGACTTGCTTGTTGGAGAGCTCAATGAACCTGTCGGCGAGGCGCGTCACGTCCGAGATGAGTTTGCTCAGGCCGGGCTTCTGTTTCTTGGCCAGCTCGAAGGTCTCCAGGCACCGCTGCACCCGCACGTTAAACGAAGACTGCAAAGTAAATTAGATATTAGTTCGAGCCTCCCTAACCACAACAAAGGCATTCCTAAAAGAGGAAGGAGATAGGCACCATTTAAGCAACCCAAGGTGACACTGTCAATCAACGCACCAAGTGAGTCTACACATCACAAAAAACATTTTATAGCAAAACTCAATTGAGTTGTTAAGACTGCTTTATTTCTCCCAGCCACACTGCAGTACACCTAAAATGCGGACTCAGCCAGCAGAATCAGCCAAGGTTGAAATCTCACTGCCCACAAGGGAAATTTTTCTCGTGTGACGCCGCTCAATGCTTCTCCCTACACCGTGGCACGAGATAAAGATTCATTCACTGAGAGGCCACCAGTAGCAATACTTTCTGAACGAAGATGTTAATGGCCAAAACCTTAAACCAGAATTTGGGACACGTATTTGTTCATGCCCTCACTTAAATGGAACTGAAAGTACAACAGTAGGAATTAAACACTTACTGCCAAATGAAAGCCATCTCTACAAAACTATGCAAGAGTGGAACACTCCCGTATTGACATTTATTTTCAAGCCAAATGTTTTAAAGCTCTGTTGAGAGTAAGAGACGCACCTCGACCACGACGCTTACGCTCATCAGACCAGGTGTATGCCAAGTAAAATCGCATTAAGCCAAGCTACCAGCTAACATACATGTAATGGGTAATAAGCTAAGAAAAGCGCAATCTTCATCAATGTGAGTTTCTAGAAACAGAAAATAATGGAAACTGTATCAAGAACATGAGGTTACAACCTCAGAGGTCACTAAAGAGTCATCGTCTTCAATCAGGGGGTGCTTAAGGTACTCCAATACCATCCTCATCATCACACTGATTTTTAAGTCGCAGTCGAAAGCGCAAATGCAATACGACGATGAAAAGGTACGATAAAATATTAGTACAACAAGAACACACAATGTTATTCCCAAAACACCATTCACAATAAAGAAGCAAGCAACTATATATTACACACTAAGATAATGCTTCAGATGCGCTATGTGGCAAGATCAATAAATTGCCACATCTGTGATATAAAGATAAATCCAACCACAGATGCCTAAATCCCACAAAAAAGACTCGATCAAATTCAGGCACCATGAAGTGGTATTTTTGCAAGCACTTCAAACAATATCCTCCTCACAAAACATCACCATGCATCGCACTTCAGTGAACAACCAGCCTCTAGCTGAGGTTCGCCACAGACAACCACAGTGAGGAAGCTACGTAGCCCAAAACAGAAGCCTGGCTATAGAGCCAACAGAGCTGATACATACAGAGAAGAAAGGGTAAACAAGCCCACCCAATGAGGAAGCTACCTAACCTCAAAACAGAAGCCGAACGAACACCAGCACTTCAGCTGATACGTCCAAAGAAGGAAAGAAAGAATGAAAGACAAGCCCACCTTCGATACAGCAAGCATGTGCCACATGCACTGCTGCGGGTAGGCCGCCATGAGCGCAGCAATGATGCTCGAAATCTGCTTGAAGACGCCGGGGTGCGAGTGGCAGATGCGTGACACGAGCTGCGGCAGCGCCGTCATCAGCTGGTACAGGCAGAGCGTATCCACCGTGCCGCCGATGAGGACGTTCATCTGCTGGAGCTTGTCCCTGACGGCGGCCAGATTGGCAGGCGGGGCTTTTTTGGCAGCAGTCTCGTATTGCACCACAAGGCTACCCAGGTCCAGCCAAATGCCTAGCATGCGCGGCAGACTCTCATACACGTGCGCGTTGCCAATAGCCAGAGACTTACAGAGGCTCACCACGATGTGGTACTGATAGTCGACACTCTTCTCTTTCTTATAGTTGAGGATGCGGTCGAGGTACATGGCGAAGTGGAAGTGTCCGTCCTCTCCCTCCTTGTACGCCTCGCTTGCCGTCCTGTAACTCACCATCATTGAGTTGACGTCTAGTATAGCAGCCTCCTCGCTGTAGCGAGCCAGCAGCAACTGTGCTCGAGAAAAGGACTCGCGCTCGCTTTGGAGTGCGTTACTGGTCCTGTAAACTGCAGGGTCTTTGTAGTGGCGCTTCATGCCTCGCTTTAGCTCCTCAAGTGCAGCCAAATTGTGCCCCTTTGCTTGCAACCACTTTGCCCTTTCCAGGAAAACTTCTTGCCCTGAGCCTGCATGAAGAAAGGCCGTTTCTCCTTGCTGCAACATGCCTGCTTTGCGCGCTACTTTAGCGCTGTGCAGCCACAACTTTTTCATCTCTTCTTCAAGTAGCCCCAGTATGGCACTTTTGTTGTTAGCACTACCGGAGGACCCGTCATGGAGCATTTCTTTAGCCAGCATAAGTAGCGTTCTTCGGAAGCTCAATACAGGTTCGAGATTCTTGTACGAAGTTTGCACAAGATCCAACCGATGCTGCCATTTTTGAACTACTTGACGAATTCCACCAAGTTCTTCATGAGACGTTCCAAGAGTAGGGTCAATAACACCTATTCGAGTTTTATTTCCACGAATTTTCAAAATTCTAGACAACAGATCATCCAGCTCACTCAATATGTGTAGCTTCAAAAAGTACGGGTATGCTCTTTGGTAAGCACCTTTCTCCATCGTAGCAGCACCAATGAGAGGGATTAATTGCTTCCTCAACTTTCGGAGACCATCGAGGTAGCGCTCAGTTTCACCATTCTTGGCACTGATGAGCACTTCACCAACACCCTCACCCCACGACATGGCAGACTCAACAGACCCACAGGCGGAGTTTCTCGCTGAATTTCCAGTCATTGTGCCGCTACCTGCAGCAGCTGCAGGGTGTAGGCCGCTCTCGCTAACGTCACCCACAGATGGAGAATTGGTAACGTGCAACATGTGTTCTAAGTCATCCCAATGGAACAAACGCCAAGCAGCCTCCATACGGAACTCGTTGAGCCTAGATTCTTCACTGGGATCTCTGGCCAGAATAGCTTGAGTGATATCGAGCACAGTCTGAGGCTGATCTAGGCTAATATAACACTGCAGGAGACCCACGTACGGATCTTCCGCAACAGCATCTGTCTCATCTACACCAGCGCTTGGTGCTTCCGCAGTGCCTGCTTCTTTATCATTAGCTTTATCTTTTTTGAGAGAACAAAGGTACTCGTAGCAACCCAGAGCGTCGTGAAACCGTCCGTTTGCCTTGTAGAGCAATATTGAGTCATGGACTGAGGGCTCTGAAGACCTCATCCCAGCAATGCCCTTCACGCCGTCGGGTTCATCTAACGCGTTGTAAATTTGCTGCATGAACGTGAGGTGAGAGTTGAGAGCGTCAGGCCGAGCCCGGATATGTTCCTCGACATGCCGCAGCGCTCGGGTGTACGCCTGGCATCTGAAAGCAGACCTTGCCAGCTGTTCCGACGGCAACACCGCCAGAAAATCCAAGACCTGCTGAAGTTGAGCACTCGGGACAAATGCACTTTTAGGCCGCCGACCCGACGTCTCTTCGTCCCATTGCTGCTGAACCCACACTCTGATGGCGTCGAGTACACTGAAGACAGTCTCTGCACACAGCTGATCCATATGTCGCTCGGAGAGCAATGACGACTGAACGTCAGTCTCCTCTTGCGGTCCAGGCAACACTGGAATCGATGTCGAGTTTTCAGATCCCGCCAGTACAGCTAGCACTTCCGTAGCAACTTTGGCATGCTGTTTGGGGGAGTGCAGGAGTACAGACATCACTAGAGGGGGCAGAATGTGGAGAGCAGTGTTGGTATCGCGGCGAAAAATAGGCTTGCATACTGAAAACACCTCAAAGTCTTTTTCATTCTCAACCAGATCCAGCAGCCGGACCATCCAAGTGGTCATCCAGGCTTTGAAGGACGTGGCCTCTTTGGAACCAAACACGGGCAGGCAATCGGCGTCCGTCATGGCGGAGGAGCGTGGCATCTTGGCGCCGCTGATGATGTACTTGGAGCTCTGGAGAGGCCCCAGCAGGTGCTGCACATGGCTAGGTAGGGACCGCCACACTTGGGAGCCTATGTCCGACAACGAGGAGCTGGCTCGAATGTTATGGATGCGGAGCATCTCCTGCACGCGAATGGAGAGCTACAGGGTGTGACGTAAAAACCCAAACTCTTGCCATGTTTTTTGTAATGAATGTACCATTGATTACAGATACATGGGTTATAATAGAAGTCATAGACCCAGGTATTTCGTAATACGGATGCAAGGTTTTCTTTGACAAATTATGATTTTAAGTTAGTTTAAGCCTCCCTAACCGCTACAAAAAAAGAGCGCATTGAAGAGAGGAAGGACGAAGGCACCATTTTGTATGGAGATAAGAAAATGAGGAATCTATGCAGAAGGAGCATAGAAACAGCAAGTTGAGAAAGAAGTTGATGAAATAAGATAAAATTTGAAAAAGAAAGTCAGAGGTGCTGAAAAACAGGACAGCAGTGAACCGAAAAAAGGTGGTCCTTAACATAATAAAACAACATATTTTAACCAAAAAGAAGACCTGTCTAACTATCAGCTCGGGTCCTCACATTTTCCCCCTGGGAGCGCTAATTCCCCTGGATATAATAGTTGTATCCCCTTGAAGGGGGGTTTTCTTTAACACAGATAACAATATCTTTGAAAATATCCATAAGAAAAAGATTAGTTTAGGGTCACTCAGTACATCAGAATGCTGTCACCACATCAACTTCAATCCAACCATACTTGGCATTGAAAATAAAACACGTTAAAACCCCCCAAGAACTGAGAAAACCAAGAATCACAACAAGTGTGTGGCTTTCAAGTTTTTTTTTGCGGGAGTTTTCATTTCCAGCTCTGCTAAAACCCCAGTGACCCAAGTTAAAACACAAAAAAAAACTCAGAAACCCAAGAAACACAACAAATGCGTGGGTTCCAAGTATTTTTATCGTGAGATATTAAACTACCAGCTCTGTTACAAACACTACAAACAGAGCAGCTGCAGGGCAAAAGAAGCACACCTGCAGGGCAAAAGAAGCACACCTGCAGGGCAAAAGAAGCACACCTGCAGGGCAAAAGAAGCACACATGCAGAGCAAAAGAAGCACACCTGCAGGGCAGAAGAAGCACACCTGCAGGGCAAAAGAAGCACACCTGCAGGGCAAAAGAAGCACACCTGCAGGGCAAAAGAAGCACACCTGCAGGGCAAAAGAAGCACACCTGCAGGGCAAAAGAAGCACACCTGCAGGGCAAAAGAAGCACACCTGCAGGGCAAAAGAGGCACACCTGCAGGGCAAAAGAGGCACGCCTGCAGGGCAAAAGAGGCACGCCTGCAGGGCAAAAGAAGCACACCTGCAGGGCAAAAGAAGCACACCTGCAGGGCAAAAGAAGCACACCTGCAGGGCAAAAGAAGCACACCTGCAGGGCAAAAGAAGCACACCTGCAGGGCAAAAGAAGCACACCTGCAAGCAAAAGAAGCACACCTGCAGGGCAAAAGAAGCACACCTGCAGGGCAAAAGAAGCACACCTGCAGGGCAAAAGAAGCACACCTGCAGGGCAAAAGAAGCACACCTGCAGGGCAAAAGAAGCACACATGCAGGGCAAAAAAGCACACATGCAGGGCAAAAAAGCACACCTGCAGGGCAAAAGAAGCACACCTGAAGGGCTAAAGAAGTGGGTTCCAAGTATATATTTCTGGTAGCTATCGAACTCCCAGCCTTACTACAAACACAGCACCTGCAGGGCAAAGGAGGCGCAGGTCTGGATATTGGAGTCCGTGGCGGACAAGAAGGCCCGAGCGAGCTCCGTGACGAGGTCCCTGATGAAGCCAACGCTGTTCAGGGAGCTGTGGACTTTGGAGCTCCTGGTCTCTGCCTCCGTGGCCTGCTGGGCCCGCACCAGTCGGGACGGGTCCATGGCTCCCAGCAGCCCCAGCGCCTCCGCCACCAGCACCTGCCGGCACCACGTGGGCAACGCGGGTTTGGGTGAATTTGTGTCAGGTACACGTGGTGAATTTGTGTCAGGTACACGTGGGTGAATTTGTGTCAGGTACACGTGGGTGAATTTGTGTCAGGTACACGTGGTGAATCTGGGTTAGGTACACGTGGGTGAATTTGGGTTGGGTACACGTGGGTGAATTTGGGTTGGGTACAGGTGGGTGAAATTGGGATCAATAGGGATTAAATAAGTGAAACGACTAAGCACAAGTCAAATAAGTGACTAGCAACTAAAAACTTTAACTAATAAATAAATGAATAATAAGTAACACAGTAATTAAGCAGTGGAGCAAATAAAAATCCATCCCCGTTTAGAAAAATAAATTTCAAAAATTTTAATACGTACTTTATGTATAAAGCACTTTCATTGAAGCTCTTGTATGAAAATTAGATTAGATTATTATTTTGTTTAAGCCTCCCTATCCGCAACAAAGGCGATCCAAAGAGAGGAAAGAAGAAGGCACCATTTAGTGTGGAGTTAAGGGAACGGGGAATCTATGCAGAAAAGGCACAGAAACAGTAATATGAGAAAGAAGTTCATGAAACAAGATCAAAGTTGAAAAAGAAAGTAGTAGGTGCTGAAAAACAGGACAGCAGTGAACCGAAAAAAGATGGTCCATAACAAAATAAAAACCTTTTCTATTTCAACAAAAATAAAGCCTACCTAACCTTTAGCTCAGGCCCTTACATAGTCCCCTAGGGAACGCCAATTCCCATAGACACAATAGTTGTATCCCCCTGAGGGGAGCTCTTGTATGTAAATTTAATTCTTAGCCAAAATACTGGATTCAAACTATATGCATTATACACGTGCCAGAAATTAAATACCGAAATGTGTACGAAACAAAGACTATTTACGCCCTTAAAAACTGACCAGAATTCCCTACAATTTCCGCACAACCAAAAGCAACAAAGCAGCGCCATAAAGACCTGGAAGTTTTCAGAGGACGACCGACACTTGCAAAATTTCTTACAATTCATCACACTATCAAGAGCCACAAAGCCACAATTCCCTACACAATCAGAAGCAACAAATCTAGTTTCACACAACCGAACCCAACAAACGTTAACAAATGTGCGCCATAAAGACCTGGAAGTCTTCAGAGGACGACCGACACTGCGAGATGAGCGCGATGGTGAGCTGCTCGAGCACGTCGTCAGTGGCGGGCACAGCTTCCCCTTCAGCGTCGCATTCAGGCGGCCTGGTGCGGTGCTCGGTGTGGTGCGCGGCGGTGGTGCAGAGGAGAGCGTGGTGCGCGTGCAGCAAGTGCAGCAGCCGCTGCACCGCGTGGTGGCGCACCTCGTAGCTCTCGTGACGCAGCGCCACCGCACACGGCTGCAGCGCTCTCAGCAGCTCGCCCTGCGTCAGTCTGGGCAGCCAGGGGCAGATGTTATAGCTCGGCTGACACGCGCAGCTGTCTCAGCTCAGCTGACTGTCACAGCTGCCTCAATTCAGCTGTTTAAGCTCAGCTGACAGTCGCAACTGTCTCAGGTCAGCTGATAGTCACAGCTATTTCAGCTCAGCTAAGAGCTACAGCTGACAGTCACAGCTATTTCAGCTCAGCTAAGAGCTACAGCTGACAGTCACAGCTATTTCAGCTCAGCTAAGAGCTACAGCTGACAGTCACAGCTATTTCAGCTCAGCTAAGAGCTACAGCTGACAGTCACAGCTATTTCAGCTCAGCTAAGAGCTACAGCTGACAGTCACAGCTATTTCAGCTCAGCTAAGAGCTACAGCTGACAGTCACAGCTGTCTCATTTCAAACTGAGAGTCACTGCAGTCAATAAAATGCACGTCAAGTTATCAACAAACAAAATTTTTCCTTAACAGGCATGAAAGTTCAATTTAAGAACGTATTTCTTACTTGGAAATTGATAATTCTTAAATCGAATAGCACAAATTTTTCCAACAAAACTTTTCAAGATTAAGAATTAAATCTTGCAGCTATGAGTTGCTATCTCCGGGAGACTCAGAATCATCCAAAGGTCTAATGTGATAAATACAACATAGATAATTCACTAAAAAATACATAATTTTTTTTAACAATAAAGTTCAATCCATACGATACCAACTATTATAAAACAAAAGAGGAATAATTTGACACAAAACATACCCTTCTTGTTCCTTGGACTTGCGCTCGCGACATGCAGAGATGAGACCGTGCAGCTGCGGCAAGTCCGGCAGCGACGGCGGCAGCCGCTCGACTGCAGGCTTGAGGTGCGGGTGCTTGCATATGATCCGATTGAGAGTCGGGCCCAGAGTGAGCGGAAACTTGGCGACAACAGGCGTGATAGTGACGACAATTTCTTCTACCAACGAGTCCAGCAAAGTTGGTTCCAAATGGAAGATGAACTCCCTGCATGCGACAGCACATCGCTTCCACTCGCTCGGCTTGGTGTGCTCCAGAGCTAACTTGAGGGTGGCGAGGAGTTTTCTAGCTACGCTACTCACTCCTTTCCTGCCAACCACAGAGATGACTTCAGCCACAGCCCAAACAGCCTGCGATCGCTCATGTAAGAGGCTTTGAGGACACACCATTTTGTTGTCCAGGTACATCAAGATGCCTAAAAGTCTGCTAGACACAAACAACTGCACGGCGTCTAGATTGGCAGACCTCCGCCTAATTTGCTGCTGCATCAGCACCAACTGCGTCAGTTGCCGCTGGGACTCCGGCTGGGAAGGTTGTCTGTCCAAGACGCTGAGGCACTCTAGCTCTCTCAGCGCCCTCTCCTTGAAGTCATGAAGCCCTAAAATAAGCTCATTGAGCTGGTGCTGGATACTACACCGTCGGATATACACAGGATGGAACCCCGTAGCATCAGCCACATACTGGATGCTCGCTTCGAGCACCTCAGGAGGCTGGAAAAGCGCCCCATACACCACGATGTGCTGAAAATGATCAATGAGCAGAGAGTTGGGGGCGTTGCTGCCACTAGAAGGCTTCTGGTGCTGGACTACAGAGGACGACTGCGTGCCCAAGAGAGCGTCATCGTCGTCGTCGTCGTCCCCGGAGTTGGTCTGGTCAGTCTTGGTGACGCACTTGAGCAGCACGGTGACCAGGGCGGGCTTGGACTCTTTGACGGCGCGCGTCACGAGCCCGGGCAGCAGGTGGCGGAAGTTGGAGCTCGTCAGGTCGACGAGGTCCTCGCTCGAGGAGTCGCAGTACCTGCACAGTGCCTTGCTTTCTCAACGCCTGCTCAGAACTGCTACTGTGGTTGAGCATACACACAGGCTACACTGTGTAGCACACAGACCGGACAATGTAGCAGACAGATCGTACAATGTAGTATACAAGCCGCACAGCGTGTGGTACACAGGCAACATAGAGATTAGAACACAGACCACATAGTGTAGCACACAGAACGTACAGAGAGTTGTACACAGGCATACTTCAGTGGCACACACGCACAGTTGATTTATACAGAAACACACGAACGTGCCACACAGATCCTTATTACCACATCTCAAGTACCCCACATATAACCACATTTAAATAACCTCACACTCGTCAAAATCAATTATACAGCCAGACTCGTTCAGCTAAAACTCATCTCTCGTACATAAAAAACAAATCTCTTTTTTAACGAACGACCGATAACAATCAAATGCAGGCACCTCAAGACCCCGGCGAGTTGGGTGTCCCTGAAGAGCTCGGCAGCGTGGCTGAGGATGACCTCGAGATCGTCCTCAGCGGCGCGCTCGACGATGGCCTTGCAGAGCAGCTGCCTGTTGCGGTGGAACAGCTGGCGCGCCGACACCGAGAACCGCTCAGCCAGCGCCGGCACTGCCAGGTGAACCTGGGGCAGGAGGTTGTGTGGGCAGGTGTTGCGGAGTGTGGAATGTTGTTGTAGGGGTGTGGAATGTTGTTGTAGGGGTGTGGAATGTTGTTGTAGGGGTGTGGAATGTTGTTGTAGGGGTGTGGAATGTTGTTGTAGGGGTGTGGAATGTTGTTGTAGGGGTGTGGAATGTTGTTGTAGGGGTGTGGAATGTTGTTGTAGGGGTGTGGAATGTTGTTGTAGGGGTGTGGAATGTTGTTGTAGGGGTGTGGAATGTTGTTGTAGGGGTGTGGAATGTTGTTGTAGGGGTGTGGAATGTTGTTGTAGGGGTGTGGAATGTTGTTGTAGGGGTGTTTCGGGGTGTGGAATGTTGTTGTAGGGGTGTTGCGGGGTGTGGAATGTTGTTGTAGGGGTGTGGAATGTTGTTGTAGGGGAGTGGAATGTTGTTGTAGGGGTGTGGAATGTTGTAGGGGTGTGGAATGTTGTTGTAGGGGTGTGGAATGTTGTTGTAGGGGTGTGGAATGTTGTTGTAGGGGTGTGGAATGTTGTTGTAGGGGTGTGGAATGTTGTTGTAGGGGTGTGGAATGTTGTAGGGGTGTGGAATGTTGTTGTAGGGGTGTGGAATGTTGTTGTAGGGGTGTGGAATGTTGTTTTAGGGGTGTGGAATGTTGTTGTAGGGGTGTGGAATGTTGTTGTAGGGGTGTGGAATGTTGTTGTAGGGGTGTGGAATGTTGTTGTAGGGGTGTTTCGGGGTGTGGAATGTTGTTGTAGGGGTGTTGCGGGGTGTGGAATGTTGTTGTAGGGGTGTGGAATGTTGTTGTAGGGGTGTGGAATGTTGTTGTAGGGGTGTGGAATGTTGTTGTAGGGGTGTGGAATGTTGTTGTAGGGGTGTGGAATGTTGTTGTAGGGGTAAGGAATGTTGTTGTAGGGGTAAGGAATGTTGTTGTAGGGGTGTGGAATGTTGTTGTAGGGGTGTGGAATGTTGTTGTAGGGGTGTGGAATGTTGTTGTAGGGGTGTGGAATGTTGTTGTAGGGGTGTGGAATGTTGTTGTAGGGGTGTGGAATGTTGTTTTAGGGGTGTGGAATGTTGTTTTAGGGGTGTGGAATGTTGTTGTAGGGGTGTGGAATGTTGTTGTAAGGGTGTGGAATGTTGTAGGGGTGTGGAATGTTGTTGCAGGGGTGTGGAATGTTGTTGTAGGGGTGTGGAATGTTGTTGTAGGGGTGTGGAATGTTGTTGTAGGGGTGTGGAGTGTTGTTGCAGGGGCGTGGAGTGTTGTTGCAGGGGTGTGGAATGTTGTTGTAGGGGTGTGGAATGTTGTTGTAGGGGTGTGGAATGTTGTTGTAGGGGTGTGGAATGTTGTTGTAGGGGTGTGGAGTGTTGTTGTAGGGGTGTGGAATGTTGTTGTAGGGGTGTGGAGTGTTGTTGTAGGGGTGTGGAATGTTGTTGCAGGGGTGTGGAGTGTTGTTGCAGGGGTGTGGAATGTTGTTGCAGGGGTGTGGAATGTTGTTGTAGGGGTGTGGAATGTTGTTGTAGGGGTGTGGAATGTTGTTGTAGGGGTGTGGAATGTTGTTGCAGGGGCGTGGAGTGTTGTTGCAGGGGTGTGGAATGTTGTTGTAGGGGTGTGGAATGTTGTTGCAGGGGCGTGGAGTGTTGTTGCAGGGGTGTGGAATGTTGTTGTAGGGGTGTGGAATGTTGTTTTTGGGGTGTGGAATGTTGTTGTAGGGGTGTGGAATGTTGTAGGGGTGTGAAATGTTGTAGGGGTGTGGAATGTTGTTGCAGGGGTGTGGAATGTTGTAGCAGGGGTGTGGAATGTTGTTGCAGGGGTGTGGAATGTTGTTGTAGGGGTGTGGAATGTTGTTGTAGGGTGTGGAATGTTGTTGTAGGGGTGTGGAATGTTGTTGTAGGGGTGTGGAATGTTGTTGTAGGGGTGTGGAATGTTGTTGTAGGGGTGTGGAATGTTGTTGCAGGGGTGTGGAATGTTGTTGCAGGGGTGTGGAATGTTGTTGCAGGGGTGTGGAATGTTGTTGCAGGGGTGTGGAATGTTGTTGTAGGGGTGTGGAATGTTGTTGTAGGGGTGTGGAATGTTGTTGTAGGGGTGTGGAATGTTGTTGTAGGGGTGTGGAATGTTGTTGTAGGGGTGTGGAATGTTGTAGGGGTGTGGAATGTTGTTGTAGGGGTGTGGGATGTTGTTGTAGGGGTGTGGAATGTTGTTATAGGGGTGTGGAATGTTGTTGTAGGGGTGTGGAATGTTGTTGTAGGGGTGTGGAATGTTGTTGTAGGGGTGTGGAATGTTGTTGTAGGGGTGTGGAATGTTGTTGTAGGGGTGTGGAATGTTGTTGTAGGGGTGTGGAATGTTGTTGTAGGGGTGTGGAATGTTGTTGTAGGGGTGTGGAATGTTGTTGTAGGGGTGTGGAATGTTGTTGTAGGGGTGTGGAATGTTGTTGTAGGGGTGTGGAATGTTGTTGTAGGGGTGCGGAATGTTGTTGTAGGGGTGTGGAATGTTGTTGTAGGGGTGTGGAATGTTGTTGTAGGGGTGTGGAATGTTGTTGTAGGGGTGTGGAATGTTGTAGGGGTGTGGAATGTTGTTGGGGTGTGGAATGTTGTTGTAGGGGTGTGGAATGTTGTAGGGGTGTGAAATGTTGTAGGGGTGTGGAATGTTGTTGCAGGGGTGTGGAATGTTGTTGTAGGGGTGTGGAATGTTGTTGTAGGGGTGTGGAATGTTGTTGTAGGGGTGTGGAATGTTGTAGGGGTGTGGAATGTTGTTGTAGGGGTGTGGGATGTTGTTGTAGGGGTGTGGAATGTTGTTGTAGGGGTGTGGAATGTTGTTGTAGGGGTGTGGAATGTTGTAGGGGTGTGGAATGTTGTTGTAGGGGTGTGGGATGTTGTTGTAGGGGTGTGGAATGTTGTTATAGGGGTGTGGAATGTTGTTGTAGGGGTGTGGAATGTTGTTGTAGGGGTGTGGAATGTTGTTGTAGGGGTGTGGAATGTTGTTGTAGGGGTGTGGAATGTTGTTGTAGGGGTGTGGAATGTTGTTGTAGGGGTGTGGAATGTTGTTGTAGGGGTGTGGAATGTTGTTGTAGGGGTGTGGAATGTTGTTGTAGGGGTAAGGAATGTTGTTGTAGGGGTAAGGAATGTTGTTGTAGGGGTGTGGAATGTTGTTGTAGGGGTGTGGAATGTTGTTGTAGGGGTGTGGAATGTTGTTGTAGGGGTGTGGAATGTTGTTGTAGGGGTGTGGAATGTTGTTGTAGGGGTGTGGAATGTTGTTTTAGGGGTGTGGAATGTTGTTTTAGGGGTGTGGAATGTTGTTTTAGGGGTGTGGAATGTTGTTGTAGGGGTGTGGGATGTTGTTGTAGGGGTGTGGAATGTTGTTGTAGGGGTGTGGAATGTTGTTGTAGGGGTGTGGAATGTTGTAGGGGTGTGGAATGTTGTTGTAGGGGTGTGGGTTGTTGTAGGGGTGTGGAATGTTGTTATAGGGGTGTGGAATGTTGTTGTAGGGGTGTGGAATATTGTTGTAGGGGTGTGGAATGTTGTTGTAGGGGTGTGGAATGTTGTTGTAGGGTGTGGAATGTTGTTGTAGGGGTGTGGAATGTTGTTGTAGGGGTGTGGAATGTTGTTGTAGGGGTGTGGAATGTTGTTGTAGGGGTGTGGAATGTTGTTGTAGGGGTGTGGAATGTTGTTGCAGGGGTGTGGAATGTTGTTGCAGGGGTGTGGAATGTTGTTGTAGGGGTGTGGAATGTTGTTGCAGGGGTGTGGAATGTTGTTGTAGGGGTGTGGAATGTTGTTGTAGGGGTGTGGAATGTTGTTGTAGGGGTGTGGAATGTTGTTGTAGGGGTGTGGAATGTTGTTGTAGGGGTGTGGAATGTTGTAGGGGTGTGGAATGTTGTTGTAGGGGTGTGGGATGTTGTTGTAGGGGTGTGGAATGTTGTTATAGGGGTGTGGAATGTTGTTGTAGGGGTGTGGAATGTTGTTGTAGGGGTGTGGAATGTTGTTGTAGGGGTGTGGAATGTTGTTGTAGGGGTGTGGAATGTTGTTGTAGGGGTGTGGAATGTTGTTGTAGGGGTGTGGAATGTTGTTGTAGGGGTGTGGAATGTTGTTGTAGGGGTGTGGAATGTTGTTGTAGGGGTGTGGAATGTTGTTGTAGGGGTGCGGAATGTTGTTGTAGGGGTGTGGAATGTTGTTGTAGGGGTGTGGAATGTTGTTGTAGGGGTGTGGAATGTTGTAGGGGTGTGGAATGTTGTAGGGGTGTGGAATGTTGTTGGGGTGTGGAATGTTGTTGTAGGGGTGTGGAATGTTGTAGGGGTGTTGCAGAGACACCATCACAACTCATTAGAGCACCAACACACCACCACACAGCAGTACACACCTCGGTGCACTCAGGAAGTCAACATACCACCATACCTCTGCACGCAGAGGGTCAACACATCATTACACCTCTGCACGCAGAGGGTCAACACATCATTACACATCTGCACGCAGAGGGTCAACACATCATTACACCTCTGCACGCAGAGGGTCAGCACATCATTACACCTCTGCACGCAGAGGGTCAACACATCATTACACCTCTGCACGCAGAGGGTCAACACATCATTACACCTCTGCACGCAGAGGGTCAACACATCATTACACCTCTGCACGCAGAGGGTCAACACATCATTACACTTCTGCACGCAGAGGGTCAACACATCATTACACCTCTGCACGCAGAGGGTCAGCACATCATTACACCTCTGCACGCAGAGGGTCAGCACATCATTACACCTCTGCACGCAGAGGGTCAATCATTACACCTCTGCACGCAGAGGGTCAACACATCATCACACCTCTGCACGCAGAGGGTCAACACATCATTACACCTCTGCACGCAGAGGGTCAACACATCATTACACCTCTGCACGCAGAGGGTCAGCACATCATCACACCTCTGCACGCAGAGGGTCAACACATCATTACACCTCTGTACGCGAGGGTCAACACATCACACCTCTGCACGCAGAGGGTCAGCACATCATCACACCTCTGCACGCAGAGGGTCAACACATCATTACACCTCTGTACGCGAGGGTCAACACATCACACTTCTGCACGCAGAGGACTAGCACACCCCACACTTCAGTAGAGTTCCAACACACCACCACCACACAGCAGTACACACCTCTCTGCACGCAGAGGGTCAACACACCACCACACCTGGACACGCAGGAGACCAACACCCCGAAGTACCTGCGCAATGACGTTCCTGTGCTTGGTCAGACAGAGGCAGTGCATGAGCGCCAGCAATGCGTAGATGCAACTGAGAGGCGTGCTGAGCCTCACGATGGCCTGGATGACCAAGATGAGGCCAGTGTGGGCGGCAGGGCGGTCCAGCAGAGCAGAGTCCAGCGTGCTCTGAATCACAAACTGCAGCATGAACCGGAACGTGGCCTCGTCCGCACCCGCAGTGTTGTCGTCCGCCACCCTCACGCACGCGAGCAACTCGAGCGACTTGGCTGCAGCTGACTGTACCAAGATGTTGTCGTGGTATACTAAGTGAAGGTACTGCACCAGGCGCAGGTACGTGAAGGTGCTGTGGTGCACCAGAGATGGCAACGCGTGTATCAGAGCCAAGAGTATCTCAGGGTCTTTGCTCTGAAGGAGTTGGTAGAACGGCAGGAAGAACTCGTGGTTGAGTTTGTGCTGTGTACATGATTTTGGTATCAAGAAAGACTGCAGTAGGTGAGATTGGGAGATATCTTCAGCATTGCTTTTGACACAACCTAGCTCTCCAGAATTGCCCACCGGTGAGAGGTTCGATTTGCCCAAATCTGGAAAGAATAAATTTTGCTAATCACAAAGAATAGGCACTGAACGAGTTATATTTTGCAAAATTTTTGCAACGCAAAAGAAGTTCCAGCCCCAGTTTTGGCGTGATACATTCGGGAGCTCAGCATTAGTTTTGAACTAATTTTGAGTCTGTGAATCCCAGAGCATTTATCACAAGAAGATACCTCACAATACATGAATATGAACGCCAGTCACCAGGAAAAGATCACTTAAAATGATCGCAGGTCACCAGAAAAAGATTACTTAACATGAATGCAAGTCACCAGAAAAAGATTTCCCAATATAATCGCAGATAATCACAAAAAGGTTACTCAATATGAACCCAGGTCATCAAAAAATCAACAGGATAACAACAGCATCAAAAAACCAAAGCAACATGGACCCTTTAAATGCAAAGTGGTAAAAAAAATAAAAATTTGTAAGGCACAGATAGTGGACCTGTATTGGCACTAAATAATACACAAAAATCCAAAAAAAAAAAACGCAACAAAATAACCAGAAATTAAACGCCACAGGGGCAAAGTTTTTCTCACTTGAGTTTTTTGGGGGGCCTTTTCCATGTGGGTGTTTTTGAGTTACTTTTTCTGTATTTTTATGGTGTCTTTTCCTTTGTGTTTTTTGTGTCCTTTAATGTGATTTTTCTATTCTTGAGTGTTTTTATCTGCGTTTTTTTTTTGGGTGTCTCTTTCTGCATGGGTTCTTGTGGGTGTATGTTCCCGTATGAGTTTCAAATGTTAACATGTTGACTGCCTATTGGGACAAAAGAGTACCACTGGGTAAACCGCTCATTTACATACATACATATACCAGGTTTCTCCTCCCTATGGGAGGGTAGCCGACAGCAGGCCACAATCCTCACTCTTAGCACTAGGAGGCGAGAGAGGCAGCACTGGCCGCACCAGAACAGCCAGGATCAGCAGCAGCCCAGCACAACCACCTTCCACAGTCAGGCCCGACAGCCATAGCTGGTTTACCCCAACCGATTCATTGAGTGCAGCCCCTCCCCCCGCACAGGACAGGTCAACCCCATCACACACGGGCAACTTCCAGTACCGTGTCAAAAATAAAATTACCTTCTTACGTACTGCCCCCACTCACTTCTGTCCGCAGTCAGCCCTCTCGCTCATTCAAGTATCGGTATAAATGAACAGTATTTAAACTATTCCAACATCATTCTAAGATGAGATTTAAGCATACAAAGCAAAATATCATCATGCTATTACATTTTCACGCTCCTCAGGATAAATCCAATTCTTTTTCAATCAGTTAAGTCGTTTAGAAACTCTGCTACTTACAAGTTTACCATTCAAAAAATGGCAGTTGACGTGTTAATCATGACTGCAACTTACAACTTTACCATTCAAAAAATGCCAGTGAACGTGTTAATCATGAAGCAAACGCACCTGCGAGCGCCGAGGCGTATCTGTGCCAGGCGTCATGGGCACCTTCCACGTCACACACGCTGCAGCGGAGTACGTCAGGAGACGTGAGGGGAGTGTGAGCCGCGACGAGTACGGAGGTCGTCCCCAGCACAGCACAAGGCAGGTGTCGCACGGCACGCACGGCTACGGCAGCGACCGTCAACTGACGAGGGTCAGCAACAGAGGGGTTGCTGACGCACACCAGACGAGGGAGCAACAGGTCACACAACTTCTTGGCTCGAAGAGGTCCTATAAAAGTGCACACTAGCGGCAAGTGTTCAGCGACGATGGTGGAAGCCAGCGTTGTAAAATTCACGTCATCACTACCAGCTCCGTTGCTGGGGTGTTTGGAGACGGGAATGTTTTGGGCATTCTTGTTTGCCTCTGTTGGGTGTCCGGTTCTGTTTGGGCCGCCACCAAATGCTTTGCTACCTTCAGTCCCAGTCTCTCCTGCACCACTACCAGACGGTGACGACAAGTCTTCAGTCACAGAGATGTAGATGCACTCCAAGGCGTCTGGAGGAAGCAATGCAGCCAGGCAGCTCAGTATGCGCAGGCATGTCGCCTTCGCAACTGGGTCTGCACAATAAAATTATACATTACCTGCAAGAGCTGAGCTTTTTGTTCCCTGCTTCAAATCACCAATCCAACATTCCCTCCAACCACAATGATGCACCATACACAGTAAAATATGGCTTTGCTACTGCAAAAAAATTATCAAACACTAAGTGATGCACTCTTATGTTCACATAAACCGTGAGATGACATGAATTTACGAAAACATCTTAACAATGGGATAACGTTCATGGAAATACGTAAACCTAAACCGTGGGATAACATTCATAAAAGCATGTAAACCGTGGGATAACTTTCATAAAAACATGTAAACCGTGGGATAACGTTCATAAAAACGTGTAAACAGAGGGATAACGTTCATAAAAACATGTAAACCGTGGGATAACGTTCATAAAAACATGTAAACCGTGGGATAACGTTCATAAAAACATGTAAACCGTGGGATAACGTTCATAAAAACATGTAAACCGTGGGATAACGTTCATAAAAACATGTAAACCGTGAGATAACGTTCATAAAACATGTAAACCGTGGGATAACGTTCATAAAAACATGTAAGCCGTGGGATAACGGTCATAAAAACATGTAAGCCGTGGGATAACGTTCATAAAAACATGTAAACCGTGGGATAACGTTCATAAAAACATGTAAACCGTGGGATAACGTTCATAAAAACATGTAAACCGTGGGATAACGTTCATAGTAACATGTAAACCGTGGGATAACGTTAATAAAAACATGTAAACCGTGGGATAACATTCATAAAAACATGTAAACCGTGGGATAACGTTCATAAAAACATGTAAACCGTGGGATAACGTTCATAAAAACATGTAAACCGTGGGATAACGTTCATAGTAACATGTAAACCGTGGGATAACGTTCATAGTAACATGTAAACCGTGGGATAACATTCATAAAAACATGTAAGCCGTGGGATAACGGTCATAAAAACATGTAAGCCGTGGGATAACGTTCATAAAAACATGTAAACCGTGGGATAACGTTCATAAAAACATGTAAATCGTGGGATAACGTTCATAAAAACATCTAAACACAGGGATAACGTTCATAAAAACGTCTAAACACAGGGATAACGTTCATAAAAACGTCTAAACACAGGGATAACGTTCATAAAAACATCTAAACACAGGGATAACGTTCATAAAAACCTCTAAACACAGGGATAACGTTCATAAAAACATCTAAACACAGGGATAACGTTCATAAAAACGTCTAAACACAGGGATAACGTTCATAAAAACGTCTAAACACAGGGATAACGTTCATAAAAACGTCTAAACACAGGGATAACGTTCATAAAAACATCTAAACACAGGGATAACGTTCATAAAAACATCTAAACAGAGGGATAACGAGAATTCAAAACAAATGTAAACCATGGGACGACGTTCACACAAACAACACAGTGACCCAGGCACACAAAGTTGACACAAACAACACAGGCACACAAAGTTGACACAAACAATCCAGGCACACAAAGTTGACACAAACAACACAGGCACACAAAGTTGACACAAACAACACAGGCACACAAAGTTGACACAAACAACACAGGCACACAAAGTTGACACAAACAACACAGGCACACAAAGTTGACACAAACAACACAGGCACACAAAGTTGACACAAACAACACAGGCACACAAAGTTGACACAAACAACACAGGCACACAAAGTTGACACAAACAACACAGGCACACAAAGTTGACACAAACAACACAGGCACACAAAGTTGACACAAACAACACAGGCACACAAAGTTGACACAAACAACACAGGCACACAAAGTTGACACAAACAACACAGGCACACAAAGTTGACACAACCAACACAGGCGCCAGGCGCAGGAGCCACACACCAGCAGGCCACGGCACGTCGCGCGCCCAGCCAAAGTCCTCCACCTTGGCTCGGTCCCAGCCCAGCCAGCGCAGCTCCTGCCGCACCCACGGCAGGCACGCCAGGTTCACCCACAGCAGCCGCAGGTCAACGGCACCCAGTTCTGGGGAGGGGCGTCAGAATAGTGGGGGAGTGTGTCTAAGGAGGACAAAAATAGCCCCAGTTCTGAGAGGAGGGGGGGAGGGGACAGAGAGTGAGGCAAGAAATAGGGAAAAAAGGGAAAGAAAATGAATACAGCAAGGTATATGGTAAAGAATAGGGTAAAAAGTTTGGCAAAGAAGAGGACAATAATAAGGCAGAAAGTAGGGCAAAGACTGGCACAAAGGATAAATCAAAGAATGGCATGAAGAACATGGCAAAGAGCAAGGCAAACATATCTCAAATATTAAGGCAAAGAAAGAAGCACAGAGGAGAGAGAAAGTTGAAGGTCATGAGAGAGAGACTATTATCCATGCTATCATCGATATGAAACGATTTTGTTATCATTTTCACGAGTCTCGGTTAGTCAGGGTGGCGTAATGATAGGGTTTTGGAAAAGGTCAATGACTGACACGGACGTATGTCTCTAAATTTTTGCAGTGCGGGATAAAAAAAAGGAAGGACGAAGGTTTAACAAATATCCTTAACCCCTGCAGTGCATTTAAAAACGAAAAATATTGATTGATAAATTGATAACTTGGCAGCAACAGAAAAACCTTCATCGATGATTCATCTCAACATAGAGCAATTCAATAAGCAAATACTTCAATAATCATATACTTCAATAAGCACATACTTCAATAAGCACATACTTCAATAAGCACATACTTCAATAAGCACATACTTCAATAATCATATACTTCAATAAGCATATACTTCAATAATCATATACTTCAATAATCATATACTTCAATAATCATATACTTCAGTAAGCATATACTTCAGTAAGCATATACTTCAGTAAGCATATACTTCAGTAAGCATATACTTCACTAACCAAATATCTCAATAACCAAATATTTCCATAACCAACTACTTCAATAAACAAATACTTCACAACAAACTTCTCAAGGCAACAATAATTACGTTTGTCATCTGCAGCATCGTTGACCCGTCCTGGAGACTTGCTGGAAAGAGCAGAACCCGCAGAACGCAGCTTTGGCTGCACGTTCTGGGGTGCTGACTGGCTGGGCAGGTCAGCGTTGCGCGAGCGTTGGTCGGGGTCGGACGCCAGCGCTCCTGACGCGCCGCCCTCCACGCACGTGGTGAACCACACGACAGCGTGCAGCAGCCCCAGAACTTCTCTCGCCTGGTGGAATGTTATAGTTCCAATTGGTCGATCCTTAATCGGCCCATAGACGATCAATTTAATTGTCAATATCATTCACTCAATACATTGATGACATTTTTTTTTACCCTACTAAGTCAATTAATTGACGGTCGTTAATCAAGCCCACAGACGATCAATTAAATTGTCTATGGCCGCTTTAGAGAATCTCACGCGTAAGATAAAAAGGAAACCGGTGTGAAAATGAACATTATTTTTCAAGGCGAACGTTTCGGAATGTTATGTTGAGGAATAGCGACGGCTGAACTAGTTACTGCGACAAACATTTTGATAAATTAATATGCGATTAGAATAAAGAAAATAATAAACAATCTATTGGAACGTCTTTTTTGGTAGATTTTAAAAACACGAAATACAATCACTGGAAAAGGACACAATAATAAAAGCACTCATTAGAGAAAGACTCACAAGAGGGAGAAGCACACCCACAAGAGAGGGAGAGAAGCACACCCACAAGAGAGGGAGAGAAGCACACCCACAAGAGAGGGAGAGAAGCACACCCACAAGAGAGGGAGAGAAGCACACCCACAAAAGAGGGAGAGAAGCACACCCACAAGAGAGGGAGAGAAGCACACCCACAAGAGAGGGAGAGAAGCACACCCACAAGAGAGGGGGAGAAGCACACCCACAAGAGGAGAGAAGCACACCCACAAGAGAGGGAGAGAGACACCCACCACGCAAGAGGGGCGAGGGCTGGAGAGTGTCGTGAACACCAGCTGTGACAGGTGGTGCAGCAGAGGGCGCGGCAGGAACTGTAGCTCCACCTGGCGAAATTTATCAGTACTTATTACTTCATTCAACGCCATTCTATTTCGAATGAATTTCATCAAGTAGAGTTCATTTCAATTTTAACACGCTTTGGTGAGTTTTATTCTTACTTATTTCTGATCATGCAAGTTTATTCCAGTTTAAGGAAGTTTTTTTATTCACTCTAAGTTATGTGAATTTACCGAATTCATTCAAATCAAATTCACCCTAAAGAATTTCAAGATCCAAACGGGCTCAAAAAGAATTTCAACTCACGTCAAAACTAAACAACTCAAATAACTTACATACATTGAAACAATGCAAATAAAAATAAATACACATGAAAATATCATAAGCTATTTGCAATGAAAATTGGAAAACACACAATACACATCAGAATAGCACACTAAAATATCCATTAAAATAATTTGTTACATTAGATTTTAAAATAGTCTAAGCCTCCGTTGCCACAACAAGGGTATTCTCAAAACTAGTCAAAAGAGGAAGAAAAAGAAAAAACATAAAAAATGGAGAACATATTCGTGAAGTTCCACGCCCTCCGCACAGAATCAGCAAGATTGAAGTTAGTTAATGAAACAAAATGAAATTTGAATAAGAGAGAAATAGGTGCTGAAAAAACAGCATTGAGCCAAAAAGAAGATAATTTACAGAGAACAAAAGTCTATTCTATTTCAACAAAAAGAAGAACTGCTTAAATTTTGCCTGAGAGCACTGATTCCATTAGGTTCAAGTTTTATTCCCCAGAACGGTCAATTTAACACACCAGAATAAAATGCGCACTGAAGCAACGCGAACAACAATAAAAACCAATATTCCCATTGAAAACAAAGCGCACTTAAGTGAAAAAATTTACGACTCACTGCATGGCCACAAACAGTAGCAGTAGCAGCAACATCAGCAGTGCCACTGCCACCAGCAGTAGCAGCAGCAACATTATCAGCACCACCAGCAACGCGCACAACAATAAAAACCAATATTCCCATTGAAAACAAAGCGAGCCTAAGAGAAAAAATGAACGACTCACTGCATGGCCACAACCAGTAGCAGCAGCATTACCACCACCACCAGCAGCAGCAGCAACAGCCACCAATGCCCTCACGGTCGCCACACACTCGCCTATGGTCGACAGCATCACAGGCACAGACTGCGGCCCCGCACTGTTGGTGTAGGGCAAAAAATTAACCCCTTTTCTAATACTTCTCAGAATATCTGTAAGTATATTCAGTGTGAAGATATCCAAACAATAAAATTATCTAATCATTCAAGGAAATATTTAATGCAGGTTTATTCGGAGCAAATGATTAGAATGTTATCGAAATGTCACTGGAAATAGTCAAAAAGTATATAATTTCAAATAAAAATAAAAATGAACCAAAGTTGCTCAGCGCCCGACAAAAGAACAGACTCTGGAGAAGAAAAACATTTCCCCATCAGCTGTACTAACATTAAAGAAGCACTTGAAACATACAAGGAGCGAATGTAGGTAAAAAATTTAGGATTTAATACGTATATCACAATCTTATCGTCCGTGATTTTCAAATACGCCGTGATATTTTCTGCAGTTTAGAAATAAAATAGATTCTATCTTATAAAATGCATTAAATAAAACAAAATTTTAATTTAATGGACGCTACTCAGAAAAGAAGAGATTAAAAGCTAATATAAGACTACCTGACCAAATAATATAAGCTCCCATGAGGGGAAAGAGAGAGGCGCCATTTAGAATGAATTAAGAGGACAAGATTTATGAACATTTCCACTTGCACGGAAGATTTATTCTCACGGGGAGGCAGCAAAACTGAAAAAAGTTTATGAAACAAGATCAAAGTTGAAGAAGAAGAAAATCCACCCACCAACAGTGAACTAAAAAAAGATGGTTCATAACCAAACAAAAAATCGTAGTTCAACACAAGGAAGGCCTACTCAACCTTCAGCTCGAGACTTTTTTTTTTGTAACTGCCGGGTACAACAGTTGTACCTCCCTGAGGAGCTAAACGCCATTTAATCGGTAGATACTGTTGTAAATCTAACGAGATAAGACTGGAACCTTCAAACTTGACTCACGTCCAGTCTCCTCCAACAAATTTGAAGCACGTTATCTGGTTTCCCTTTCACGTCGGAGTTCATCTTTTTATAATCAAGTACAGTTCACTCGTGACCTTCGATGCTTAAACTTCATCTGAACTCAAATCTAAGGTCATTTTACACCCAAGTCTATACCTTTACTAAACCATAAACTCAAGCCCCTGTTGAACCCCAATCAAATCTCATCTAAACCCCAAAGCCAAGAACCTTTTACATCAAAATCTAAACTCCTTCTAAGTCTACATCTAAGCTCCTTTCCAGCCCAAGTTGAACCCTGTTCTAAATTCCAAATCTAAGCACCTTTTACAACCAAGTCTAAACTCCTTCTAAATCTACATCTAAGCTCCTTTCTAACCCAAGTCAAACCCTGTTCTAAATTCCAAATCTAAGCACCTTTTACAACCAAGTCTAAACTCCATCTAAATCTACATTTAAGCTCCTTTCTAACCCAAGTCAAACCCTTTTCTAAACTCAAAATCTAAGCACTTTTTAGCCCCCTCTGCTAAATCCAAAACCAAGCCCTTTTTATACTCGGGATGAAACGTAAACAAATGGAACGCTTGTTCACCCACGACACAGTTTACACAAATGATCGTCCTCATAAACGTGTCGAAGTCTTCACACAATCGAGAACATAAAGGTTATCCAAATTCACTAAATCACTTGAAACGAACAACAGCACAAGTCAAATTTGTATCAGGTAGGGTAACGCAAGAAACATATCAGAAATCTCATCACGACTAACCTAGAAGAAGAGCAGTCAGTAACAGCCCTATCAGCATGTGATGTGCCGGGAGCGAGCAGATCTTTTGAAGAAGTAGCTGAAGCAGCAGCGCTCCTGGTGCTCCGACGGTTGGCCCCAACAGTACCACTATGAAGTGTAGCATCAGTACCAGTATGAACTGTAGCACCAGTACCAGCATGAACTGTAACACCAGTACAAGCATGAACTGTAGCACCAGAACCAGCAACAGTAGTACCAGCACCAGCAAGAGGTGTAGCAGCAGTGCCAGGGAGTGCACCGTTGCTCACAACATCCCTGTTGGAGTCGAGCAGGTCGTCCCACCTGGACAGAACGGTGCGGAGCCTGATCACAGCAGCCCTCCAGACGGCGCTGTGCTGCTGCACTGACACCACTGCTCCGCCACGCGCCTCAGCTGAGTCGCTGCACACAACACAGCTCGTTAGTCCTTTACAAATTTGTCACACAATAAATACGAGCTTTTTGTGTACTAAATTAAGAGCAAAGATTGTAGCTAATGAATGTGTCAGCTGCACACAACACAGCTCATTAGCTTTTTACGAATTCGTCACACAATAAATACGAGCTTTTTCTGTCCTAAATTAAATGCAGAGATTGTAGCTAATGAACGTGCCAGCTGCAACAAAACACAGCTCATTAGCCCTTTATACCATAGTGTGCCGAATTCGTTACACAAAAAATACAAGCTTCTATGTACTAAATTACATGGTGAGAGTGTAGCTACTGAATGTGACGATTTAGGTACATGTTATCTCTAAGAAAAGTTCATTGTTGCGTCAGTTCTGCATGCGATACTGAAATTGTTAAAAAAAACTTTGTGTGCATGCGACATATAGTTTGCAAGACTCAAACTGGTTGTACAAAGAATTCAGGGCGTAAAAGGTTAAGTAAATTCAACTCACTGTGATATATCTAGAGTGGCACATCCATGTTGAAACATAAATGATGTTGTTCAAACTGGGTCTTTAATGCATAATGTGGTAATCTTTGACGCGTAATGCGGCACACTTTTTTTTGCCGCACTCAAAACCTCTTATTGTAGCACACAACACATCTCCTAAAAACCGCTATACTTAAATTTTGGCAACCCCAATTAAAATTCTAAAGGAAGAACATATTAAGAAAATTTCTTTGACTTGTAAATGTTTAAGAGTTTGAATGGAGCTGGACTCCGAAACATATTCAAGCAAAAATGACACACTCCCTAAACATTTCCGTGAACTTGAGTTTTTCAGTAGAAGCAGCTTCAGTTACAACACACCTCTGAGAATGACTGCGCTTCCGAGACGGGCGGGTTGGTTTGACTGGCTGTGGCCCGGCATTCGCAGCTAGTCTGTCATCGACGCTGGCTTCAACGGCGACCCCGGAGCTTGTATCGGCAGACCGCAACGTCTCCATGTCCTTCGTTAGGAGCTCATGCACGAGGCCCTTGATGACCTGATACAAATTGAACAACGGGAATCTGAAGCATCCTTTCAATAATTGTAATTCAAGCTACCGTGTGTTTTTACCCTAAGAATGTACGATGCTTAAAAAAGCAATTCCACATTTTGACCTATTTTCTCACATATTTTCATTCGATTACATCCAAACCAAACGCAGAATTCTTGTCACTATGTCTTTTTTCAGAACAACATACAAAATAGCATTAACCACTAGCAATATAGATTCACCGTAACAATAAAAAACAGAGTATACAGCACTTCTTTATTATATTTGGGGTAACTTTTTCTGCAATACAATTTCCATTAAAACTCTTGAGTTTTCAAAATAATCTTCAATGAAGGAACTTTTGCTTTGCCAAATTACACGTTTTTTGCCAGTAACAGAAAAAACAAATGAAAATAACCAATACCAATCCCCAATCAATTACAATTTATTCTTAAGCCTACGCTATTTGACATTTTTCCGTTGGTCGACACCAATATGTAAAATTTATTTCCGTGCATGACGGCTATCAAAGGGTGTTGACAAAATCAACATTAAGGCATGCAGGCAAATCTTTTACTTAAGGTTTTATTCTAACATATACCTTAAATGATGAAATGATCCAAGTAGCTTATCTTGCTCTTTCATTTTGATTACGATTGCTACGGCTCCCTGATGACTTTAATCTTTTACTTATGATGGTAAAATTTAATTTTTGGTAGTGCATTTGCACAACTTTACCTCACGATACCTCACGCCATTTGCGCCCCTGCTACGTTGCACATGCTTTTGCGTTGAATATGTCTTGACAGAATAGTCTCATCCGACAATGGGACTTCACACCTTTAGTTGCACAAATCCAACCCAGTTCATGATATTGGTATTTAATATATCACTGGTATTGGTTATCAATTGGTGTCAGGGTATTGCTCATATTGGTGGTTATCAATTGGTATCAATGTATCACTGATATTGGTGGTAATCAATTGGTATCAATGTATCACTGATATTGGAGGTAATCAATTGGTATCAATGTATCACTGATATTGGAGGTAATCAATTGGTATCAATGTATCACTGATATTGGAGGTAATCAATTGGTATCAATGTATCACTGATATTGGAGGTAGTCAATTGGTATCAATGTATCACTGATATTGGAGGTAATCAATTGGTATCAATGTATCACTGATATTGGAGGTAGTCAATTGGTATCAATGTATCACTGATATTGGAGGTAATCAATTGGTATCAATGTATCACTGATATTGGAGGTAGTCAATTGGTATCAATGTATCACCGATATTGGAGGTAGTCAATTGGTATCAATGTATCAATGATATTGGAGGTAATCAATTGGTATCAATGTATCACTTATATTGGAGGTAATCAATTGGTATCAATGTATAACTGATATTGGAGGTAATCAATTGGTATCAATGTATCACTGATATTGGAGGTAATCAATTGGTATCAATGTATCACTAATATTGGAGGTAGTCAATTGGTATCAATGTATCACTGATATTGGAGGTAATCAATTGGTATCAATGTATCACAGATATTGGAGGTAATCAATTGGTATCAATGTATCACTGATATTGGAGGTAATCAATTGGTATTGTATCACTTATATTGGAGGTAATCAATTGGTATTGTATCACTTATATTTGAGGTAATCAATTGGTATTGTATCACTTATATTTGAGGTAATCAATTGGTGTCGTATCACTGATATTGGAGGTAATCAATTGGTATTGTATCACTGATATTGGAGGTAATCAATTGGTATCGTATCACTGATATTGGAGGTAATCAATTGGTATCGTATCACTGATATTGGAGGTAATCAATTGGTATCGTATCACTGATATTGGAGGTAATCAATTGGTATCGTATCACTGATATTGGAGGTAATCAATTGCTATCGTATCACTGATATTGGAGGTAATCAATTGCTATCGTATCACTGATATTGGAGGTAATCAATTGGTATCGTATCACTGATATTGGAGGTAATCAATTGGTATCGTATCACTGATATTGGAGGTAATCAATTGGTATCAATGTATCACTTATATTGGAGGTAATCAATTGGTGTCGTATCACTGATATTGGAGGTAATCAATTTTTGTCGTATCACTGATATTGGAGGTAATCAATTGGTATCGTATCACTGATATTGGAGGTAATCAATTGGTATCGTATCACTGATATTGGAGGTAATCAATTGGTATCAATGTATCACTTATATTGGAGGTAATCAATTGGTATCAATGTATCACTTATATTGGAGGTAATCAATTGGTATCGTATCACTGATATTGGAGGTAATCAATTGGTGTCGTATCACTGATATTGGAGGTAATCAATTGGTGTCGTATCACTGATATTGGAGGTAATCAATCGGTGTCGTATCACTGATATTGCTTATCAACGTATCACTGATACACACTTTCTTTCAAGAATGGAAACCACAAAAAACTTATTTAATTGATCATCGAGAGTGTCATTTATCTTGCTGAGTCTGGAATTCAAAGGCTCACCTGGTAGCTACAGTACTGCACGCTTTGAAACTAATACTAAAATGCCCTTTATAAGGTCTTTCACCATTAGGGTAGGAGTAACAAATAATATTAAACGGCAATAACTGAGTAATAGATTGCTTTATTTTAGTGCAATTTCTAATTTTCGAAGGGGGAACGCATCAATGATACATTGAAGTATCAGTGCTCTGAAAATAAT
Source organism: Morinoia aosen (assembly GCA_030386875.1). Taxonomy (NCBI): domain Eukaryota; kingdom Metazoa; phylum Arthropoda; class Malacostraca; order Amphipoda; family Talitridae; genus Morinoia; species Morinoia aosen. The sequence goes on from CM059556.1 coordinate 21,699,758, forward strand.
TCAGCTGATCACAGATTCACCGCAATTCAATTCCAAATTTCAGAGTTTTTTGGTCTACCTTGCATAGCAACAGGCAATAAACTACACTCAAAATCACTGACCTCCGGGCACAGGAAGTACCGAGCCACCACGGGCAGCAGCTGCTGGTGCTGGAAGGGCGCAACCCTCGCCTGGCTGGCTGAGAGCAGCAAGACGACCTCCTGACGCAGAGGTGCTGGAGAGACACAGCCATTAGAGTACTCAAAGAAAGATCTAAAATAATGGCTCAAGAAGGAGGTCGACAACTCCAACAGAAGTACATTTAAACAACTCCGTCTTTTCTTTTCAACACAGGTGATCTGCGGAAAAAATTTCAGCGATAAAGTTAACCGAAAATGACTCTAAAAGATTTGAGTCTGTACCCATTTAGCATAAGATTAATAGTACGATATTTAGAAAAAAATTGTTCAAGAAATTGATTTTCATGTTAATTGAATTTAACAGTATCTCGGCACTCTAAAATGCAGGAAGATGTAAAATATGCACACAAATGAATGGATGTAAAAAATGTTTTCCATAACGCTACCCTGGAATGCCCTCTCGTAATGACTGGCATTTGTCAAAGAAGCTTGTACACTGATATAAATATTAGGTTTTCTCATTCCTTGCTAAGCAACCTTACATTTCATAATAGTAAAAATTGAGTTTTTTTCTCAAAATGGTACATTACAGCTTTAACCGTTGGTACTCTATACCTCAGTTTAAAGCTTACTAAAACCCACACTTTTCTATGCACAAATAATGGAACATGCACTCCCAGGAGTACGGATGGTTTGGATTTGAAGATACACATCGATAAAATTTAATTCCTCAGCAACGCATGTTTGTTCTGTTTTTCCTTTTCTCTCTGTGTATCTCACTCTATGTAAGTTGATATGAGGCATGGACGCAACATGTTCAGGAGAGCTGTCGAATTCATTAATTGTATCGGTCAAGTCGATTTAGCAAGGTGTTCACGGTAGTTCCACAGACAAGAGCAGCAGTGTCAACACACACAGGATTTATTTACTGTTAGTTAGATTCACAGCTGATGATAAATCAAGGCCCAAAACGTCAGTTTTAGGATTGACCACACACAAGTTTAACAACGATGACTTCTTTGGTTTTTGCCGTCAACTTTTTATTTACTATAATTCACCATGGAGGTTGTAGAGGCTCCAAGCAGAGTCTAAAAACATCTTCTTGACCTCCTCATAGAGGCAGTGGGCAGCGTGGCTGTGGAGGTGCGGCAGTGCGGAGCGCAGTGCAGCAGTCGCGCTGCACATCGCACGCTGCACTGACTCACTGTCTTCACCAGGCACAGGCGGGTCGTTTCGATCTGGCACACAATATGTGCGTTAGTTGTGAAACAGACATGACCACCTAGGTAACACAAACTACAATTCAATGTTAATTGGAAAATAAACCCAAAACATCGGACATGATTACCAATATAATGGAAGCAGCAATGCAATGCTAAGTGAAAATGATCCCCGAGATGAATAATACTACAACACTCGTGCGAAATAGAACTGTGCAAAACACAACGCGCTTCTTTGCTCATTAAAAATGATCTTTGTTCCGACTCACCATACGATTGGGCTATTGCACTGTACTATTTAGGGATTATGGTTTTAAACAAATGACCATTGATGTCTGTTTTGATGAATTTATCTTGATTGAAGGTTTAATTTTTTTTTCACTTTCCAACTCCCTACATTAGCAAATTTCTGGAAATGTCTTTTGATTTTTCATTTCATAGTTTTCTTGAGAAACTTGTTGGCAGTACTTCATCCTCTAACTTTCCAATTCATTTTTCAACAGCACATTCCTACTTTTTCTCCCATGCACCTTAGATCCGCACATTCAAAGTTTTCCCTCCCATATATATCTTCACAGTAACTGTGTGTTCTGTTTTGTTCTTATATCTCGTGTGGTATATTCCATGCATTCTCTTTCATCTCTTCAGTGGATAATTCAAAAACTCCTTTCAATATTATTTCAAGGCATATTCCACGATATTCTACCCTATATGGCATGATGCCACAGCTCAAAGCTCATTCCCTAAACGAATAAATGGCTCATTCATTATTCTCCAGTACATGTTTACCTATACGCACACTCACCGTTTTACCCCTTCATGCCTTAACAGCACAATCATAGTTTGCCTTGCATCTTTAACCTATTTCAGCCCAAATTTTTTACTCATATTCCCAATATCACAACCACTGTCATTAGACCGACGCTGGCATCAGGTTATCACCCACATCAGAACGGGGACAGAACTGCCATCCAGCAGAAAGCTTCAAAAAATAAATTAGGATGCAAATTCGACGGGACAAAAATTGTGTTAGCATTTTTGAGTGGGTGCGCCATACATGGCACGTGCGGCTGTTAAGGGTTAAATAGCACTTGAGAAGTATAGATTCCCTGCCATTTAATACCACACCTCGCTCTGTGTCCGTGGTAGCAGTGCAGAGACGCACATCGCCCGCGTCTCTCAGACACGTCGTCACCGCGTCTACCACCTGCTGCTGTACCTGCAAAACTACAGCTCATCACCATAACCTGCTGCTGCATCTGCATCACAACAGATACAGCTCATCACCACCACCTGCTGCTGTCCCTGCAATACTACAGTTCATCACCATAACCTGCTGCTGCCTTTGCATCACAACAGATACAGCTCATCACCACCAACTGCTGCTGTCCCTGCAATACTACAGTTCATCACCATAACCTGCTGCTGCATTTGCATCACAACAGATACAGTTGTGTTGGTGCCTGCTCCACAATAGTTACAGCTCATTATAATTCATCACCCTCTTCCATGGAAAAAATCAGGTGAAAAACATGCACATTTTGTGAGGAAACATTGTTGCTGATCGCGCTCCAATTCACAATCGCGTTTGAAATGAGGATAGATTTACACGTCTTAAGGAAAAATAAAGAGCAAGTAAACTAAGTTGAAAAATTTTGCATATAACTTTCCATAAACACTTTTACAGGAGTATCTGCTAATTATATAATTATAACACTGTCTTCCACAGCTGCCCCTCATGCTTTCCAAAGCTGCCCCTTGAGCTCTTCATAGCTGCCCCCTTGTCCCTTCAACTACTGCCTCTTATTCTTTCTGTAATTGCTCCCTTATACCTCCCATAACTGCTCCCATATCCCTCCCATAATTGCCCCCCAACCCCCTCATAACTGCCCCCTCATCCCCCCCCCCCCCATAACTGCCCCTCATCCCGCCCATAACTGCCCCCTCATCCCCCCCATGACTGCCCCCTCATCCCTCCCGTGACTGCCACGAGACTAACAACAAAGTGCGCAGGAGGGTCGGAGAGTCGGAGCATCTCTGCGAGGAGCAGCAGGCAGCGCTGCCGCACGAGCGTCTGGCCGCGGTGGCGCAGGTACGACAGCGCCGCCAAGCTGCACACTTCCGTCACGCAGTCTTCGGCACACAGCGACTGTACCGCCTCGCATATCTCCGACAGCACCTGCAATGTGACATCTTTGTATAAATGTGAATATGTTAACATCTCCATCTTGGTGTTAATGGCAAGTGGCGTTATTTGACAATCTTTGTGTTAATGGGAAGTGTTAATGGGTAGTGGCATTGCGAAGAAGTATGTTGTTTTGTTTCTGTATGTGTTTAATGGGCTGTGACATTTTTTGTTCATCCTTGTGTTAGTGGGAAGTGGAGTCGGTTTTGCGTCAACAGTCAAATTTTGTGTCATTGAATTGATTGTAATTTCAACTTGCACCATAATTCTATCTTTCTAATCCAACTTTGCTGAAGGTTTACCATCAACATTAGGCAGAAATTCAACAAATAACACAATATATTCAGGCTATTATAAAGAGAGGATCTTACCTCCAGCGTTGAAGCTTTTACTCAAATGCCGTGGGAGCTGTTGCACAATTTTGCTAGGTAATAGCAAGTGAACATCAGTAACACGCACCTGTGCAATCGCAATCTCACTAGGCAAGGCAACATCAGTTACAGAGCAGGTACCTACGCTCTCTCCCTCAGTACAAACCAGTAACAGAGCAGGTACCTACGAACTTTCCCTCAGTAAAAAATCAGCAACAGAGCAGGTCCATATGCACTCCCACTCGGTAAGGAAACATCAGTAACAGAGCAGGCAACTATGCACTCTCTCAGTAAAAAATCAGTAACAGAGCAGGTAGCTATGCAATCTGACTTGGCTGCAGCAAGGTAACATCAGTAACAGAGCAGGTACTAAGAAACCCCACTTGGTAGCAGAGAGGGCACATCAGTAAGCAAGCAGGTCCCCACCTCAAGCACGGTAGCCAGCACAACCTCCCGGGCCTGGCGCGTGGACAGGTCGACGATGGGCTGCTTGGTGTCCTTGCAGAGGAAGGACAACACCGAGCTCATGGGGCAATAGGTCCGTGGGTCCAGCATGGCGGAGGAGGCGTCCCTTTTGCGTGGAGTGGCCATTGCAATGAAACACGCTCGCTCGCCTGATGGGTAGTGAACATTAGCCAACAACACAAAGCTTTCACTTCGTCTACACTTCAAATGGAAAACAGAACACTCTGGCTGCCTAGTGAACAATAGTGAACAACACAAAGCTTTCACTTTGTGTACACTTCATGTAGAAAAAAGAGAGCGCTCTGCCTGCCTAGTGAACATTAGCGAGCATCAAAGCTTTCACTTTGTGTACACTTCAAATGGAAAAGAGAGTGCTCTGCCTGCCTAGTGAACATTAGCGAGCAACAAAAAGCTAGCTTTCACTTTATGTACACTTTAGAAAGAGAAGAGAACGCTCTTCAGAAGTCACGAGGGCATTAACATGTATGTTTCAGGTACAAGAAACGAACACAGTAAGCACCAGTGGACGAATGGAAGTCCGTTTTAAAGCCATTGTATATTACCACACTCAACATAGGAAGCACTGACTTTTCTATATTCAAAATAAAGTAACGCTATACACAAGAGATTGAGAATTGAACCAGGGCAACACGAGTGGCTTGAATGACATGCTGGGCACCCATATTGATACGCAGCCTCCGAGCGAGATCATATATTATTCATTTGCGTAACTGGTATGCAATGGCTCCCCTTTCACATCCAATTTATGTTGTTATAGCAGTACAGCATGAGTTCTTCTGTAGACTTGGTAGCAGTTAAGCCTTCTTTACACACTAAACACCCCTGCCTGAGCTTTTTTTTAAATAACATACATACATACACAAGCTGATTTCACTCTCCCTAACTGCAAAAATAAGCATTCCAAAGAGAGGAAGGAGGATAGCACCATTTGGTATGGAGTTGAGGGAACATAAAATCTATGCACAAACACTAAGTTGAGAGAGATTTTATGAAAGAAAACAAAAGTTGAAGAACAAAGTAGTAGATGCTGAAAAACAGGATAGCAGTGAAGTAAAAGTAAAAAAGATGATCCGTAATGAAAAAAAAAACCTATTCTATTTCAACACAAAGAAGACTTACTTAACCTTCAGCTCGAGGCCTCACGTACCCCCCTGAGAGTGTTAATTTTCATAGATACAATAGTAGTACCCTCTAGAGGGAGATACACAGGACATAAGATACCGAGTGAGAATAGTACCACTTAATAAACAAGAAAAATCCCTTTGAAAACTTTGCAGGCAACCCAAAACTTTGCGAGCTAATCAGCACACACTTTACACCTTGAACAGCACACAACACACCCTGAACACCACACAACACACCCTGAACACCACACAACACACCCTGAACACCACCCAACACACACTGAACACCACCCAACACACCCTGAACAGCACCCAACACACCCTGAACATCACCCAACACACCCTGAGCAGCAGACAGCTGGAGGTGAGGTGGCACCACACCCTCAGCAGGACCTCCTGAGGGCGACTCCGTCGTCTTGACAGCCTGCAGCAGCTGAGGGCAGCCCAGCATCAGCGCGTCTGCGAGAGCATCACATGGTTATCTCGGGCACATAACGCGACAAATGAGCTTTGCATTAGCCTCTTCAGTGGTGAAACGCCATACATAATAATAATAACAATAATAATTGTATTAATAACGATGAGGATAATTTGAGCTTCGCATTTGGTGCAACACATTGCTAAAAAAAATCTTTCAACAGATGTCATTGTGACCGAGGCATTTTTATGTTGACCACCTTACTGTAAACACCAGCCTAAGAAGTAGTCTGACTCCAGCGGCAGCAAAGTTTGAGCTGGGAGTCGGTCAGTCAGGAGTCTTAGAGAGAGCGAGGCAGGGTGCAGACCTCTTTTCTTGTGTGCTGCGCAGGCTAATGCGTGGATTGTTGCCCCTATATGCTCTACTCGTACGCCGTGTTTTCTGAGCAACACGTGCGGTTGTCAGGTTTGACAGTGTCGTCAGCACTTGCGCCTGCGGGCTGCCTCGGTAGCTTTACTTGTGCTGTAAGCTCGTGTGTTTATGCTACCTGAGTCGAGGACTTTCCTAGTCTCAAGTCGTCTAACTTTACAGTGCGTTTTTGTCAGTTTCATCTTGTAAACAATCTTTTTAAAACTGTTTGTCAATAAACATGAACTTTTAATCGCATTGCAAATGCTAGTTAATAAAGTGCAATTCCTTCGGTTAATTTAACCACGTTTTTAATTAATTATCAAACTACCGGAACTGTTATTAATATTGATATGGCCTTTCAACTGCATGGAAAAGCGGTAATTTCCGTGGAAAAGGAAAGAATAAAGACTTGGAAATAATTTATTGAACATCACAGTCCATTGTGTATCGCCTGTCGGCAAATTTATAGTGGTCAGGAATCCTGAAGTCGTAGTTTATCGGCCACAAACTTGGTGTCAGAAGTATGGGATTGTCGAGCTAATTGGACTGTGATTCGTTGTTCCTGTGTTTCTCCTAAGTGCAGTGCAGTGATCTGTGGCAGAAAAATTTAGTGTTCTTAAATCGCGTTTTAACTTCAGGGAACTATTGATTTGTTACTTAAAGTGAACATTTTCAGCTGAATCTTTTAAAAGTAAAAATAAAAGAATTCAAGATGCCTAGTTCAGGAGCTGCTGGTTCTTCAGCGTCGGACCGCAGTGGAAGTGGCGGTGAGCGTAATTCATCGGATATGGGATTTGTGATGGGTCGTTTAGCGGATGCTATTTCTAATATGAATAGGCGTGTTCAGCCGCCTCCTCCACCTTTCGATCCCTCTTCTCAATCGGGTGACATCAGGGAATTTTACAGGATGTTCGAAGTGTATGCGTTGCATACGTACGGTCCTGAGGAGACTAACAGTGATGCTTGGCTCATTTCCTTGCGTGCGTTACTGATGGGTAGTGCGCAGTCTGCGTTGAGTGCCATGGGTGCAAGCCGATTAGGTTATCAGAATGTGAAGAAGAACTTGATCTCTTTGTTCACTCCTCGAGATGCTTTCGACACCGCAAGAATTTCAGCATTCATGTCTTCACAAAGAGTTCCAGGAGAGTCGTTTCTCATCTACGCCATGAGACTAACAGGTCTTGCAGCATCAGCGTTCGGATCCATTCCTGAAAGAGACAAAATGATTATGAGTAAGTTATTAGAATCACTACCTATCGATATTAAAGCTCAAGTTAGTATGCAAATGTCAAACCGTGAAAATCCTTCCCTTGATACTATGGTGCAAATAATTTCTGCTTTAGAGCCGTTTTCTGTGGAGCCTATGCCTGTGCAAGCAATTGCTATTCAACCGAGTTCTGATGAGTTTATTTCCGCGTCGAGTAAAGATTCAGTTAGATATCCTAACTTGAGAGAATTTGTTACTGTGCCTCAAACTAAACGGTGTTTTTCTTGTAATGACCCCGGGCATTTTGCGAGAAATTGTCCAAAGAGAAGGCAGTCTTACTCAGATCGTGTTCCCAGAACTAGAGACGGTGATGTAACGTGTCAATTCTGTAACGGTAAGGGGCATGTGCTGGCTCAGTGTAGACAGTTTAAGCGGGAATTTGGTGCTTGTAATTGGTGTGGCGAGACGGATCACAAGTCTTTTAACTGTAAAAGTAAGCCAATGTTAAACTGAATTCCGCTGTTGAAAGTCGGGAACCAACGGTGGATAGCTCTGACCCGGCAAATGTGAATCTTTTGATGAAAACTAAACTTTCCGCTGAAAATAGGTGTTATCAGGGAGCAGGAAAAGACAATGTTGTTGCAGATGCGTTGTCTCGAGTTGTGGAATTTCCTATTAGCAGTGAGGATGTGGATAAGAACTATTGCGTCTCTTTGAACGGGCACAAGGTAAAATTAGTTCCTGGTGGCCCAGATTCACTTTTTCAAGCGCTTTCGCTAGGATTGTGTGACAGTTTAGATGAACATGTTACTATTCGCGAAGAGACTGTGGACTTAGTTTTAAAGAACCCTCGTGCATTAGGACTTTCTTTTGACAAAAGTACGATTAGGAAGCTGAAAATTATGCGACAAAGTGGTGTTCTACCAGAGTGGTTTTTGTTGGACGCTTTTGTGAAGAGGTTTAAAGTGAATGTGAGTGTTCATGAAGACGGCATCGGTGTTGTTAAGTTTGAAAGTTCTCCCAGTGATCCTACCATTCATTTACAAAGTTTACGTGGTGTGCACTTCAATTTACTTCTTCCAGACGGAGAGACTATCAATGAAATTTTAATTCAGCATATAGACACTATTATCAAATCAAATGATGACTTACCTGTGCATGAAGTTCAGCCTTCCCAGGTGCTGTACCAGCTTGAGGACGATGGGAAAGCAGAGGCTGCAGTGACGCCGTCTGCGCGAATTTCTTGCAAAAGGAAACCTCAGGATTCTGCAAATTCTAAACAAGCTCCTGTTTCGACAAATAAAAAGGACGTAATTATTGACCAAACATCTCTGCACATTTCTACAGAAGAACTTCAAAAACTACAAGAAGCGGATCCTCTTATTTCGTTGCTCATAAAATTAATAAAGCAACAAACTTCAGAATCTGAAATTAAGAAGAGATTATCAACATTTAAAAACGGACGAACTTTTCTAAAATACTTCGACACGTTGGTGGTGAATGAAGATGTGCTGTATGGAGGCCTTCATCGCGTGCCGGTGATCCCTGCTCGAAATCTTCCCAGCATGGTTAGAGAGTTCCATAAAAAATCAGGACACATTGGTCGCGATAAAACGGTAGCGGCAATGTTACGACATTTCTTCAGTCCGAGACTCCCACCAATCGTTGCTTACGTTATCAGAGAGTGTAACATCTGTCAAAGGTTCAAGGGTAAAGCAAAAGGTGGAGCGCCTCAATATCGACGCATGCCGAACGCTCCGTACGGGGAATACGCTGTGGATCTCTTGGAACTTCCTCCAGGGCGAGGCAATGCGAAGTACTTGTTGGTTGGCATCGATCTCTACACGAAGTTTGCCAATGCAGTCGTGATTAGAAACAAGAAGTCAGCGACAGTTGCCAGAGCTTTGGAAAACTCCGTTTTTAGCACCCTGGTGAAGCTTCCGGAGACGGTAATTTCCGACAACGGTCCCGAGTTCCGAGGGCGACCCTTCATTTCGATGTTGAGAAGGCACGGAGTTAAACACTTTAGAACAGTGCCGTATTCTCCGCAGTGCAACGGTGCTGTAGAAAGGCTTAACGCAACCCTTAAGAATTTGCTAGCTACAGCGTGTGAAGAGAACAAGACGCCATGGACAGATCAACTTACCAGAGTTTTAATTATATATAATAATACGCTTCATTCCGAGACTGGTCATGCTCCAGCGGACTTTTTCAACGAGATTGCAAATAAACTACCTATTCCTTTGTCGCAGCCTTATTGGCGTTTTCCTCATAAGAATTTTAAACCATACGAAATCGGTCAAAAAGTTGCGAAGAAACTACCTCATTTACCTTCAAGTAATAAATTCTCACCAAAGTTCGACGGTCCATTTATAATTGAAAAAGTGGACAAAAATGGCGTAACTTATAAAATAAAGAAGCTCGATGGTTTTAATTCACAAACGGCTCATTTTAATCAACTTAAACCTTGGTACGGCGAAGAAGACGACGGCACAGTTTTTGGTGCAGACACTCGACATGAGCAGCAGGTACGAGACAGACGCAGCAGGCGACGGCTTCAAAAGACGAGCGAGATGGTGGCTCAAACCCCGGTTTTACCGGATGAGCGAAGTTCATTCCCAGACTTCACGATGATAGGCGGTGTGGGCTTGTCTCTGTCGAAGTTGGCTGACAAGATTTGCGAAGCAACAGAGGAGCAGCAACGAGCGACTCAGGCTGTCGCAGCTTCACCAACAGCCGAAGAATTGAGTCAGACGGACGAGCAACAGAGCTTGGAATGGGAGAACTTAAGCGATGAAACTACCGAAGTTCCAGCCATGGATGTTTCAAGACTCAATTGCGAGAAAGTAGCTCCAGCCCCAGCCCAGTTGAAGCCTCGACGTGACTCTGAGAAAAATAGTCAATGCTCCTCGCAGCATTGGACGAGATTTTCGGCAAGAAAAGCAGCGGAAGCGTTAGTCGGAGCACTTGCTTTGAACAGCGCGAGGCAAGAGTTTCCTTGTTTCGGTGCCGACTCTGCGTTCAAGTTCGATATGAAGAAGACTTATCGTGGGTCGACGGGCGACTTCCAGCTTCCAGAAGATATCCGTGACTTCGAGCGAGTTTCTATCTCGGATGGGCCGGACCTTTCCGACCATATTCGTTGCGAGATGAATTCAGAGTCTTCTCGATTCGATTCAGATAGCGATTGTTGAATAGTTTCTAAATTTTAACTCGTTGATTGAATAAATTATCCTTCCTGTGTGTAATAAAGCATAACAAAAATAGTATTAGCATAATAATAAAATTTTGCATAATGAGACTGTTTTAGATCAAAGTATATTTTGTTACCTATCTATACTATTGTCTTGTGTTTTAAATATGTTACGTTGTAAGGTTACATACCTCCCGCCTTAAATTTGTTGTTAGATGGCGTTGGGGGGTGTGACCGAGGCATTTTTATGTTGACCACCTTACTGTAAACACCAGCCTAAGAAGTAGTCTGACTCCAGCGGCAGCAAAGTTTGAGCTGGGAGTCGGTCAGTCAGGAGTCTTAGAGAGAGCGAGGCAGGGTGCAGACCTCTTTTCTTGTGTGCTGCGCAGGCTAATGCGTGGATTGTTGCCCCTATATGCTCTACTCGTACGCCGTGTTTTCTGAGCAACACGTGCGGTTGTCAGGTTTGACAGTGTCGTCAGCACTTGCGCCTGCGGGCTGCCTCGGTAGCTTTACTTGTGCTGTAAGCTCGTGTGTTTATGCTACCTGAGTCGAGGACTTTCCTAGTCTCAAGTCGTCTAACTTTACAGTGCGTTTTTGTCAGTTTCATCTTGTAAACAATCTTTTTAAAACTGTTTGTCAATAAACATGAACTTTTAATCGCATTGCAAATGCTAGTTAATAAAGTGCAATTCCTTCGGTTAATTTAACCACGTTTTTAATTAATTATCAAACTACCGGAACTGTTATTAATATTGATATGGCCTTTCAACTGCATGGAAAAGCGGTAATTTCCGTGGAAAAGGAAAGAATAAAGACTTGGAAATAATTTATTGAACATCACAGTCCATTGTGTATCGCCTGTCGGCAAATTTATAGTGGTCAGGAATCCTGAAGTCGTAGTTTATCGGCCACATCATAAATGGTTGTGCTAAATCTGCTCCAAGTGTTTACAATATAGTTAAAAGATGCAGAATACTATAAGGGCACTCCCCAATCAAACTTTTTTGAAGGGAAACCTGTGATTTTATCCTCTCAGTGCAGAAGCTATATCTAGGCACTAAAATAACAGATGCCCCGGCAAAGAAGTTAGATTAAATTACTGCGATTGATATGATTAGCTTTTGTTCATGTTCTACAGGGAAAGTTGTCAAAGGACATCAAAAAAGATAATTTTTATTCCCATCACTGATATCAAACACTGGCCAATGTTTTAGCTACCTATCCTGAATGCCAAGGCTACACCTTACAGGAGCAACAGACAACAAAACGTGCAACAACGGCAATGCATGAAGGATAAAAATTAAAGCAATACACAGCGAAACACTTAACAGGCTAGCAATAATTAACTATTGCCCACTTGTTTACAATGGATTTAGAATGTAAGTTAGTAATGCCTTCTGGGCATTACTTACATTCTTAGAATGTAAGTTCTGCTGCCTTCTGGGTAAACAGACACATCATTAACGTGGAATAATTTATGCCTGTCCAATTGTACGCAATGGATATGTAATGCTGGTCCCACACTTATGGTTAAGTCCTTGTTTTTACAACCACACTGATGTAGAACTAATAGGAAACGTATTCTAGCTTGTTTTATTGACTACAGATTTTAGTTTTATTGATGTCTCTGGCATTGCCCTAAACTTGTATGATTCTCCTTTGGGATGTCTTTTTACAACAGTTCTTTCTCTTCTGATAGAAAAGATAACTTCGGCAGTTCCGTCATTTGAGAAAAGAAAAACCATTGAACTGAATTTAAATATGAGTTATTGAGCGTTTCATTAGAAGTTTCTTGTGAGGAATTGTTTCATCTGATTATCTGTTTGAGTGCGATTATCACGCATTTCGTTCCCGGTTTTGCCATCAAGACATAACCTTGACAATGAAATGGGTTGCCCCAGAACATTGGCCAAAGTTTGATGTCAATGATAGGAATAAAAATGAACTTCAACAAGTCCTTTGACAATTTTCCCTCAAAGAATGTTGACAGTATAGAAATATTGAAACAATTGATACAAAATAATAGCTCCTCTCTAACATAAATATTAACCCCGACATTTCTAGCATGGAATGTTCACCTCATACATCTTGAAAAGAAGGATATTGTGAATGTTGTGCATTACACTCTCACACCATTTGCTACCTGAATTTTTCACTCATATTACTGTCACTACAACCACCATCATTTGACTGGCACTGGCATCAGGTTGTCATCAAAAATAGGGACGAAATTACCACTCAGTAGTGAACTTCAAAAAAAGCATCAGGGCACAAATTCTACTAGAAATAAAATGCACCAGCCAATTTGTTGAATGTGCCATGTGTGAAATGTGAGGTAATTTAAGGACAATTAATCCTTACTAATAACATAATGAGCTACTATCCTGATTTAATATCAGTGGTATAATTGAAGGCTGTATTCCTAATTAAACATCAGAGATCAGATTAAGAAAACTCACTAAGATTGAACATTAGTGATATGACCAAGAATTTTTAACATCATTTGATTCAAGCACTTTATATCAGTCATATTGAAATTACTAGAATTTGAATATTAGCATTACTAACATGAAGATAACACTAGAGTATTGATGTTTACCATAGCCAACGTTGTGGTAGTCATCCAATATGACCCTGAAGAATTGGGGGTTTCTGGTTGCGATGGACTGAAAAGTAAATAAAATAAAAACATATTATTCAGAATTCTCACTGAAATTTGTTGTACAAGGAATGAGAAAATGCCATATTCAAAGCAGCAACTAAGTACTCGTAAAACTCGGATGCCTGAATGGAGCACAAGACTCCGGCGAAAGTTACATACTGAAAGCAGCAACTAAATAAAACATGTATGCCTGAATGAAGCACAAGACCCCGGCGAATGCAGTATACTCGAAGCAACAACTAAGTAGAACTTGTGACTCACCAAGAGAACCTTGACTTGGAGCTTGACATTGTCTTGTCTGAGGGCTGCTGAGCCCTGCATGCCAGTCAGCACAGCCAGCAGCCAGCAACTGAACACTGCACAGCATCAAAGGTGACACTTTTAGCAAGTGAACACTGCAAAATTCGGGCAATGATAACATCATTTGACAGCAAGTCGTGCCCGGTTTTATCTCTTCAAATAATTTTTCAGTAACTAAATTAAGCACTAAAGCCCAAGGAAAATGGGACGGCGTAAATTCTGTAGGGAAAGTTGTTAAAAAAAGGCATGGACTACTGTGAAATAACAAAAGAATTGTGACCACATGATTATTCAAGAAATAAAACGACCGTGGGAGGTCACGAAACAAAAATTTCCTGTCTTAGAACTTAGGAAAACATGACTGAAGCATGCAGTCCCATTCATACATAATACAATGACGTTTTCTATTCCTGAAAATACCTAATACCTAATACCTAAATAATGTAGAGAAGAATTGTCCCACTCTCCTAAAGGCACCCATGTCTTAAAGCCATATTTCTCAACACTTTTATGAGGCATGTCTTTAGGCCTGCTCACTAAATCTTGCCCTACTTTCCTCCAAACACAGAGAGATGAACACTGAAAACAATTCTCAAAACCAATCTGATGAACATTAACAAACTATTTCTCTCAAAACATACAAAGCAGAACATAAGAGATACATTTCATTTTTCTAACCAACCATAGCTGAAAATCTATAATAACTAACTTCAACCTAAACAAACTCAGACCAGAAAGTTAATGAACACTTCCATCCAACCACATTAGATTAGATGTTAGTTTAAGCCACCCTAACTGCTAAAAAAAAGCATTCCAAAGAGAGGAAGCATGAAGTTACCATTTATTATAAAGGTAAGAGAATGTAAAATCTACGCAGAAGGTTTATAGAAACAGTAAGTTGAGAAAGAAGTTTATGAAACAAAATAACAGTTGAAGAAGGAAGTAGTAGGTACTGAAAAACAGGAAAGCAGTGAACCAAAAAAAGGTGGCCTTTAACATAAAAGCATTTTATTTTAACAAAAAGAAGGCCTACCCAATGCTCAGCTTGGCCCTGGGAGTGCTAATTGCCATAGATACGATAGTTGCATTCCCCTGAGGGGCTCCCTTCAACCAAACAAAGCTAAACATCATCAACATACTTCCTTCCAAATATATCAATGTGAACAATAATAACACACTTTCCTCAAAACAGAGTTGAGCATCAATAACATACTAAACTTTGCACACACAAAGATGAAGATCTAGGCATTAAGGATAATTTCAATAGCAGATCACACATCACTCAAAACAGACACTAAAATTAGCCCAACAAGGGAGTACCAAGAGGATGCTGTGCAGGATCAGTGCCAGGCTGAACACTGTGCTGCTGCTGCTGCTGCTGCTGCTCTCCGTCTGCCCCGCCATGACTGTCTGGCCTGCCTGAGCTGCCCGTCAGCACGCTGGGGCTCTGCGTCACCAGCGACCCCAGCACTCTGGTGGGGGGAAGGGTGTGAGGGAAAACAACACTCTGGTGGGGGAGGGGAGGTGTGAGGGACAACAGCACTCTGGTGAGAGAAGAAAGTTGCCAGGAACACCAACAGAAGAAGGAGGAGGTTTTGAAGCTAAAAAATTGGCATTACCAGTAAGTAATACAGTGAACATCATATTATAATGTTTACTTTAGCATTCCAATGAAATTACAAGAAAGCATAGATTGGCTCAACACGATGTATTGCATTTAATGAAATACATAATGAAGTGTGTTTTCTTACCCTGTGCTAGTGTTCACAAATGTTGGGTCACCAGATAGTGTTTCATTAGGTAGGTAAAGATAATTATCTCTAAGTGCATACTCACCAAAATTTGATATTAATACAAAAAGAAAACAGGAATCATTCATCCTAGATATAAAATTGGTGCTTCAACCTAACAAACCTACAATTATAGGACATAGAGATTCCTCTCAATAGGCTAGAGTTACAATTAGTATGGGAGCTACAGGCTACAGAATTCTCACAGTGGGTAAAAACTCAAATAATGAAATAAGACAATGTGGGACAATTTCTTACAATGGACTAAAACTAGCAGAGATGAAGCAATTACCTACTTTGTGTAACTCACATACAGAACAACTTCACAGAGTGCACTGAAGATGCTCACTGTATTCATAAGTTTTTACTGAGTTCATGAATCTGAAAATTAGCTATACACAAACATGTAACTGAAAAAATTGTCAGTATATTATTAGAGCATCAATGATGCAATGACCAAATTAACCCTTTAATAAGGGAGACACAGAAAGTTCCATTATGTTCACTGAACAGCAACAGAGAGAACATTTCAAGATCATGCAAAAATTGCCAGAAGCATCAGTTCTTTTATTACAAAATATTCCAAGAAAGCAAATCTGAACTGTGCAATGCAGTTAATAATATACATATGCTGATACCACTGTTCATCCCAACAGCTTGAGAAATTGAGTAGTCACTTCAAACATTTTGCCATAAAAATCACTATTAGAGACAACAGAATAATATGCACAGACATTGTGTCTCATAGAACAGAAAGGAAGCCATTTTATCACAAACTGAACACAGAACCGCTTTTATATTATTATGAGCACACATGCCGATAGAACTACAAGAAAACACAGGCAAGATCAAAGACCCACATCAAAATATAACTCAAAGTTTATCATCCTTTTGTATGGGTACAGTTAAAATCAGCAAAGTAATAACGAGGTCAGAACCATTTAATGATACATAGAGTGGCTTGAAATGAGCACTATGACCAAGGTGAGATTTAAGATCCATCTCTAAATATAACACAAACTTTATTGTCTTTTTGTCTGAGTAAGAGTAAGATCAGCTAAATCAAGACCAGGACCATCATAAATTGAGTGGCTGGAAAAGAAGACTATGACCAGTCGGAAACCATAGCACTTACCTCAGCAAGTTAGACTGCAGAGCCTCCCCAGGCTCTTTGATGGCCTTCAGGCTAACTTCAATACACTTACGCCGGATTTTTATGTCTTTCTCCTCACTGCAATGATAAAAAAAAACTTTAATAACATGAAAATAAAAATCTCAAGCACTTCTGCAGAAATTAACCTAAAAAATTTACTGCAATGTAAAAAATTTTAATAGCATAAAACACAAATATCAAGCACTTCAGCACAAATGAACCTAAAACATGACCAAAACATAAATGTATTTGTATGCATCCCTACAACTACATAAATACAAATGCATTAGAATAATTGCACACTTTTTGACCTATGAGCAAATGCTGACTGTTTAACAATCCATGAGAGCTCAGCTTTGGTTCACAAAAATAATTAAAGAGCAACTCACCTTCGCTTTATTGTAGTAGTCGGAGCCATTCTCCATGAAAGACTTTCACCTTCTTACAAATCAAGCATACGAGACAAAATATTCCAGTGAAAGCTGGCCATGCATTGCAAGAAAAGCTATCAGCCACATAAGTTCAACTCATGGAAGCCATCACTGCAAGCCAAGTTAATCAAAAAGATAAATGTTCTTCTAATTTTTCTTGAAAACAATTCATTAACAAAAGAGCTTACACCCTGGAAATAATTATTAATAAGCATGAAATCAATTAATCTGAATGGTAAACACGACTACCAATATGCTATATTGCATAAATTTAGTAAATAAAATTACTTGTAAAATATTTTCAAGTCCAAAACACTTGAACACAGAAAATTTTAAAAACATTGCCAATTTCCATATAACAAACATTACACAAAACACTAGAATACATACTAAACAGAAAACTACATACTCATTGTAGCATTTTTATATCCAATTTCTGTTATTTCAAATTATTGCTCATTTGTGCTGGCATCTTTACAATTCCAGCAAGCATGAGATTTATTTAGCAATTTAGCAATTCCAATTCATTCTCTATTTTTTATGTCAACCTATTTCTCAAGAGCATAAATAAATTGTCACAATACAGTTGAAATAGACAAGACATGTGGGTACAAGCAGCTTTCAATGACATAAACATAAATAATAATAGAGGAGGTGAGTAACACATAAGTTGTATGTGTGCTTAACAATGGATGAAAAACTAAACGGATAATGCAATAGCCATAAAAAACAAGCATAGCTCTGTCATGCACAAAATAAAAATATTGGCTTGTCTTCTGCAGAAAGTTAATTACAGTATGCAGTATTAAAAATATTGTTTTTAACAAGCAATGAGCTAGAGCAGCATTATTGCAGGTAGAGTAAGCACTTGTATATTAATCAACACTATTTTCTATGTCTCACAACAAGATTATTAAACTAGTTCAACAATAAAATCTGCTACAGAAATATGAGAGAAAATGACAGGGATATTAATTAACCAAGTCCCTTTGAATCCATGGCAAATGCTCAATCATGAGACACACTAAGACCAATAGATTAGAACCAGGAAAATTATTCAGTATTACATTAATACAACCACATTATATTTTATAACTTTTTCCAATATGCATACAAAATCACTTCACAGATCTATTTGCAAGATGATTTGGGTTTGATCAAATTTCCTTACTGAATAAAATGCTTATGAATCCCAATTTTCCTGCAGTAAGACATAGAAACATTAGAACCTTGATGGTTTGATGAAGCTAAGACAAATAAGTTATGAAATTACAATTTAATTACTGTAAACACAACATAACTCACAGGTAGCAACACTATAGTATCTGCAAAGCTCTAACTCATA
Source organism: Morinoia aosen (assembly GCA_030386875.1). Taxonomy (NCBI): domain Eukaryota; kingdom Metazoa; phylum Arthropoda; class Malacostraca; order Amphipoda; family Talitridae; genus Morinoia; species Morinoia aosen. The sequence goes on from CM059556.1 coordinate 21,718,176, forward strand.
ATGAGGAAAAAGTGCTCAATAGCATGTTGAGTAGTGGACTTCTATTTGCAGCCCAAAATGTAATTGTATCAAGGCAGCAAAAAAATATTAATTCTACTGCTTATGTTCAACAAAGAAAACTTAAGTGGACAGAAATCTAATAAAAGAAAAAATTGAGTTAATTTTTACCCATCAATAGTATCGATGGAGGGTGAAAATCCTTTTTATAGATTGGAATGCTTAAACTAACTAATAATTTGATCTAATAATTTAATCCTCTTTATAGAATGCAGTGCTAACAGTATCCTAAAACTATTTAGAAACTATCAATTAACAGAAATAACACTGTACATAAGGCTTTCATCTAGCCTTATCAATGAGCCCAAATCATAATAAGGATTAGATTAGATTATTAGTTAGTTTAAGCCTCCCTATCCTCAACAAATGAGATCCAAAGAGAGGAAGGAAGAAGGCACCATTTAGTATGGAGTTAAGGGAACATGGAATCCATGCAGAAAGGGCACAGAAACAGTAAGATAAGAAAGAAGTTCATGAAACAAGATCAAAGTTGAAGAAGAAAGCAGTAGGTGTTGAAAAAACAGAACAGCAGTAAATCAAAAAGAGGTGGTCCTTAACATATCAAAAAAATTTTATTTCAACAAAAAGAAGGCCTATCTAACTCTCAGTTCAGGCCCTCACATTCTCCCCCTAGGAGTAATCATAATAAGGAATTTAACACCTAAAGTTAGTGCGTGAGTCATATATTAGTCTATTCTATTTGATTAAAGTAGTTAAAAGTGATAGTAATGACAATGATATTGGTAATGAAATAAGAAAACTTAAAGTTTACAAAAATTAAATGAATAAAATGAAATAAAACAAGACCAAAGTGATTATATGGCTACAAAAAATCTGGCAATAATGTAGACATAATATTTCTAACTAACAGCAAAGGAAGTAATTTTATTAGCACAATTATCAGACAACTTTTAAGCATTCAGTATCTCTTAAAAATATAGTCATAGCATTAATTATCTGTTCCTGTATTGGAGCTAAGAAAAGGCCTCCTCTACGGAAATTTAATGATAAAGGTATTTTTCAGGTAGAAAATGTGTTAGTGAAGTTAGTTCTTTCCCTGCCTGCAAAGGGTATTAGAGCAAACAATTATCTATTGTCTTTACATTGCCACACTGACACCAAGAGCTATCCACCATACTGAAGCCAGCTATGTAAGCACCAGTACCTGCGTGACCAAGTTATAGCCTGACTATTGCTGTCTTTACACTGTAATTTTTGTGATGGACTCATAGCCACTACCCTATTGAGTTTTAAATTTAGGAAAAAAAGAAGAATTTTTATGTAACTTTAACATTGAAATGACAATAACTACATCAGAACACACTAGGCTAACTACCTATCTGTTTACTAAGAGTAAATAATTGGTTTTAAATTACATGCACAAGCAGGAGGTCATTTTTAGATTTTTGCTCTCAATTAGAATTAATGATGCTTATGAATTAGCAAATAGGGCTATTTTTTCTAGGTTAAGTTATTTTGAACTCATAGCTTTGATTAGATTACATTAACCTCAGGACCAGCTTTCAATTGAGGAAACACATCTCTGCTTGGGGCTGCCCCAACTTATGTAGACCAGGCTGGCTCAGTCACCTATGATCCATCAGTATAGATGGTAATTACAGAGAATTAATTTGCATTGGCCATAAAAAGTTGTTAAGCAATATCAGGAGTCACATAAGAAAGGGGAGAGAATGCAAAATTGGTATGTCATTTGCATTAAACCAGGGGAGGTAGTGGAGACTTTATGAAAAATTCATGAGTCTAGGAATAATGAGGCTAAACTTGAACAAGAAGATTTTGGTCTTCCAGACAAAAGAAAGCAGGATATTTATAGCTGAATTAATTCACATTATTGGCAAATAAGTATTTCTCGATATCAACACAGGAAGAACATGAAACTCCACCTGTCAGTAGAGAATTAATTTTGGTGTTCTTCCGGCATTTCATTGAAATTCGAAGTCCCTTGAACTTGAATTTCCATTTCTTTTCTTCATCTGAGGTTTATTGGAGCTTTGAAGAGGTCTCCATGCAGCTTCACGGCTGAGGGTATGTTTCTCTTGTCAGAGCTGGATCTGGTTTAACAGAAAGGATAGAAGTTTCACTACTTAAAGTCCACTGTATACCGTGGAAGTCCCCTGTGCCTCGAGCGACGAAATAGTACTTGAACTTGAAATTGAGGGCAGACAGCGTTGGGGCCTTCGTAACGGCCTAAAGTAAAAAGTAAAGTAACGGCCTAAAGTAAGTAAACAGATGATTCGCTTCAATTGACCTAGGCGCGCGAACCACACAAACGGAACATATGAATCTGATATTATTCCGAGTGGCACGGATTCTTGTAAAATTGCAAAATTTACTTAAATTTACAGTTTATACTCATTCAAAGTATGAATAACAATTTGATTTAAAACTCATTTATCGATACAACTATTTTTAATAACATAGAAGCAGCACTCTTCGTTTTGGGGTATTGAGGAGCTAGACTCGCCTGATGTTTTTTTGATTCAGTAGCCTTTTATCTATATTTTTTTCAATTAGAGTAATGTTGTTCTAAAAGATATTTGAGTTTCGTATTTTGGGGTAAAGATTGTTCATAAATCAAGTACACGACCATGTGATAAAAAAGCTTTCCTTCTAATCTTTTGCGTATTTTTTTCCTTTACTATAAATACCAAAAAGAAACCACTCATGCTTCATTAAATACATCGAAGTTGACAGACAGCGATTGAATTACGCTTTTTTGTTTTCTTTTATGATTTTATATCTTTTTCTAACGAGAAACTAATGTTGTACAAACTTCCGTTTGCACTACATAAGTTCAGTTCCCATTGACCTCCTATGTACATGTCGGGTTTTTTTCTTCCCGCCGTTGGGTGATTGAATGTAAATATTAATTTTGAACGGCAAGAACAACCTCGATCTGTTCTCGAAGCGTAAGGGATAATTATGAGAAGGAAAATGAAAACGTTTTGGAACTCAGCTTTAGTTCAGGTATAATTTATTTGCAGCGGAAACCAGGAAAACTGGCTTGGATCTTGATCTCGGAGAGCTGGTCTAGGTGGGCAATCCTTGCCGGAGGACCAGGCTGGCGTTGACGAGGGCCGGCACGCGATGGAGTAAGCAGGATGAGTGAGTCGTATTTGGGAATTTGAGTTTGGCAATTTAAGATGATTGAGCGCAGGTCAGTGAAATTAGTTCAGGTAGAGCTAATGACTCAACATAAGGTGAGGTTGAGAGTGAAAGGTTAAATCCGGCTCATGTGAGCGGAAGCAAGTTTGGCGCATTAACACCTTTTGCTCGTTAACGGGAGGCAAGTAAATTACTGCTTATGTGAGAATAGCATTTCGCAGGGCACTCAGGAAAACCCCGGGATAATGTGTGGTGGCGTTTGTTGACGTGAAACTCTAGGCTGAGTTAAAGGCAGAGCTCAAGGTAAACCCAGGGAGATTTAATTTTGGTGAGTGTTGCGTGTAGGGCGGTGCTGTAGAGGTCCTGCACAGGGGTCCAAGATGCTGGGTAAATCGTTCCAGGAGAGACATCAAGACAATCCAACACTGACAATCCCAATTATAATGACAACCTTTCCCACACGGAGAAATCCGAAAAACTCCTACAGGTCTGACACCAGCTAATTAGGACGCTCACTTTGGCAACTCAAAAGAGATAGGACAGACTTTAGGTTGACAGATTTTTAATCAAGAAATAAATTGTTTAATCACTAATGCCTCTGGCTTTAAATTCTGAGTATTAGGTTTAAGAATTTCAAAGAATCAAGATCGTGATTCCTTACAGAGACTACGGGCAAGTAAACACGAGATCTACGGAATATGGTGAAAATATCAGTGACTGCACTTTTGAAAGCAGTAAGAAAAAAAACATTAAAATCCTGAAGTTTATGGAAATAAATCCTACTGAAAAATCTTAGTGGATATCATATGCAATAAAAAGGAATTAAATAATAATATGTATCCCCAATGATGAAAGGAAGAGGGAAAACCTAAGCATTGATTTCACAGGCAGAAAATATGCGAAGAAAGAAAACGCGAAAGCATGAAGTTCCGTGTGGCGATTTAGCCGGCGACTATACGCGTCGGCCTCAGCCAGAGCCGCCAGCAATTTGCACACACTTAAGATAGGCAGATGGTAGTGGGTTTTTCTTTGTCACAAGAATGCGATGAGTTAAATTAAATTTTTTTGAAATGTTTTTATATTGAAATAAGTGCGATTAGATAAAGGTCTCACAGAGTATGGAATTAAGAAATGAAATACCAAAATTTATCAAGCATAGGCATGAATACTTTACGTAATTTCAACTACCAAAAAAAAGAATAAAAGCTACTATACACATGCCTTTAGTATTAATAATCACAGAGTAATGACACGAGACAGCGATGCGAGGTTCCGCCATCACACCAAGACGCTATCGAACGAACGCCGGCAATTTTCGCCGCGTTCATTCAAGCAGATATTATCGTAGATTAGTAGGTTCTCGAAAAGAAAAAGAAAAAAGGAACGAAAGTGATTATGCTTAGATAATAAAATCATGACACGGAAATGAAATGCACATCAAACATGATTATGTTTTGATAATAAAATCACGACACGGAAATGCAATATCTTTACGCTAAGTCACGCTGAGAAAAAAAAGACAAACAAAAGACACGTGCTACATCAATATTCCCTCTCACAACTACGTAACTTAATAACACTGCACTGTCACTTATTAATACTCACTGACACGACGCAAAGGAACACGATAATTTTCTAACACATTTAAAAACTTACGAGAAATTTGCTTGTAACACTGCCAAAGAAGAACGCCAAGTGAGAGTGGCTGTTTGAATCAAGAGACGCGCAACTGCGCAGTGTTGCCACCAGAGGGCTTCTCTCTCGAAAAATGTCAAGTGTTATTTTTATTATTTCGTGCATTTACACAAAACTTCAATGATTAAGGATTGGAAGTAGAAAATAATTAATAATAAATTATAGTAATATTTTTAATGCTAATGATTAATTTATTTCAGTATGAATAGCAAATTTATAATTTTTACGCTTATGTAGCGGTATGCTACATTACCCCCCAAGGCGCAGACCGAAAGGTCCACCCGCTGCAATCATCTGTAGCGGGAAGGAGGGCGAACTACACGACCCTGCCGAGTTCGGCAATTGGCAAATGATACTGAGCGGGGAAGTTTCACCAAACGGGTCTGCAAGTTTAGATCGGCAAGAGTCCTAGGAACAGGAGTTACTGCAGCGGGCTCGTCTGGTCTCTCCAGACTTGTCGCTGTGTCAGTAAGAGGACTAGAGTTAGAATCTACGACAGGGTTAGAGATAGGGTTTGAATGTACAGGCACGTAGAAAGGGTTACACTCGAGTTGACTAGGCAACAAGGCAGCCAACTGAGGAAGCTGAGATGGTAGATATGATCGAGTCTCAGTGGAAGGAGAAATCTGCGGAGAGGAGGATGAGTTATGAGTTACACTATGATCAGAAGTGTATGCGACTTTTAATCGATCAATGCTCACAGGATCGTGTGAACCGAATCGTTCGATGATGAAGTATTTTTGCTTGCGTTTAAGTACTTTGAATGGGCCATCATAAGGGCGCGTGAGTGTAGGTTTTATAGCATCATTGCGGACATACACATGTGTGCAGTCTTGCAGGGCAGGATCTCGTCTGTCCTGGGTCTGAGGCATTCGTGGAGCCACATACTCGATCTTACGCATACACTCTTTTAGGCAGGTTACATAAGCGGAACGGTCAGCGGATGAAAATTCAGGCAAAGGTTTTGGGTCAACAATGTCGCCGGGGAGACGAAGCGTCTTCCCGTACAACATTTCAGCCGCTGTGCACTGCTGATCTTGTCTGTGTAGGTTTCTGATGCTAAGTAGCACTACTGGGAGTCTATCAGTCCGATCGGGACTGCAATTAAGACAGCGCAAGGCAGACTTGAGGTCTCTGTGGACTCTCTCAATAAGTCCATTTGACTGCGGATGATAAGCTGTAGTCGAGGTATTTGCACAACCTAAGGCGGTGCTAAGCTCGCACCAGAATTTGGAGGTGAATTGTGATCCCCGGTCATGTGTGACACTTAAGGGGACCCCAAATCTAGAGATCCAGTTAGATAAGAAGGCGCGCGCTACAGTCTCAGTTTGGGTATCAGGTAGAGGGACAGCCTCAACCCAACGCGTGAACCTATCGATGATGGTCAACAAATAAGAATAACCGCGCGATACGGGCAAGGGACCCACCAAATCGAGGTGTACAGAGTCAAATTTGTGACCCGTGAATGTGTAGGAAGTTGCTAATTTACTGTAGCACCTACTTCGAGTCTATCACGGGGTTTAAGACCCGTCAAGGAATAGTAACGAGTCGGTCGCAGAAATGGATTTATTGTTTAGACTAATGAGGCCAGTAATCTCAAGAAGTAACGAGAACGTAAAATAGTATGACTAAAAGAGTGTAATCGTAAGGGTAACTTGAACAAACGAAGGAAATGAGGCAGTCGATAAAAGGAATAGGTGATATGAGCCTCGAGACATTAAGATGATATTAGACGTTGCCATATTAACATAACGGCATTGTAATGTATGGTCAGGCGCGAGTAAGGTGCAAGTAAGTGGGTAAACAAAAGGGGGTAGCGGCGGAGTAGGCCTGTGAAAACGGTTTACGTTAATACACATGCAAAGACATATTTCTAGCACTTTGACGCGCCTAATGCATTTATTATATCTAGGTACAAGATTTAAAAGAAATGACTATAACGACTATGGACACATATCATTATTAGTTCATTATCACAATTCAACGTAATGTCTGTAAGTCGCACTAGTAATCACGAATTATCTAAAGAAATAGTTATATTATTTTATCGTGAGCTCGGTTCTAAAATTCTCATTGTATTATAAGAACCAAAATTTTACACAGAACACAAGGCACGAAAGTAGTAGTTATTTCATCAACACAATAATTAAACACTGGCAGAAAATAGACACTCACCCAGACGGTTCAAGTTGGGAATACGCTACGTCTACATCCTGACGTAGTAGCTAGGCAAATGGGCTGGTGTCTACAGCCTCACGGTCGGCCTTGGCAAAATGTTGCCATAAAGGTTCACTCAACTCGTCTCGTAAGACGGTGTAGATTTAATCTATTTTAATATTTATTTATCTTTGAATAAAAGACTGTTTAAAAGGTACAAAATTACTTATGTTAAATTCTAAATTTTTATTAATTATTCAGCAATTGTCCGGGCACCACAGTACTACCCTGGCCAGACGCGGAGCGCACAGAGGAAACTGAGATAGGGAAAGCCAGGTAGTTAGAGGTAAAGGAAATCGAGGGTAGGACATGTGGCGAGAGCCTGTGTTAGGTCACTAAAAGATTGCTCTGCAGCCTCGGTCCATGTCAGCCGTTTTAGCTGCTGGGGTGGTGGCGAAATAGTTTGATTAACATGAAGCATTGTCGACAAGGAGACGTATCGAAGGAGAAAGACTAATATTTGACATGTTCTTGAAACATTACAGGTCACGATAACACTGAGGACAGGCGCAGTCAGCAATGGTTGCTACTCTTATCAGTAGGGGCCGTACGCCGCCTGCGCTTACCTCGCACTCAAGGAAAGTAGGTTTAGTTTGAAAGGAGCTACATTTGTCTGACGACAAACACTACCTGTGTTGAACCAGAAGGGAAAAAAAATCAGGGTAGATCTACAGGCTAAGGAGTTTGAAAAGTCGGTTCGGAGGATAGTTTCCGAGAAAATTCAGGAATGAACACAATTTTGGACATATTATGTCAGAATTTAGTTTTAATTATAGCGCCTCTGTCGTTCACCACTTCAAACAGGAAACCTAAGCATGATATCCTCAAGATACGAATGTCATGGCTACCTGAGAAGCAGTGGAAATATTGAGTGGAACAGACAACAACATCTGTGTGCTGTCAGGAACCAGGATGTGAAGTTTCTAGCGAGAAAAACATGAGCAGGACTGTCGGCAATAGCACGTTTTGGGTCACTTAAAAGGTAACTTTTTAGCCTTAGTCTCTCAAGTAATTCGTTCGGTAAAGGTACGTTCAGTAAGGCCCTGGGCGATGCTATCGGAAATCGGAGGAATATCATAAGGCGATAGGAGTCAAGCATGCCACAGGAGTATCAAGAACGAGTGCGGTCAGGAATTAGTGGCTGCTCTGTCGGCAGGGACCGTTTACCGTATGCACTCGTCTCATACTAGAAGAAAGGCTACTTTTTTTTTGTTTGTTATGGAAACTTCACATTTTTACGACAGCAAGGCATAACGAGCTATTTGCGAGGAATTAAGTAAATAAGTTAATAATATATACTTGCCGCTATGCAGAAGCACAAGATATTTTTTTTAGATAGGAAACATTTTTTTTAATTTGAAAGAGAAGAAGGAGATTGTGGACAGAACGTCCAGGAACGCTTCCTCAAAATCAAAAATTGAGTTCATCTTCCGGAAAATAGAACATTTTTGCACGTAGAGAAGCTACATACGTGAGTCATTAGACGAAGTAAAAGAATCAAATCCGTTCATAGTAGACATAATGAAGAAGAGTATAGGTTCCACCAAGAAAAGTAGAAAAAGCAAAAGGAAAAGTAGAAACGAGAATAAGGGATCTTCTATGGCAAAACATCGTAATAGGTGGATACTTTAGCTAAATTGAGATTTACAACAGTAGTTCCTAAGAATCGGAGAAAACAAAACGTTAGAATTAGAGAAAATGTCAAAAATAAGGGAGACTTTAGAATGAAAATAATGCACCGCAACTGGCCAATGGAAATGATGGGCACACTCGGGAAAAAATATAAATTATTTATCACGAAACTGCAAATGGGGAAAATTAACCGTCTGGGATTTTTTAGTGTCTACTTACAACCAGCGCTGCTATGACTGTGTTCGGCTTCTTGGGCAGCACGCCGGGTCTTCTTTCTTCTTTCTTGGTAATGGCGTCCAGAACGTTCGGCTTGCAGGAGTTCGGCTGCTGGCTTCGGCGATCGGCAATGCTACCCCCTTTTTTGTTATAATTATGTATAGTGGGTGTTTTTTTATGTGAGAGTAAAAATATGAGTTGGGTGAATATAATGAAGGTGGGTGTTGGAGCGAAAGGGTCACCACTGTAGGAAGTTGCTAATTTACTGTAGCACCTACTTCGAGTCTATCACGGGGTTTAAGACCCGTCAAGGAATAGTAACGAGTCGGTCGCAGAAATGGATTTATTGTTTAGACTAATGAGGCCAGTAATCTCAAGAAGTAACGAGAACGTAAAATAGTATGACTAAAAGAGTGTAATCGTAAGGGTAACTTGAACAAACGAAGGAAATGAGGCAGTCGATAAAAGGAATAGGTGATATGAGCCTCGAGACATTAAGATGATATTAGACGTTGCCATATTAACATAACGGCATTGTAATGTATGGTCAGGCGCGAGTAAGGTGCAAGTAAGTGGGTAAACAAAAGGGGGTAGCGGCGGAGTAGGCCTGTGAAAACGGTTTACGTTAATACACATGCAAAGACATATTTCTAGCACTTTGACACGCCTAATGCATTTATTATATCTAGGTACAAGATTTAAAAGAAATGACTATAACGACTATGGACACATATCATTATTAGTTCATTATCACAATTCAACGTAATGTCTGTAAGTCGCACTAGTAATCACGAATTATCTAAAGAAATAGTTATATTATTTTATCGTGAGCTCGGTTCTAAAATTCTCATTGTATTATAAGAACCAAAATTTTACACAGAACACAAGGCACGAAAGTAGTAGTTATTTCATCAACACAATAATTAAACACTGGCAGAAAATAGACACTCACCCAGACGGTTCAAGTTGGGAATACGCTACGTCTACATCCTGACGTAGTAGCTAGGCAAATGGGCTGGTGTCTACAGCCTCACGGTCGGCCTTGGCAAAATGTTGCCATAAAGGTTCACTCAACTCGTCTCGTAAGACGGTGTAGATTTAATCTATTTTAATATTTATTTATCTTTGAATAAAAGACTGTTTAAAAGGTACAAAATTACTTATGTTAAATTCTAAATTTTTATTAATTATTCAGCAATTGTCCGGGCACCACAAATGCACAACTCTGCAACGCCGCACGATTATGTTTCACCACCTTACTACTCTGACACGCATGGCAAGTTTGCACAATTTGCTTGACCTCCTTACGCATCGCTGGCCAGACGAAACGATCAGAAACCAAACGCACTGTACGGTTAATACCGGGATGAGAGAGGGAATGAAGGTGGAGGACAGCTACTCTGCGGAGAGTTGCAGGAAGATACAAACGAGAAGGTCGCTCGGCATCACGGTACACGGCGTCAACCAAGGTTAGTTTTGGAGAGGAAGTGTTAGAAGGTTTGAGAAGGTCCTGAAGTTCAGGATCCTCCTTCTGAGCATTAGCAATGTTGCCGAAGGTGATTTCACCACCGGTTTGGACAGAATTAATTCTAGAGAGACAGTCAGCTACGGTATTGTCTAGTCCCTTAATGTAACGGATGTCAGTAGTGAACTGACTTATGAAGGACAAATGTCGAGCTTCCCTAGGGGAATGTCTTTCGGAAGGCATTTTGATCGCCGAGGTCAAAGGTTTGTGATCTGTGTAGATCACAAACTCCCTCGCCTCTAGAGCATAGCGAAAGTGTCTCACAGATAGGTAGATAGCAAGAAGTTCCCTACCGAACGCGCTATAACCACGCTCAGTGGGCGACAGCTTTTTGGAAAAGAAAGCAAGAGGAGAGATGTTAGTGCCTACTTGTTGTTGCAACACAGCACCTACGGCGGTACTGGATGCGTCAACAACGAGGCTGAAATCAGCATTAGCAAGAGGGTAGGATAGTTCAGTCGCGGAAGCTAACTTTTGTTTAATCTCTTCGAAAGCTTTGCGCGCATCTTCTGTCCATTTTACCTCGATAGATTTGCCTTTTCGTTTCGGTTCGAGGAGGTCAGACAAGGGCGCTAAAGTTTGAGCACAGTTGCGTATGAAACGATGGTAGAAGTTAACAGAACCTAGGAACCTTCTTAGTTCCTTCTGGGTCTGTGGAAGAGGAAAGTTTTTGATCACTTCTACTTTGGAAGGCAAAGGTTTTAGACCTAGGCTAGAGATTTCATGACCTAAGTAAATCAGTGATGGCTTTCCGAGCTCACATTTTGCAGGATTTACGAGGAGTCCATTGTCGGACAATCTTTGAAAAACGACCCTAAGATGGTCTCTGTGCAACTCTGGGGTTGTAGACGCCACTAGGATGTCGTCTAGATAGACATAAGCGAAAGTGAGATCAGAGAAAATTTCAGCCATGTGCCTTTGGAACGTCTGAGGAGCGTTCCTCAGGCCATATGGCATCTTTAAGAATTCGAAGAGACCGAACGGAGTGATTACCGCGGTCTTAGGGATCGCAGACTCATCCAAGGGAATTTGATGAAAGGCGGACTGAAGGTCGATCTTAGAGAAAATTTGTGCTCCCTCTAAATTTGCACTGAAATCGTGCAGGTAAAGAATAGGGTAGCGATCAGGTAAAGTAACGGCGTTCAACCTGCGGAAATCCCCGCACGGTCTGAATTCACCGTTAGCCTTGGGTACTAGCAAAAGAGGGCTAGCCCAAGGGCTTTTGGAGGTGCGGATGATGCCATCCTCGAGTAAGCGCGCAAATTCTTTCTTAGCTAATGCCAATCGATCGGGCGGCAGTCGCCTAGCACGGGAGAAAACTGGCGGTCCCGTCGTCTCTATGAAATGCTTTGTGCACGTTTGCATGTTGTTAGAAGCTAAATTAGGGTTTGTTAATGCTGGGAAATTTTTAAGTTCTTGTTCAAACATGCACTCATCTTTGAAAGCAATCGAGAAGGAATGCAAGACATTAGCTCTAGTTATGCTACTAGCGGGAATTGAGATCTGTGTCTCCTCGTCCCTAATACACCTATTCTTAATGTCTACAACGATGCCGAATTTGGCTAGAAAGTCAGCACCAATTATTGGTTCTTGAACATCAGCTATCATGAAGGTAAATCTGAATGTTCTCCTCAATCCCAGACCGCACTCTAATATTCTCTCCCCGTAACAGGGTATTGGCGTGCCGTTTGCGGCGCGTAAGGTCGCCAACCATGGTTTGTTTTTGTCTTTCACTGTGGCAGGGATAATTGATACACTGGATCCAGTGTCGATGAGGAATCGATATTTGGTAACGGGATCGAGAACAGTAAGGAGGCGAGTAGTCTGGGAATGAGGCAACGCAGTACTCGCTACTATGCGTCGCTGATGGCGTTTCCCGAAGTCATTTCGGTATAACGAGGACAGTATCTAGAGGCACATTTGCGCGCTTGGTCACCAAATTTCATGTGGTACCAACATAGATTGCTACTAGCATCACGAGAGCGCGACCTGAAACGGCGGTCTTGATTTGACCTATCAAAAGATCTACCTCTATCAAAGCGTTGAGGAGGAGGAGGATAGTTAGGGTGATAGTCAGAGGGATAGTCGTAGGCATTTTGGTGGCTTTGGAATCTCCCTGGGCCTTGCTGAATGTGAGCCACACTTTGACTCTGACCTATTTGAAAATTTTGAAGAGCTTGCTTTATTTCAGCGATGTCCTGCTGCAGCTTATCTATTGTGGCTGAGGATTGGCTAGGCGCCGTATTTGACGGGCTAAAAGTTGTAGCTGCTACATTTAAGGAAGCAACCTGTGGTTCTCGAGGCAAATTGATATTTCTAATCACAGTCTCTGCGGACTCCGCTAATTTCTCTAAGGTTTGCTCGGGCCCTGCTAGCGATAGAAAAGGACGCACGTTAGGTGACAGCTTGGTCATGAAAACTTCCTTCAGAAATCCCTCAGCTACGGCAACTCCAGTAGCGAGTTTCCGCAGCTCTTTTACTAGCGAAGAAGGAGAGAAAGAAGCAGAGACAGAAGGAATTGCTGAGGCATCTACAAGACTTCGGAATTTGTCCGCATCGGACATCTGAAGCCTTGCCAAGATTTTGCCTTTCAAGATTCCGTAAGGATTGCGATCTGGAGGGTTTTCTAAAATATCATTAGAATCATTAAGTAGTGTTGTGGGCGCAGCGCTCACAAGCGCGTAGAATTTGTCTATCTCCTGATTTATCCTATTATACCTAAACACAGCTTCCACCTGGTTGAACCAGGTGTGCGCGTCCCCTGGAATGAAAGGGGGGAGCCTAACGGGATTTGTGTGTGCTCGGTCTTCATTATCGGAGTCAGGCATGCTAGCAATCTCTTTTTGGGATGCGCAATTAAGAAATCAGTGCCTATGACTTGGGATTTAGTAACAAGGATTTGCGTTAACTCTTTACCTACTCAATCACTCAAATTAAGTTGAAACAGAAGGAGGGAAGTATGAAATTGGGAACGAGGAAAATTTTTGCGGTATGCGGCAATTTGCGTAGGCACAAAAATAACGCAGGTGCGAAAAATTGTCTTCCTACCTACTCAATCAATCAATAACGTTGAAGAAAACGGAAAGAGAGAGAATGGAAACGAAGATTTTTACGGTAGTCAGAAATAAATGCACAGCACGGTAATAGGAAAAAAAATATTTTCCCTACCTACTGAGGCACATAAAACAAACAAACAAGGACAGGATATGGCGCTGAAAAAAAATTTTGTTAGAGCTGCTCAGAGAGATATTAGCACGGACAAACCCTCAGGAAATTTCTCAAACTACCACGGAATGGGAAACTTGTCACTACAATGATACGCCAACATTATCCTCTCACAATCTCTCAAACACTTCGAGTTTAGTTATTATTTTTACGAGTTTCCCGGTCAATGCACCAGTGTCGGGTTTTTTTCTTAACGCCGTTGGGTGATTGAATGTAAATATTAATTTTGAACGGCAAGAACAACCTCGATCTGTTCTCGAAGCGTAAGGGATAATTATGAGAAGGAAAATGAAAACGTTTTGGAACTCAGCTTTAGTTCAGGTGGAATTTATTTGCAGCGGAAACCAGGAAAACTGGCTTGGATCTTGATCTCGGAGAGCTGGTCTAGGTGGGCAATCCTTGCCGGAGGACCAGGCTGGCGTTGACGAGGGCCGGCACGCGATGGAGTAAGCAGGATGAGTGAGTCGTATTTGGGAATTTGAGTTTGGCAATTTTAGATGATTGAGCGCAGGTCAGTGAAATTAGTTCAGGTAGAGCTAATGACTCAACATAAGGTGAGGTTGAGAGTGAAAGGTTAAATCCGGCTCATGTGAGCGGAAGCAAGTTTGGCGCATTAACACCTTTTGCTCGTTAACGGGAGGCAAGTAAATTACTGCTTATGTGAGAATAGCATTTCGCAGGGCACTCAGGAAAACCCCGGGATAATGTGTGGTGGCGTTTGTTGACGTGAAACTCTAGGCTGAGTTAAAGGCAGAGCTCAAGGTAAACCCAGGGAGATTTAATTTTGGTGAGTGTTGCGTGTATGGCGGTGCTGTAGAGGTCCTGCACAGGGGTCCAAGATGCTGGGTAAATCGTTCCAGGAGAGACATCAAGACAATCCAACACTGACAATCCCAATTATAATGACAACCTTTCCCACACGGAGAAATCCGAAAAACTCCTACAGGTCTGACACCAGCTAATTAGGACGCTCACTTTGGCAACTCAAAAGAGATAGGACAGACTTTAGGTTGACAGATTTTTAATCAAGAAATAAATTGTTTAATCACTAATGCCTCTGGCTTTAAATTCTGAGTATTAGGTTTAAGAATTTCAAAGAATCAAGATCGTGATTCCTTACAGAGACTACGGGCAAGTAAACACGAGATCTACGGAATATGGTGAAAATATCAGTGACTGCACTTTTGAAAGCAGTAAGAAAAAAAACATTAAAATCCTGAAGTTTATGGAAATAAATCCTACTGAAAAATCTTAGTGGATATCATATGCAATAAAAAGGAATTAAATAATAATATGTATCCCCAATGATGAAAGGAAGGGGGAAAACCTAAGCATTGATTTCACAGGCAGAAAATATGCGAAGAAAGAAAACGTGAAAGCATGAAGTTCCGTGTGGCGATTTAGCCGGCGACTATACGCGTCGGCCTCAGCCAGAGCCGCCAGCAATTTGCACACACTTAAGATAGGCAGATGGTAGTGGGTTTTTCTTTGTCACAAGAATGCGATGAGTTAAATTAAATTTTTTTGAAATGTTTTTATATTGAAATAAGTGCGATTAGATGAAGGTCTCACAGAGTATGGAATTAAGAAATGAAATACCAAAATTTATCAAGCATAGGCATGAATACTCTACGTAATTTCAACTACCAAAAAAAAGAATAAATGCTACTATACACATGCCTTTAGTATTAATAATCACAGAGTAATGACACGAGACAGCGATGCGAGGTTCCGCCATCACACCAAGACGCTATCGAACGAACGCCGGCAATTTTCGCCGCGTTCATTCAAGCAGATATTATCGTAGATTAGTAGGTTCTCGAAAAGAAAAAGAAAAAAGGAACGAAAGTGATTATGCTTAGATAATAAAATCATGACACGGAAATGAAATGCACATCAAACATGATTATGTTTTGATAATAAAATCACGACACGGAAATGCAATATCTTTACGCTAAGTCACGCTGAGAAAAAAAAGACAAACAAAAGACACGTGCTACATCAATATTCCCTCTCACAACTACGTAACTTAATAACACTGCACTGTCACTTATTAATACTCACTGACACGACGCAAAGGAACACGATAATTTTCTAACACATTTAAAAACTTACGAGAAATTTGCTTGTAACACTGCCAAAGAAGAACGCCAAGTGAGAGTGGCTGTTTGAATCAAGAGACGCGCAACTGCGCAGTGTTGCCACCAGAGGGCTTCTCTCTCGAAAAATGTCAAGTGTTATTTTTATTATTTCGTGCATTTACACAAAACTTCAATGATTAAGGATTGGAAGTAGAAAATAATTAATAATAAATTATAGTAATATTTTTAATGCTAATGATTAATTTATTTCAGTATGAATAGCAAATTTATAATTTTTACGCTTATGTAGCGGTATGCTACATACAGTTCTATGAACTTTGCGAACTTCTCTCAAATGGGGAACTGATTGAGTTTGAATTTTAAAGGTTGAATAGCGAGGAATTTCTCAAGTAACAAGGAAGATGTTCTTATTATTTAAGGGCCACCAGTGCTCGGGGTAGAGCACACTTAATTGCTAAACAAATGAATAAATCTGACTCAGAAGGGGTTTATGTGTGGGTAATTCGAGTTGCCTTACTGGCACCTAATTTTCACTTGCACTATTGACCTCTGCAGGATAATGAAGGGAACTGTATATTCTCGCCTGGTTTTTATTTTTGTTGACTCTGAGTGCCGTGACTACGGCAGCAGTATGGAGATCCACTTCTTGAGGAAGGAGATCCGGGTCCAGTGAGTAGCCGCACTTCAGCAGGTGCCGCGGCTCGAGGGAATCCGGGGAGGATCCCGGCGAGAGTGGATTTGTTAGTATAATATCCCGCAGGTGCGGTAACAGTTTTGGTTATATGAGTATCCCGAAGGAGGTAGTTATTTCCGCTAGTGCCTTGTGGCTTGAGTGGTTGATTGATAGCCGTGTGGCGAATAGAGTTTTGAGGGATGTTGATTGAATGTTGGAGGTGATTGTTTGTGTGTCGGCTTCCCAGGATCTTCTGTACGGGGAGAGAGCTTGGATTACTTGTTCAAGCATGATAACACACGGAGAGACAGTCGCTACGCAAGCCAGGCTGCGAGCTTTACTGCTGAATTACAGGATTGCCTCAAATGGAGGATTATATGCGGGTGCCTCGGCCCAATTCTGGCGCCTGAACAAGGGCGAGGCAGTCGCAACAATAAGTACTCGTATGGACAATCATGAATCTCCTTACATGCCCTTACTTCCCCAAACTAGTATTCTCCGGGTACTATTAATCGTGACGCGTCGTGTACGATCATCTCCGAATTGGAGTGCAAGATTAATACATGAGATAAGAATATTACTGGGTAGGCAATGTGTGTTAGTTTGTCTTCATTAATATTAAAGGCTTTTTTGCCGCCCAATAATCTACGCTTTGACTGCTATTTACAATGAGTATCTTAAAAATTGGCAGTGTTCAATTCGAACGTTTACGCTAAGCAGCAGTCGAGGGCTGATTGTACTGATCCTAACTAAGGCTAGAATTGTCATAAGGATTACTTGACTTAAGCTAGGAATTGTGCCAGAGAGGGCACGTACAGTCTAATTATTGTTATTATTTATTATTATATGAGAAATCCCTGGTCTCCCTGGCTTGAACGTGAAAGGTGTCCTAAGAGAGGAGAGAGGAAGATTCCATTTGGAAAGGGTAGAGGGAACGCGGAATCTATGCACAAAGTGCACAGAATTGGTAGTTGAGGAGGAGGTTCAGAGCACAAGAAGGATTTAGAAAACATTGATCATGAGGATACATATCAGAATAGTATTAGGCATCCTATGAGTTATACTGACAACCACTGGAGGTAGCCGGCATTGCCAAGAGGTCAAAGGAACAGGTAGCTACAGTTGAGGGCGACCAATTACTGGTTAAACCAAATTTAACCCCCAAATCAGATAGTTGGATGATTTCTGGATTAGAATTTCCAGGAGTTGGGAATTTAGAATATTCGGAGACTTTCCGAGGTAAGCATAATTACCCTAATTTAGCTAAATCAGGTAACGACTAATTATTAACATTTTTATATACACAAATTGACCTAACCAAAATCAATAGTAAGAGTTGTCACTAAAGTGATTATGATAGGAATTCTTGCTACAGTTAATGATCAGGAAAGAATGATTATTTATGTGACTCGACTTGAGGTAAGTAACTACCGAGGATACAATCTCTATTGTGTAAATAACCTATCATGGCTTCATTTCCCAAGATATGACATTTAAACATTGACTAAAATTCAAGGGAATTCCACAAATTAATTAGATCTGACTTAATAAACATACAAAACTTGAGAACACAATTAATTACAACTGGAACACACATGAGATGGCAAAACCCTAATGAGACCATGGCGATCAATAGATTATTCCAATTCAATTGATTAGAGGCTTGAACACATCAGCAACTTTGCCTGGACAAACTAAGGTGGCATAAGCAGTAACACTTGAGCCTAAGGTCTCACTTAATTAATCAATTATGGTAAAAAAAATCTACAGCATTTGCTAAATGCAATTGAACTAGAAAACTCATGTTTCCAGTTTTTCCTAACTGAAATAATCAATGTACAATGACTATTTAATTAAATTTACTAACTATCTATTCTTCAGAACTAAGAATTATTTGTGTTTTTCTAATTGATTATCTACCTAATTTAATTTAGAAATACAGTTGTGGCAATAATTGGTAATTGATGCAGGACTAGATGCATTCAGAAGGATGCATCTGTGACTAAAAGATAATTGGTGCTAGCCTAACTTGATAAAAAAAACAACCACATATTGACATATTGGCCTAAAAATATTTTAGACAAGAAAAAAGGGGAAAATCTAACTTGATAACAAATAACACCATATTGAATTTTGGCATGATAAATCATTTTTGATACAAAAAGGGGAAATCCTAATCTTGAGAGAAATAACATCACATTGAAATGTTGACATAAAATTATTTTTTAGGAAAAGGAGAAATTTTAGCCTGAATAAAATGACATCATATTGAAATGTTGAAATAAAATTATTTTAAGAACAAAAAAGGGGAAAACTCCCTAAAAATGGCTTTACATCAAATAGTGAATTGTTTGCTAAAAACTTTAAGATAGGATATACAACAATACACAAGGAAAAATGGCCTGTGGGGAACCCAAGTTCTGGGCAAGGAAATCCTAAGCGTTTAGCACTCTGGAAAATTTAGGCAATTTTTCTTAATACATACACAATAATATTATTGACGATTTACATATAATACATAAATATAGTTACCCGTAGAATAGCAAAGGCACACACAATACTTTTAATTCTCACCAGAGAAAACACCGAGATGCACACACTTTCAATGACTTGGTACGAGTGGCGCTAGTGCGAGTGAAAATGTTGCCGACACAGCGTCATGGAGGGTTTCGTTACAACGCAAAAGTGATTTCTTAGAGATTGAATTTTTCAGTACACAATTTTAATAGAATTGAGGATAGAAGTTAATTAATTCCGTAATGAAATTTTATTCTAATGGTTGGATTTATTTTACTGAATTTTTAAATGATCATTTTGAGAATTTCCGAAATTTATACTGAGTTGCGTGCCGAAGGTTCGCTACAGCTACCCTCCCCCCAAAGGAGACCGAAAGGTCTGGGAGCGGCGAAGCCGATCCCCGACAATCGCGCGGAAAAATAACAGACTGCGAAGGAATTTCCAAAGAGACGTGACAGCCAAAGAAAATTAGGGGAGAAGGACAGAACAGAGTTAACCACCCTACGACTGCGCGTAACGAGCTGGCGGACGAAGGGGTCTGCCAGACCTGCTACAATGCTCGGGGGCTGTAGGAGGAATAAGCTTGGGGGCTGTGAAAGTTGACGTTCGGATCCCCAACTGGGACAATGACAGAGTATCTGGGGGATTTCCGTGATCGGGGGTTAAAGTGGCAGAAGCACTATCCGAGGTGGAGGTACCCGAATTCCTAGTTTCCAACGGCGTTCTTTGAACGGTATACGGGGGAACTATGAACTCGTTACACTCCATAGTGGGAGGAAGGGTCTTAGCCCAAGCGGACAGGTGCAAACCAGGAGGCTCGACAGGTGTTGACCTGGGGCTGATTTGCAGCCTGGGTTGTTGTGGTTCACGAGAGTGTGTGGGGGTGTCGTCCGGAAGGGACAAAAACGCCGCCTTGAGGCGATCTATGCTGACACTGTCGCTCTTGGTACCCCTTTCGATAATGAAATATTTAGGGGACCTTTTGAGGACCCTGAAGGGGCCATCATAGGGGCGTCGCAGAGGGGTCTTTACCCCGTCAACCCGGACGTAAACGTGGGTGCAACTCTGTAAGCAAGGGTCTAAACTTTCAGATGGTGAAGGGAGGCGAGGTGGTTTGTAAACTACTTCGCTCATGACGCGCTTTAGGCGTGCTGCGTAATCGGCGATTTGGCTGGGGGAATCATCGGTTTGGTACGTGGGATCAATAACATCGCCAGGCAATCGTAATGATTGCCCGTAAAGCAGTTCAGAGGACGTGCACTTTTGATCCTGACGAAACAGGTTCCTCAGAGTAAGTAATACTATCGGTAGCCTGTCGACCCAATCGTGGTGACATTTTAAACAGCGTAATGCCGCTTTGAGGTCACGGTGAACTCTCTCGATGAGTCCGTTCGATTGGGGGTGATACGCCGTTGTCGAGATGTTCGCGCAACCTAAGATTTTGGAGATCTCTAACCACAAGGCGGAAGTGAATTGAACCCCACGATCATGCGTTATGCTCAAAGGGACTCCGAAACGGGCGATCCACGTTTCGACAAAAGTGCGTGCTACAGTTTCCGCAGTTATGTTAGCGATGGGGACAGCCTCGACCCAGCGGGAGAAGCGATCGATCATGGTAAGTAAGTAACTATACCCACGAGAATTAGGTAGGGGGCCTACCAGATCTATGTTGACTGCGTCAAATTTGCTGCCGGTAAATGCACAAGGTTGAATTGCGGCTTTGTTGTGCCGAGTGACTTTGCTTGCTTGGCAATCTGGGCAATGACGAACGAACTCTCTTATGGCCCTACGCATCCCGGGCCAGACAAAACGATCTGCGATTAGGCGGAAAGTTCTATCCGTCCCAGGATGTGACAAGTTATGGTAATGCTTAATGGCGGGCAAACGCAAGTTGCTAGGCAGGTAATAGCGGTTCGGCCGGTCAGCGTCACAGTAAACGCCTTCTCTGAGTGAGAGTTTTAAGGAGGAGTCGGGGCACTCAATTAAGTTATGGATTTCCAAGTCGCACTGCTGCGCACGAATGACATCGGCTAGCGAAACCGCTTGTACTGAGGGTCGGAACTCGGGTGCTGACGGGTTTAGTACCGCGCTGTACACACGCGATAAGCAATCAGCAACCGTATTTTCCTCGCCTTTGATGTGCCTGATGTCACTCGTGAACTGCGCGATGAAACTCAAGTGCCGGCTTTCCCTAGGGGAATGGCGCTCGGGAGGCATTCGGATTGCGTTGAGTATAGGCTTGTGGTCTGTATAGATTATGAATTGACGGGCTTCAAGGGTGTAGCGAAAGTGCTTTACCACTAAGTAAATGGCCAGAAGCTCTCTCCCGAACGTGCTGTAGCGTTGTTCGGTTGGAGAGAGCTTGCGGCTGAAGAACGCCAACGGCGAAGTGACATTATTTACTGATTGTTGCAAGACAGCACCGACCGCTATACTCGACGCATCCACTAGCAGGCTGAAAGCTGCCTCAGGGTGTGGGTAAGCCAGTTCTGTAGCAGTAGCGAGTCTCTCTTTGATGAGCTCGAACGCTCTCTCTGCCTCCCCAGTCCACTCGACCGTAACGGGTTTGCCTCTTTTTTTAGGTTTAATCAAGGAGGTGAGCGGGGCAAGGGTCTCTGCACAGTTCCTCAGGAATCGGTGGTAAAAATTAACCGATCCCAAGAACCTGCGCAACTGTCTTTGGGTCGTTGGTCTTGGAAAGTTCCGTAAGGCTGCCACTCTTTCGGGAAGCGGCTTAATTCCCCTCTCGCTAATGTGGTGACCCAAGAAAGTCAATTCCTTCTTTCCCAACACACACTTCTCTGGATTGATCAGTAGTGAGTGCGACGCTAGTCGTTTGCAAAGCTCTCTCAGATGATGTACATGTTCCTCAGGCGTCCCCGAGGCCACTAGCACATCGTCAAGATAACAGTACAAAAAGGGTAGGTCGGAAAGGACTTCCGTCATGTGACGCTGAAAGGTCTGAGGAGCATTACGCAGGCCATATGGCATGCGAAGATACTCGAACAGACCAAACGGCGTGCACACAGCGGTCTTTTTAATAGAACTCTCGTGCATCGGAATCTGATTGAAGGCTCTTTTGAGGTCAATTTTAGAGAAGATTTTTGTCCCTGCGAGATTCGCAGTGAAGTCCTGCAATAAGGGGATGGGGAATCTATCGGGTGTGGTGACTGCGTTAAGCATCCTATAATCCCCGCAGATCCGCGTCTCGCCATTAGCTTTAGGCACTAAGATCAAAGGACTAGACCAGGGACTCTTTGAGATACGAACTGTCCCATCAGCTATCATCCGCTGGAATTCAGACTTTACCTCCTGCAATCGGTCCGGGGGAAGACGCCTTACTTTAGCGTGAACGGGCGGACCACTCGTCTCAATATAGTGTTCCGTCAGCGTGTTGTGATTAGGGTTTATGTTAGGTAAGGAAAGGGCAGGGAATTCTGCCAACACCCGTTCGTATGGGCAAGTGATAGCAACGTTGCAAGTTACGCTCGCTGTGACGTTCACCATATTGACAGAGTGGAGAGGCCTTCTTTCACTGGATTCGCTATCAAACAAGCATCCGTTTCTCACGTCCACCACGAGCGCAAACCTCTGCAGAAAGTCTGCGCCAATGATGGCCGTGTCCACATCCGCCACTATGAACACGAACTCCATTGAGCGTTTGAGATTCAGGGAACAAGTGAGTGATTTTGTGCCGTAGCATAGGA
Source organism: Morinoia aosen (assembly GCA_030386875.1). Taxonomy (NCBI): domain Eukaryota; kingdom Metazoa; phylum Arthropoda; class Malacostraca; order Amphipoda; family Talitridae; genus Morinoia; species Morinoia aosen. Next base: position 21,740,868 of record CM059556.1, read on the forward strand.
TGGGTGAGCCGTTCGCGGCTTTAAGGCTCGGGGTTCCCGTACCCTGTTTCTCTATTTGGGAGGCTGGGATAAGGCTGACAGCGCTACCCGTGTCTATTAGGAATCTAATGCTGGTTAAGGGATCAAAAATCGTGAGGCATCGAGTCAATATCGGTTTAGTAAGCGACGGCGCCTGACTCGCTCTTACGCCGCGCTGTACCCGTTTTTTTGATGTAGAAGTGCAAACATGGGGCAATTCGGGCCCTCACATTTCCGAGCCATATGCAAAAAATTCTGGTGGTACCAGCACAAATCCTTAGCTTGCTTGAGGATTTTGATTCTGCCTATTGTTAGGTCTAGGGTCGTTCCTCTGAAACTGATTGAATGACCTATTTGTACGGGCCTGGCGGTCAAACGGAGGAGGGTTTTGAGGGTGATAATTTGCGTGCTGATGCGGTGGTATTTGGTGTTGAGTTACCGCGTGCACATCTCCACGAGTGTTGGCACGCTCGGCTTGCTGGGTAGCGACTAACGCTCCAACTTGCTGAGCTAGTTCTCGTAGCAGCGCGTCAGTGGCGCTGCCGCTACTATTACTACTACTACTAGTTTGATTTACTGCAGGGGGCGTGACTGGGCTATTCAGGCCCGATATTTCCGGATCGAGGAGTTTTTCGGCGAATTGGGCTATCTCATTTAGTGCCACGGGGGCGTTAGGGGAAATGAGGAAAGGTCGTACGTGAGCAGGCAAACGCTGGATGTACAATGCTTTGAGTGTTTCGTCGTCCATATAGCCCTTCGCTAAGCGTCTCATGTCTTTGAGCAACGCTATGGGGGATTGATTTTGATTTGATTGATTTTGCGAAAGGGCTAGAATCCGAGAAAAACGATCCTTACTGTAAATTTTTAACATTTCGTTCTTTAAGAGGGTATACGGGTTATCAAGGTTAGGGTCCAAGAAGCTGGAAACGTCATCTATCACCTGCGTGGGTAAACTCCTAACTAGGGCAAAGTACATCCGCTTTTCGTCCGTTATGTTCAGGCTTTTGAAAAACTGTTCTGATTGAAGGAACCAGGCATCGATGCCGTTAATTTCGAAGGGTGCCAATTTTAGTGCGGAGTTTGCGTGATCGTTCGTGCCCTCTGGGGTCGTCATTTTGGTTAATTTTGACACAGGTGTTTCCAAATGGTGCAAATGGTGCTTCAGTAGCAATGGTGCTGCAGTAGCAATGGAAATTGCGAAGGTTATTAGTTAGGAGCTTCAGTAGCAATGGAAGTTATCCTAGAAGGTCTCCTATGGTTTGCTTCAGTAGCAATGGAAATGCATGAAGAGTTTTGTAAAAGGTGGCTTCAGTAGCAATGGAAAAACATGAAGAATTTGTTAGAATAGGCTGCAGTAGCAATAACTTATTATTAGGGAAGAGTTTAGGGAGGAAATGCTTTGTTTGACTACTGAATAATGAGGAGCAGAGTACTACCTCCTTCAAGACAACCATCAACAGAAGTCGACAGCACTGGCATGCGCTCATCAACCCACAAAGGACAACTGTGCAAGTGAAAAAAACTCTGGTATTAATGCTATTAATAGTCACCAATATGAACTTTGCGAACTTCTCTCAAATGGGGAACTGATTGAGTTTGAATTTTAAAGGTTGAATAGCGAGGAATTTCTCAAGTAACAAGGAAGATGTTCTTATTATTTAAGGGCCACCAGTGCTCGGGGTAGAGCACACTTAATTGCTAAACAAATGAATAAATCTGACTCAGAAGGGGTTTATGTGTGGGTAATTCGAGTTGCCTTACTGGCACCTAATTTTCACTTGCACTATTGACCTCTGCAGGATAATGAAGGGAACTGTATATTCTCGCCTGGTTTTTATTTTTGTTGACTCTGAGTGCCGTGACTACGGCAGCAGTATGGAGATCCACTTCTTGAGGAAGGAGATCCGGGTCCAGTGAGTAGCCGCACTTCAGCAGGTGCCGCGGCTCGAGGGAATCCGGGGAGGATCCCGGCGAGAGTGGATTTGTTAGTATAATATCCCGCAGGTGCGGTAATAGTTTTGGTTATATGAGTATCCCGAAGGAGGTAGTTATTTCCGCTAGTGCCTTGTGGCTTGAGTGGTTGATTGATAGCCGTGTGGCGAATAGAGTTTTGAGGGATGTTGATTGAATGTTGGAGGTGATTGTTTGTGTGTCGGCTTCCCAGGATCTTCTGTACGGGGAGAGAGCTTGGATTACTTGTTCAAGCATGATAACACACGGAGAGACAGTCGCTACGCAAGCCAGGCTGCGAGCTTTACTGCTGAATTACAGGATTGCCTCAAATGGAGGATTATATGCGGGTGCCTCGGCCCAATTCTGGCGCCTGAACAAGGGCGAGGCAGTCGCAACAATAAGTACTCGTATGGACAATCATGAATCTCCCTACATGCCCTTACTTCCCCAAACTAGTATTCTCCGGGTACTATTAATCGTGACGCGTCGTGTACGATCATCTCCGAATTGGAGTGCAAGATTAATACATGAGATAAGAATATTACTGGGTAGGCAATGTAAGTTAGTTTGTCTTCATTAATATTAAAGGCTTTTTTGCCGCCCAATAATCTACGCTTTGACTGCTATTTACAATGAGTATCTTAAAAATTGGCAGTGTTTAATTCGAACGTTTACGCTAAGCCGCAGTCGAGGGCTGATTGTACTGATCCTAACTAAGGCTAGAATTGTCATAAGGATTACTTGACTTAAGCTAGGAATTGTGCCAGAGAGGGCACGTACAGTCTAATTATTGTTATTATTTATTATTATATGAGAAATCCCTGGTCTCCCTGGCTTGAACGTGAAAGGTGTCCTGAGAGAGGAGAGAGGAAGATACCATTTGGAAAGGGTAGAGGGAACGCGGAATCTATGCACAAAGTGCACAGAATTGGTAGTTGAGGAGGAGGTTCAGAGCACAAGAAGGATTTAGAAAACATTGATCATGAGGATACATATCAGAATAGTATTAGGCATCCTATGAGTTATACTGACAACCACTGGAGGTAGCCGGCATTGCCAAGAGGTCAAAGGAACAGGTAGCTACAGTTGAGGGCGACCAATTACTGGTTAAACCAAATTTAACCCCCAAATCAGATAGTTGGATGATTTCTGGATTAGAATTTCCAGGAGTTGGGAATTTAGAATATTCGGAGACTTTCCGAGGTAAGCATAATTACCCTAATTTAGCTAAATCAGGTAACGACTAATTATTAACATTTTTATATACACAAATTGACCTAACCAAAATCAATAGTAAGAGTTGTCACTAAAGTGATTATGATAGGAATTCTTGCTACAGTTAATGATCAGGAAAGAATGATTATTTATGTGACTCGACTTGAGGTAAGTAACTACCGAGGATACAATCTCTATTGTGTAAATAAACTATCATGGCTTCATTTCCCAAGATATGACATTTAAACATTGACTAAAATTCAAGGGAATTCCACAAATTAATTAGATCTGACTTAATAAACATACAAAACTTGAGAACACAATTAATTACAACTGGAACACACAAGAGATGGCAAAACCCTAATGAGACCATGGCGATCAATAGATTATTCCAATTCAATTGATTAGAGGCTTGAACACATCAGCAACTTTGCCTGGACAAACTAAGGTGGCATAAGCAGTAACACTTGAGCCTAAGGTCTCACTTAATTAATCAATTATGGTAAAAAAAATCTACAGCATTTGCTAAATGCAATTGAACTAGAAAACTCATGTTTCCAGTTTTTCCTAACTGAAATAATCAATGTAAAATGACTATTTAATTAAATTTACTAACTATCTATTCTTCAGAACTAAGAATTATTTGTGTTTTTCTAATTGATTATCTACCTAATTTAATTTAGAAATACAGTTGTGGCAATAATTGGTAATTGATGCAGGACTAGATGCATTCAGAAGGATACATCTGTGACTAAAAGATAATTGGTGCTAGCCTAACTTGATAAAAAAAATAACCACATATTGACATATTGGCCTAAAAATATTTTAGACAAGAAAAAAGGGGAAATTCTAACTTGATAACAAATAACACCATATTGAATTTTGGCATGATAAATCATTTTTGATACAAAAAGGGGAAATCCTAATCTTGAGAGAAATAACATCACATTGAAATGTTGACATAAAATTATTTTTTAGGAAAAAGGAGAAATTTTAGCCTGAATAAAATGACATCATATTGAAATGTTGAAATAAAATTATTTTAAGAACAAAAAAGGGGAAAACTCCCTAAAAATGGCTTTACATTAAATAGTGAATTGTTTGCTAAAAATTTAGGATAGGATATACAACAATACACAAGGAAAAATGGCCTGTGGGGAACCCAAGTTCTGGGCAAGGAAATCCTAAGCGTTTAGCACTCTGGAAAATTTAGGCAATTTTTCTTAATACATACACAATAATATTATTGACGATTTACATATAATACATAAATATAGTTACCCGTAGAATAGCAAAGGCACACACAATACTTTTAATTCTCACCAGAGAAAACACCGAGATGCACACACTTTCAATGACTTGGTACGAGTGGCGCTAGTGCGAGTGAAAATGTTGCCGACACAGCGTCATGGAGGGTTTCGTTACAACGCAAAAGTGATTTCTTAGAGATTGAATTTTTCAGTACACAATTTTAATAGAATTGAGGATAGAAGTTAATTAATTCCGTAATGAAATTTTATTCTAATGGTTGGATTTATTTTACTGAATTTTTAAATGATCATTTTGAGAATTTCCGAAATTTATACTGAGTTGCGTGCCGAAGGTTCGCTACAGTTCTGTAGTGAACGCTAGGAGCTCGCAGCCTGGCCTGTGTAGCGACTGTCTCTCCCTTGTTTTATCATGCTTGAAAAAGTAACCCAAGTCCTCTCTCCCGTACAGAAGAACCTACGAAGCGACACACAAACACCACCACCAACCCTCAATTGTGACGTTCCTCAGAATCACTTGAGAACGTCCCCTTTGATTCATTCGGAACGTTCTCAGAACCACTTGAGACGTTCCTCAAAGTCATTGCAGCCAAACGGCTAACAATCATACCAATTGAGCCACAAGGCTCACAGGCAGAAACTCCTACGGGGACTGCCTCTTTCGAGATACCATAATTGTAACAATTATCTCCGCATCTGCGGATAGTTATACCAATAAGTCAAACAATTATCACCGCATCGGCGGATAGTTACACCAACCATACATTCTCGCCTGGATCCACAACGGATTCCCTCTAGCCACGACACCTGCTGGAGTGCGTCACCTTACTGGACCCGGATCTTCTTCCACAAGAAGTGGATCCTTCCCACAGCTGCCGTAGTCACGGCACCCAGAGTCAACTAATAAAGCAGAGGCGAGAAGTAGATGTCGTGTATCATTGCCCTACGGAGGTTTAATTCGTGCAAGTCGATAAAAATTAGGTGCCAGTAGAGCACCCGAGTACCTACTCCTTCAGAGTCAAAAGGGCCAAGAAACATTCATGATTAACACACAAAGAAATTGTATTTGTTGTGCCTAGCCATAGACACAAGAATACTGGTGACCCTGCTCACAGTTCATAACGTAATTAATTCTCATCACTAAAACCAGAACTTCATACTATATAGTAATTAATTCTCATCACTAAAACCAGAACTTCATACTGGTGACCAGAATTCATCCCAGAGTGGTAGTTTTTTTTTCACTTGCACGAGTTGTCCTTTGTGGGTTTTTGAGCGCATGCCAGTGCTGTCAACTTCTGTTGATGGTTGTCTTGAAAGAGTTAGTACTTTGCTCCTTCACTCTTTAGTCGTCAAACATAGCATTTTCCTCTCTAAACCCTTCGCTAATAATAAGTTATTGCTACTGCAGCCTATCCTAACAAAACTCTTCATGTATTTCCATTGCTACTGAAGCCACCTTTTACAAAACTCTTCATGCATTTCCATTGCTACTGAAGCAAATCATAGGAGACCTTCTAGGATTATTTCCATTGCTACTGAAGCTCCTTACTAATAACCTTCGCAATTTCCATTGCTACTGCAGCACCATTGCTACTGAAGCACAGAAGTAAAATAAAACTTGTACGAAACCAAAAGCTTTTGCAACGCGCGTTATCAATAATTCTTGGGGGAACATTAGGGAGCAAGTATGTCTCCAAACGATAGCAGCGACAGTCAGGCGCTGTCCATGAAACTATCACCGTTCTCAATTCAAAGCCTGGATTCTTGGTCCTTCCAAACCGAAGAACACTTCGAAAGCCTATCCATCACTTGCGAAAAAATTAAATACTATGCGTTACTGAGGGCTCTTCCAACGACTTGCCTAGACGACCTCTCAGTGTTTTGTAACGCTAACTCAACTGAACCTTATTCCACCCTCAAAGATCATATTTTAAAACGTTACGGCAAGGATAGGGATCAAAGAATCCACGCTTTGACGAGTAATCTCACCAACTACAATAGCCAAACACCTTTAGAGTTGCTGAAAGAAATGCGAAAATTGGCTAAAGGAGTGATGGATGTGTGGGGGGGTTAAGTCCGTTTAATGACTAGCCAGGCAGGATAAATGATTTGAATCGAAATTCCGTCCGCAAACCGAAACCTGAAAGGATCAAGTTCGGCTTTTTATTCCATGCGCCTTACAATCGAATATAAACATAGTACAGTACGTCAGAAAAAAAATGTGAATTACATTAGAAGGCAATACTGAATACGAACATGATTTAATTATTCAATAAACAGAAATGATGCAGGATAACACTCACCCTTTAAACAAGGGTTTTCAGGGCGTAAATCGATACGGAAAGAAAGTAGTGGAATTCTCAATTAATTAAGTTTACCTAGTCTGAAATAGAAAAAGAAATGCTATGAAATAAATTATGAAATCTTTCTAATTCTACAGATAAGTTAGAAGAATTTTTAGACGTTTAAACAAGATAATACATTAAACAATTTACTAATGGTATTAAGCGCACACGATGCTCTACCGCCCCTAACTGACGAGGTAACAGTCTTTGTATCTTACGCCTAAATGGCAAGTGTTGCCATACACTACACTATCAGAGGTTTTTTTATTAAGCAAAAATTAATAAAACTCGCTGAAGGAGCGCCACATTACTCCCCGCCCAAACAGCGGAGCTGCTAAGTCTAATAATAATGACAATTTGCATCTTTCTTAAATTTCACAATCCTTCCACTTCTCGTACTCCGTAGTGGTGGCGAGGCTGATTCAGCTGTAGACTGACTAGCCTTCGTTTCCTTCTGG